>CM065730.1:46645731-46648231 GCA_033310375.1 Conus canariensis
TGTGTGTCTGTCTGTGTGTCTATCTGTCTGTGTGTCTGTCTGTCTGTCTGTCTGTCTGTCTGTCTGTCTGTCTGTCTGTCTGTCTCTCTCTCTCTCTCTCTCTCTCTCTCTCTCTCTCTCTCTCTCTCTCTCAATGATAAACTCTCCGGCTCTCGTTTTTCATTTCTCTTTCAATGTAACTTCCCTTTCCTCCACTTTTTCCCCTCCCTCCTTTCTTTGTCGTCTGTTCTCTGTCTTGGCTAGCACTAAAACGAGTGAAATACTGGACAAGCATGACAGCGTTGAAGCGAACTTCACACGACTGGGAAAAAAAAGCGATTCTGGAATGGTGAAAATAACTAACGTTGTTCCCGTCGACTGACATATGTTCTAACTGTGAATCGAGCGAAAATCCTGTTTTCGTGATTCGAAACTCATTCACAACCTTAGAGCCCTAGCAAAGAAACGGAAGGCTCAATCGTCCAGGGCTTCAATATCTTCTTCTTCTCTCCCTTGACTACCGCCTTCATGATTCTGAAGATTCTGTAGATTATAAGGGAGGTTTGCGTGAAGTTGAAGTCGCTTGAGGTAGTGTTTGCTGGGCCGGGGTGTGTTGGGGGGATGGGGACAGGGGGGGAGGGGTGTGGGATCAGATTAGGGATTTGAAGACCTCCAGGGCGGGGCTGAGGGCAACCTCAGCAGGAAGGCTGTTCCAGTCGGATATGGTCCTGGGAAAGAAAGACTTCTGTCTGTATAGAGTCCTGCAGCTGGAAAGGTGGTATGTTGCTGGATGGGACCGTCGGGTTCCTTTGGGTGCAGAAGGATTCTGAGAGGGTTTGTGGCACGTGCTGATGATTAGGCTTCCGTTGTGGTATTTGTAAAAGTTCACTAGTCGCGCCTTTCTCCTTCGTTCTGTGAGGAGGGACCACTGAAGGGTCTCTAGCATGTCTTGTACACTGGAAGTTTTCCGGTGTCGACGGGTGACCCAGCGAGCAGCTCGGCGTTGGGTCGTTTCCAGCGTCTTGATGTCCTTCTCTATGTAGGGGTCCCACACAGAGCTTGCGTATTCAAGGGTTGGGGGACTAGTGATGGGTAGGCTTGCTGCTTGATGCGCTGGGATCCTACCTTCAGGTTCCGTCTCAGTAGGCCAAGAGTCTTGTTGGCACGGTTGGAGACATTGGAGATGTGGGGGCTCCTACTGAGATCAGAAGTGATGGTGATGCTGAGGTATTTGGACTTACTGACTGTGTCAAGGGTGTGGCCACGAAGAGTGTAGTTTGAAGGTAGGGGGTTTCTCTTCCGGCTCACTCGCAGTGTCTGGCATTTGTCTGGATGAAAACTCATGAGCTATCTCTGCTCCCACTCTGCGAGGCGATTGAGATCCTTCTGGAGGGCTTGCTGGTCGCTGGTGGAGGAGGAGACAGTTTTGTGGCACAGAGTGTCATCGGCAAAGAGACGAGCAGTGGAGGACAGTCCACACGCATGTCATTGATGTAGAGTGAGAATAGGCTAGGCCCAAGAACAGAACCTTGGGGAACTCCAGACTCCACAGGAACAGGTCTGGAAGTAGCTCTACCCACCACTACTGACTGCTGTCTATTCTTAATTCACACTAGACGTGTATGCATGCAAACTGAATATAAACAACTGAGTGATATCTGTAGACAGAAGTGTTTCTGTGTGACATCGTAGGCCTAGATGCAGACATATGCTGCAATAATTGGCTTATTCCCAAAGGGTCCCATCGCCAAATGGTTCGAGCATTTGCCTGCAAAGCTGACGGTCGTAAGTTGGAACCACAGCTGGGGTCGTTTTTTTATGTTTCTATCAGTTTATTTCTTTATTCATTCATGCAATGGTTTATTCATTCATCTATTTCTTTCTTTCCTTCTTTATTCATTTATTTGTTATTTTTTGACGTGAAACCCCTCTCTATCCACTAAAGTACTTATTTCAGGTCAGGGAAGTTTAAAAGCGGCGGAAGGAGACTAATGGGCTCTTCCTCACACATGGCCTAGAAAAAGTGAATCCAGAACAGTTCACTGCGCCTGTCGCCGTTAGGCTGTACGATTTTTAAATTTAACCTTTTAAATCCAATTTCCACATCCGGTAATTCGGGGATCTAAAACAAGTTCAAGTTAGGTGACACTTTTTCCAATACTTCGCTCGGTTTTTCTTTTTTTTTTTCCCCTCCCGTCTTTTTTTTTTTTTCTTTTCTTTTTTTGTTTGTTTTTGTTTTCACAGCTGAATGAACATGAATGATACCACTCACCTTCTCCTCCGGGACAGTCTTGTAACGGTCCAAGGAATCCGGCCGATTATACACCACCACCGCACCGGAACCTCCTTCCCGTCCCGCGCCGCTACCACCATCAGCACCACCACCATCAGCACCCACCACCATTGTCGGCCATAGATGACGACATCCTCGACGCCTGTGGGATCACTTGCACCCCTGGGTGGGCCCCTGGAGGAGGAGGTCCGATCTCCCCGGGGTATGGATACATGGGGTAGGGACCGC
>CM065730.1:46655978-46658478 GCA_033310375.1 Conus canariensis
TCACTGGCAAGTCGTTGATGACATAACTTGGACAGTGAGGTCATCAACACCGTGATTTCGGTTACTGCTACAGAGTCAAGCTGGTCCAGCGGTTACACCGTTTTCTGATTCACAGAGCCTGGGTTCAATCCCCGATTCAGACAACCATTTCAAAAAAGATGTTCTCTTCCTTGCAGTCTAATGCTGACTCCTGCCAACGTGTAATTCCTTTGGGATGACACTTTTAAAACCAAACTCCCTCATGTGAACACGTTAGTAAGAAGACTCGAAGAAACGAAATACACACAGCTGCCATCCAGGGCGACACCCTCGTCAACAGTCCAGTCTACAACTGCCATCCAGAGCGCCACCCTCGTCAACAGCACAGTCTACAACTGCCATCCAGAGCGCCACCCTCGTCAACAGCACAGTCTACAACTGCCATCCAGAGCGCCACCCTCGTCAACAGCACTGTCTACAACTGCCATCCAGAGCGCCACCTCCGTCAACAGCACAGTCTACAACTGCCATCCAGAGCGCCACCTTCGTCAACAGCACTGTCTACAACTGCCATCCAGAGCGCCACCTTCGTCAACAGCACAGTCTACAACTGCCATCCAGCGCGCCACCCTCGTCAACAGCACAGTCTGCAGGGACACGGGATCCTTACATCGATAGCAGCTCTGCATCCAGACGGCAGCAGAGAAGATTGTATAAGCCTTTTTTAAAGTCAGCACACAGTGCACGTTCTCCTGCTGCTCGCAGCATGGTGTGTTTCAGCCGAGGATTCTGTATGTACATCCTCATGGAGAAGATCGTGACAGATCAAGGAAACAGAAGAGGACTTTCATGCTGTTGTGCTTTGTTCATGGTAAAGAGAGAGAGAGAGAGAGAGAGAGAGGAGAGAGAGAGAGAGAGAGAGAGAGAGACAGACAGACAGACAGACCGACAGACAAGAGACAGAGACAGAGAGAAGGAAGTACATACACACACGATGATGATAGATCAAGGAAATAGAGGAGGATGACTGTTGTGCTTTATTCATGGTAAAGAAGAGAAAGAGAAAGCAACAAGAACAATAAAAGAAAAATAAACAAGAACAACGACAAACACACACACACACACACACACACACACACACACACACACACACACACACACACACACACACACACACACATCGCGTTTTAAATAGCCAAACCCTCACTTTAATCCGGGGATAGCTTCAGTGACTGTATTACTTCCCGCAAGGATGTTATGATTTCAGAGCGTACACTGGTTGCTGTTCTGCATGCTTTTTTTCCCCCTGCCAGCAGGATTACACAAAACCCTATACACCTGTCCCTACCAAACTTGGTCAAAGATGAAACGTGACCCAGGAACAGATCCATGAAAGTTTGGTGCGGATCTCTGGTGGGGATCTCTGGTGGGGATCTCTGGTGCGGTCTGGCGGTACAAACGTACATCCTGAATTGTGCAGAATTTTTTTTAAGCAAGTCTTACAACGCAGTTTTAACAGAAGTGATTTAAACGAAATTTGTTGGAAAGTAGGAATGTGAACTAAGGACACATATGTTTAAATCGTAGCGCAAAATCTTGTTCGAATTTCGGAATTTAAAAGATTGTGTTATCATCTGCTCGTATTAATGATAGTTAATTTCTTTTCTCATTTAACAAGATGTCTCTTTAGTTACTGTTACAGACTGACTTTTTTCTACGATGTGATACATTTTCTAAGAATCTTTGAATTATTTATACTTCGTACTTTGTATGGCCCGTTAAAAAGTGTACAGGAAGTAATGCTTTCGTTACGTCATATCTATTACGTCCCCTTGTTGAAGTTGCAGCTACGAATTGATATTTACTTACGAAGTACTATATTTTCATCGAATCTTAAGTTTTAGAGTGGTATAAACGTTCATATTTCATTTTGCATTCGTCCTATTAAAATGTCAGGGCACGTGCAACAACTTGTCCTCGAAATTGAGCTGTTCACCACGTACGTGTTCGAAAACATTAGAAAATACTGTTCTTTGAAAACGTCTTTACACGATGGTGGATACTGAAACATTTTGGCTTAGTTGGGGACACTGATCACAGTAATCGTTTCCTCCCTTACTTTTCCCGTCGTTTCACAGTTCACATGTTAAAGATTAAACTGGAGCGTCGATCGGAAGCTTACATTTAAAAAAAAATAGAAAAAAAGCTTACATTTGGAATAAGTTTATTATAAGTTAAACTAAAGCTCGTAGGCACTGAGATTAATCTTCATATCTAAAGAAAAAAATAGCCTCCGTCTTACGTTGGTAATTCTGTTATATTCGTTCAACTGTTCGTGAAATCTATTGACACTGTCATATTTTACACATATACGTAATTACGTATACTTTGCATGCACGTGGGCACACAGCCGAGCGCGCGCGCGTACACATAAACACACACACACACACACACACACACACACACACACCACACACACACACACACACACACAACCACACCACAGCACATTAAAGATACC
>CM065730.1:46665978-46675978 GCA_033310375.1 Conus canariensis
GTTTTAATGGAAATATTCAAAAATCTTTTTAATGCAAACAAGTGAACTCTCTCAATGGCTGTTAGATCATATCCAATACCCACACCTCTGCACCATAGCTGAGCATGGGCTGGATTTGCGTATCAAAAAGCTTAAAGAATATTGAAGGACATCTTTCTCCTAGCGACCAGAGTAGTAGGAAAATACATATAACTCCCTTTTCCGCACGGTTAGCAATATCATTCAAAGCATGCGAGAACGACAAGCGAGAAGAAAGATAGATACCAAGGTACTTATACATGTTAACCAATTCCATTCGATTATCACCATAATACCACCGCTCACGTGCAGCAACATGTCCTCCATTTCTGAATATGATTATGTTTGATTTGTCGAGGTTAACTTCCAGGTCTAGCTTCATAGCAACCTCATGCGAAATATTTAACTGGTTTTGTAGACCACAAACAGAATCAGATGCCAATACGACATCATCTGCAAACATAAGAATAAAGATTTCCGCAAGGTCTGGTATAAGCTGGATGCCATGTCTGCCAAATTTTGTGATTTCCTCTGCAAGTTCGTTTATAAGAAGAGAAAACAAAACAGGACTACAAATTTCTCCTTGTTTCAGACCCCTGGGGCATAGAAATGAGTCTGTCAGCTCACTACCACAACGAACTTTAGCTTTCACTACTCTGTACATGCTTTGTATGGCTCTGTACATTTTGCCATTTATACCATGTTTCTTTAATATGGTCCAGAGCTTAAGTCTACTCACCGAATCGAATGCTTTTCTGAAGTCAATAAAGGCTATATACAACTTTTTATGGTGCAACAACTGTTTCTGGATCATGCCAAAAAGAGTGAATAAATGATCGATAGTGCTATGTTGTTTTCGAAAACCGGCCTGACTGTCATTTAAAATATTATTTTCAATCCACTGGGTTAGTCTTTTGTTTAAAATGAAGCTATACAGTTTGCTGCACACATTTAATAAAGAGATGCCTCTATAGTTATCTGGGGTATTTTGGTCGCCTTTCTCATGTAGAGGTTGTATAACAGCCTCAGACCAATCATCCGGATATCGACCTGATGAAAATAATTTATTAAAGAGTTTCACCAAGTACGGAGCAATAGTAGTTGCTGAATTTTTAAGAAATTCGTTGATAATTCCATCTGGTCCCGCCGCTTTACCATTTCTTAAACTGCGCAGTGCTGAGTATATTTCCAATTCAGTAATATCCTTTTCGAGCATATCACAGTTGATATCTTCACTAGAAGTAGTGTCTAAGTTATCACCTTCGCTGTTGTTATCATCACCTTCGACTTCTTGTGAATTGAACACTCTGGAGAAATGATTATACCATTCCTCCTTGGTTATTGTATTTTGTAGAGAACGCTTTGTTATATGCGATTTGAATTTGCCCCAAAATGCCTTTGGATCATTGATTGCTTTATGTAGGGATTCAATGACATTTTTACGACGCTCAGCGCTTTTCATTTTTAGAAGATTTTTATATTCTCTGCGTTTCTGAGCATATGTCTCTCTGTCCTCAATATCATTTGTTCTATTAAATGTTCTCAGAAACTGCCGAGTAACTCGTCTACTTTCTTTGCACTCTAGGTCAAACCAAATCTGCTTTCTTTCTTTTCCTACAATTACCCGTTTCTTCATGCACTGTCTGGCGTTTAAAATACCCTCATTAAACCTTTTAAGAGACGCGTTGATATCATGATCAATCAAATCAGCTGCTTCTCGAAAACAAGTCTGTATCTCTTCTGTTCCCAAACCTGCGAGAAATTCATTCCTCGTATCAGAATTCCAAACGTATTTTTCCAGTTTAAATGATTTTGCTCTGATTTGTGAACACGGAACTGTTTCTCTTGCTATACCAACATACAATTCCACTGGCATATGTTTCGATTCAATTTTTTGAGCAACATTCAATGACTGTAGCAATGATATCAATTTTTTTGACACCATAAAGTAGTCAATGACACTGTTGCCAGTAGATGAAATATAAGTAAAATTTCCGCTAGTTCTATCGACACCTGTTCCATTTAAAATGACCAAACTAAACTGATCACAAGTGTTCAATAAATATCTGCCGTATTCATTAATTGTTTGATCTTTAGATGAGCGTATGTTGTCCTTAATTGTTTCGCATTCGTCAGCGAAAACATCTAGAACAAGATCGTCGACATCAATTTCGTTGAAATTTTCACTTCCGGTACGTGCATTCATATCACCCATAATTATAAAAGGAACATCGCCTACTAATTCAATAATATCAAGAATACATTCCTCAATGACAGATATACCATTTTGTATCTCTGTATCTTTATAATAAACGGAGTGGATGGGTGGGACATAACAGCCTAGCAAAACAGATGGAGTGTCTGTGCCTGTGAAATCACCAGAGACTTTGAGTGCAATAATGTTATCGAATTCTAAATCAATTCTATCAAAGTACTCACTCAAATTCTTTTTAACAAGTAGCACAACACCCCCAGACAGACGAGCTGTTGGTGCGTCATTGACCTTAACACCAGGAGCCATAAAAACCACATGATTTGGAAATAATAAAGACGGAAATGACGTGGAAAAAGTTTCAACAAGCAAACAAACATCAAAACTCTCAATATATGCACGTGTATCAATTTCGTATAAGCAACTTAGACCTTCAATGTTATAAGTCAATAAACTTACAGTCTGTGTAGACAAAAAGCCTCTGAATTTACCATTCAAAGCATGGGCCGGGCCGAAATCCTATTCTTTATTTAGGGGATCTGGGAGTGTCTTCTTTGCATTGTTCTGAGATGCACTATTCGAAACGGAGTCTTGCAGAGTTAACTGTCTCTTTTCCCTGACACTGTGCACTGAAGCGCTTCTCAGTCTTGACGAAGGGCCTTTTTTCGAAGTCATGGGTCGGTTCTGCCTACTGTCTTTCTTGGGCGCTTCATCATCGGCAGGGGAGGCTTTGTCATTGCTGATGCTGGCGTCTGCAGACTGATCTTCAGAAGAACAGTTTGCTTCCGATTTTGCTTCTGTGGTGGATTCCTTCCCAGTCATTTCTTGTGACGGAAAGACTTTCCCTCCAGTCCTGCTTACATCACCAGTAGCCTCTGTGCTGCGCGTGTGGTCAGGGTCTTGTTTGTCGCTGGACTCAGTTGAAAAGGCCTGGTCGTGTTGCTGCTTTTCTTTGTTCGGACTTTCGTGATCTTCCGTTATGGGGCTCTCAACAGCGAAATCATTTGCCAGGCAATCTTTGCTCTTTGGACTGGGTTCAGGGACGCTGTCATTGTCAGGAATCCTTCCACCACAGGCTGAACCGGTGAAAAGTGACTGCGATGTTGCTGGCTGATCTTCGCACGTCAGGTCGGGGACACTGTCGTTGTTGGTAATCCTACCACCATCGGTAGAATCAGTGGTACCTGACTGCTGTGTCGGCCGCTCATCTGTGCCACTTAGGCCAGAGGAGCTGTCACAGCCATTTAGCAGTTCGTCACTCACCACAACTGTAGTAGCTGGCCGATCTGCTGCCCGTCGGTTTTCATGATGAACATTTTGGGACTTTGAATTTGTGTCATCGAACTGAAAATCAGGCACATGTGTGTTTTGAGTAACAAAGACCTGGGAGCTCTGTCCTCGGTGAGTGTTACTTTCAGCCGTATAGGGATGGGTGTTCCACTGGTAATCTCGCATGCTTGGAAAAGGACACTGATTAAACCACGCACCCCAATTGTACATGCTTTGGTGGTCAAAGTGTCCATTGTGACCATCTCTGTCATACGTATTATCCAGGTTCTGTTGATGACTACGATGATGGGGGTTGAAAACGTAATCCTGCCTAGAAAAATTGCTGCGACGTTCGTCTGGCGGCGGTCTGCGATTTTGGATATTGCGCGCATTGTACTGACTTTGACTGGGTCCGCGTCGTGTAGCATCAGCGTAGCTGTCTCTGTTCACAGTAGAATTTTGGAATGGACCTGCTACAACCAGCTTGTTCCCTTTGTAGAATGCTCGTATTCCTTTAGCTCGGTAGTCTTGGATAATCTGCTGTTGTCTTGTTGTCAAGTCTCCTGCCACTCTTATCCCCTTCTTTCGCAGCCCCTCTCGTCCCTTTGTCAGTACACACATTTTATCTGACAATCTTGCGAACTTTGCAATGACAGGCTATGGTTTAGAAAAGTCACTGCTTCGGCCAAGACGATGGGCACGTACAATGTCCTCAGAGGACCACGTTTTCCCTGGCACAGTGTCTTGAAGTGTGCTGACCACTTTCTTTGCACACTCTTCATAATTTTCATGAGACGATTGCGGTATATTGAAGAACTTGAGGTTGTCTCTCCTTGAAAATGATTCTAGCGTGTCAATTTTGTCACATAATTCACTGGATATCTTTTTAAGCCTGTCTTCCACATCAGAATTGACTTGTTTTGTTTTTTCTAACATGAAGCAAAGACGATCTTCAAGATTTGCTGTTTTGGCTTGTAGGTGTTGTAGCTGTGTTTTCATCACTCCCAGCATGTTGTCTACTTTTGATAACAAATCCTTGCCAAGTGAACTGAAACGTGTTTCAAGTTGCTGACACAAAAAGCCTTTTAACTTTGTCTCATGTTGATGCAGTAAATCGCTCAATGTTTTTTCCAGTTGAGAGTCAGGACCAGGGTTCGTCTCAATGTCGTTTGCGCACATCAGCAGTTGAAACAGTATGAGAGTGAGGAAAATGCACTGCGTCTGAGCTCTTCTCGCTCGGTTTGTGTTGACAAACATGGCCATGGAGAGCTTTGCGCGTTTTCCCATAAACTGAATGTACACTGCGGCAAAACGACCACAGATAGCTCTGAAATAATTGACTCCAAAGGCATGATCACCTCGACTATTACCTGGTAGAGTAAATAAGCGTGTAATTAAACGCAGGACTTCATTAATTAGCAAAAACAATTAATGAAACGCTCCGACCAAAAGAACACGTCCTTCTTCTACCTCTGACGAGTGCTCACCCCGCAGACAGAGAGAGAGAGAGAGAGAGAGAGAGAGAGAGAGAGAGCGAGGGGTCGGGGGAGGAGAAGGTGGGGGATGATGGAGATAGTGGAGGGAGGGAGGGGAAGAAACCGAGAAAGAATGTTGGTTATCGCCCGGCCGACTGCAGAGGGCCATATCGCGCAAGGCTGTCACCTTGTTGAAGCCAACTCTAAAAAAAATTCCTTTACACAAAAAAAAAGAAAAGAAAAAAGCGTACTCAAGGAGACATATTTATATCATTTTTTTTTCTTTCTCGCTGTGCGTTGCAGCGTAATGAATCCTACTCCCCTCCCCAGAGAGAGAGAGAGAGAGAGAGAGAGAGAGAGAGAGAGAGAGAGAGAGAGAGAGAGAGACAGACAGACAGACAGACAGACAGACAGAGAGAGAGAGAGAGAGGGTCGGGAGAGGGGGAAGGAGGAGGTAGAGAGTGAGATAGGGCGGAACGTGTGTTCACAAAGGATTTGTTTTTCTCCGCTGTGCCTTGGAGCGTAATGACCCGTCCCCACACACACACACACACACACACACACACACACACACACACACACAACAAACAGACACAGACAGAGAGACACACACACAGAGACAGAGAAGAGAGAGAGACAGGCAGACAGACAGACAAGCAGACAGACAGACACACAGACAGAGAGAGAGAGAGAGAGAGAGAGAGAGAGAGAGAGACAGACAGACAGACAGACAGACAGAGACACAGACAGACAGACAAGACAGACAGACAGACAGACAGAC
The DNA here is from genome assembly GCA_033310375.1 of Conus canariensis. Classification (NCBI taxonomy): domain Eukaryota; kingdom Metazoa; phylum Mollusca; class Gastropoda; order Neogastropoda; family Conidae; genus Conus; species Conus canariensis. The sequence continues at coordinate 46,671,734 of CM065730.1, forward strand.
AGACAGACAGGGAGACGCTTGACGCTTGACGCGCGCGCAAATTTCGCCGCGCCTTTTAATATGAGGCCTCCGGCCTGTCCATATCGGGTGTACACAACAAGTGGCAAATACAATTCATTATGTATCATCTCAATCCATGTGTTCCTATGGAGTATTCGAGGTTTACACAAATTTATATTTTCCCATTTTACCCTTGTCATTAATTCTCTCATAGATCCTGTCCCCAATCAGTATAAGGTAATTTTACAACAGACTGTACAATTCGTTTCTACTTCGTATCATGTATATTCTCCTTCATACCCAACTACCCCTCTACGTGCTAGTTGTTCATACTTATACTATTGATGTTTTGTTTCTTACATTTCTGTTTTCTCAATTGTGCTTATCCTTTATACTGCCTATATATAAGATTCTCTATATTTTAATGCATAATATGTAAACATGGCCACGTCCCTGGTTATTTCTGTATTGCTATTTTGTACTAAAGTTTGTATAGTGATTATGCCAACGTTTTTAAAGTGCTTCAGTATGTATTTTTCCCTTAGTTGCCTATAGCATGGGCATACTTTGAGGAAATGCAGTTCTGTTTCTTCTACTGGGCAAAAGGGACAAGTTGTTATCGCTTCATTGTCTATGTACTTTTTATTTGTGTGTAATTCATTAGTTCCTAGGCGTAGTCTGGTTAATGCTTTTCTGAATTTTGCTATTGTAATATTATATAGGTATTCCTCAGGCTGGTGTATTGATTTAAAGGAATAGTATGTATTAAACCTCTCACTATTACTTATTTTATCATGCCAGTATTGTTTATAGCAATCTGTGATTCTTTGTTTTAATATTCGTAGAACCAGTCCTCGTCACCTACTCCTTCGTTTAACCAGACTACTGAAAAACCATACATGTCGAGGCAGCGTTTTATATCTCTTGCCCAGTTTTGGGTCTTAAAATTTTCGGCCTTCTCTCTTTCATACGCCTCTTTGGGTATTCTATTTGGAGACATCTTTAGCAACTTGAGCCAGTATCTTACCGCACTTATAGTGCTATCTACACAAATGGGATATCTACCTAGTTCTCCATATACTAAGTTATTCGGTGTTTTCTTTGCAACCCCCAAATATTTTTTACAAGCGAATAGGTGAACGCTCTCTATAGCTTTATAACCAGTCATACCCCATGTTTCTGCTGCGTATAGAAGTAATGGTTTCACTTGTGAATCAAATAATTTAAAGTAAACAGTCATATCTAGATGTCCCAAACTATACATTGTTTTCATTATTTCTATTGTTTTCCCTTTAGCTCTGCCTGCATATTCTGAAAGCGAAATGTCTACTGATAGCTTCGTTGTTAGTGTAAATCCTAGATACTTAAAGCTATTAACCACTTCTATCTCTTGCCCTTTGTAAAACCATTTTTCTTTTTTGCCTAAGTACCCACCTTTTCTAAAAACCATGATCTTTGTTTTTTGTAGATTTACTGTTAAACCTATTGTATCTGAGGCTTCCTGCAAGTTCTTCAGCTGATTTTGTAGCCCTGCTGGTGTTAACGAAATTAAGGCAATATCGTCTGCGAACATCAGCGTGAAAATTTCTTCGGCTCCTGCTAAAAATTGGTACCCATGTTTTCCTTTCTTTGTAACTCTATCTGCTACCTCCGTTATTAAAAGTGAGAAAATTAGAGGAGATAATAAACAGCCCTGTTTTACTCCTGCTGAACATTAAAAAAAATCTGTTTTTTTCGGCGCCGTGTCTGACACAGGCTTGTACTGTTTCATAAATCCCTTTTAACATATTTAACATTTTGGTGGAGATTTTATGTTTCTTTAGAATTTCCCATAATTTCTCCCTATTTACCGTATCAAACGCTTTTTGGTAGTCGATGAATGCCACATACAGTTTGCTTCTACGTCTGCCATATAGGCAGTTTGACACCATGCTAGTTAGGGTGAAAATGTGGTCAATTGTAGAGTATCCCTTTCTGAATCCTGCTTGTTCTCTACTGATTTTATTTTCTTCTTCCGCCCAATTGTATATTCTTTTATTTAATATGGCTGTATATATTTTACTTATTATACATAGTAATGAAATTCCTCTGTAATTCCCTGGATTATGCTTATCCCCCTTTTTGTGAAGAGGTATGATTACCGCTTGTGCCCATTCTATGGGAAAATAGCTATTAAGAAATAAAGTGTTGAACAACTTTTTCAAGTACGGTGTTATTACGTTTTCGATAGTCTTTAGAAATTCTGAGGGGATTTCATCTATTCCTGCTGATTTGCCTGATTTTAGTCTTTTTAATGCTAATTTTATTTCTTGTTCCGTTATTACTCCATCTAAGTCCTGCACCATAACTTCTTCCTCGATTATAGATACTTCTGTTTCATTTTCCCTCTGTGTCAACGTTGTTTGTGGGTTCAGTATGTTCTCAAAATGCTCTTTCCACTGGTTAGAGGTAATTTGTGGTAGTTTGTTTTTCTTTCTCCTTATCTTCTTTATTGTACTCCAGAACTTTTGACTGTCTTTTGAGCTTTGCGTAAGCGTGTCATAAATTTGATTTCTATGGAGTTTTTTTCTTTTCTCTGATTGTTTTTTGGTAGAACGCTCTTTTGTTTCTATATTCTACTTCCCTTTCTTCATATTTATTTTGATTCTTCCGTTTATCTGTAAATCTAAGTTTATTTAGGGCTTGTCTGGCTTCTTTCTTTTTCTGCTTACAATCGTCATCATACCATCCATTTATTGATTTACTTTCTCCCCCTGTCCCTATTGTTTTGTACATACATCCTCCTGCCTCTTTCAATAATGTATTGAAATTGTCTATACTTGCGTCTACATCTTGCTCCACCTCTTCTGGTATCTGTTCTAGCCTTCTTTGTGCTACTTCTGTTTCAAAAAACTGTGTATATTCCTGTGATTTACTTGAGTTCCATCTAATTATATTTACAAATTTCCTCTCTTGTTTCTCTAGTTGTGTATTCTGTAATGTACTCTGTAGCTCTAATATGATAGGCATATGGTGAGATTCAATTCTTTCTCCTACAACACAATTTTTTACCACCTCAAGCAACTCTGGCGAGCATATATAGAAGTCTATAGTGCTATTGCCTCTTTCCGAGAAGAATGTATATGCATCGTCAAAATTTACCATTGTCAATCCATTTAGGGGGGTCAGATTGAAACTCGCACATAGTTCAATTAATTTTTTGCCGAAGTTGTTGATTATTGGGTCCTTGGACTTGCGTGCATACACATTCTGGTCGTTATCGAATATAGCATCATTTTCATTCTCAGTCAAACCCCACTCCCCAATTCGTGCATTTAAATCCCCACCGATAATGTACAAAAATTCGTTTCCTTGCTCCATCTGCGTACATATGCATTGTTCAATCATTTCCAATGTACATGAAAAATCTTTATCAGCGTAAAACCTGCTGTCTACTGGATGAACATATACACCGAAAAATAATATATCTTTCTCACACTGCAATAGATTTCTGCTCACTTTCACACATAATGCATTCTCAATATTTGTTTTTAACAGTTGAATATGATCTGTTAACTTCTTAGACACTAATAGTAAAGTACCACCTGAAGGCCTACCCATCCGTGTATACTTCATCGCTGGCCAATACATGTACAGAAAATCATGAAACTTTACATCGAAATCAAAATCCTTTAAGGTAAATGTTTCTGACAAACAACAAAAGTCAAAGGCAGTGACAAATTCAGTGAAATCAGGGTCCGATAATTTCTCAGCCAACCCTTCCACATTCCAACATAAAAAGGACAATGTTTTAGCTTTCGCATTCCTCTCTCCGTCACTCCTCTCTTCCCTCGCTCTCTCACTCTCATCTTTTGTCTCATCCTCTGTTCCTCCCTGTCTCTCTCTCCTCCCCTCTCTATTGTTTGGATCTGTGTTTGGACCGCCTTGGCCTGCCCATTATTTAGTACCCTTTTTGCCTTTTTTTGGTGTATTTGAGTGCGTTTTTTCTGGCTGTCTGTTTGAAGTGATTGTATTGTTTGCATTTGATCGTGATGCCTGTTTCTTTATGGTTTGTGCTCTTTTTCCTTTCCCAACATCTCTCATTCTGCCTTCACTCTCCCTCCCTTCCTCTGTCTTCCTACTGCTGCGTGTGTGTATTATATCCTTTAGTGAGGTTTGTCGCATATTGAGTTTCGTGAGTGTTTCATCATTCTGACTGGCTCCCTCCCCCCTCCTCCCTCCCATCTCCCTCCCTCCCTCCCCCCC
>CM065730.1:46680978-46689704 GCA_033310375.1 Conus canariensis
TTTGTCCATAAAACACTCAAATCTTTTTTCCATCTCGGAATTTTCCAGATCAACCAAATTTGTATGATAAGCATAATTAGGATTATCTTACCAGCATGCAGTATTTAACAGTTATCATTGTAAAATTTTAGGTGCCACCTCTCTGTCCTCCTAACTGATCCATCAATACTGACTTGGAGCAGCATTTGCTGTTTTTGTTAGGTATTCCGCCGTGTACTCTCGTGTCATCAGTCACCATGTTGATAAGACATCCTAGTTGCAAAGTATTGGGCACATCATTGATGAAACACATAGCACTGGCCCCGAGATACTGCCCTGAGGAACACCACTAGTCACCTATGCTATGACTGATATTTTGTCCTCTACAATAACCTGGAATCAATTGCCTCGCTCTCTCAGATACTCACCCTCTGGCTCCTATTACGTGAAAATCCTAAATCTAGTTAAGCATGTTGCCCTTAATTCCATAACACCCTTCCGTTTGTGAATTAGTTTCTTGTGAGGGACTTTATCAAACGTCTTGTGGATATCAAGGTGAACTGCATCTACGGGCGTGCGATCGTTAAATCATTGTCGTCCTGTCCTGAATAGTGCTCAATAATCGGGAAACACAAGACCTGCCTGACGTAATGCCATGCTCATAATTTCCTAGAGACGGTGACATAAACGGCCCACACTTCCGCCATACCTGCATTCTACTTCTAATTCCAAACGTTAAAAAGAAAAGAAAAGAAAAAACAAACAAAAAGTATGCAAACAATAAGAACAACAAGACCAAAAACAAGAACAACAACAACAACAAGAACAACAACAACGAGAATGATAATTATAGTAATATAATAACAGTAATGATGATGATGATGATGATGACGATGATGATGATGATGATGATGATGATGATGATGATGATGATGATAAGAACAACAAGAACAAGAACAAGAATAATAACAAGAACAGCAACAACAACAACAACAACGAGAATGATAATTATAGTAATATAATAATAACAATAATGATGAATGATGATGATGATGATGATGATGATATAAAATAATTCTTCTGTTCTGCAACATAAGGCATGCGACATTTCATTGGTCCTTTTCTTATAAGGAGATACCTGATGCAGTGGCACAGGCAAACAGAAGTTGAAGAAACGTGACATGTTTCTCGTCCAATTCACTGTCTTCCACATGCCCACACAGTACATCGAAGAACTTCACATGCACCCTCAAGCTCCATGACACACTCATATACAAAACAAACTCAAATGCATGGACCTGCCACCCCCCGTATTTAAAACATTAGTATGTGTACAATACACACATACATCTCTCTCTCTCTCTCTCTCTCTCTCTCTCTCTCTCTCTCTCTCTCTCTCTCTCTCTCTCTCTCTCTCTCGTAACGCAACAACAATATCGCAGATGTCAACACTAAAATTTTCACTGAATTGTAATAAACAGATGAGCGAGTAAACAAATAAATACATAAATGAAGAAGCATGTAGATAAATGAATAAACAAGTCAGTCAGTAAGTGAATAAATGAATAAATAAATACCACAAGGATCGAACGCAATCAGCATGTATTTTTTCCCCCACAAAACAAATCAAGACGATAGGCAGTTAAAAAGTATCGTAGATTTAAACATAGCAAAGGTACATTCATTTAAAATGTCCATTACAATTAAGAAATCACAGGATTAAACCTTGATACAGATTACAGTAACATAGAAGAAAAGAGAGGGGGAGCAGTGTAGGAGCGGGAAGAGATGAGGTGAGAGAGAGAGAGAGATGAAGAGAGGGGGGGAGGGGAGGGAGAGAGAATGGGGAAAGGGGTGGGAGACAGGTGGAAGAAAGGTCAAGGGACAAGTCAGAGAGAGCTGGGATGGGTCTCTAGAAAGGGAGCTCTTCCTGGTTGGAAGTGAGGTGGGGGGGGGGGGTGAAGGGGTGCGGGGGATGCGGGGCGGGGGTGGGGGGGGGAGGGCGATGGGAGTGCCGGGGTGACGGGGGGGGGGGGGGGGGGGGGGGGGGGGGGGGGGGGGGGGGGGGGGGGGGGGGGCCTCTCCCAGTTTCTTCTCATGACCTCATGAAGGAGAGGTCTGACGGCTGAACGGAGGAACGACCGGCCGGGTCTCTGGACCTGATCGTCCTGCACCACCTCATAATAGACAGCAGGCTGGAGCAGAGTCGCGACTTGGACGTTCAGCCTGAAAGGACAGGGTGCAGGAGATGGCTAAGATCCTGCTGGAGAATGTGCAGGGCTTTCCTAGGGGCTCATCTTGCCGTGGAGATCAGCCTAAGGAGTGACCGGTCCTGGCTGATGACCTTGGCTCGTGGTCGACAACCACTTTGTCCAGTCTCTCCTCGCGGGCTGGCTTTCTGCAAAGTGCTGAAGAAGTACAGACGGGGTTATAGAGACATTGTCAGTGTGGATTGTCACTTTCTGAGCAGTGGTACTGAAAGAACGTATTTAGGTCATGTACCTCTTGTAAAGCGTGGAGCGCATCGACAACTGATATGTACCATAGGCAGCTCTTGTGAAACTATATGCTCTCTCTCTCTCTCTCTCTCTCTCTCTCTCTCTCTCTCTCTGTTGTGTGTGTGTGTGTGTGTGTGTGTGTGTGTGTGTGTGGTGTGTGTGTGACAGATCTACTTGAAAAACACATGTGTTTTTCCCGGTGTAACGTGGTGAAACCTCCCCCCTCCCAGTTTAACTCCCGGGAGTCAGAATGGCACTGTCCCAGATTAACTCCCGGGAGTTAATCTGGGTCTGCATCAAAGCAGTCCCCCAACAGGTTCAGAACGCCCCCCCCCCCCCCCCCCCCCATCTCTTCTTTCTGTTTATTAGGCCTGTTTCAAAATGAACCCCTACCAGTCTCAGAATAACTCCCGGGAGTTGTTTTGAACCTAAAAATTTTGACTCTAAACCAACTCCCGGGACTTTATATGGGCAGTGCCAAATCAGCCCCCCAACCCCTTGGAGAGTTAAACTGGTGCTGTTCCAAACTAACTCCCGGGAGTTCTTCTGGGCCCAAACTTTTGACATCAAAATGACTCCCTGGGAGTTAAACTACCGCAAGTGGAGAGTCATTCCAGGACAGGCCTGGAAAGGCCCTCCCGGGAGTTAGACTGGCGCAGGCCCAGAATAGTCCCCCCCCCCCCCAACCCCTCCCCTCTGCCTGAATTAATGAAGAAATGGCCAATAAGCGCTCCAGTGGAGAGTTAATCTAGCACCGGCCACGAACAACCCACCAGGAGAGTTAAATTGGACCTGGCCCAGAACAGCCCCCCTTGTGGAGAGACTTTGCTTTAAACAAACATTATTCAACCAGGAACATTGTGCAGCGAACCATCAGAACATGGAGCACAACAAGCGAAAGCTTATATGGGGAGTTAATCCGGCACCTGCCCAGAACTGACCCCCCCCCCTCCCCGAGAGTTACTAGCCCAAAACAGCCCCCAGTATAAAGAGTTAAACTGGACCTGGCCCAGAACATCCCCTCCACCTCTTCCTTGGGAGTTAATCTAGCACCAGCCCGGAACAGTCCTCCCTAGAGAGTTAAACTGGACCTGCCCCAAAACAGCCCCCTAGAGAGTTAAACTGGACCTGGCCAAAAGCAGCCTCTTTCCTGGGGATTAATCAAGTACTAGCCCAGAACAGCCACCCCCCACCCCCCACCCCCCAGAGAGTTAAACTGGACCTGGCCCAGAACAGACTCCTGGAGAGTTAAACCGGATCTGCCCCGAAGCAGCCCCACCGGGGAGTTAATCTGCTACCGGCCCAGAACAACCCACCAAGAGAGTTAAACTGGACCTAGCCCAGAACAGCCCCCCCCCCCCCCCTTATGGGAGACTTTGCTTTAAACAAACATTATTCAACCGAAACATTTTGCAGCGAACATCACAACACGGAGCACAACAAGCGAAAGCTTATGTGGCCCCTGCCCAGAACAAATCTCTCCCACCCCCCACCCCCTAGAGAGTTAAACTGATTCGAAACTGCCCCCTTCCTAGGGAGCTAATCTGGCACTGGCACTGAACAGCCCCCCCCCCCCCCCCCCCCCCCCGAGAGTTAAACTGGACCTGGTTCGAAACTGCCCCCTTCCTGGGGGAGCTAATCTGGCATTGAACAGCCTCCCGCCCCCACCTCCCGAAAGTCGGAAAGTTAAACTGGACCTGGTCCAGAACAGCATCCCCTGTAAACCGCTGTTTTATCGCACCCTACCGTTTTGTCACACATGCGACTAAACGGCGGGATAGCGACAAAACAGAGGTTGAAGGTCCACCGTTTTGTCTCTGTGCGACAAAACGGCGGATGTGCGACAAAACAGCGGTTTACGGTGTAATAACCCAAAAGTACTCACCGTCCAGAAGTGCTCCCGGGGGTACTACTGGGGCCGCGCCTGAATGACTCCCAAGAGTACATCTGGGTCGGGTAAAAAATGGACCCCCTGTTTTCATAAAGTACTCCCGGGAGTCATTCTGGGCCGGTCCCAGAAGTATCCCCCCCCCCCCCCCTCGGCATATCTCCGTTAAGGTGTTGAGGGTTGTTATTTATTAATCATAAAGTCATACATGCACATTCTATCTGAATCAACATTTAAATATAGTCTGAATCAACTTGAGGGGGAGTACTTCTGGGCCGGTCCCAGAAGTACCCCCCTTGCATATCTCCTTTATTAATGTGTTCAGGGTTGTTATTTACTGGTCATAAACTCACACATGGACATTCTATCTGAATCAACATTTAAAACCAGTCTGAATCAACTTTAGGGGAGTACTACTGGGCCGGTCCCAGAAGTACCCCCCTTGCATATTTCCTTTATTAATGTGTTCAGGGTTATTATTTACTGGTTATAAACTCATACATGGACATTCTACCTGAATCAACATTGAAATATAGTCTGAATCAACTTTGGGGGAGTTGTTCTGGGCCAGTCCCAGAAGTGCCCCCCTTGCATATCTCCTTTATTAATGTGTTCAGGGTTGTTATTTACTGGTTATAAACTCACACATGGACATTCTACCTGAACCAACATTGAACTATAGTCTGAATCAACTTTAGGGGGAATTGTTCTGGGCCAGTCCCAAAAGTACCCCCCTCGCATATTTCCTTTATTAATGTGTTCAGGATTGTTATTTACTGGTCATAAGCTCACACATGGACAGTCTAACTGAATCAACATTGAAAACCAGTCTGAATTAACTTTAGGGAGAGTACATCTGGGCCGGTCCTAGAAGTACCTCCCTTGCATATCTCCTTTAATGTGTTTAGGGTTGTTATTTACTGGTCATAAACTCAAACATTGACATTCTATCTCAATCAACATGAAAGTATAGTCTGAATCTACTTTAGGGAGAGTACTTCCGGGCTGGTCCCAGAAGTACCCCCTTGCAGATCTCCTTTACTGATGTGTTCAGGGTTATTTACTGGCCAAAAACTCATACATGAACATTTTATCTGAATAAACATTGAAAACGAGTCTGAATCAACTTTAGGGGGAGTACTTCTAGGCCGGTCCCAGAAGTACCCTCAACCCCCCCCCCCCCCCTTGCATATCTCCTTTATTAATGTGTTCAGGATTGTTTTTTACTGGTCATAAGCTCACACATGGACATTGTATCTAAATCAACATTGTCATATAGACTGATTCAACTTTATGGTGAGAACTTCTGGGCCAGTCACAGAAGTACCCCCCCCCCCCCCCCCCTTGCATATCTCATTCATTAATGTGTTCAGGTTTCTTACTTACTGGTTAGAAACTCATACATGGACATAAACTCATACATGGACATTCTGTCTGAATCAACAATGAAATATTCTCTGAATCAACTTTAGGGGGAGTACATCTGGAGCCGCGCCAAAGTTACTTCCGGGAGTACATTTGGGCTGGGTCCAGATGTACTCCCGGGAGTCATTCTGGTGCAGAGGTGGGGTGGGTGGGTGGGTGGGGAATTGGGGGTCAGTTTGGGACTGGTACCAAAAGTACTCCCCTGTCTAAAGGAATCATCATTATTAGATAGTTACATAAAACAAACATTTATTTGCAAAGTTGTCAATTGGGGGGAGTACTTCTGGGACCAAGGGGAGGTACTGTCCCAGAAGTAGTCCCGGGAATCATTCTGGCGCGCGGGCCCAGAAGTACTCCCGGGAGTACTTCTGGGCGGGGAGTACTTTTGGGGTGTTACACCGGGTCAAGCTAACACTCCAGGAGGGCTGCTCTGGGCTGGTGCCAGATTAACTCCCCAGGTGTGGGGATGTTTTGGGGCAGGTCCAGTTTAACTCTCCAGGGGGCTGTTCTGGGCTGGTGCCAGATTAACTCCTCAGGTGGGGGGCTGTTTTGGGGCAGGTCCAGTTTAACTCTCTAGGGGGCTGTTTTGGGTTAGTACCAGATTCACTGCCCAGGAGGGGGGCTGTTCTGGGCCGGGTCCAGATTAAATCTCTAGGGGGCCTGTTCTGGGCTAGTACCAGATTAACTCCCCAGGTGGGGGCTATTTTTGGCCAGGTCCAGTTTAACTCTCTAGGGGCTGTTTTGGTGCAGGTCCAGTTTAACTCTCGGGGGGGGGGGGGGGGTGGGGGGTGGGGGCTGTTTTGGGCCGGTGCCAAGGGAGGGAGGGGGAGAGGGGGGCTGTTCTGAGCCAGATCCAGTTTAACTTTCCAGGGGAAATATTCTAGGCTGTTGCAATATTAACTCCCCAGGAGGAGGTTTGTTCTGGGCCAGGTCCAGTTTTACTCTCCAGGAGGCTGTTCTGGGCTGGTGCCAGATAAACTCTCCAGTAGGGGGGGCTGTTCTGGGCCAGGTCCAGTTTAACTCACCAGGGGGGCTGTTCTGGGCTGGTGCCAGATTTACTCTCCAGGATGGGGGTGGGATGTTCTAGATTAGGTTCAGTTTAACGCTCCAGTAGGGCTGTTCTGGTCTAATGCCAGATTAACTCCCCAAGATGGGTGGCTGTTCTGGGCCTTGTCTAGTTTAACTCTCCAGGGGGTTGTTCCATGACGGTGCCAGATTAACTCGCCTGGAGGGGGGCTGTTCTAGGACAGGTGCAGTTTAACTCTCCAGAGGGCTGTTCTGGACTGGTGCCAGATTAACTCCCCACGAGAGGGGGGGGGGGGGAGGCTGTTTTGTGCCAGGACCAGTTCTACTCTCCAGGGAGGCCTGTACCAGGCTGGAGCCAGATTAACTCCCCAGGAGGGGGGGGGGGCTGCTCTAGGCCCGGTCCAGTTTAACTCTCGGGGGGGGGGGGGGGGGTTGGGCCGGTGCCAGATTAACTCCCCAGGAGGGGAAGGGGGCTGTTCTGGGCCTTGTCTTTTTTTTTTTTTTTTTTTTTTTTTGCTGTCCCAACCTCTGCACCACCTCAGAGGCAGTGCACCCACGCCGCTCATTCCGACATCCTCTCCACAGCGACAGCCCGGTCGGCCCCGCCGCAGCCCCGGCACCGGCAATCCACAGGGGGCAGTCAATGTCAAGTCGCCAAGAGGCAACCCACCGGAGGAGACACTGCACTGCTGCCGAGTCACTTCGGTGGTGTTCAGTGGCGCCTGTTCTGATCTAACATACGCAGGACACCACCTACTAAGCCCCCTACTGAAGACAATAATTGCTTAGTCGCGGAGCCGGCGTGAGTGAGCTCTCCCCCCGGAGGGCGCCACCACGTCCGTCCAACGACAGCCCCCATGGACTCGCCGATACTGGTGACCCCGACGGAACCAAACCAAGGCCACAGACGCGGAGAGGACATCGAAATTGAGGTCACCATGAGAGCAGGGCATGAAGGGCCACAGAACTTGAGACATTTTTATTAATGCTGATCGATGACAATGAGGATGATTAAGATGATGCTACGGATTTCCGTTTCGGTCTGAGACTACATGACAGGGCTGTACTCTACGCTTCCTTTCATAATATATCCCGGCGTCAACCAGGCCCGAGAGATACAGGCACCTGCAGTGTTGGTCAGAAGATTTGAGCAACACTCTCAGAAAGGCATCCATTAAGTGGATGAAGCTCGACTGTGTGGTCCCAGTCTTCCCAACTGAGTCCGCAGCAAACTCAACTCTGGGTAGGAGCCGGTCGGGGCAGAAAAACCCACATGACTCTGATGGGATTCGAACCCACGACCTCCCAGCCGGGAGTCCGCGACGCTAACCACTTCGCCACGGCGGCTGGTGTTCTGGGCCTTGTCTAGTTTAACTCTCTGGGGGGGGGGGGGGGGGTGTTCCATGACGGTGTCAGATTAACTCCCCTGGAGGGGGGCTGTTCTGGGACAGGTGCAGTTTAACTCTCCAGAGGGGCTGTTCTGGGCTGGTGCCAGATTAACTCCCCAGGAGGGAGGGGGGGGGGGGCTGTTTTGTGCCAGGGCCAGTTCAACTCTCCAGGGAGGCCTGTACCAGGCTGGAGCCAGATTAACTCCCCAGGAGAGGGGGGGGGGGGGGGGCTGTTCTAGGTCACGTCCAGTTTAACTCTCTATGGGGTCTGTTTCGGGCCAGTGCCAGATTAACTCCCCAGGAGGGGGAGGCGGCTGTTCTGGGCCTTGTCTAGTTTAACTCTCGGGAGGTGTGGGGGGGGGGGGGGTTCCACGACGGTGATATCCCGGGGTTTAACCAGGCCCGGGGGAGATACAGGCACCTGCAGTGTTGGTCAGGGAAGGAAAAATTTAGCAACACTCTCAGAAAGGGATCCATTAAGTGGGTGAAACTCGGGCTGGTGGTCCCCGTCTTCCCAACTGA
>CM065730.1:46689804-46692304 GCA_033310375.1 Conus canariensis
GACCTGTGGGTTTTTGCTATGGGGGACAGCTGAAGCACTAAGTGTAGGGGGGGGGGAAAAGGTAGAAAGGGGGGGTCACTCAAATTTTCAGGGCCTAGTATTGCTGTTGTCGTTGCTGTTTTTTATTTTTTTTAAAACCGTTGCTGGGGGTTTAGTGGGGGTTGGTGGCAGTGGGAACTTTTGACGTAGCGTTGTTCTTGTAACTCTGAACTTTTTCCTATTCTTACTGCTGTAATGAAGAAAAAAAAAACAAAAAAAAAAAAATGATTCAGCATCAATGTTTCTTGAAAAGTATTTGAAGTGGATCAAACACACACACACACACACACACACCCACACACACACACACAAACACACACCACCACCACGCCACGCACCACCCCACGCACGCACGCAGGGGCACGCACATCTAAACGTACATACCACGCGGGCGCTCACGGACAGAACCCCCAAGCCACAGAGACCCCAATTTTTGACAATTATACCGCATTCTGCGTCATTTTGACTGACCCCATTTGGCATTTGCACGGTGACTTTGCAATGAAATTAAATACAAATACAGCTTTCGATGGGTGAACCCGGGGTCCAACGGTCAGGGGGTTTTTCTGCGAAGCTCCCGGTCCTGAGTTCAAACCACCGGATTTTTTCGCCTTAAAAATCCCCAAAAATTCTGTCCACCCAGCGGGGTATGGGCACCTAATTAAATTTTCAGGATGGGTTGAAGATGGTGGAAGGCGGGATAGGCGCGGCCTTCCGTCAGCCTCCCTAACGCCCTAGACCCCTGACAGTTTGTTGTCCCTACGACCGTGACGCATAAGTTAAAAACCTTTTAAACCTTTCACTTTTGGTCATCAAACGTATTACACAAGGCGAACAAAAGACACACACACACACACAAAACACACACACCAAAACACACACCACACACACACACACACACACACCCATAAAAAAGCGGAAGGGATGGGGGTGGGGGTGGGATGGGTGGGAACTAACCCCGGGGGGTTATACACACCTTGAGAATAAACACAACGCACACAGACACACACAGACACACACAGATAAAACACAGACACACACACACACACACACATCACACACACACACACACACACACACACACACACACACTAACACATACTCTCTCTCTCTCTCTCTTCTCTCTCTCACACACACACACACACCACACACACACACACACACACACACACACAGAGAGAGAAGACAGACAGACAGACAGACAGACAGACAGACAGAGACAGACAGAGACAGAGACAGACACAGACACAGACACAGAAAGACGGAGATAACAGAGACAGAGAAGAGACATACTGACACAGTTAAGCCATTGCCGTCACGCCTAAAGAACGTGACAAATTAATCTAAAAAGAAAAGTTCGAGGCTAAGAAGTTCCTGCTTTGCCTTGGATTACGCCAAAGAGGGCAGATTCGTTTCCTGTTGCCGATCCTCCACCGGCGCGCGGGCCTCGAGCCTCGAGCTGAACGCGAAGAAGATAAAAACATGTTCGGTATGGCAAGCTACTGGCGTCAAAACACCCGTATAAATCGTTTTCTTCCAGAAAACTGAATATTATCGTTTTTTCACGTCAAAACAGTAACTATATCTCTCTTATTTAGATTCATAATGGATCGTTTTTCTTGTTCTTCACTCTAATGTGGCTGTCATACGTGATCAGCACGGAAATAATGATTATAACTTATGGAAACTGATCACCAATGACTCGTCAGAACAGATAATTATGACTTATGTATACAGAAGTTTGACCTTTCTTCTCTTCGGCAATTGTGAATTATTGTTAAATTATTATTATTATTATTATTATTGTTTTTTGTTGTTATTATTATTATCATCATCATCATCATCATCATCATCATTAGTAGTAGTAGTAATAGTATTATTATTATTATCATTATTGTTGTTGTTGTTGTTGTTCTTGTTGCTGCTGTTGTTAGTGTTTGTTGTTGCATTACTCATCATCATTTCATCATCATCATCATCATCATCATCATCATCATCAGTTTTGTTGTTGTTGCCATTAACATCATCATCATCATCATCACATCTCATCATCATCATCATCATCATCATCTCATCATCGCATCGTCATTATTATCATCATCATCATCTTCGTCGTCGTCATCATCATCATCCATCATCATCATCATCGTTATTATCTTTATATCATATCATCATCATCATTATTATCATTATTATTATCATCATCATCATCATCATCATTATTATTATCATTATCATCACTGTTGTTGTAGTAGTATTTTTTTGTTATTATTATCATCATCATAATATCATCATTACTATTATCATTTTTTTTCTGTCCTGTCTTCCACGCCACCTCAGTAACATTAACTCCACGTCGCTCAGTCGGACCCCCTGTCCTCAGCTTTGCTGTGCTTGTCCCCCGTCCCGGCCCCGGCAGTCCACAGTCGCATAGGCACCCCACCAGAGGAGACACTGCACT
>CM065730.1:46714804-46717304 GCA_033310375.1 Conus canariensis
ACAATGTTCGATTTTTCCATATTTACAATGAGATCAAGACGTTTAGCTACATCAGACAAAATATTCAACTGCGTCTGAAGACCAGTAACACTATCAGATATTAGTGCAACATCATCAGCAAATAGGAGGATTAGTATTTGAATAAAATCTGGCGTCAACTGAACGCCATGGCGACCAGATTCAAGCACTTCTTTCGTCAGCTCATTTATAAAAAGCGAAAAAAGCACAGGTGAGCAAACCTCCCCCTGTTTCAAGCCTTGAGGGCACAAAAAAGCATCTGTTAATTCACCACCAACACGCACCCTTGCTTTGACAACATTATACATCGATTTTAATGCACTGAGTATCTTGCCTTGTAGGCCGTTTTTATGCAAGATAATCCACAACTTTTCTCTGCACACAGTATCAAAAGCTTTACGGAAATCTATAAATGCTACATACAATTTCCTGTGTCTCACGAGCTGCTTTTGTACCACAGCATAGAGAGTGAATATGTGATCTGCTGTACAGTAACCCTTCCTGAATCCAGCTTGCTCTTCACCAACAATTCCCTTGTCGTCAATCCAGTTTGAAATGCGCTTATTCAATACAAAACTATACACCTTACTACAAATATTGAGAAGAGAAATGCCTCTATAATTATCTGGAACATTCAAATCGCCCTTTTTGTGCAGAGGCTGAATAATGGACAATGACCACTCGTCAGGAAAAAGCCCATGATCAAAGAGATAGTTAAAAAATTTAACAAGGAAAGGCAATATTTGCTCAATGCTATTTTTGTAAAATTCCCCAATGAGTCCATCCGGGCCGGGTGCCTTCCGAGATTTAAGTACTTGCACAGCAGCTCGAATTTCTTCTGCTGTTATTGATTCATTGAGCATATCACATTCGATGGTACGCGTGTTATCAAGAGGAACTGAATCGTCGTCACTGTTAAGTGTGTAATTTTCGCCATCATCACAAGGAACATCAATATTACCAACTGCATTTGCAACAGTGTCTGGCACAGAATTAAACACATTATCAAAATGATGAAACCATTCATTTTTTGTTATCGTATTTTGCACACCAGTCCTAGATTTCACAGAACGAATAGTATCCCAAAATTTTCTTGCATCATTTAAATTATCCTGTATTGAGCGCACAATCTTTTCTTTATGTAGTTTCTTTTTCGATTCTAATAACTCTTTATACTGTTTTCTTTTTTCAGAGTAAGCTAGACTTTCAGCATCAATATGGCTTTTGCCAAGTTGGCGCCGATGCCGGCGCAAGAGAGTTCTACTCTGCCTACATTCCAAGTCAAACCATATTTTCATCTTTTCACATCCAATACATTTAGTTTTCTTCATGCAATTTCCTGCATAAACAAAACACTCATTAATTTTAGCAAGCGCCAAATTTATATCATTTTCAATAAGTAACATGGCTTCATCCAAGATAGCTCTCACCTCGACACTGCACATAAGGTCATTGTAAGCAACATGCTGATCATCATTCCATGTGTATTTTGTAATTGAAAAGGTTTCACGATCAATGTTTTGTTCGGAATATAAAACATTATGACGATTGAGAGACAATTCAATGGCAGCGTGTTTTGTTTCAACCATAGGTATAACATTAAAACATTTACACATATTTACTAAGGAGTTGGAAACCAAAAAAATAGTCTATAACACTGCTTCCATTCGTTGATACATATGTGAAATCTCCCGAGAAAGTCCGGGACACAAGTCCATTTAAAATGCACAGTTCATACAGTTCACACACAGATAACAGATAGCGACCAAAAGAATTAACTACATTGTCCGTTGACAGACGCACTTTATCAGGGGGTTCTTTTAAATCATTACTGTCAATAGATTCCCACACATCATAAAAAGAATCAT
This sequence comes from Conus canariensis, assembly GCA_033310375.1. NCBI lineage: Eukaryota > Metazoa > Mollusca > Gastropoda > Neogastropoda > Conidae > Conus > Conus canariensis. The sequence continues at coordinate 46,716,691 of CM065730.1, forward strand.
GTATGTCAACAGCTTTAACACTGAGTGAACCGGTTCTTGCATTTAAATCTCCACAGATTATAACGGGAGCACTATCATACTCTCTAGCAAGATCAAGCAAACAGTCTTCTAACATGGTGATACCATTATAAATATCTGTTTCTTCATAATAGATTGAATGCTCGGGAGGTATATAAGCACCAATTAATAAGCAGTCAGTCATTGTTCCAATAAGCTTTTGGGAAATCTTTAGCACAACTAATATTGTCGAGTTCACATTCAATTCTAGTCACATATTCAGTCACAGTTTTTCTGACTAGAAACACGACCCCGCCTGAAAGACGACTGTGAGTACTGTCCGACAGTTTGACCCCAGGAGAGACATATGCTACATGAGAAGGGATTAAAGAATCTGGAAATGTCTGGGAAAAGGTTTCAACCAACAACGCGAAATCATATTTCATAACAAAATAAGACAGATCAAGTTGATTTGTAACGCTCCATATACCTTCTACATTCAGCGACACAATGGAAAGAGATGCTTTGGTGTTATCAACATGGACATTCGCATGAGTATGGTTAACAAGACCAGTATCAACAATATCTGTCTTCAGTTTAGCAACATTACTGACATT
>CM065730.1:46729804-46732304 GCA_033310375.1 Conus canariensis
ACCACAGCTTCATGGCCAAGCGAATTCAGTTGGTCGTGAAAATGCGCATCAGGGTTATCACTGTGCGAAACCGAGTGGAGCTACTTCTTTTCGTGTTTGTGGCTGCCTATTTCTTGTGCTGTGGTGACGTTGAGGTGAACCCTGGCCCTGTAGATAGGGATGCCGTTCACCAACAGGGCGTTAGCACAGAAAGTGACAGAGTGAATGGTAGCAGTGACACTGACAAGACTTCCGCTCGTCCCCCTTCCATCGATTGTACAGCTGATTCGGGTTTTCTACCCGATTTCGCAAAGCAGTTACTGGAAGCAATGCGCTTACAGCGTGAACAGTCCCAGACTCTTTCTAATGATATGTCACTCATGTGGGAAGATCTCAGTTCCATCAAAACGGACATTTCGTATGTCAGAACGAAGTGTGATGACATAGGGAGGCGCTGTGACAGGCTGGAGGAAGAGAATGAGCGCTTGTCTTCGTCCGTGAAGGATACCCGAGAAGATGTTGACGAACTTTTCTGCGCCTGCAAACAGAACGAGGACAATCTTTCCACGTTGTGTTCTGAAATGGAAACTATGAAAACGAGATAGATGGTCTGAAAGAACATTGTGATATTCTGGAAGCTTTCTCCAGAAGGGATAATTTACGCTTGTTTGGTGTGCCACAGACAGAACAATTCGAGAGCTATGACTCCTGTGCCAGACTGGTTGTTGACACACTGAACAGTGTGGAAGCACCGAAGCAATGGACAGCAGATGACATTGCACGAGCTCATCAAGTGGGCGAAAGCAGAAATGGCCAGCCAAAGTCCACGATTGTCAAATTCAGTCGGTGGAGGGACAAGATGGCAGTCATCACGAACCGGGAGTACCGAGCCAGGTTGGAGGGGCAAGGTGTGAGGGTGGCCAACGACCTCACCAGGAAGCAGACCGGCATCGTTGCGGAGGCGAAGAAGGAGGGGAAGGTCGCATTCTTCAGGCGAGGAAAGCTGATGGTGGTACCAAGGCCTGATCCCAGGACTTACGCTGAAGTAGCAGCAGCAGCAAACGACGACGCCGACGCCGGAGATACGTCAACCAACAACCCGGCCACAGAACAGCCCAAGTACAACGCATCACGTCGCAGAGGTCATGAGGGCACAGGTCACAACATCAGCGGAGGTCATCGGCGAGGTGAAGATTCTCCTCGCTCCAACAGGGAGAGTCGACTAACAGCGCGCGAGGTGGATATGGCGGTGCACATGGTGGATACGGCAGTACACGCGATGGATACGGTAGTGCACGCGATGGATACGGCAGTGCATGTGGTGGTGGGAGCAGTGCACGTGGTGGTGAGAGCACTGCACGTGGTGGTGTCAGTAGTGCTCGTGGCAGTGTCAGTAGTGCTCGTGGCAGTGTCAGTGGTGGTGGTGGTGGTGGTGGTGGTGGTGCTTGTGGTGGTGTCAGTGGTACTCGTGATGCTAATGATAGAGCGCGTTGTGGTGACAGCAGTGCTCGTGCTGGTGGTGAGAGCAATGTGCGTAGGGCCACAGTGACAACAGAAATGGTAGCAGTCGACACACTGGAGTAAACGTGACTCAGCTCCGTTCCAGCCAGTCCTCCCCTGTCAACAAGTATCCAGGCAAGAACCCCACCAAGCCCCGGTGATCAACACGGACTAACCCATAGGACAGGCAGGGTCATCTTGATGAACTGACTTTCCTTGTATATAATGTTGAAAATCTGTACCCTAAGTTAAGTGACATGTCATTCATGAATTATGTTTCTTCTTTTGATATTGTTTGTCTAACTGAAACGTTTGTGGATAATACCTTTGACTTTAATGGTGTTTTTCATGATCATGTCAAGTTTGTTGCCCTAGCCAGAAAACTATCTCGACATGGTCGAAATTCAGGCGGTGTTTTGCTCCTAATAAGAAAGTCATTAGATAGCTTTGTGTCGAGGGTCGAGTTAAACTGCTGTAATACTGTTGCTGTTAGAGTTGACAAATCTGTGTTCAACCAGGATAAAGATATTCTTTTACTTGGTTGTTATGTTGTTCCAGAAAATGGACCGTTGTATGACCAAATGGAAATTAAAGACGGTATTGTTATTTTGGAGGAAAGTATTCTACAGATTACAGAAAATCATGATTTTCATGTGATGATAGTTGGTGACCTTAATGCTAGAACAGCTTGTGATCAAACTAGACTCGAATCAATGTTGAATTATTCTCCCAATTCTGATTACGACGTCATGGATGAAAACATGGTGATTGGGGGGTTGAAGAGGAAATCAAAAGATGTTTGTAGCAATAATTTTGGCAAATCCTTATTAAATATGTGTTTTCAGTTAAATTGCATCATAGTCAATGGTTTATGCCCTAGTGACTCTAATGGTGAGTTCACGTATGTTTCGCCGCATGGCTGCAGTGTGATAGATTATGTAGTCATCTCAGAAGATATGTTTTTAACACAGTCTTGTGACTTATGCGTCAGCGATAAAATTGACTCATGGCATTTACCTCT
>CM065730.1:46737304-46739804 GCA_033310375.1 Conus canariensis
AGGACAGTGTAAAATCAGATGGCTAATGGAAATTTGATTTCCACATACACATTTAATATCTTTAGAAAATTTTGTTTTAAAGGCATTTAAACGAATTTTGAACATCAGAGAACTAATATGCCTTGAACTTGTATCAGATATGTGATTTAAAATTAATTTGGAATTTATTGTGCTGACGCTTTTTATACAATTGTGTGAATATTGGCTATCTGATGTCTTCAGCATGTTATCAACTTATCTTCGCTAGTTTTTCAATGTGATTATAATACTCGTGCAGATCTAGATTTATGTGAATTAGAATTGCCCCTTCAGTATTACGTCCTGCATTTTTAGCTGCTCTGTCAACCAGTTCATTGGCATATATTCCGCAATGGGAAGGAACCCAGTAAAAAGTCACACTAATGTCTTTAAATGCCAATTGATGAATTACATGTCTGATTTCTAGTATCATTTCAAGACGTTTTTTGGCATTTTGATGTTTGATTGCTTGTAATGCCGATTTAGAATCTACACAGAGTAAAATTTTACAACTATTCATAGGTAACTCCTCAATATGCTGTAAAGCCATTAAAATAGCTAACAACTCTGCAGTAAAAACTGAATAGTGATTACCTATATGATATTGTTTGACTGTTTTCATAGTAGGAATTACAAATGCTGAACCTGCATTGCCATTAAGTACAGATCCATCTGTGAATATTTTAATGTAATCACTATAGTAATTTTCCATGTGATCATTAACTAAATTTTTCAGGACGTTTGGAGATTGACTTTTGCTCAATTCTGTATGATCAATATCAAAAGTAGGTTTAATTTGTTCCCAAGATGGTACAGGTAAAAAAGATGGCTTAATTGCTATTTTTTTACTTTTTAATTCTGTAGAATTAATCATGTCGGAGACAAACGAATTAATTGGTTGCAAACAGTGTATTGTCTTAGCCCTGTTAACAAAGTCATGCTTAGAATTCATCTTTGTTTCTTCATTACAGAATGAGTTATGTGCAAAGGATTTTAATACAAACTTAGCTGCAGAGATTTTCCTATGTTCATCAAGAGGAAGAACTCCTGCTTCTTTATATGACCCAAGATTGTAAGCATGAGTCGGCACTCCTAGTGCCAGTTTAAAGGCTTTACAATCTATACTTTGTAGCTTGTTTAACAAATGTTTTGGTGCACTAAAGAAAGATTCCTGGCCGTAGGTTAAACGCGAACGAACTAAGGAATTAGCAAGACATAAAAGTGGTTTTGTGTCCTGACCCCATCGCTGTTTACTAATAATTTTGAGAAAATTTAAAGCTTTTCTGGCTTTATTTAATATATAGTCTATATGTTGATTCCACGTAAGTTTGGATGATAAATATACACCTAGAAACCTTACGCTTTGCGAATAATTAATGACACTGCCACCAATAGTGAAATCAGGCAGTTTTTCTGGGTTATGCCCCGAATTAAAAAGTACCATATGTGTTTTTTCTAATGATAAAGAAAGTCCATTTTCCTTCATAAATATATCAATTTTATTTAGTTCGCGTTGGTACACTTTTTTGGTATAGTTAAGTGCTCTAATTGGAGTTTTACGCTTGTGTGTGTGTGTGTGTGTGTGTGTGTGTGTGTGGTGTGTGTGTGTGTTGGTGTGGCGTGTGCGTGTATGTGTGTGTGGCGGGGGGGGGGGGGGGAGGGTTACCTTGGTAGAAAACGTGAAAATAGATGATCACTGTAAGTCTTCTCCCCCCCCTCCCTCCCACCACCAACCACGTGGACCCTCACTGCCGTTACTACCCCCCCCCCCCCCCCCCTTCACCTCCTCCCATCTGTTAAAAAATGCAAATCAATGTTTAACTTCTTAAGAATCCACCATATCTCAACCACAAATGAGATTGGCGTGTGGAAAAAAAAAACCTTGATAATTTTTTTTTTTTTTTTAAAAAATTTTTTGCTGTCCCAACCTCTGCGCCACCTCAGAGGCAGTGCACCCACGTCGCTCATTCTGACACCCCGTCCACAGCCACAGCCCGGTCGGCCCCGCCGCAGCCCCGGCACCGGCAATCCACAGGAAGCAGTCAATGTCAAGTCGTCAAGAGACAACCCACCGGAGGAGACACTGCACTGCTGCCGAGTCACTTCAGTGGTGTTCAGTGGCGCCTGTTCTGATCTAACATACGCAGGACACCACCCACTAAGCCCCCTACTGACGACAATAATTGCTTAGTCGCGGAGCCGGCGTGAGTGAGCTCTCCCTCCGGAGGGCGCCACCACGTCCGTCCAACGACAGCCCCCAAGAACTCGCCGATACCAGTGACCCCGACGGAACCAAACGAAGGCCACAGACGTGGAGAGGACATCGAAATTGAGGTCACCATGAGAGCAGGGCATGAAGGGCCACAGAATTTGAGACATTTTTTATGCTGATCGATGAGAATGAGGATGATTAAGATGATGCTGCGGATTTCCATTTCGGTCTGAGACTACATGACAGGGCTGTACTCTACGCTTCCTTTCA
>CM065730.1:46749804-46794804 GCA_033310375.1 Conus canariensis
GTGAACGTCTTCGGACCATTGGGAGCGTGACTGTGACAGGGTGATCCTGACTGTGAACGTCTTCGGACCATTGGGAGCGTGACTGTGACAGGGTGATCCTGACTGTGAACGTCTTCGGACCATTGGGAGCGTGACTGTGACAGGGTGACCTGACTGTGAACGTCTTCGGACCATTGGGAGCGTGACTGTGACAGGTGACCTGACTGTGAACGTCTTCGGACCATTGGGAGCGTGACTGTGACAGGGTGACCCTGACTGTGAACGTCTTCGGACCATTGGGAGCGTGACTGTGACAGGGTGACCCTGACTGTGAACGTCTTCGGACCATTGGGAGCGTGACTGTGACAGGGTGACCCTGACTGTGAACGTCTTCGGACCATTGGGAGCGTGACTGTGACAGGGTGATCCTGACTGTGAACGTCTTCGGACCATTGGGAGCGTGACTGTGACAGGGTGATCCTGACTGTGAACGTCTTCGGACCATTGGGAGCTGACTGTGACAGGGTGACCCTGACTGTGAACGTCTTCGGACCATTGGGAGCGTGACTGTGACAGGGTGAGCCTGACTGTGAACGTCTTCGGACCATTGGGAGCGTGACTGTGACAGGGTGACCTGACTGTGAACGTCTTCGGACCATTGGGAGCGTGACTGTGACAGGGTGACCTGACTGTGAACGTCTTCGGACCATTGGGAGTGTGACTGTGACAGGGTGGGCCTGACTGTGAACGTCTTCGGACCATTGGGAGCGTGACTGTGACAGGGTGGGCCTGACTGTGAACGTCTTCGGACCATTGGGAGCGTGACTGTGACAGGGTGGCCTGACTGTGAACGTCTTCGGACCATTGGGAGCGTGACTGTGACAGGGTGGGCCTGACTGTGAACGTCTTCGGACCATTGGGAGTCGTGACTGTGACAGGGTGGGCCTGACTGTGAACGTCTTCGGACCATTGGGAGTGTGACTGTGACAGGGTGGGCCTGACTGTGAACGTCTTCGGACCATTGGGAGTGTGACTGTGACAGGGTGGGCCTGACTGTGAACGTCTTCGGACCATTGGGAGTGTGACTGTGACAGGGTGGGCCTGACTGTGAACGTCTTCGGACCATTGGGAGCGTGACTGTGACAGGGTGGGCCTGACTGTGAACGTCTTCGGACCATTGGGAGCGTGACTGTGACAGGGTGGCCTGACTGTGAACGTCTTCGGACCATTGGGAGCGTGACTGTGACAGGGTGGGCCTGACTGTGAACGTCTTCGGACCATTGGGAGGTGACTGTGACAGGGTGGGCCTGACTGTGAACGTCTTCGGACCATTGGGAGTGTGACTGTGACAGGGTGGGCCTGACTGTGAACGTCTTCGGACCATTGGGAGTGTGACTGTGACAGGGTGGGCCTGACTGTGAACGTCTTCGGACCATTGGGAGTGTGACTGTGACAGGGTGGGCCTGACTGTGAACGTCTTCGGACCATTGGGAGTGTGACTTTGACAGGGTGATCCTGACTGTGAACGTCTTCGGACCATTGGGAGTGTGGCTGTGACAGGGTGGGCCTGACTGTGAACGTCTTCGGACCATTGGGAGTGTGGCTGTGACAGGGTGGGCCTGACTGTGAACGTCTTCGGACCATTGGGAGTGTGACTGTGACAGGGTGGGCCTGACTGTGAACGTCTTCGACCATTGGATGTGACTGGACAGGGTGGGCCTGACTGTGAACGTCTTCGACCATTGGGAGTGTGACTGTGACAGGGTGGGCCTGACTGTGAACGTCTTCGGACCATTGGGAGCGTGACTGTGACAGGGTGGGCCTGACTGTGAACGTCTTCGGACCATTGGGAGTGTGACTGTGACAGGGTGGGCCTTGCTGTAGGATTTCCTGTGACTGTGACAGGGTGGGCCTTGCTGTAGGATTTCCTGTGACTGTGACAGGGTGGGCCTTGCTGTAGGATTTCCTGTGACTGTGACAGGGTGGGCCTTGCTGTAGGATTTCCTGTGACAGTGTGAACCACTGGGTGGGCCTTGCTGTAGGGTTTCCTGTGACTGTGACAGGGTGGGCCTTGCTGTAGGGTTTCCTGTGACTGTGACAGGGTGGGCCTTGCTGTAGGGTTTCCTGTGACTGTGACAGGGTGGGCCTTGCTGTAGGATTTCCTGTGACTGTGACAGGGTGGGCCTTGCTGTAGGATTTCCTGTGACTGTGACAGGGTGGGCCTTGCTGTAGGAGTTCCTGTGACTGTGACAGGGTGGGCCTTGCTGTAGGATTTCCTGTGACTGTGACAGGGTGGGCCTTGCTGTAGGAGTTCCTGTGACTGTGATAGGGTGGGCCTTGCTGTAGGATTTCCTGTGACTGTGACAGGGTGGGCCTTGCTGTAGGATTTCCGGGGAAGGCAGGATCAAACAAAGACATAGCAATGGACGGACAAGAAATAGAAAAAGAGGCAGCAATGGATGCTAATAATGGTGATTTTACAGACCGTTTAGTCCTAACGGACAAACTGGATCTCCCCAAACTGACCGATTGGTTGAAACACAGCCTGGATATATCCGGACATTGCAACATTCCACCGACCAGATTTGATCTTTGTCTTCGCCTTAAAAAAAAACCGTAAAACATTGTTAATACTGTCAGGTTGGTCTCTCCGCCTTTCAGTCCTTTAGGTCTTTGTATTTTTCCGGAATCTTTTTTGTTCTCTTGGTCTGTATTTCTTTTCCCCTTTGTTCTCTCTCTCTCTGTGCACACCATGGTACCCAAGCATCCGTGAGCCAGCAGTCCATCACAGACAGACTACCCAGCAACCTCCAACCGAGTTCTTTCTGTCTTTATCTGTTCGTGTACTAAGGTGCTACATCTTACTCTCCATCGTGGTGAAGTGGTTGATGTCGCGGACATCCATATCCACAACAATGATTGTCACCACCACCATTAAAACATCTGTCGCTATCACCCATATCCACAATCATGATTGTCACCACCACCATTAAAACGTCTGTCGCTATCACCCATATCCACAACAATGATTGTCACCACCACCATTAAAACATCTGTCGCTACCACCCATATCCACAACAATGATTGTCACCACAACCATCAAACATCATCTGTCACTAGCACCCATATCCACAACAATGATTGTCACCACAACCATCAAACATCTGTCACTACCACCCATATCCACAACAATGAGTGTCACACCAACCATCAACTGTTTCTACAACCATGATCATCACCATCGGTCACAATAGATGAATAATGCTTGATGGCCTTCCCACTTCCACAGAGTGGGGAACAGTTGACTGCAACAGATGTCTTCTTTTTCGACGAAATCTCGTCTCGGTCCAGAGATTCTGGTGTCATGAAATGTATTTAACACAGCTCCCAGTTGATTGCTATTTCGGCTATGATTCAAAGGGCCGCTTGCTGTGGATTTAGCTCATGGTGTCTGGAAGTCACCATTTACATAGCCGAGTGCCTATGCTTGTATCCATCACCTTTTCAGTTTTCTGACTCTTGTCTGGACAGGTAAGCATGAGACAATGAAAGATTAATTCCAAAACAGGTTTTTACAAATACCTGGCCAGACACAAAACTCCGATTTCCCCGCGTCGGGCAAGGGTGTGTTATTCAGTAGTACTGAAGTGAAGTGGTTGCCTTTAGAGGCTGGGTTTAGCTCCCTTGTTCGAGCTTCCTAACTGATGAGCGTATGTCCGCGCCAGGTCGGATAAATGTGGGCGTCGTGAGCAGAATCAGAGAGAGAGAGAGAGAGAGAGAGAGAGAGAGAGAGAGAGAGAGAGAGAGAGAGAGAGAGGACACACGCACACACACACACAGAAAGACAGACAGGTTGCACTCTTACAACAGTTGAAAAAAAATCCTCAGCATTTTCAAACATGAGTGCTTCAAACTACATTTTCATTTATTGGTAGATATTGTTAAGAAGTACAAAAACAGACTCGAATCCAAAGAACAGAATTTCTAAATGTTCATTTTCGATATAGAAAACCAGATGCTTTATGTCCAAGACATATTCGTTAAAACAAAAAACTGAAATCTATTCAGATTGGATGTACAACAAAGACAGAGAGAGAGAGAGAGAAGAGAGAGAGAGAGAGAGAGAGAGAGAGAGAGAAATATAGCATTTCGATATCTGATTATATGTGTAAAAATGGAATTGCCATAATCATACTGTCAATAAAGCCAAGAAATACAAATATATATATAATATATATATATACACATATATATATGTATGTATGTATGTATGTATTGAGCGAAATCAACAATTCCTCTTAAACCAAGCATTACAAATCCCACATCGGGAATATTTCCGACACGCTTCCCTATTAAAATAAAAAAAACCGAAATCAAATCCAAAACAAGATTCTCTTTCACAGATGTGAGTCGAGCACAACTGAAATACTTACATGAAACTTACTACATTAAGTCCCTCCAATATTTGAGCAAATTCTGTTGAGTGGCCCAAACAAACAAGCAAGCATCTACAGATGAAGTAAATATGGATATAAACATACACAGCTATATGTCACCCAAATCTGCTAACAGTAGGAGAAAAAGCCACAAAAGAAAACTCGGGGCTTGAGAAAATCCCACTATCCACTTCTCTAGAATTACTACCACCATTTCTAACCCCCCCCCCCCTTTTTTTTTTTTTTAAAAGGCCTGTTTATTCTTCTAAGGCCCCCCAAGAACCAGCACAGTGAGAGTTCACGGGTTTCCGTCGGGCCTGGGATGTTGGTCGCACGTGCACATAATGGCTATCGCGGACAACTTGAGCATAACGAAACTGAGTGGAAGATGGGTAGAACACTCGAAGGTATAGGTCTGTCCCGGCCTCTTGTTTGAACACCACCACGCGTTCGCCACTACTTTCCCCGCCTTCCGTCCCTTCAGCACACTTAATACATAGGTCTTGTCGGGCAATCCTTACTTTTTTCTGATCTTTATTGTGCGTGCCCTTCCATCTACCACAAAAATGGGGGGTGGGGGGGGGGGGTGAGCACTGGTGCACAAAGAACTGGGATGATCCAGCCTGGCACGGCAGATGGCGTAGGCCGACAAAGCAGCGCTCGCTTTTTGTCAGGTTTTGTGGATTTCTTAATCAAGGTCCGTTGGGAGGCCGCCAAGTTTTAAAGCACATCATCCCTGGCCTAGCTGGGAAACCATTCGATGAGCGGGACTCTTCCCGGACACGGCCTCATTACCCACCCTCCAGGAATGCCAATGTTCAGTCCCCCCCCCCCCCCACCACGAAGTCCTCCCCTTCCTATGTACCATGTCCAAACACTGATCTTTGTTTACCCCCCCCCTCCCCCCGAACTCTCCGTGCGTTGACGACCGACTGTTAGGGGGGGAGGGGGGGGGGGCAGGGGGTGGGGGTGCACTGTCTGGGAACAACCCTCCTTGGAAGGTGTGGCTTGTTATGCCCTTCCAGGCCGAGGCTCTTCAGAACCAACTCTTTCCAGATGGCAGTCTCCAATGGGCCTGCAGCCCTGACCCTCCATTCTCAACTTTCATCCTAACAGGTGTGCGACCATTCGGCAAGGAACGAGTAAAGACACATTGGGCACCCCTTGAGACAGAGAGAAAAAAAAAAAAAGAAACATGCGGAGGAGAAGTACCGGAGTCAGATGATGTAACGGATCTCATTCGAGCTTCCAGACCGTACAGTAGTCACTGTTTTTCTCTGCAACGTGATCCCCTCCCCCCCCCCCCCCCCCCACAAAAAAAAAAAAAAAAAAACTGCCGGTGAAAACAGAAGACAGGCTCTGTAAATGGCAAAACAGCTTCAAGAGAAAATGTCGTCTTCTTGTTTTTCATAGACTGCAGCTCTGGCACAGTATGTCTGATGTGAAAGTGGTCTAAGTGTGAAAAAAAAACCAACACATACCAAAAGACGGATAATTATCGAATAGTGAAAATGACCCTTTTACGGGGTAGAGCGACACGTTTGTTAAAAAAAAAATCAGTCCAAAATGACATTCTCTGAAAGCGAGAATTCACCTACGGTGCACCAGTGACTGGAAGCTGCTATTTTCGGTGCAGACCAAAAAAGAAAAAAAAAATGATACATCATTTTCAAAGAATTCTTCCAGATCTCAAGCTCTTACAGTAACCGATCTTGGCACCAGTCTGTTTACACAGCAGCTCTCCTGCCCTTCCCACTCTTGTTCCAAGTCAAATCTGTCTCGCGTATATCATTCAAACAAACATTGGTCCTTTTTGCGCGAGTTATTAACACCCCACCCCCCACCCCACCCCCCGCTTTCTTCACACCCCCTCTACCCCCGTCTCTCTACGCTCTAAACGTAAGCGCGTAAGAACTTTCTAATAGCAAACAAAAACAAGCAAGCAAGAAAAAAGTCCTGCGAAAACAATGTGACGTCAGAAGAGAATATGACGTCAGACTCGGCGACATGGCCGCGCGGTTAGTCCCTGACGCACTCCATGGTGAAGGTGGCCGACATGGAGTCCAGCTCGTAACAGTAGAACTCCAGCCTCTGAGACTTGCAGGCCTTTTTGGGTGGCCGCGCCGTTGGGGGCGGTGCCCCAGCTCCTCCGCATTCTCCGTCATCCGAGTCCTCGTCATCATCTTTGTCTTCCTTCTCCTCTTCCCAGAACAGGTGGAATTTCAGGACCACTTGGGCTTTCGGCTTGACGTCCCTGGGGTCACAGAGAGATATCGTTTTAATCAGCCGACAGAATAGTGCATCAAAGTGTGTCACACACACACGCACTATCACGTACATGCGTGCGTGCGCATGCAATTCACACACACACACACACACACGCGCGCGCGCGCGCGCGCGCGCGCGCGCGCGCTTCTTCACACACGCACATGCACATTGTAAAGGGTGGAAGAACCTGCTTCAATCGAACAGGCCTTCCCTTCCCTTACAGCCAGCGTGCGAAGTCCAGTCCGTTTTCCGTCGGTGTCGCTCGAGTTTCCAGGAAGAAATGCACGGTTACAGCATTAATTGGTTGTGGTGATCACTCCCACCCCGTTCAGTGATAATTATATCAGTCATTCTGTTTCACGGTCCTGCTACCCGAACCACCACCGACATCCAGCACTCTCAACACCTGCGGGCACGAAAACAAAGGTTTCACAGAGCGAGCAGGCACGGCTGATCACACTACATTAGCGACTCCGCAGCAGTGCTGCGTCACCTCTGATGGGTTGGTTGCTTCACGGGCTGCCCTGACGTGGACCGCTCGCCGCGGCCTGTCTGCGGCGCTGAAGCTTCAACATTTGGGTAAGGCCACATGGGTGGATGCGTTGGGGAAGCGGCATAGCAGTAGCGGCACAAACTTAGACATGGAACAGGAGACAAAACACTCTCACCCCTCCACCCTACCCCTACCTCAAATAGCCCCCCCCACCCCCACCCCCCCCCCAACAAAAAAAAAGGAAAAAAAAAAAAAACCGAAAAGCTTCAAGGTAGAAAGATCGCCTCATCCGACTAAAATTCTTTCTTCTTTTTAATTTTTTTCTTTTCATCAGATTTGTGTGAAATTTTAACTCAGTGGAACGTCTGGTTTAATTTAAAAAAAAAGAGGAGGGGGGGGGGGGGGGGCACTTATAGAACACCTGAAACAAAACTGTTTTGTAAACAGCGCAGGCTCGGCTACTTCGGTGTATAGACATAAAGAAAAAAAACAACAAAAAAACAGCGCGCGTGGTGTGTGTGTGTGTGCGCGCGTGCGCGTGCGTGCGTGCTTATATACATGCGCGTGTGTGTGAGAGAGTGTGTGTGTGTGGGTAAGTGCGTGCGTGCGTGCGTATGTGCATATGAGTATGTGTTTGCATGTATCTGTGTTTGTCTGTGTGCATGCGAGTGTGTGTGTGCTCGCGTGCATGCCCGTGGTGTGTGTGTGTGTGTGTGTGTGTGTGTGTGTGTGTGTGTGTGTGTGTGTGGTGTGAGAGACAGAGAGAGAGAGAGAGAGAGAGGGAAAGAGAGAGACATCCCCAATTTTCCTGACTTTACAAGACAAAAACATTCACGCAAGCCGACAAGAGAGCCCCCGACATGATGTAACACAGAGATAGGTAAAAACTAAATTCATCAAACCAACACCTGGCAAACCCCGAGGCGGTGAAACACGGACCTGGAAACCCGTGGTTTTAGCGTTATACTCGGCCAGTTTAACCCCCAAGCGGTTTACCTAGAATTTGCAATACACTGCATGGTCGTCGAGCCTGATCGCTACCGCCTTCTCCCCACTCCCTTTCCCACCCCCACCCCCTCGTTCCAAGCCCAAGACGCCTATTCTCCTTACTCGAGTTCACTGCAGAACATGCCGTAAAAGATGATGAACTTGTTCTTGTCCTCGCCACCCGGTAGCAGATCGCCTTCCATCAGCGCTTCGCAGCCGGTGAGGGGAACGTCCAACGGGTTGGTGAACGTGACCGTCGCGACCTTCACCTGCCCGGCTTTGCACTTAACCTTCTTCTCCTGCAAAGGGAATCACAGACAGGGTACAGGGGAGGTGCGCCGGAGGGTTCCAACTTCTATTAAAAAAAAAAAACTAATAATAAGGAAAGGCAAAATATCCATCACCATGTCTGCAGTTTACAGGCAACAATTGAATCGCCCAATTTTCGAAAAAGTATTTTGGATAGCCCACAGTTTCAGGCCAACAGTTTTTTACCTGTCCATCAACACAAATTATTCGGTAACTTGGGATTGTCTACAAAATACCAGAGTGGTAGGGGAGGGGGGTGGGTGGGGGTGGAGTGGGGCGGAAGAACGCGTTTCAGTTACTTCGCGTCTCTGTTCTACGAACGCCCAGCCAGTAAAATCAAAGAAAATGTTAAGTACACACACACACACACACACACACACACACACACACACACACACACACACACACACAAATAGATGACAGTATGGTAACACTGTACGATACTGACATAACAGCCAGAGGTCACGCCATCTGAACGGCCGGCTGGCTCAAACATGCCGATGAACCACAACAGGAAAACACAACGTGCGCCACAAAAACAACAACAACAAAAAAAAACAAACAAACAAACAAAACTGCTTTCTGATCTCCCCTGGCATCTCCGCCTCAAGAGTCGAACGGCCATACCAGGTTGGTTCTACTTGGAAATAAAGTCAAGGCAATAAACTGCCGCCAGTCTCACCAACGTACATTACGCCTGAACAAACCAAGCTCGCCACACATTGAAATGCTTAGATCACTACGTCCATAACTAAAAATCCTCTGACGAATCCATCTAAACCGTGCAGAAAGCACGCTATTCCTTTACATTAACAAAAGCATGCCAAACGTACCAGCTGACGGACATTTTCTTTCTCTGTAAACGATCAAAATCAATGGACTGCAGATACATTTATCGCCAATGCCTCTCTCTGTAAACGATCAAAATCAATGGACTGCAGATACATTTATCGCCAATGCCTCTCTCTGTAAACGATCAAAATCAATGGACTGCAGATACATTTATCGCCAATGCCTCTCTCTGTAAACGATCAAAATCAATGGACTGCAGATACATTTATCGCCAATGCCTCTCTCTGTAAACGATCAGAATCAATGGACTGCAGATACATTTATATCAATGGACTGCAGATACATTTATATCAATGGCCTGCAGATACATTTATCGCCAATGCCTCTGAATAAATACACATTTCCAAACTGTAACGTCGGCGCTAAAATTGAGTAAATATTGAAAATCGTGGTTTCAAAACAGCATGGGGATTTATATTATGGAACATGTCGTGAGGCAGCTGAATATAACACAAGATAAACATGAACACCGGCAATTATTTACAAACAGAAGAACACATTTTGATCAACATTAACAAAAGCAAAATGGAAACTATAACAGCTGACGCTCATCATAAGATCACATACACAACATACCATGTAATAATACTCTTCAATTTTGTGGACGCACGAGTTTTGTTAAAAAAAAAAGCTCTATTGTTAGATAAGTTACGGATCGGGTACCGGGCTGAGAATGGAGTGTGTGTGTGTGTGTGGGGGGGGGGGGGTCTTGATTTTCACCCCCCCCCACTTCCCTTCCCTCCCACCACACCCCTCCTCCTTCGCAGAACAAGCCTGAAGACAGCAAGTAACAACCGATATAAACTCGCCCTTTCCCTTCTCCCTCCTTCGCACTCACCCCCCCCCCCCTCCACCCCCGTTTCCTTCCTCCTTTTCATACAGATGAATGTCTAAATGTCGAGGCTGGAGCTATAGAGAACTATCGATGTGCCGGTAACAGCGATGAAGAAGGAAGATCATATCGACAGGTTAAGATGACGCGACAGCGACGCAGACGGCTGGGGTGAGCCCCTCCCACTCACCTGCAAGACCATCTCTGGAGAGCTGAACTCGAACGGCTTCTGGAAGGAGTAAGGCATCTTCTTCTCCTTGTCCGTGCAGCGGACGTACACGTACAGGCAGCGCGTATATTGGCCCTTGTCCATGTACTGCTTGCTGGTCACGGTGAACGGAACTTTCTCCGCTATAGGACGGTGGATGGACAGACACACACGCACACACACACACACACACATACACGCACGCACACACACGCGCACACACACACACACACACACACACACACACACACACACACACACACACACACACACACGCATACGCGCACACAGACACAGAAAGTGGATTATACAAAATCCGCACGTCTCTCCGTGTCCTCTCCTCCTCAACGTCAAAGACCAGGTTAACTCAATATTCAGGTACCCGACCAAAAACTTCCTGACCACCGATGTCCATTCTTAGGTTTTATTTACTCATTCTTACGTAACGCTAATTCATCGATTTGTATCCTCTACAAACTGTTCCCATGGATGAATTGATGCTGTGAGGCGTATACGGACGAGATTGCACGGAGCGATACTGCCTTGACGAACATGCAACTTTTCCTCGTCGTCGCCACTTTCCGCGCCATTATCATTATCAAGATACATGTCACGGTTTCCTTCGCTGAACTGCTCATATAACAAGACACTGATAGTTCTTGATTTCCTTATCAGCTGGCACTGCTGTGTAGAAACATAAAAAATAATCATTTTAAGTGAACATTAATTAATAACTGCTACGCACATTCAGTGAGCCACGAATCACGTGCTGGAAAAGGGACCAAGACACACACACACACACACACACACAGAGAGAGAGAGAGAGAGAGAGAGAGAGAGAGAGAGAGAGAGAGAGAGAGAGAGAGAGACTGATCACTGGATCATAAGAAACCGAAAGCAGACAGCACAGGAAGAATTACCTCGATGTCATTGCAATGCATATCTACACCACCCCTCTCTCTCTCTCTCTAATAACCTGGGCATTCAAGAATGGACTCGTCGGTTCGACAGCCGAGTATGCGGGCAAGTCCCTTGCCACAAAGGTCCGGAGGTGGGAATGAAGGCCTATCTGTCGGGCACACGGTCTGCCACAGGCGTCGCAGGGCAAGGAGTGGAGCGAAGTGGGGTCCTGCGTGTGTGCTCCTCATCCTCTCTGCCTGAACGGCTCTGTGAATCTCAGAAGTCTACGCCGGTTTCTCCAGCAGGATCCGTTAAAAGCAGCATGTTCCGTGATGACCGTCACCTTTCAACTTTTGATGATGGCCTTTAATTTGTCTCCTGTGTGAGAGAGAGAGAGAGAGAGAGAGAGAGAGAGAGAGAGAGAGAGAGAGGAGGGGAGTGAGTGAGGAGTGAGTGAGTGAGTGAGGGTGAGTGAGTGTAGTGTGGTGGTGTGTGTGTGTGTGTGTGTGTGTGTTGTGTGTGTGTTGTGTGTGTGTGTGTACCTTGTTATGTTTTACAGTCAGTACAACCATGAGTTAATCTGACAATGAATTGGTTTCAGTCAGACAATGTTAGTTTACCTTGGTCACGCTTTTTCTACTTCAGCTGGTTATTGTGGAGCATTTTGGAGATCCTGCTATCCCCCGCGCAAATGATGTATCCCGCCTACTGCGGCTGCCTCTTGAGGACAAGACCACCGACACTGGGAAACCCACACTTCTTGCCCAGCTGAAGCCTGGACACTTTGTCTTGCCAGCTGATGTCGCAGATCTTGCCCAAGAAATGCCAGCGGGCTCGCTCCAGTTGTTACTGATGTCTACAGCAGGTGGTCCAGGTCCCACCACCAAGGCCCGTTGCTTCTTACACGGCACGTTTGGAGGAGAGTTTGTCGCAGTGACCATGTCACAGCTTCTTTACGAACCTTCTCCAAAGGCAGCGCCGGCTTTGTGATTCGCAGCGTCACCTCCGCCTCCGCAGATACGTTGCTCTTCACGGTGCTGCCCAGATAACAGACTGTGTCCACAGTCTTGACCTGTGTATAGCTGATGACAACACTAGGCGGGGATGGAGCACGGCTGTCTGGGGTGGCAGAGGTTGGAACATGGCCTCGATCCTGCCGAGATCGACCTGAGCCGAAACGTCCGCATGCTGTTGTACAGCGGTCTGCTGGGTGTCCTCATTTGAACGGTGCGACCAGTGCCAGGCGTTCATAAAGAGAAACTCGCGGCGAATGGCCTCAACATTCTTTTCGTTCTGGCCTGAAGACACTGCAGGTTGATACGTTTCGCAATAATACGAAACTGGATGTATGACCCTACCCACAAGTTAAGTCTCCAAAGATGTCCAGTAAGACAGCCGCAAATAAGATCGAGAAGAGGTTGGAATCCGCGAGATAGCCTTGCTGTCATTTTTCAGTGGGAATGTGACGCACTTCCGCTTCCGTGCACCCTTCCTCACATGCCGTCATGGAAGGGAGGGACCATATAAGCTTTTTAAGCACACCCAAACTTGCCCAGGGTTTTCCAAAGGCCATTCCAGTTCACGGTGTCAAATGCCATGGCAGACTTACACGCATGTATTCCGCAAACAAGATATAGTGGACTTAAAACACCCATCCCTTCTGTCCACATGAAAGTGGTCAGAAACGGATGCGGGGAGGATGACAGGTTGGAGGAGAGGAAGAGATGGGGAAGAACAAGAATGAGCTGGAAAGAAGGAAGAATGAAGGACTGGAATAAGAATGTGAGAAAAAAATGGAAGGCGAAGAGCTAGAGATGGAGGAGGGGAAGGTAAAAAGAGGGAGAGAAGGTACAGCAGAAGACTGGAAGAAGAGGCAGAAGAAGACTGGAAGAAGAGGCAGAAGAAGACTGGAAGAAGAGGCAGAAGAAGACTGGAAGAAGCAGAAGACTGGAAGAAGACTGGAAGAAGACTGGAAGAAGAGGCAGAAGAAGACTGGAAGAAGAGGCAGAAGAAGACTGGAAGAAGAGGCAGAAGAAGACTGGAAGAAGAGGCAGAAGAAGACTGGAAGAAGACTGGAAGAAGAGGCAGAAGAAGACTGGAAGAAGAGGCAGAAGAAGACTGGAAGAAGACTGGAAGAAGACTGGAAGAAGAGGCAGAAGAAGACTGGAAGAAGACTGGAAGAAGACTGGAAGAAGACTGGAAGAAGAGGCAGAAGAAGACTGGAAGAAGAGGCAGAAGCAGAAAAAGGGGGTGGTGATAGTGGTGAAAAGGGCGAGGAAAAAAAAAAGAAATAAAGAAAGAAAAAAAAAACTAGAACAAAATGGAGCGTGAAGAAAAAGAAGAGCAAGAACAACAAAAGTAATGAAAAAAATGAAGAAGAATAATGAAACAATGCACAAAAACAGTAATGAATAAACACCCAGTACTGCTGTAATGAAGAACTGTTCTAAATTCACACATGAACACTATCAACATCAGCAAATATCGCAACTACAAAACCCTCACTTTGTCCAGCGCCGATAGTCAAGGACGGCTTTTTGTCCTGGAAGAGTTCCTTGGCAGTGTCCGCGTCGTTCCAGTAGCTGCAAGAGCGTGCTGACATAATCAACTCCACCGTCTTCTTCACCTTGCTGATATTCTTCACCACGATCATCACTGTCAGGTCGCTGCCAGTCCTGGGTTCACAGGTCTCGTCGATGGACAGATCAATTTCCTGGGCACATTACAATGCAAGAATCCATTACACAGCGTCAGAAACCGGGAAAACTAAGACTACCCTCCCCCAACCTTTCAGAAGTATGTTCTGGGATATACGGGCCCTCTTACTCGAAAAAGCCTCTTGGATTAATTCACTTATTACGACGACACACCTTTCGTTCCTTCCCATGTTAAGGCAGAATCAGTTGAAACATGCAAACGTGTGCGTCTATTTGACATTTGTGGAACGGTTAGGGTGCTTTAAAGACAAACGACTGTTTAAAGTATGGACCTTTTAAGTCCATAATCTCCCACTCCCCCCCCCCTTTTTTTCCCTCTCATCTGACGGTTATGCACTGATTCTAACACTTTTCTTCCGTATCCATGTCGACTAAACTGTCCTCTCTCTTGCTTTCTCTTTCTGCTCTTCTGCTGGCTTTAACTGCAATGTAAATTTGGAAATGGCCTTCAAATGATCAACTTTTGTGTGGCTAAAACTGCTGTGTTATGCAGGACCGGCATTTTCGCTTGGAGCTATATCGCCTGGAACGCTGTCAACCGACTTACAGGTGACTTTAAACGCAGTTCACTGCATTGCCAGTCGTCGGCAAGGAGCTCTGCTTGATTTGTTCATAGCTTAAGTCCCCGTTCACTACACTGCCAATCTCCAGGTAGGTGCAGGCTTAGAACGTGTCTAAGTGGTGTATTGGTACCTTAAGTTCACTCCAGAATGAGAACAGATCTGAAACATCTTCAATCGGCGTCTTGTCAGCTTTCTGTGGAGCTCACCATTATGCCAGTCATTAGCTTGGAAAAGGCTTAAAACACCTTCAGCTGGCGCAATCAATGGCAGCTTTGAAGTGCAGTCCACTACATTGCCAGTCTTCAGACAGGAGCTAGTTTGGAACAGCAACTGGTTTCATGGTATCATTTGTTTACTGTAATACCAGTCTATAAATGACAGCTAGCATGAAACGCCTTCAACTGGAAAAAAAAGAGACAAAACGGCGAGATTTCCGTCCCGTTAGTCCGAGGCTCTGAAGAACAACCTTGTCCTTAACAATTCACATGCGGCTTTCAGTACAATTCACAGCGTGCCAGGAGCTAACTGTAAACGCTTTCAGCTGATCTCACGGTAACTTGAAATGCAGTTCACTGCATAATATCCAGTCTTCGGTTCGGCGCTGATGTAAGTGCAATTCCCTGCAGAGCCAGTCTTTCGCTTAGGAACCAGCTTGCAACGCCTTCAGCTGGTCTAGTGACGCTTCTAACTCCGGTTCACTGCCGCACCAGTCTCTCACTTAGGAGCTAGAACGCGTTCGTATGAGCTAAGGTGTTTTCAATCTTCATCACAGTGACATGCTGTAAGGAGGAACTGGCTTTGAATACCTTCGACTGGTTTAATGGTAGGTTTAAGCGCCGCGCTGCATCAGAATGACATGCTTTAATTGTCAGTTGGGCCGAAACGTCTTAACAAGGTTTAAAAGCAGCTGTTAAGTGCAGTTCACTGCAGTGCCATTTTCAGTGAGAGGCTGGCGCGGTTCGCCCTAACCTGGATCCTACAGTAACAGGAAACGGGTTTGATCTGGGTGGTCATCCCTCTCAGCAGACGGTCAAGCCCTAGCACATGTATAACAAGCCCTGGCACATGTATAACAAACCCTGGCACATGTATAAGAACACACCCACAGACACGCCTATGGACCTTGCCTACATACACACGAACACGTTAATGCTCATGCACACGCGCGAGCACACATCCCGCAAAAGCAGAAGCAGTGACACAGCGACTTACAGCAGACTGAACGTACAAGACCCGCCCCTTGGAACAAAATCGAACAGCTCTCCTCACTGCTTCCCGTTCCTCTTCGGATTCTGCCAACAGTAAGAAAAAGCACTTACAACATCAATTATGACAAACATCATCATTTGAATGACAACAGCAGCAACAAACGCTTATCTGTACCGATTGCAAGTTCGAAGCGCTCCTCCAAAATGTTGGCTATGATTGATTCGTTTTCTTATATTCATAATCTTAGACTAAAAACACTCGGCAGCAAGACAGTCAACTACGATGAAAATACCGCCCCCCCCACCCCACCCCTCCCGAATTCTACCTTCAGTACCCAGGAGGATCAGCACTGGTGAAGAAATTTGCAACGGTGATTTGAGACAGCTATTTTGAATAGAACAGTTTGCTCAAACCCAAATAAAACGAATATAAACGGACTCTGAAAACACATGACACAAAAAGATTTGTTTCGTTCTTAACTATTCAAATGTGCTATCTTACCCTTTCTTCCGGAGTCGCAGCATTTAAAAAAAAAACGCTTCACATGTCTTTCCTCGCCGTTCAGAAGTTTCTGAGGGAAACAAACTTTTTCCGATCTTTTTTCTACCTATTTTTTTTACTCTCACTCCCCCCAGTCCTCTTTTTGTTGCTATTCTGCTTCACCCACACATACTTCTGTTTTCTGTTCATCGACAGTCCATTCGCGTTGATAAGTAGTTTACACACCTGTCTGGGCTGTTGTCATTTTGCTGTCGTCTCCTTCCTCTGCAAGACCGTCACACGCCTTGGAGCCTGCCCCTCGGAATGAAATGGGCAGTCGTCCCTACGGGCTCGGGAGACCCGCACAGCTGTCGCTTCTACAGCAACGCACATCGGTCACGTCTCCTCTCTTAGTTCCTGGAGCACCGACCCTCCCCCTAACCCCACACTTAACGCCCCTTCACCTCTCCCTCAGCATCCCCTCACTCTCTCCCCCCCCCCTTCCAGTTTCGCTAAATGGCGTTTTTGGTTCGGTCTGCTTCTCCACAGAATCCAGGAGGGAGCGGCGGCAATATGTGGAAGTGACTACACATTGTGGTGGTTCAGGCCGTTGAACCCTGTCCTCTGGCGAGCCATAACCTGCTCCTTGCTGACCAGCTGACGGGCAGGCCTTTGCTGTGGTGTCCGGCATCAGCGACTTTTTATGATCTTCATCTTTTGGTCCCTCTCCTCCTCCCAGCTGTGCCAGTTCCACCGTCTCTTGCCACTTCGTTCCCTGTTACCATGATGGGAATGGGGTTCACTGTACCGTCATTCCAGCGTGCTCGATGTTTCTCCAGGACCTCTTTGCGGGTGGGGCAGGAGCGTTATTCTCGCCCCGCTCATTCGGCCCCCCCCCCCCTCCCGATCCCCAACCACACCCACTTTTGTCCTGTCAGAGCTTCAGCAATGACAGATCAAAGGGAGGCAATGTATGAGGCAAAACCCGTTGGAGATGACGCTGCACAGTTGCCGGGTCACTTCCGGTAGTGTTTTGCGGTGTCCGCGGCAATTCTGCATGTCCAGGCATCCCCATACTGATGACAGTTCATTGCGTGATTGTGCAGCCAGCGAGAGTGAGCAATCCTGTCCAGAGGACAGCATCACACGCACCCAGTAACGGTTTCCGAGAAACGATCAATGCCAACGGCTTTGGCGCGGATGTGGAGAAGAAAATGAAACTAAGGTCACTATTAAGGCAAGGGATGGATGACAGGCCACACAATTCGGTATTTTTCGTTCTCCAAAGATGATCAATGAGATGAAGACAATGAAGTGGATGCCGTGGAGCTGCATTCCGATCAAAGACTGCATGACAGAGCTCTACTCTACGCTTCTTTTCATACGACATCCCAGCGTCAACCAGGCCCGACAGATATGGACACCTGCTGTGTTGGTGAAGGAATGCGAGCAGTATTCTTAAAGATGTATCCATTAAGAGATAGAAACTCGACTGTATGGTTCCTGCAGTCCCATTTAAGGTCACAGCACACTCAGCTCTTGTTAGAGTCGAGTTGGCGTTAGTGAAAAATGAAATTAGACAATATACATCACCATTTTTAATCCTTTCGGAATGCTGTCCAAGGAAAATCAATCTTTCTCTCCCCCTCTCCCGTGTGTGTGTGTGTGTGTGTGTGTGTTGTGTGTGTGTGTGTTGCGCGCGTATGTGCGTGTGTGTGCGCGTGTCTGCGTGCGTGCGTGCGTGCGTGCGTGCGTGCGTGCGTGCGTGCGTGCGTGCGCGCGAGTGAGTGAAGTGAGTGAGTGAGTGAGTGAGTGAGTGAGTGAGTGAGTGAGTGAGTGAGTGAGTGAGGGGAGAGAGAGAGAGAGAGAGAGAGAGAGAGAGACAGTGTATGTGTGTGTGTGTGTGTGTGTGTATGCGCGCGAGCTGTATACTCCACTACATGCCTGCACTACGTGATGGCAAGTACGGTCTTTTTTCCTCTTCGTTTCTATGGTCACCTGTGCCTGAACTTTCATCTTATCACAGCAAGACGAACCGCATTATTTCAGTCCGTTCCGTTGTGTTCTCCTAGCTGGAAATGATTTACTAACTTCAGCAATGTGGGTCCCAGTCAAACTAAGACGACAACAAACTCTAGTCTCACCCTCCTAATAGATGTAACTCAAGGTGCTGTTCACATTTTCTAGCCGACACCGTAGGTGCCTGTATCTATCGGGCCTGGCTGACGCGAGGGTACACTGAATTGTAGTGTAGAGAACAGCCGTGCCATTACAGTCTCTGACCCGACTGAAACCCCACAAGGACACTGCCAACTGACCTTCTTTAAACTTGTACTCGTATGTCAGGTCCATCCGCTCGTCTTTGTTGGGACATTTGGTGCTGATGCTGTGGCCAATACTGTGCAAGACCCATCATCATCGTCATCATCATAACTATCACTCTCATTATCATTATCATCTACA
Source organism: Conus canariensis (assembly GCA_033310375.1). Lineage (NCBI taxonomy): Eukaryota > Metazoa > Mollusca > Gastropoda > Neogastropoda > Conidae > Conus > Conus canariensis. The sequence goes on from CM065730.1 coordinate 46,768,501, forward strand.
TCCATTTTGCATCTGCTACGGGACACAGACATGACCATTACTACTGACACCATTCATTTTCGCTATCGTCATCTTCACGATCAACCGCTACCAGATTATCACACCATATTAGGGACTGCTTTGATTTCGTTGATGGTGGCATGCGAAGAAACCTGACTTACTGAGCAACTAGGTAAACATTACCACCAATAAAAGATGCTAAAACTACCCGTCGCTCGCTCAAATCCGAACACACCATGTCAAAGACGAGAAGTCTGAGCTTGCAGTCTGACAACTCTTTCAGTTCCAGACTGAAAGGAGATATTTCTTTTAAATACTTGTCTCCAGAAACTGATAAGATGAAACTGTTGCGCGGGCTACATGCTGGTCATATCTTTATCACACTAACCTTCGGAGGGTGAAGTAGCTCCATACAGCACACCGCGTGACTGAAAACTTTCAAAACAGGTCTCTTTTTCAGTGCTGATTTGCTCCACATTTACGTACGAGTTACTCCATCGAGGTCTTGTTCCGAGACACTCAACTATACCTTACTTTAATCCTTTTTTCTTTTCTTGTTCTCTCTTTAATAAATCAATGTGTTTTTTCATTTCATCTTACTGACGCGCAGATCGTGAATGGAACGATCGGTATTAGTTTAACTGATCGAGGCAAAGATCGTTATGACATAGTGTGTGTGTGTGTGTGTGTGTGTGTGTGTGTGTGTGTGTGTGTGTGTGTTATTGTCTTTCATATTATTATTGTTGAGAATTGCCAATCTTACACACACACACACTATATATATATATATATATATATATATATATATATATATATATATATATAAAAGTTTAGTAAATGAAAGTAAATATGAAATGAGGCAGGGAACATAAAACAATAAGCAAGTAGGGCAACTCTCGCTCCCACAAGGAAACAAACACACACCTATAACTCAAAGGAAATGTCGCTCACGACACTGAATCGCCAAGCAGATATGACAGCACAGAGCACACAGACACCGAATCGCCAAGCAGATATGACAGCACAGAGCACACAGACACCGAATCGCCAAGCAGATATGACAGCACAGAGCACACAGACACCGAATCGCCAAGCAGATATGACAGCACAGAGCACACAGACACCGAATCGCCAAGCAGATATGACAGCACAGAGCACACAGACACCGAATCGCCAAGCAGATATGACAGCACAGAGCACACAGACACCGAATCGCCAAGCAGATATGACAGCACAGAGCACACAGACACCGAATCGCCAAGCAGATATGACAGCACAGAGCACACAGACACCGAATCGCCAAGCAGATATGACAGCACAGAGCACACAGACACCGAATCGCCAAGCAGATATGACAGCACAGAGCACACAGACACCGAATCGCCAAGCAGATATGACAGCACAGAGCACACAGACACCGAATCGCCAAGCAGATATGACAGCACAGAGCACACAGACACTGAATCGCCAAGCAGATATGACAGCACAGAGCACACAGACACCGAATCGCCAAGCAGATATGACAGCACAGAGCACACAGACACCGAATCGCCAAGCAGATATGACAGCACAGAGCACACAGACACTGAATCGCCAAGCAGATATGACAGCACAGAGCACACAGACACCGAATCGCCAAGCAGATATGACAGCACAGAGCAGGCAGAACAAACCAGGAAACAAAGGATGCTCCAAGCTTGACTATGTACCCTTTATATTCCCCCCCCCCCCCCCGACTCATTTTCAACTCATTGTAATGCACTCTTAAGCATAACACGTTCCTCCATTCCATACTTCCAGTACAATCCATTTCGTAGCCGTTCTGCATAATAATTCCTAACACTAGGGATGCTTGGACATATGACTTTGGCTATTTTGACCGATCATTTCCCTCTCACGTGGTACATTGTATAAAGTTTATTAATTCATTACATGTTTTTTCAATGCGTTCAATCTCCTTGCCTGTGATAATTGGTACGAACTAGCGTTCTTAAAACACATACGTTTTGAGAACACGTGAGGCTTAAACAGGACCCTGTCCAGGTCTTTCTTTTCTCTTTCTTCAGCTTTTATCAGGTCGTCTGCTGATTTTATACACACAACATTCACGAGCCATGTGAATGAGAGTTTAGCAGAATTTCATTTCACATTTCGTATCAGCTGAGTTTGTATTTCGTCCTAAGCAAAAAATTTTTTGCTACTTGCTTTTTCCACCTCATTTAGGATTCTAAGACGTTACTCAAGACAAGGAAATCGTTTTTCACTGTTAATCACTGGGAAGAAAATTCCAATTAGAATGTTCGTGACCACTCTCATATTCCAATATAATTATTAATGCATTTCATGGTGATCACAAAATCGATTTCAGGCACAGGCGCGACGACTCGTGCTGAGAAAGAATGAAATGGAAACGCTATCGTGACGAGGAAAGCAGAACAACCTTTTAATCTTATTGGGTTTTGTCAATATGATTTTTGGTTCCAGAATCGGCTGACAGTTTCCTCTTGCAATAAAATCGTGCTTTATTATTTATGCGTTTTTTTCCCCTGTAAGATTTATATTGGGCAAATCGTCGTTCTTTCGTTTTTCCTTTATGAATGGTTCAACCGCCACCTTTTGTTGTTTTTTCTTGTTTTTTTTTTGATTTGTTGAAACGCGTGCAGTGTTGCACACAATATACCCACTTTTTCATGCTGAAAAGGGTTCACTGTGCCATCAGAATATGTCTGCCGATTGCCCAAATTTGGGGATTTGGATGAGGGAGGCAAGTTCCTATATAAGCATTGAAACGAAATGATTAAGCAACATAAACGTTTCTAGATTTCAGAGTGAAATCATCTAATCTTTTTCCCATTTATAATTGACATTTTGAGTACGCGTACTGTATTACACCGAGTACTTTTTGATTTCATCGTCACAACAAAGTTCTTTTCAATGAGCACGTGTATTGTATTACACTGAATTATAGCCTACTTGTTAATCTCATCGTCAGAAAAGTTTTCTTGGTAAAGTTCGGGCTGCCTTCTCGGGGGGGGGGGGTGAATGCATCGCCTTGGTAGAGTGCCATGTGCATTCTGGTTCCTGTCTGCGTATGTTTCTGTTGACCTACCGCAGCAATTTTTTTTTTCTGCAGAATTTTCCCCAGAAACAACTCCCTTGTCACCATAGGTTTGACTTCCCGTATGCCAGGTGCTACGCTGCACTGTGGGCTTAGGCTTTACCATCTCCCATGCCAGACTGTATCTGTTCGTGTTTGTCAGACGAGGCTGAGAGGGCATGTTATTCACGATAGGGATCAGACGACAGAGACGCTTACTCTCGCTTCCTCACGGCCGTGGGCTTCCACTCGCCGTCGTCATCCATCATCCAGTGGACGACGTCGGCGTTGACCTCGGAAAAGACGAAGGCCGTGTCGTAGCCCTTGCCGATGAGCCCCTGCTTGACGGCCTTCACCGGGCACGGCCCGCACTGGAAACAACCTGGGAACAGACGTGTCGCTGTCAGCTTCCTCACACAGGCTGGTTTCAATGATTCTAGGCAGAAATTGAAACAAGAGCAAAAAAGCAGAATTCCTCCCCCCCACCCCCCAACCAAACGAAAGAACGAACAGATTACAAAAACAAACACAGAGAAAAGGAAGGACGAACAGACAAGTCGCTGATGTGTTCCAAATGGGTGCAAACGTTTGGTTTGGGATGAACGACTAAAACCACCCAAGACCCTTCTGCAGCCAATCGAAGAGGTAAGTGACCGTTCAGCCTTCGTTTTCTTTGTCCTTAATGATTTTTGACTTGTCTAGAGAAGACCAAATAGGGCGAAACGCGTTGTGTTAGCAAACTGTCTTTTCTTTCGTTTGGCTGCGCAGTTATCCTGTTTCTCTATTTCTTCGTACCCTTTAAAGTTTCTGACTTTCTGACTTTTTTAACCTCTGCTTTCTGAGAACAGTCTCACTACAGTGATCGCTCGAGTCATTCTCCCCCGACTACGGCCAACATCTGTGTCATTAACATTCCCATCCCTTCACTATTGCGTCACACGTCACCAACGTCCTCCTCGTCTTCCATCCCAGAAATCCACCTTTCTTTCCCCTGGACATCTCGTGGTTTTTGTTTTTTGTCAACTTACTTTAGTCATTCTTTATTCTATCTCATGGACTGTTGGGGTCTACATCCTCTCAATTCCTACGGCCGTTGATTGAAGACCTTGATTTTCATCCTGTTTTGTGGGCATTGGTTCCCTTCTGCCATGGGGGAAAGGATGCCCGACATGTTCGCCCCCTCTCCTGATAGTAAAAGGGAGCCCACTTTTTTATGTTAGACGTTAACTGCGTGTAGGATCTAGTCTTTAGCATGCAAAACGAGCAGCTTTCACCCTTGTGGCAGTGTCGGCATTAATGTTTCGGGCATGACTGAAACAAATGTGTTGGCAAGATCGAAATCAAAATATGGTGAGAAGTTGTTTCCCTCGTTCTCGATATATTCGTTTAGTTTCACAGAATACTGGCCCTTGCCCAGCCTCGAATTCCCTCCTCCTCACCATCCATCATTCCTTCCTTCTGATTTCCCAGTTGTCCCCCCCCCCCCCCGGCCATATACCCCCCTCCTCCCTTCCTCCATTGCCTTTCCACTTTCTGCTCAGTGATCAGTGGCCATCGTGTCATCTACACGGGCTGGGAAATAATATCAGGCCCAAACTGAAGTTCTCTGCTGTAGTGAGGGGCAATACAAAAATCGCTGCCGACCCCTTTTCTTCATCTTTAATTCTGCACATACTCAACAAAACCTTACCCTCAGGTTAAAAACCTAACTGTCATTGTGGATCTTATTTCAACCAAACTGAAACTGGCATTTTACTGGCTTAAACCTTGAGGTCCGTTAGTCTGAAGATTAGCGGGGCCCGGGTAGACTAATGTCATGCTGGAGGTTACCCACGTTTGTAAATGTACTAAAATGCCGAGCACTGAAAGAACTTAAAATGTCACCTACACCAAAAGTGACGGCCAGTCTTAATTAAACGAGAACATTGTATTCGAATGTGAAAATGTTAACCGAAAACGATTTCAAAATCTTCACTCCCCCCCCCCCCCCCCCCCCCATCATTTTCCTAGAAATAACAAGTGCAACAGATTTTATAGGCAGTGAGGAAATGCTTCTTATGCTGTCGAAGGGAACAGGCACCGACCGTCGCTTTGCTCCTGGGGGTGGCATCGATCACGTGCCAGCCGTTGCAGTCCACCTCCTCGATGTCTGGACGCTGGATCCACACCTCGTTCCACACGTGGAAATTCCTGCAACATGTATGGAAAACACACCTCGTTCCACACGTGGAAATTCCTACAACATGTATGGAAAATACACCTCGTTCCACACGTGGAAATTCCTACAACATGTATGGAAAATACACCTCGTTCCACACGTGGAAATTCCTGCAACATGTATGGAAAATAACACCTCGTTCCACACGTGGAAATTCCTACAACATGTATGGAAAATACACCTCGTTCCACACGTGGAAATTCCTACAACATGTATGGAAAATACACCTCGTTCCACACGTGGAAATTCCTACAACATGTATGGAAAATACACCTCGTTCCACACGTGGAAATTCCTACAACATGTATGGAAAATACACCTCGTTCCACACGTGGAAATTCCTGCAACATGTATGGAAAACACACCTCGTTCCACACGTGGAAATTCCTGCAACATGTATGGAAAATACACCTCGTTCCACACGTGGAAATTCCTACAACATGTATGGAAAATACACCTCGTTCCACACGTGGAAATTCCTGCAACATGTATGGAAAAACACCTCGTTCCACACGTGGAAATTCCTACAACATGTATGGAAAACACACCTCGTTCCACACGTGGAAATTCCTGCAACATGTATGGAAAACACACCTCGTTCCACACGTGGAAATTCCTACAACATGTATGGAAAATACACCTCGTTCCACACGTGGAATTCCTGCAACATGTATGGAAAATACACCTCGTTCCACACGTGGAAATTCCTGCAACATGTATGGAAAATACACCTCGTTCCACACGTGGAAATTCCTACAACATGTATGGAAAATACACCTCGTTCCACACGTGGAAATTCCTACAACATGTATGGAAAATACACCTCGTTCCCACGTGGAAATTCCTACAACATGTATGGAAAATACACCTCGTTCCACACGTGGAAATTCCTGCAACATGTATGGAAAATACACCTCGTTCCACACGTGGAATTCCTACAACATGTATGGAAAATACACCTCGTTCCACACGTGGAAATTCCTACAACATGTATGGAAAATACACCTCGTTCCACACGTGGAAATTCCTACAACATGTATGGAAAATACACCTCGTTCCACACGTGGAAATTCCTACAACATGTATGGAAAATACACCTCGTTCCACACGTGGAAATTCCTGCAACATGTATGGAAAACACACCTCGTTCCACACGTGGAAATTCCTGCAACATGTATGGAAAATACACCTCGTTCCACACGTGGAAATTCCTGCAACATGTATGGAAAATCACCAGTTTCAAAAGCGTAGGTTTTTTTTTTTTGTTTGTTTTTTCTTTTTAACTCTTCATCGTATAACGAGTTGGCACGCGCATGACAGTGTTGTGAGAAATCCAACGCTGGCATTTTCAGCTGCTGCGCAAATCTGAGGATGTGGGATGGTGGAATCAAGTGCATTATAAACAAGTGTGTCGGGTCAACACGATGGCTCTAGGTCAAGCATGGAAACATATAACAGCACCGTCAGAAGCGAAAGAAAACAACAGGTGGAATCTGCACAGCTGATGGTCTGCAGGTGTATGGAAAAAAATGTTTTTTCATTCAACGCCTATCTTGCGCTGAAGAGATTGAAGATAAGTGATTGTTCGTTCATTTTCGTTTAACAGTTGTTTCATGTCTTGCCTGAAGACCTAAGAGGTCGAAACGCGTCGTGTTTTGTCTTGTGATTCGTTTGTCTACGTTGTTTTGGCGGTTCGCTAACATTTATTTAAGACCCCTTCATTAGTCGTACAGAGTCAAAAGCATTTCAACTAACTGTTAAATCCGGAAACGCCCTTTTGTAGTGTCAAAGTCTTCAGCTTGATGAATGTGGACTCTCAAGGAAAGAAGAAAAGAAAGCGGATAGATTTCGACGTCACTATTTCGATGTCTCCTATTTCTCTTCCATTATTCTTCTTTATCCGATTAAGGAAAGAAAGCGTGCCTTTTTCTAAGGCAGTAAAAGACAAAGAGGCTATGTCAAAGAATCTTTACAAACAGAAGATGTTTGCCTCATATCACCGTGTGATCCGGATTTATATGTTTTCGTTTTGCTTTACAGGCTGCAAAAAAAGTGTTTTCTGTGTCAATCATGACTTGGAGTTTACAGTCGAAATAAGCTTTTCGTTATACTGGTCCACAAGTCTCTAAAATGCTTCAAATTCGAGGCCGTTTCCTATTTTTAAGTGACCGGTTTTTTTTCCATGAATAATTAATACGTTTTGACTGGTTAGTGTATGTCACTATTCTTTCAACTTTGGACTTTGAAAATTGCTGACAGGAGACGTTTCGGTCATTTGACTTATTTGGCTTCATTATCCAAAGTTTGAAAGCAAGACAAAGAACCATGGTTTGGGGATTCGGGGGACCATTGGTTGTTTTCCTGAAGTAGAGCGAGCATGCATTCCGGTACAGATCTCTCTCCCGGAGTTTCTGGTTATGCAAACCTAAATTAGCAACACCTAGTCCTTTCAAGACCGGTCCCTCGGAGAATGTTGCCTGAATCTCATACTCGGCATTGCAGGTGGATGCATCTCTCGTGCCCGGTTGAAAGGAGTGAATGCAGCCATTGCAAGTATTGTTCATTTTGACTGATCTTCCCCTAAGTACAGACCTGGCGCGTCGGCGGGGGTTTCACCTATGACTGGGATGTGCGGTCGATTTAGCCGAACCATTTCTGCAATCAATGTTGGATTCCGCGGGTAGTGTTCTGTGCGCGTTCCTCTTGGGAGGAGACACTGCTAAACAGCCGCAAGATAACACGTCAGTGCGGGGTCTGCTGTAGAGGGTATCCTCAGAAGGACCTGCTGTCCATAGTTTCCCTTCGACTGCCGAGGCTTGGACTGCAGCAGGCTGAACCTACGTGAGGCCGCGTATGGGGGCATTAGAACTGGTTGTAACAAGACTGACAGGACCTTGGGTCGACTGGAACGCAAACCAGAACCTTTCAAAACAGTACACTAATAGGAAGGTTCTCTGAATTGCATATCGTAAGTATGGTGGCCTTACATTTGATTATCGGACATGAAACGTCTACCATGACTTGAGCTTCGAAGTAGCACCACTCGGTTGTCTGCCATTTATGTGAAGCGACCCGTCTGGTTCTTGTCTGCTACCCGAACTTAAAGTGGGTTCTATTATAGTTACTGCTCACACTAGCCTGCCATATGATTGTTATGGGATTCTCTCTCTCTCTCTCTCTCTCTCTCTCTCCCCCCCCCCCCCCACTCTCTCTCTCTGTATTTTGTTTTGATGTTTCAGTGTAACTCCATGTGGTAATTTTGGAGTAGATAAATCTTGAATCCGACCGCAGAGGCAGCCACGCTCCTTTTATCGGCACTGCTCATTGGCTCATGACGAATCATGAAATGGGGCTGTCACCGCTCCAAAGCAACTCATAAAATCTACAGCATAAGCAACAAGACCTTAATGCTTACGTCCAACGAAACACGTCACACGAAGAACACAGGAAACGTGGTGTTGGACCACATACTTTGTAACCAAATGTTTTGCGACTTCTTAGGGAAAAAAATGGGTCTTACCAGACGGAGTCCCTCTTCATGGATTTGTCCTCTGTGCCGTCCTTATTAAAGTAGTTGTCGATGGTACAGCTGCCATCAGTATCATGGGCGGAATCAAAGTTGGTCACACTGCGGCAAGGAATCCCCAGGGCTCGGCATACTGGAAAGGTGCGCGCGCGCCCGCCCACACACACACACACACACGCACGCACGCACGCACACATACAAACGCACGTGCTCACGCGCGCATACACACGCACATAAACACACGCACGCACGCACATACACGCGCAAGCGCCAGCACACAAACACACACACTTTTAATTCCAATCATTGGTCACTTCTCACCATAAGTATTTTCTGGAGCTCCGTACACCATTGACACGCTATCAATTTATCCCAATTTCCAATCCTCTCGATTCTAGCACCACGCATACAACAGCCTATTCGATAACCGAAGGGCTACAGAACAGGCTTTCGTTAAGAGACGAATTTTCTTTACCTGAAACAATAAAAAATTTAAAAAAACCCTGACAAAGCATATCCTATATGACAACCCGAGATGGCGTATCGGATCTGGTTACCTGCAGTCAACACGTGGGAGAAGACCCAGCACTGCCCGTATTTGACGGGCGCCCCTTCATCGAAAAACTGCTTGAGGATGTTGGCGCTGGACATCCACATGGTCGGATTCCTGCCCCCTTCGTAATTTCCGGACCAGTTGCCCTCCAGTACCCCTTCATCACCGACGGAGTTGACCTGGAAGTCAGACGGCATTGCACACGTCTCATTGTCACGCTTTTCAACAGTCGGCACATACTGCACCGTCACATCACATTCGCGAGGAATCCACTTTGAACTTTAAAAGAATAACAAAATCAGACCCATTGACCCTAAAACTGCTATTGGTGTACTTGTCAACACAACGAACCTATTTTTTTCCAAAGAGAGTGCACAAAATTCCAATTTCTGTAACAGCGGGGGTGGGGGAGGGGAAGGTGGGAAGGGGGGGGAGGGAGGGGGCGCATTCACCCGCCAGCACACTGCAAAGGTTCATCTTGGTAGTAACCACCTGATCTTCCATTAAACGTACGGTAAAATCGTTCCTTTCAAATACAAGTTACTTCCAAGCCTGATTCGTCAGCATACTTTAGAACAACCTCATGCTTTCTCACCGATTTTTCTTCTTTTCTTGTTTTTTGTTTTTCCTTCCTGTTTTTATGTCCCTATGGATGTCGAAGAAACAAACACTGCGCAACACTATTTCGCGCACGGAAGTTAGCTAGAGTTGTCGCTTACTGGTCACAGCCTCCACCATGGCCACATTCTGCACGTGCAATTGCTGCTCAATAACTTCGTTTCCAGAATTTTTTTTTATTTGTATTCGGACTTTCACTCAACATTATGTACAAAATACGGAGAAATTGTTAGGGTAAACAGGTATGCACGATGCCCTGTTTTTGGTTAAAACCGTGCCTTTAATGAGCATATCTTGAGAAACCTAGACCTTAAAAGTCGTAAACTAAACCCCTGAACAGCTCTGTTGGTAATGCGCCAGACTCCTTGTTCTTCATAATTCTGTGGTCGCGGGTTCGAATCTCCACCAGATCGTTTCAGTACTTTTTTTTTGTCCCTCGAAGTCAATGCATCTGACCTTGTCCCAAAAATTCCTCCGAATGAGATTATACAACCAGAGATTCTGTATCTAGACACACTCCTATTATCTTGCGCACACGTCAAATCCCATCGACAACTTTCTGAAAAGGCAGTTTGGCCGCTGGTATGGTGGACACGCATATATGCAAGCATGCCGCCTCCTTGGGAAAACCGAATGAGTGAAAAACCGAGTGGCTGATATTCCAGTGAACGACACGGGAAACTGAATGACGAGCCAGCTGGCAGCTCTTCAGCTGGCTACATCCGAGTCGGTAGTCCGTTTTATAAACGACAGCAGGGACTGTACAGCGCTTGAAGCTTAGGTCTCTGGCAAGAGGATAGGCACTGAATGGGACGCGCATTCTGCGTCATCATAACATACCAAATACCCCTGAAAACACACTTCAGACGTCACTCCGACTCTTTGAAATATAGTAGCCACTCACGTCGACTCTGTATGTATATGTATATATAGATGTAAAATCTGCAGTAAGCGTTACGACCGCAAATCAAAGTTCGCCGCACGTACCACCATTTAAGTCAAAGTTCGCCGCATGCAGCCTACCATCATTTAAATCAAAGTTCGCGACAAATACCATCATTTAAATCAAGGTTCGAAACAATGTACCATCATTTGAATCAAAGTTCGCGACATGTACCATCATTTCAGGGGCGTTTTCACTCGGCGCAAAAAAACAAGCAATGCCACTGATTTCCTGACACGGCCAAACACGGACAGATCATAGCACAGTGTTTCTCACACGAGTCAGGCGAAATCAGAATGCGTGCGAGCCAGGCGATGCCGCACACACACAGAGGTTATGGGCGATGCTGCTTACATGCCTACACACGGCAATGAAACGATTCCAATCCTCAGTTATGATCCCTTACAACTCTATTCAGGGGGTCCAGTGACCTGAAACCAACAGCCAGCGGTAGCCCTGTCGCTTAAGCTTTTTCTTTCAACCCTTTTCCGGGATCACGGGCGATCGACCACCAATTATTACCATGACGGAATCCTAAAGGTTGAACAATTAAAACGTCATAAAGGTCATAATTATAAGGTCATAAAGGCTGTGTACTTGTGAGAGGTTCGTGGTGTCTTCGGCATGGCATTATGAAAGCGGGGGCCTATCCTCCTCCGTCCGCCGCTTTAACCAGGCCTGAAATGTATCGCGTACCAATTTCCGGCCGGTTGGACGGGATTATTGTGCCGATAAATGCCACCAACAGCCCCGCTGCTGGAACTATTTGATTGCTAGCACCCCTAGAATAATCATCGTCATCATTATCGTCCCCATGGGTGTCGGAGACCTTCAACACGGTAACATGGTGCATACCCTCGCAAGCAGAAATAAAATGCCCAAGCCAATCGATGCGACAGACAAACAAATCTGCTTTTGCTTAAAGAAATGAAATAATGGTGACATAAATATGCATATAAACACTTATGAAACACCTGACACTCCGGAACAGTGACGATTCCAAATGATAAAGAAAACTCTGGTCAGTTGAATGGAAACGGCTTCTCTTTCATTTAAGTAATACTGACGACACTGAAGCAAAATACAGAATGAGCCTGCCAAACTGTTTGCCGTTTCCATTTTTTTAACTTTCAGTTTGGTTCGCCGTTGAAACACCAACATAAATCTCTGAAGAGAAAAGCCGAGCTCAAAAGGAATAGTCAAGTTGTTTCTTTTTCTCCAGCCATAATTTGTACACACACGCGACCGCGCACACACACATTCACTGTAGATAGACACATATGGGTATATACAATAAGTGTGTATGTATATATATCCATCCATCTGTCTGCCTACCTACCTACCGATCTATCTAAACCAATCTATCTACCTATAAACCAATCTATCTACCTATTATATATATGCACACACACACATGTATATATGCAATCATTGCAACACCAAGCTGCTCTGAAAATTGCTGCAATGGTGCTCAGTCACTTACCCTTGGAATTTATTAGTTTATTAAAAATATATATATATATATATAATGCTGAACAATTAAGTAGTGGGGGAAAACAAGTGCAGGTTAACAATTCTTCAGTCATTATAGTAATGACTTGGCAAAGATTTGAACTTAAAAAAAATAAAATTGAAGATGAAGACAATGGGGGGAATATATTATACATATGAGAAGCCCTTCGCTAGCTGCCAGAGGGAACCATCGTAATCGCTCTTGAATGCACATCTATTTGTATTGCCTGCTCCTAGGCCTTTCGGCCGCTGGATCGGACTCATCAGGGAGACACGGCTGATTGCGTCTGTGCGCTTGGTGTCAAATAGAGACACACCACAGTCCATAATTCTGTGGTGTTCTCACCACCAAGGGTTCAAAAAAGAATCCAACAGCTCCCCCAAAGCAGCCAGCGAAGGGTAGTAAAATGGAACAAAACAAAAGTGTGGAGAGGAAAAAAGTTGCTGAAAAACTAAAAGCATTATTCAAACAGTATAAAATGTAGGGAACAATCTTTGAGCCTATGCTTGAGAATCCATTCAAGGATGCAAGGGAGATCAAAAGATATGGAACAGTCTGAGTGGTCAGCTCTGCTGTTCAATAACCCAAGCATTGTGTGTGTGGCTAAGAATTGTACAGAACAACCTTTACTTGGATCTCCTAAGAGATGCAATCTCCCACTGACTGACCAAACAATAGAATGCTGAACAATTAAGTAGTGGGGGAAAACAAGTGCAGGTTAACAATTCTTCAGTCGTTATAGTAATGACTTGGCAAAGATTTGAACTTAAAAAAAAAATTGAAGATGAAGACAATGGGGGGGGGGGGGGGGGGGGGGTATATTATAAATATGAGAAGCCCTTCACTAGCTGCCTGAGGGAACCATAGTAATCCCTCTCGAATGCACATCTATTTGTATTGCCTGCTCCTAGGCCTTTCGTCCGCTGGATCGGACTCATCTGGGAGACACGGCTGATTGTGTCTGTGCTCTTGGTGTCAAATAGAGACACACCACAGTCCATAATTCTGTGGTGTTCTCACAGCTGCGTTAGAACAGCAAGATGTCATTGACAAACAATACATGATATATATATATGTTAAAATGAAGTGTTAAAAAGAAATCTACAAATTTGTTTCTAGCGCTTGGCTATCGTCAGGATGGAGTTTGGGTTGCCCACCGCCGGTGTTATATAGCGTGTGTGGCCCGGTTGCAGCTGTTTTTGCGTGCGTGTTGGTTGCACGTGTTTTTTGGGTTTTCAGGTTGTTGTACGGGGTGCGTTCACTAACAACGATTTCCATTTGTGCCTGCAGTTATTTACTATTTCTGTTTTAGTATTAAGTGTTGCTAAGTGGGGTTTACATAGTATTAGCCATTTTTCAGATAGGCATAGGTTGCATCTTTTTGAAACATTGCTGTATGGTGATGCCCTTTTTATGATTTTCCAGGATATGTTGTAGTTTATTTTTGCGTCTTTAAGTTTCCAAATGTATTTGCTCAGTTCAGTTTGGTTTTTGTATTTTTCTTTGTTGAATGACTGTTTGTGGTTTGCATATCTGGTTTTGAAGTGGTTTTCAGTGATCCCTGTGTATGCTTCTTTTTCATTTTCTGATGTCACGGTAGCCTGGTATACAATATTGTTGTGAAGGCATTTATTGCTTAGTGGGCACTGCTCTTTTTTGGTGCAATTGCAAGATTTCCTTTCTTCACCCTTCTTTGCCGTGTTGGTTTTCATTTTGTTGGATGCATCAATTAGGTTTTTGAGGTTGGGCATACATGAGTACGATAGTTTGACAGTGTTTTTGTTAAATATTTTGGACAGTTTGTGTTCTTTTGGAAATAAAGATTTTGAAGAATTCTTTCCCTATGTTTGTTTTGAGTTTCCCGTCGTATGGGGGTTGTACCATATGACTTTTCTTTTCCTACTTTTCTTGCTTTTATTTGTGTTATTATCTGGGTTGTATTGTAGTTTGTAATTATATCCACTTCTTTGTAGTGCCTCCTGGTATTCTACTGCTGCATTGTTGAACACTCTCTCACTGCATGACAGATTTGATAGTCTCTTGTTTATGCCGTGGGGTATGTCTTTAATACGGATGGTGGATGGTTACTTTTGATGTGTACATAAAGAGGTGTGTCGTTGGGTTTCTTGTATGGTTTATATATGTGATTGTTGAGGTCCAGTGTTATGTCTAAGTAGTTCACAACCTTTTTGTTTGCTTCAATGGTAATTTTTAAGTTGTGATTTTGGAAGATTTTGCATAGTTCTTTTTTCTTATTTTCAATGGTTCTTGGGTTGTTGGTTAGTGCAGCAAGGCCATCATCTCTGTATAGTCCGACTTGCTTTCCGAGTTTTTTTCCTGATGTTGGATAGTATAAATAGTCCGACCAGTTCGCATGTTTCTGCACCATCATATGAGCCCATGGTTACATCAAATGTTGAATTTCTGTTCGTTTTCTTGATCCAGGTTTCATTTTTGCTGTGCAGTAATGTTTTCTTGGTGTGGAGAATGATTTCCATTTCTGTCCCTGTTATGTCTGTGGGTTACTGGCAAACTTCAGTGCTTTGTTGAGTAGTTCCTCATCTATAGATGGTAAAAGTCTACTATGTCAAATTTGATGAATGCTGTATTACTTTGTTTATTGAGTTTTTTGAACCATTGGATAACTTCCATATGTGTTGTTCCAGAGGTTGTATTCAGAGTTTGATTTTACGTTCTTTATTACTTT
This sequence comes from Conus canariensis, assembly GCA_033310375.1. Lineage (NCBI taxonomy): Eukaryota > Metazoa > Mollusca > Gastropoda > Neogastropoda > Conidae > Conus > Conus canariensis. The sequence continues at coordinate 46,783,676 of CM065730.1, forward strand.
TTCCAGAATTTTCTTGCTTATTTTACTTAATTCAGATTTGGATGGATTTATTAGTCTACATGTTGGATTGTTATGGAAGTTGGGCTTGTGGTCATTGAGTGTTATGAAAGCTTCTTTTGTTGCTGTCGCTTCTATCCTGTCACATAGGTCTACGCGCTGTGCAAGTTCTTTTTCTTAAGTGCGGATACTGTTATGTATATTTTTGTCGGCTTTTTTGTACTTTTTCTGAATGTTTTTGTCAAGGAGTTGAGAGTATTCCTTTGGTTCCATTTTTGTTGTAATTGCTAGTTTTATCAGCCTTCGCGAATATATATATATATATATATAATATATATAAAGAGAGAGAGAGAGAGAGAGAGAGAGAGAGAGAGAGAGAGAGAGAGAGACAGAGACAGAGACAGAGAGATCAATATAATTAAAACGCCCAAGACGATTTTTTAAAATGCTCAACCCCTTGGGGTATATATATATATATATATATATATATAGAGAATGGTACTGAGGATCAGCGCAATCTTAAAAACAGTGCTCAACCACAGTGGGAGCGACATTTGTTACATTAAAAGCAAGTTAAAATCAAGCTTCTAAAAACATCTACAAATTTGTTTCACGCTGTGCGGTCGTCAGGATGTGATGAGCTTGTGTTGCCAGTGCCACGTATATATATAGCTAGCTGGTTTGCTGTTGTTTTTTCCGTGCTACATGTGTTTCTCAGGTGTTGGTTTTTTTCGCTGATAGGAACTTCCATCTGTGTCTGCAATTGTTAACCATTTCTGTTCTAACATTTAGAGTTGCCAACTGTGGTTTACATAGTATAATGTATTTCTCTGTTAGGCATAGATTGCATTTTTTTGAAATGTTGTTGTATGATGCTGCTCTTTTTAAAATTTTCCAAGATATGTTGTAGTCTATGTCTTTTTCTTTAAGTTTCCAAATGTATTTACTCAATTCTGTTTGGTTTTTGTATCTTTCTTTGTTGAATGATTGTTTATGGTTTGCATATCTAGTTTTGAATTGGTTTTTCCGTGATACCTACATATGTTTCTTTTACGTTCTCTGATGTTACAGTGGCTTGGTACACAATGTTGTTATAAAGGCATTTGTTGCTTAGGGGGCACTGTTCTTTTTTGGTACAGTTACAAGATTTCCTTTCGTTACCCTCCTTTTTTTCTGTGCTGCTTTTCATTTTGTTTGCTGAATCGATGGCATTTTTGAGGTTCGGCATACATGAATATGATAATTTGATGTTGTTTTTGTTGAATATCTTGAATAATTTATGGTCTTTTGGGAAAGATGATGTCAAGATTTTAAAGAATTCTTTCCCTACATTTGTTTTAACTCTTGCATCATATGGGGGATTGTACCATATGATATTCCTTTTCCTGTTCTTTCTGCATCTTTTTGTATCATTGTCTGGATCGTATCTTAATTTGTAATTGTAGCCACTTGTATGTAACGCCTCTTGGTATTCAGCTGTAGCGTTGTTGAATACTGTTTCGTTACATGACAAATTGGATAGTCTTTTATTTATGCTTTTGGGTATTGTTTTCAGTATGGAGGGTGGGTGATTGCTTTTGATGTTTACATAAACAGGCGTGTCATTTGGTTTCTTGTATGGTTTATATGTGTGTTGGTTGAGGTCTAACGTTATGTCTAAATAGTTCACTATCTTTTTGTTTGCTTCTATTGTGATTTTTAAGTTTTGGTTGTGGAAAATTTTACACAATTCTTTTTTCTTATTTTCAATATTTCTAGGGTTGTCATTCAGAGCGGCAAGGCCGTCATCCCTGTACAGTCCAGTTTGTTTTCCAAGTTTTTTTTGAATATTGGATAACATGAATAGTCCGACAAGTTCGCAAGTTTCGGCACCATCGTATGATCCCATTGTGACATCGAAAGTTGAATTCCTGCTTGTGTTCTTAATCCAGGTTTCATTTTATTGTGCAGTAAAGTTTTCTTTGTGTGGAAAATGATTTCCATTTCTGACCCTGATATTTCTGTGTACTTGTTGGCAAATTTTATAGCTTTAGTTAGTAGCTTTTCATCTATAGATGGGTAGAAATCTACTATGTCAAATGTTATAAAAAACTGTATTTTCTTGTTTATTGAGGTTTTTGAACCATTGTATCACTTCATATGTGTTTTTCCAGAGATTGAGTTCAGTGTTTTCTTTTATGTTTTTTATGGTTTTCTCTAAGATTTTTTTACTAATTTTCCCTAGTTCAGATTTGGAAGGGTTTATCAGTCTACATGTTGGGTTGTTCAAGAAATTGGGTTTGTGGTCTTTAAGTGTAATAAAGGCTTCTCTGGCTGCTGTGGTCTCTACTCTGTCACTTAGGTCCATTTGGTGCACAAGTTCCTTTTCTTTCTTTCTGATGTGATCATATGTAGCCTTGTCAGCCTTTCTGTAATTTTTCTGGATATTTTTATCAAGGAGTTTTGAGTACTCTTCAGGTTCTATTTTGTAAAAGTTATTGGTTTTATCCGCCTTCACAAATATTTTGGTGTCATTTTGAATTTGTTTAATTTCCTTTTCTAACGCTGATTGAAATTTGTTATTAGATTTTTTGAAATCTATGTTGGCTAACATTCTTCTCATTTTTTCTTCAAATGTTTTCATTTCTTCAATGGCTGGTGGTACTCGCCATGACTTGAAGTCGTATGTATTTTTACATACAAGTGGCTACAATTACAAATTAAGATACGATCCAGACAATGATACAAAAAGATGCAGAAAGAACAGGAAAAGGAATATCATATGGTACAATCCCCCATATGATGCAAGAGTTAAAACAAATGTAGGGAAAGAATTCTTTAAAATCTTGACATCATCTTTCCCAAAAGACCATAAATTATTCAAGATATTCAACAAAAACAACATCAAATTATCATATTCATGTATGCCGAACCTCAAAAATGCCATCGATTCAGCAAACAAAATGAAAAGCAGCACAGAAAAAAAGGAGGGTAACGAAAGGAAATCTTGTAACTGTACCAAAAAAGAACAGTGCCCCCTAAGCAACAAATGCCTTTATAACAACATTGTGTACCAAGCCACTGTAACATCAGAGAACGTAAAAGAAACATATGTAGGTATCACGGAAAACCAATTCAAAACTAGATATGCAAACCATAAACAATCATTCAACAAAGAAAGATACAAAAACCAAACAGAATTGAGTAAATACATTTGGAAACTTAAAGAAAAAGACATAGACTACAACATATCTTGGAAAATTTTAAAAAGAGCAGCATCATACAACAACATTTCAAAAAATGCAATCTATGCCTAACAGAGAAATACATTATACTATGTAAACCACAGTTGGCAACTCTAAATGTTAGAACAGAAATGGTTAACAATTGCAGACACAGATGGAAGTTCCTATCAGCGAAAAAAACCAACACCTGAGAAACACATGTAGCACGGAAAAAACAACAGCAAACCAGCTAGCTATATATATACGTGGCACTGGCAACACAAGCTCATCACATCCTGACGACCGCACAGCGTGAAACAAATTTGTAGATGTTTTTAGAAGCTTGATTTTAACTTGCTTTTAATGTAACAAATATATATATATATATATATATATAATGTATACATATATATACTGTGTGTATATATACGATATAAACGTATATATATATAAAGCGAAAGAGAGACAGGCAGACAGACAGAGAGCGAGAGACAGAGAGACAGAAACAGAGACAGAGACATATTACGATTTTGCTGAGGGCCCTGGTCACAATCACGGGATTGGACATGGCAGACGTCATCTTCATGTTGAACGCTCTCCTGAGGAGGACCAGGCTGATCTCCAGCACATCCGTGTCGAACTGCAAGCAAACACACAGGCACGTTCTCCAAGATGACTGATCACAGACCGCTTACAATTGGGACCAAAAACAAGCCGATACGCAGGACGATGCTGAAACTGCTAACAGGCACAGCTGCGTTAGAACAGCAAGATGTCATTGACAAACCGCGAACCGAAGGCACAATCGCTCTTGTCATGACCGTTAACTGGCAGACATGATAGGTGGTACTGTCCACATCTAACCTTTGCGAGAAAAAACATGGACAACGCTGCTTTCCGTCGTACACAACTGTGGCTGGAGCTTATACGTGGCTGGCGTATAAGCGATGCGCCGCATATCACAAGTTGCGAACCACTCAGAATCCACTACTGACCGGGCGTTTACTCACCACTGGGCCAGAGAAGATGTGGAAGAATGGGGATGGCCGCGAGAGCAGAGAGGACAGGAAAGGAGAAGGGGCGGGAGGAAAGAACGAGAAAATACTGAAAGGAGAGGAGGGGTGGGGGGTAGATAAAGCAATGCAACATGAAGGGCGAGACCTAAGTGGTCGACGTTTGCTCGCTTTTTCAAGCGGTAATTGCGACTTTTGAAAAAGAAAAACTACATTTCGTAGGGGACCGTTTTGTTCCCAGTTTCTGCTTCAATTCACCGTCAAGACAGCTGAAGAAAGCATTGGCCAAAGTTTTTTTTTTCTCTAGTGCTCTCGCTATGGATCAATTAGCAACAACCGGAGCCAAATTCACTGGAGTTTTCTTCTTTTGCCATTCTTTTCCGCCTCTCCAACCAATCCTTCCATCTTTGCGAAACACCACTACACAACTTATGGTTGACAGATCCGACAGCAGTTGAGCTGGCTACCCACTTTGCCCTCCTTTTCCGTTCTTCTGGCATTCGTCTGCTCTGAAGAATATTAAAAAAAAAACATTTTTCCGATTAAACCATGGTTTCAGAAATACCCATCCGACTATACCCCATTAAACTTTCGTCCTTTCAATCAGGTAGAGGGTAGGATTGCAAAATAAGAAGCGACCGGCAACTCATCGTTTATGGCGTAATAAATAGTGCTGTTCATTGTGTGGCAGATTATCACCCATTTATTATCTTTTTTTCCCCCCTGGCAACTCTGTGTCTGACAGAGTGTAAAAACCGAGTTGGATAATGACACTTGTCCAGGCCAAGAAGTATGCGAAACTTATTTCGACAGAAAAAATATTTTCTTAGCATAGCCGCCATGCCACACAGCAGCATTAGGCAAGGTCCCAAAACTAAATATCTGTCCCTTTTGGTCAACATTTACAGTTGCATGAGATTTGTTTTCGGAGCTGGTAATCTACCTCATATGTTAACTCCACACGTTTTTGTGAAAGGTGGGTCCAACGAGAGAAAACAAAAGGATAAGCACATAATACAGCTGAGCTTTGGTCATGTTCAGGGCAGGTGTTCATGTTACCAGCCTTAGCTGACGAATCCTTATCGCGTACGATCATGTCGGAGTGCATGTTACTCCCAAGAAGCTACGCGTTGCACGACGTTGTCTGCGTACCTACGTGTTTGCGAAACACAAAATGAAGCGAAGATAAGCCTCCACATTTTTCAACCGACCTGGAGTAACTCCCTAATGGTATTAAAATTTTGGGGGGGTGCCAAAGCCATGTGACATGTTTTGCTCATCAGAGGCGTCATCAGGTTCCAAACTCACCAGCTGCCCACTGAATCTACCAAAACAAGATCGTAACATCAACAAACTGTTCTGCGAGAAAACAAAAGAACAACAAACGATCAGGTACATTACCTGGCCATATCGCCAATCTTTCTCACCGATCTGCCAGGAGGTTCCGTAGTAGGCTTTGCCTGTGTCATTCAGAACGTACTCATTGAGATCTTCCTCGTCCCGCGTGTAGCAAACCTGGTCCTCTGCAAACAGACATTCAATGGCAGTATAGTCAGTGAATTTGGTTCTCTGCAAACAGACATTCAATGGCAGTATAGTCAGTGAATTTGGTTCTCTGCAAACAGACATTCAATGGCAGTATAATCAGTGAATTTGGTCCTCTGCAAACAGACATTCAGTGGCAGCATGATCAGTGAATTTGGTCCTCTGCAAACAGAAATTCAGTCAGTGGTGGCATGGTCAGTGAATTTGGTCCTCTGCAAACAGACATTCAGTGGCAGTATGGTCAGTGAATTTGGTCTTCTGCAGACAGACATTCAGTGGCAGTATGGTCAGTGTTGGTCCTCTGCAAACAGACATTCAGTGGCAGCATGGTCAGTGAATTTGGTCCTCTGCGAACATGCAGTCGCACGGTCAGCAAAATTTAGTCCAAGACAACCAGTTACATGGTCAGTAAATCTGGCCCTCTGCGAACGCACATTAGTCATATGGTCAGTAGATTTCGGCCCCCTTGCAAACAGGCATTGGTCATTTGGCCAACAAAGTCGGTTCTCTGCTAACAGACACCTGATCAATACACCGGTTCATTGGCCAACAGCCATCAGTCAAGGTGTCAGTACACTGTTTTCTGCACTGCACTGTCCCAATGTCCGTACGTCAATTTGGTCCTCTGCAAACAGGCATCAGTCATACGGTGAGATCACGTTGCTTATAGCGCAAAGGGCCATATCAGGTCTGTCCCTGCGCTGACGTATCAAGTCACATCATCACTGTAACTGTTAATACGCATCCGTCACGTCGTCAGCTAAACCTGGGTATTCTGCAGACAGAGAAAAAACTGCCCTTTTTTTCGTCAATATATATACCTTGTTTGTAGAACCTCGCTGCTCCCCACCCCCTATGCTGGAAGTGATAGAAGCGTGCGTGAGTGAGCAGTTGGGAATGATCCGGCTTCGCGGGGAAAAAACATGGGCGCCGGCTGCAGGGTCCTGAACAGGCCTTACAAGTGGTGCCGGGTCCAGAGTAAACAAGTAGCTAATGAGTCAGGTCCTCTTCTTCTGCGTACGCAGACTGATACTCCTGCGGACACTCCCTATATGGACAGGCAAGTATTAATCCCATCTACCCAACAAAGGCAGTGGAGTTTTGTGTGTATGACCCTTTTCTATCCCGCCATTAAAGCTGCCATACTCCATCTTCGGGGAAGGTGCATCTATGTGTAACGTGTCATCCATACCAACGGCTAAACTGGCCTTCTCTTCCGAAAGTTGGTGATGGGATTTTACGTGTGTGCAAGATGTTATGCGTGCGTTCACACACGGAATCTCGGCTTATAGTCTCATTCGAAAGACTGTATGGGAAATGGGAGTCAGAACTAATGTTAACTCCGAGGGAAAAATCCCCTGTACCGAAACGGCCCGGTGGAGATTCGAACCCGCAACCCTTGGATTACAAGTCCGGCGCTCTACCAGCTGAGCTATTCCGGCCCCCAGGTCCTCTTTAAGTCACCACAACAATCGCGTCCCCAGAACCCGTTTCTCTTGAAACCAGCCATTCGCATAGTCAGCGTGCCGACTCGTTCTCGACACAGATCCTAGACATACGGCAGCAGAGACAGGTCCTCTGCACTCAACGTACCAGTCCCACGAGCCCCTTCTCTTTCAACACAAAGCTCTCATATTCCCAGTTATACAATCAACCGCGCATGCATGCCAATACGTATACGTCGATTGCAATCCTAAAGATCCATATGCGCGTGAAAAGGCATGCATATTCAGGGTTAACTATGCGCAAACACGTTTTCGAGTATAGATGCATATGCTTTACTACACATACACACACCTGATTGATAGAAGTGACATGTTAGATACGCACAAACTAGTGTAAATATGTCCGCAGATTATATCGAAAAATGCAATCCTTACTGACCCCTTGTAAGTATGAAATTGCCCACAAGTTAATATGTATAATTATGTATTTGTCAATGGCTTACATGATCGTGATAAGCGCGCGCGCGCGCGCACACACACACACACACACACACACACACACACACACACGGATTCGTCTAATATCACATGATTTTGGTGAAGAGACGTAGAAATGAAACTACTACTACTACTGCACGCACGCAGCACGCACGCACACACACACAGCACGAACGCACGCACGCACTCACAATACACACTTACGCGCGCACACACACACACACACACACACACACACACGCCCACACACTCATCAGGCACAACCTACCTCTCTCCTCACCCCCTCCCCTCCGTCTCTTAGCCTATCAACAACCCACACCACAGATCCCCTCTACTGCCCCACTCACGCTTCGACCACGGGTTGAAGAGCACAAAGAAGGACACCGGGTGCTTGTAGATGCAGATCATCTCCTGGTCCCGCAGGCGGGTCTTGACCTCGATGTCCCACTCGCCGACCGGGCAGGGGCCCGGGATGTAGATGGCCAGCTTGAGGGCGTTCTTCTCCGGCAGTTTCTTGACGATGCGGGCGGCCCAGTGCTGTCCCTCCGTGAACGGCTTGTCGCGCACCTCGTCCAGCTTGAAGTTGTCCGACAGGCTCTTGCCGTGGCTGTCCTCCTCTGTGTAGGCACAGAGAGAGACCCGTGAGTTGGCATGTTTGTACAGACCTCCTGGGAAAACGGTGCTTGAATGCTCGGTTGTTGTGCCTTTAAGAATTCCTATCTCTTTTCCAGCCTGTGGTTTTTGTTTTTTTTCTGTTTTCATCCTCCTCCGACTGATCATAGAGATTGTGTCCTAGAAAGTCTTCTACAACAGGATGAGATTGTGTCCATAGAAAGCCTTATACAACAGGATGAGATCGTGTCATAGAAAGCACTCTACAACAGGATGAGATTGTCATAGAAAACTCTCTCCAGCAGGATAAGAACGTGTCAAAGAAAGCACTCTATAACAGGATGAGATTGTCATTGAAAGTATTCTACAACAGGATGAGATCGTGTCATAGAAAGCACTCTACAGCAGGATGAGATCGTGTCATAGAAAGCACTCTACAACAGGATGAGATCGCGTCATAGAAAGCACTCTACAACAGGGTAACATCGTGTCATAGAAAGCACTCTACAACAGGATGAGATTGTGTGACAGAAAGCACTCTACAACAAGATGAGATTATGTCATGGAAAGCACTATACAACAGGATGCTCAGTGAACACAAAGGTAATGCGGGTTGGTTTGCGTTTTTCCCTGCTAACTTCTACGGTTTGGCCGATGAAAGCGTTAATGATTTAGCTATTTTGGGTTGGTGGTTGAAGATCGTCAAATAAGACTCGTCTAGTTTGGTTGGGGGTTAAACAGGCGAGTCTAGTTCAGTTTGGTTGGGGGTTAAACAGGCGAGTCTAGTTCAGTTTGGTTGGGGGTTAAACAGGCGAGTCTAGTTCAGTTTGGTTGGGGGTTAAACAGGCGAGTCTAGTTCAGTTTGGTTGGGGGTTAAACAGGCGAGTCTAGTTCAGTTTGGTTGGGGGTTAAACAGGCGAGTCTAGTTCAGTTTGGTTGGGGGTTAAACAGGCGAGTCTAGTTCAGTTTGGTTGGGGGTTAAACAGGCGAGTCTAGTTCAGTTTGGTTGGGGGTTAAACAGGCGAGTCTAGTTCAGTTTGGTTGGGGGTTAAACAGGCGAGTCTAGTTCAGTTTGGTTGGGGGTTAAACAGGCGAGTCTAGTTCAGTTTGGTTGGGGGTTAAACAGGCGAGTCTAGTTCAGTTTGGTTGGGGGTTAAACAGGCGAGTCTAGTTCAGTTTGGTTGGGGGTTAAACAGGCGAGTCTAGTTCAGTTTGGTTGGGGGTTAAACAGGCGAGTCTAGTTCGCATATTTGTCAGTTACGTTTGTGTGTCGCCAGGTGTTTATTATTCTTGTGTTACCTTTGTTTTTCATTTCATGAGTATGTGTCTACTTTCGTTGGTAATTCAGTAAGTGTGTGACTTGACAGTTGTGTGCAAGGTCAATTAAAAAGCCTGCTTCTGGTCTGCCTGGACGAGAAATAACTTTGCATTCAGTTAAAGTTGGATTTGATAGTAATTTCGTTTTTGCTCGTCATAAAGATTTGTGTATGGCTTCAATGACCGTTACATAAATGCGTTTGTCTAAATTTGTGTGTGCTTTTTGGGATGTTATGCAGGTGTGCGTATACATTGGTTTGCAATAAAATTATTGTGTCTCCTTCGCATTGTCATTTAATATGTCTTATTTGGTCTGGTTGATTTTGTATGTAGTTTGGTTATATGACGAATAAGTTTGTATCTAGTCTGGATGGCTGCAATATCTGTTCGTATCTAGTTTGCTTGGGTCCTGGGTAAGTTGGAATGAAGTTTGGATGGTTAGTAAAGCTTTGTGTTTATTTCTCTCATTATTGGGTGAGTGTGTTTCTCGACTGGCTGAATGCTGTACAAGTTTCTACCAAGTGTGGTTGGGTGTTTAATAAGTTTGTATCTAGCCAAATGGTCGATAAGGGTTTGTATTCAGTTTCCTGTTTGTGTCTAATTCGTTTGAATGCTATTTAAGTTTATGTTTATATCGGTTGAGTATTCTGTGTTTTGTTGGAAGTTGGATGGTTCTTCATTTGCAAAATGAAAGACCTTAGACCGTGACATTTTAGGAGAAATTTTGCCAGATAAAGTCAAGTATCACGGAACCATTTCACACACACACACACACACACGCACACGCACGCACACGAACACACGTCTACGAAGACACAGCCTTGACAAGTTCACCTGCATATTAATTAGGATGCTTTTGTTTTGTGTTTCCGCTCATATTTGCGTCCTACATGCAATCTAAATACTGAATATAACCGAAACCCACAATCACTTGATGGAAAGAATTATTGTTACGTGGGTTGACAACATTACCATTTTCGATTCGTTTTCAAAACTTAGACGCTCATGCTTCGTTTACGCTGTACAATGCAGGTATGCACTTCATTTTTATTTTTAAACGAGGCAAAGGTAAAATGAGTCGTCTCCCCCGAATTTCAAGCTTTTATTGAAAAGCTTGTCATAGCATCTGACCTTAGGAAAACTGTTACAGACAGTACCTACACAACTTCTTTCTATACCTCCCCCCCCCTCCTCCATGGCAAACATGTCTTAAGGCCAAACAATCTTCAGTACATGTAACACAACACTAAAAAAAAAAAGAAGAAAAAGTGTCACAAACCAGCTTCCACAAGCAAGATGAGGTCATCCTGCACCAGGTTGTACGGCCGGTCAAAGACGATGGTGGCCTTGAACTCCTGACCCCGGCGAAAGACAGGCCGGGGGTCGTCGCCCTTGCAGCAGGCGAACTGGTCCGTGTGGTGCATCCGGCAGTTCCCGGGCACGTCCGGCTTGCCGGCGGCCCCGCATTTGCCCTGGACGTGGAAGCTGATCTTCTTGAC
>CM065730.1:46802304-46814804 GCA_033310375.1 Conus canariensis
GAGAGAGGGGGGCAGAGAGAGAGAGAGAGGGGGGCAGAGAGAGAGAGAGAGAGAGAGAGAGAGAGAGAGAGACAGACAGACAGACAGACAGACAGACAGACAGAGAGATTACACGAAAACCCAGCAACAGGAAAACACCAAACACCAAACGAACTGGCTGATCAGTCAAACCAGAATGAAGTAAACAGTACACAAAGGCTTCAAATGGGTGACGTGGCTTCCTTTTCTCCATGCCGGTAATGGACCAGGATAATCATTGTTTTATGTCCTTGCTCACATCCATTTCTTTGTATGCGAGCTTATTGTGTTCTACATTTATTGAGGGGGAAAAAAATGAAAACACATTTTTGAAAAATGGACAGATTATGTATTCTCTCCTTAAAGGAAAAGATGCTCCCAGGATTCACCGAAAGGGGGAGAGAATGATGAATCCATCGGTGCTCAACCAATCATGACTGCAAATCCCAAACGGACTATGAACATGGACCAAATGGAATATCCATGTGTCTGTGGAAAGCGTTTCGCTACCACCCGTGGCATGAAGATCCACAGAACAAAGATGGGATGTGTGAAGACTCATCTGAATGAGCAGCAGCGCACTGCATCAGCAGATAAGACGTCGGAAGACCAAGGCCAGGATTTAAACCACAGTGCCAAGGACATCCACGCTGTTGGTTCGGATGAGGAATTTGCACAGGCCCTCGATGCCAGGCGCCTGAAACTCAACCTGCCACGAGCAAACGAAACTGAAGATTGGGAGAAACTGGATGCAAAAATCGTCCAAAGACTCGATGCACTGATAGGGAAAAGCACCCTGGAACACAAACTAGCCACATATGGGGACATTGTGTATGCCACATGTAGAGACGCCTATGGAGTAAAACTACCCAAAGAGAAAACACCTCCAAAGAAATCCAGACGCCAAGAAAAGATGGACAAGATCAGGGTCCAAAAGAAAAACCTCAAGATGCAAATGAAGACCGCACTGCCAGCTGAAAATCAAGGCTTGGAAAAACTGTGGAAAGACCTGAAAGAAAAACACAGCGCCCTCAGCAAAGTGGAATCTGCGAGGAAGAGGAAGAGCAAAAAGAAGAAGACACAAGAGCGCTTCTTCAGAGACCCCTTCCAGTTTGCCAGAACACTGTTTGAGCAGCCAAAATCTGGGACCCTAAGTGTGGACAAAGGCGTTCTTGAGCAGCATCTGAGGAAAACATACTCTGACCCACAGAGCAAAGCACCACTCGACATTCAAGGTCTGGTGTGGCCAACCAACCCTGAGGAACAGTTCAATGGCAAGCCTCCAACGTTGGCGGAAATCAAGAAGGTGGTCGACAAAACCAGAGCCAAATCATCACCAGGGCCAAACGGAATACCTTACCAGCTTTACAAGAAATGTCCCAAGGTGCTGGAGTGGCTCCACAGGCTGCTGCGATCGGCTTGGAGAAACCAGAAGATCAGCGGCCAGTGGATGACGGCAGATGGTGTGTACATCCCCAAAGAGCAAAACTCAAGTGACATCAGCCAGTTCAGGCCAATATCACTACTGAACGTCGAAGGGAAAATCTTCTTCTCTGTCATGGCAGCAAGGCTGACCAAGTATCTGATGGAAAATAAGTACTTGGATGTGTCAGTCCAGAAAGGTGGCATCCCATGCGTGGCTGGCTGTGTAGAACACGCCACAATGATCTGGGACGCAATCCAAAAAGCAAAAACAGAAAAGAGAGACCTGGACGTAGTGTGGCTTGATCTGGCAAACGCATATGGATCTGTGCCCCATGAGATGATACAGTTGGCTCTTGAGATGTACCATGTGCCAAAGAACATCCGCGACATGCTCAAGAAGTACTTCAATGGCTTCTCAATGCGGTTCTCTACCAAGGAGTACACAACAGACTGGATCAACTTGGAAGTGGGTATTGCAATGGGCTGTGCAATTTCCCCAATACTGTTCGTGCTGGCAATGGAACTCATCTTGAAAGCAGCAACAAACAACGCGAGACAAACAGACCTTGGCGATGGATACAAGATGCCTCCTCTCAAGGCCTTCATGGATGACACTACAGTGATTTCATCCAGAGAAGACGAGACACGTCATGTGCTGGAGAGGCTGGACAACATAGTTGCCTCATCCAGAATGAAGTTCAAGCCAAAGAAATCACGGAGTCTCTCACTGAGGAAAGGAAAAGTGGCCGGATCTGTGGTCTTCAGTGTTGCCAACCAGGCCATTCCAACAGTCACAGAAGAACCAGTCAAGAGCCTTGGAAGATGGTATGATGATACGCTGAAAGACACACAAAGAGCAAAAGAAACCAAGCAGATCTCGGAGGAAGGCTTGGAGACCATTGACCAGTGTGGGCTCCTTGGCAAATACAAGGTCTGGTGTCTGCAGTTCATGCTGATACCAAAGCTCCTATGGCCTCTGATGATATACGACATCTGCACCAGCATAGTGGAGGCAATGGAAGCCAAAATCAACAAGTTCACAAGGAAATGGCTTGGTGTCCCACCCTGTCTGACTGACATAGCGCTGTACTGTCGCCAAGCAAAGCTGAAACTACCACTGAAATCCATCCTGGAGGAATACAAAGCAGGGAAGATCAGACTTCAAAGCATGCTGGAGGACTCAGGAGACAAGGTGGTAGAAGCAATCAAGCCCCAGCTGAAGACAGGCAGAAAATGGAAAGTTCAAGAGGCGATGGATTCTGCAAAAGAACGTCTCAAGATCAGAGAAATAACAGGACACATACAGACCAACAGACAAGGACTGGGGGTGACCAAAACTGAATGGTGGTCAAAGGCCAAAGGAAAAGCCAAAAGAGACATGATGATTCAGGAGATGAGAAAAGAAGAAGACCAAAAAAGACTCCAAAAAGCAGTCCAGCAGAGCCAGCAAGGGCAATGGACAACGTGGGAGAATGCACTCCAAAGAAGTCTCACTTGGAATGACATTTGGCACATGGCCCCTCTCAGGATCAGCTTCATTCTCAGATCTGCATATGACCTTCTGCCCTCAAATGCAAACCTGGTGAAGTGGGGGAAAACAGACGATCCTGCATGCCCCCTCTGCCATGAAAAACAAACAGTGGAGCATGTCCTAAGCTCATGTAAAGTAGCCCTGGCTCAAGGAAGGTACACATGGAGGCACAACCAAGTGCTCAAAGAGATTGTACAAGTAGTCTGGGCTAGTACCAACACCACAAAAGGGAAAATCAGGACTCCAAAAGCACCCGCAACATTCTTCACGGCAGGAGGCAGCAAATCATGGCCAAGAACAACAGTGCCACTCGAAACATGCAGGCAGAGTCTGCTGGACGGGGCAGATGACTGGGAGTGCACTGCAGACCTCCCAGAATGGAAGAGTCACCCAGAGGTCATCAGCAAGAGTGGCATGAGACCAGACATAGTAGTCCACTCTAAGTCAACCAAGCAGCTGATCATGATCGAGCTCACGGTGCCATATGAGAACAGAATGGAGGCAGCTCAAATCTACAAGACTGAAAAGTATGCTGATCTGGCAAACAGCCTGAGGAGAGAAGGCTATCAGGTCAAAGTCCTCACTGCAGAAATTGGAGCTAGGGGTTTGTAGGAACGTCTGCATACAGCCTCATGAAACAGCTCTCAGTTGCAGGGAAGGAAAAAACCAGAGCCCTGAAAGCAATGGCAGAAGCGGCAGAGAGGTGTTCAAGCTGGATCTGGTCAAGGAGGAACAAAAGTGAACTTCATAAGGCTTAATTTCCCTACAAATATCAGGTGTCCCTGCGGCTCAGTGGTTAAAGCGCGAGTCATTAAGTGGAAAATGAGCATGCCCAGAGGGTCATGGGTTCGAATCCCAGCCATGGCTCGTCCCAAGATGGGGAAAAAAAAAAAGGGGGGGCAGCAGAGGGACATCCGGAGTCATGAACCGGGTGTGGCCCAACCCCCCTAGAGTGTCAGGAGATAAGGGCCGAAACACTTGCTTGAAGGGGGCTTCTCTTCTGAGGACTCTCTGCTGCCACGCTCTCCACGAGTTTCTTTCTACTCTCAACGCCTGAAGAACAGGTTAAAAGGAATTTCAATGTTTTTGACTATTCAAACAGCAAAAGTTACGCACGTCTTCAGGAAAACCATATAACTGACAGAGAAGCACCCTCGTGGTGCAAACGATGGGGAGAAAAATTATTCTTCTCTAGCGGAACAGTTCACAGTAAAGGGTGGGTCAAACTGATATCTAAACATCTCCAATGAGTGGAAATCATAAATGAGGCAGCGAACAGTAAACAGTAAACAATAAACAAGTACGGTAACTCTTGCCCCCTTGATGAAATAGACACACGCCCGTAACTCCAAACAAAATGCTGCTTACGACACCGAATCGCCTAGCAGATATTCCCTCTCCCTCCGCCACTTACATTCATCAACCTTCAATCTGTCCACGATTCAACAATAATATATTCTGTAGCAGCTTACTGCGCATTCAAGGTAAAATGAATAACAAAAGTGCCTGGAACCTGCTCTCCAGCAAAACCCAGACAAATTTATCCAAACGCATTTGATAAATCCATAATCACCGATCATCAAAAATCGCAAACGAATGTATCCTCTTTATTCTGAACAGAAACGCACAGACACCCAGACACCTGTAAGCCACTCCCAAACGCTCGACTCAAGACACCAGAACCACCACCATCCAGATACCAGTTAAACTGCTCAGCGTGATATGTAAACATGTTCTGATGTGTAACTGAACTGAAAAAAGGGCCGGGAAAAAAAGACACAGAAAGAAAAGGGGGGGAAAAGAGGGAAATATATAAAAAGAAGAGAGGCATGTGAGGCACTTGAATAAATAAAAAAGAGAGAGAAAAAAGGAATAGAACGATGCAATGCAACCAAATTTTTTTAAAAAGTTAATGATGGCTTGAGAGAGTGGCGGGGGGGGGGGTATCTGTATAGACAGAAGGCAGAGAGAGAGAGAGAGAGAGAGAGAGAGAGAGAGAGAGAGAGACAGACAGACAGACAGACCGAGACAGGGAGACTAATATACACAGGTGGCGGGTAGGAGGTAGGTCGCAGGGGGCAGGGGAGGAGGGGGAGATAGCTTAGGAAGAATGAAAACCTCTCATTAAACAGAGGAAATTGATATACACAGGTGGCAGGGGGAAAGGGTGGAAGGCAGGGGAGGAGGGGGAGGTGGCCTCGGAAGAATAAAAATCTCTTGAGAGTCCTAGTAATAATCTTTCTTACAATTCTAACGGTAACAATCTTGCTTACAATTCTGACCAGATTTAGCTTACAATTTTAGTTATGAAATTAAGGGGGGGGGGAGGATCCATCTAGGAACCGGCACGAGAGAGAGAGAGAGAGAGAGAGGGGGGGGGAAGAGTGAAGAGAGAGAGAGTGAAGAGCGAGTCGATAGAGAGTGACGACAGACAGAGGTGAGGGAAAGAGTGAAAAGACGAGAGTGAAGAACGAGCCAAGAGAGTGAAGAGTGAAAAGAGAGAGAGAGAGAGAGAGAGAGAGAGAGAGAGAGAGAGAGAGAGAGAGAGAGAGAGAGAGAGAGAGAGAGACTGGTGAGGGAAAGAGTGAAGAGAATGAGAGAGTGAAGAACGAGGAGAGAGAGAGAGAGAGGAGAGAGAGAGAGAGAGAGAGAGAGAGAGAGAGAGAGAGAGAGAGGGAGGGAGGGAGGGAGGGAGAGAGTGTTAATTCTTCAGATAAACCTTTCTCGTTCCGCCACTCAGTATTTCGACTTTTCGGGGCGTTTTTTTTTTAAATTATTTTTTTTTTTTTTAGCGTCGTTTCCGCACCCAAATCCAGAAATTATATCCGTGTTTCAACGCGAGCATGATTCTACCCGACGGGTGGGCGAGCGAGTTATACATACGGGATCCGATTTCAGTCCACTTGAAGACGACAGCGGAGGGAACAACCCATGGGACCAGAGTTATTCCCGCCACTGATCTGCAAGCTGTGCGTGCGCCGCAGTTCTTCATGCCCGGATGAGAAGCGCTCACACACACACACACACACACAAAACCAAAATAAATCCATTATTCATGTCACGCGGATCTACATGGGTCGAACCGAAACCAGTCTGAAGGGTCAAGATGACCCGGTGTCATGTTTGTCATGTCACTTCGTCCTATGACTAATTGCGGAAAACAGCAAAATGGGCGCTCGCCAAAATGTGGCTGTGGGGAGAGGGGTGGGGTGGGGGTGGGGGACCTAAAGAAAGAACGAAAGCGGATAATTGGGGAAAGGAGATCGTATCGGAATGAGCACACTGCGCATGTACATGATACACTCTCTGCCGTAACAGTTTGATCATGCGGAAGGTATTCGAGAACGACTGTCGTACGTTATCGGTACTTGCGCGCGTGTCTGGCGTTTAAATATTTTCAGCTGCTTACTCGCACAATACTCAAGGTCGTGAAAACTGAATTAGGCTACAGCCTGGTACCATCAAAGATTCGGCAGACATTTCTGTTCATCGTCACCACGACTTCTCGCTTACATCAAATGTATGAAAATCTAAAGAGAGAGACAGACACAGAGACAGAGAGACAAACACAGACGGACAAAACTGATGCAGAATTTATTCACTAGGGTCAAATCCTTTTATGAAGGTGTGAACAAACAACGTAACCGACACGCTGGCAAAAGACAAAAAGAAAAGTGGAACCGATGGTATACAAAAGCGAATTCATCAGCACTACGAAATATGCTGCGAACTTTATTCTAGACAAGATAAACAAATCTTTCTTCTTTTGAGCGCTTTATATTAGGAAACAGCTCAAGACAGCATACTTGAAACAGTCTTTGATATTTTTTTTAAAGACGTTCACTATCAAACCGTCCTGCCATCCAACCCCCCCCCCCCCCCCCCCCACACACACACACACACACACGCCACAGATACGGCCATCAACTTCAGTCAGGACTTCGGATTGCCGGCGCCCGCGATCTTTTCGCATGAAATTTTGAAATGGCGCGTCACATTGGCTATGAGGATCGTGGGCCAGGCTGTCGCGAGCCTGTTGTGGTTGTGCCGAAATGGCGACAGTCACTCAGTCAGTCAGTCTGTCTGTCTGTCTCTCTCTGCTTGGTCTCACAGAACAGCCGCAGTCGACTAACTGCCTGTCCACAGCGCCACGGTTCAATCCAAGACATGAACAATCAGCTTTCGATCGATTTGGAATCAAAGCAAATGACGATACTCGTCTCCTGGATTCGAGAAATAACACAGTAGCGTCCCTTTGTTTTTTTTTTGTTTTTTTTTAATCTGCAAATGTAACCTCCATACACGCTGCGTTCTTTGATCAGTGCAGTCAGCATGCAGTGAGAAAAACGCCACCGATGGCGAAGCGAAAGTTGGCAAAATCACAAACCAGTCAACAGAGCTTGAACAAGATTTTCTCCTGAACAAATCAACCATGATGGCAAATTTTCATTCTAATCAAAGTGAACCTCTCTCTTTCTCTCTCTGTGACAAAAACATTGAACAGTGACACACACACTCACTCTCTCCCTCCCTCTCTCTCTCTCTCACACACACACACGCACACACACACACACACACACACACACACACACACACACACACACATACGTAAATACACCTACCCACATATTACAACAGCCTGCACACATGCTATAGCCGCATGCTAAAAAGTACAATCAGAGCAAATTTACGGTGTTTACTGTTAATGACTGGTTTAAATTGCATGACAGCTCCGAGGTACCGACTCGAGTTTGCCCCCGTTGATTTCAGTCCCCTCACCTTAAACTGCCACAGGAAATGTGAGGTAATGTTGTCAATAGCCCAGCCGACCGCAAAGGGCCATATCAGGGCTGTCATTGCGTTGAAGTCAACTCAAAAGTCAGTCATTGAAAAAAAATCTCATTCACACATCTTTCCTCTTTAAAATCTTAGATCAGACGAAAAATTTTAATGTCCCTCAGAAGTTCAAAGATTACATCAGGTGGGACATCTCTGGACAAGGTTTTCATGGAGGCTGCTGTAAAGTGTTTATGTCTCACATCATGCAAGTCCCAACACTCTAAAAGAACAGATTTCACTGTGAGTGGCATATAGCATGAAATGCACCATGGAGCTTCTTCACCTTCTACAAGATAAAAATGGGTGTAAAAGGAGTGGCCTGTGACTTTCTTCTTTACGGCTGTCTCGGGAACATGGTAACCACTGTTTCAGGTTTGGACGGATTTTCCTCTGGCCGCAGGAAATGTGTCCCTTGGGGACTGAAAAAAAATCTGAAGCTCTGCTTCAGAGATATGCAGAGCAGTGGCTTATTACTGTGAAATCCAGACATTGATTCGTAAACTCCCTGCTGCTTATAGCTTGTACTTATGTTGTCGCTTTTCAAAGGACTTACAAACAGATGTGGACATTTTACAAATGCGAAGGAGCACCGTTTTGCCTGTGGAGTCAACAGTGCTACGCTGGGCAAATGACGCAGCACTATTAACCCATGACAGTTCACCCAGCTCAGGGGCACAGTCTACCTTGAACACGCATCGATTGCTTACACTGCAGCCAGTTCTGCTGCACGGCACAATAGCCCTGTTCAAATTGAGGACGGGAGGAGGGTGGGGGAAGGCTATGTGTTGAGACTCGCAGCCTTTCGTGACCCGGTACATCTGATAAAGAATGCAACAGAGCTGCGTACATTTGGCTCGGGAGTTCGCCTAGATGTAATTCATCTACACGTAGCTTGGCGAGTTAAAGACGATGTCCATTATCTCTATGTAGCGTTGCCATTCAATAGCTATGGATTTCTTCCTTCGATGCGCTCTGCTGCACCAGTCTTCTCACACTGGGCGTACGTTACTCTGACGGTGTTGACACTATCTGGGTTATTAGCAGTCTGACTACTGTTTGATGCGACGTTAAGTAGGTGGCATTAACTGTAACTATGCGCATTGATGATCAGAACGATCACCATTCAGGCCAAGACTGCACCACCTGCTTGAACCCCTCGCCATGGAGCGTCAATGATCCACTGCATGCCTGGACTGGCGGGCCTCCAATTCCGCACGAGATCCCAGTTTGGAAAATGACCTGACTGCTAGCCTGCTCGTCTGTCGAGCCATCTGGAGACCATGCCCCACAATAAGTGCTAAATAAATATGTTTTGCAGTTTTCAGACAATTTGAGCATTTTGAAGGAAGGAGGGAAGTGCTTTGGAACCAAACAGGTGGGGTTAGGGGGAAGACAGATCGGGGGGGGGGGGGGGGGGGGGGAGGAGGTGACATATGAATACTAAACTACAATACAATCTACCGATTGTTGAAAAAATTAGGTTATAGTATAAATGGGAATGTATACAATTGGATTAAGAGGTTTCTTTTTAATCGAGTACAAAGGTGAGAGTGGTAATAATTATTCCTCAAGTAGGCCTATAGATGGTTTAAACGGTATTCCGCAAGGAAGTATTCTTGGACCTATTCTGTTCAGTATTTATAAATGACCTGCCAGAATGTGTAACTAGTACATTAAAATATTTGCAGATGACACGAAAATATATGATTCTGTAAGTAACCATCTTAAGTTACAAGATGATATTGATAATCTAAGTGGAGTGGAACATGGAATTTATATTTCAATCCAGGTAAATGCAAGGTTATACATTATGGAAAAAAGTAATCCAGAATATACATATACTATGAAATACAATGATGCTGTCTCAAATATTGATTCCATTTCAGAAGAAAAAGATCTTGGGGTAACGTTTGATAGCTGTCTGAAATTTGATAAGCACATAAACAGTGCGATGATGAAAGCTAATAAAATGCTTGGTACAATTAGACGGTCTTTTTCATATTTGGATCCTGAAGTTTTTACAATATTATGTTAAGTCATTAATTAGACCCCCACCTGGAGTATGGAAATGTGATGTGGTGCCCATACTTAAAAAGGCAATCAGGTGAGTATTGAGAGAGTGCAAAGAAGAGCCACCTTGTTAATTAAACAGTCTAAACATATAAGCTATGCAGATAGATTGTGAAGATTAAATTTACCATTGTTAAAGTTCCGACGAATATGGGGAGACTTGATTGAGACTCATAAGCTATTTAAGGGATTTTTTCAACTAACCTCTAATCAAATTACAAGAAATTCTGCTAACAAAATCCAAATTACATATTGTCGCACTAATATCAGAAAATGTTCCTTTAGTAACAGAGTGGCACCATATTGGAACAAAAACTGCCTGCACACATTAAAAAAAGCAAAAGATTTGAATACTTTTAAAAACCTTCTGGACACTAACGCAAAGTTAAATATTTTAAAATTTAATTTTGATTGACAGAATAGAGTAAAATAAATCCTGAGCATATATGCACGCATTATGCAACCACTATTTATTTATATAAATAAGATGATTGGGACACTAAAAGCCGTGAGGCTATCTAAGTCCCAAGTGAACTGAACTGAACTGCACGCACACGCATACACATACATACCGCATACACCGGCACACACACATGGGACTGTCTCCAGCTAACCCCCCCCCCTCCCCCCCCCCCCCCACACACACAATGACAATAGTGGCAGAGTCAATGTACCCAAGATCTTACCAGTGCGTTCTGCTAATGAAATGTAAGACATCTGCTAAGTCGTATCTATGAGACCCTCGTCTTAAATCCTTTCATCTTAGTCCTTGATTCGTTTATTCATCAGCTGCAAATCTTGTACTGTATGGTCTCAAAACTTAGCAGACATGCTGTAATATGGACTAGTCCGCATGCAGCAAACCACCTCAATGAAACTGAAACTGTGCGGCTTCAAGACCTGAAGATTTTTTCCTGGTGCGACAGATATGGGTGGGCGTGGTTGCAGTGTGCCGTAGAACATACATGCTGATGAAAAACTCCAACTACGAATCTGCTATCATGTTTTTAACGTATTATTATTGCTTGTCATTTTCACGTGAGGTTTACCTACTTCCTCAGAAATATTGGCCAAATCAATCCGCTGTTCGTCAGTGCGGCGGCAAATCACAGTGTAGGTCAGTTTGTTCCCAACCCGGTCGAAAACTCCCCCTTCCAAACTACAAAACCACCCAACTTCTCCCAGACAAGACACTTTAAATGTTCCTTCCAAACTTCTCACCTTGTAATCTCCGGCACTTCGGAAGCGAAGGCAGAAGCGCAATGCAGGTTTTGTCGTTTGGCTGGCTGGCTGGCTGCGCTCTGTTGACAGTTAGCTCTTGCCGTGTAGACTGCTGACAACGCCAGGACAGGACAGGACGGGTCGAACAGAACTGCAACGACTGTCGTGCAGACGAGGACAAGACGGGTTTATTGCGCGCTGTCTGAATCGCGCGGGCTGCACGCGATGCATGGGCCGATTTAATTTTTTTTTTTTTTTTGTCGAGGAGTACCTCGACCTCGCTGAGACTCTGTCACAGCTCAATGCTTCCGGTTGTTTTGGACCAATCGTAAGAAGGGTATAAAATTCGACAAGTCACGTGGCTCGACAAATTGTAGCAACATCCGTATGAGTCAAACTTAAAAAAACGAAGACGAAGTTAAAGTTGCCCGATTTCTCCGTTTAAAATCCGCTGAGTCTTTGACATAATAAACATGATACATACTACTCAAAACAATTGAAGTACCACTTAGGAAAACTGCTGTCATTCGAAAGAAAACAAAGCTGAACATAATTTAATGATTGAATATTTTATTTTTATTATTCCTCAATCCATTCAAATTTATTCAAACACCGTGACAAAAAATTATCTTTGTTTTACACTTGATTAAAGAGGCATACCCCCAAAATGAAAAGTAACAAGAGTCTATGGTAGATGTCATGATGTTAATAACGGGTATGACCACCGTTCGCGTTCAAACAAGCGTCACATCGACGCCTCATGGAGTGCACCAGGCGGCGGAGAGTGTCCTGGGGGATCGCCTGCCACTCCTGCTCCAGCAACTGAAACAGCTGGTCCACGGTGTCTGCTGGAGGGTTGTGGGCCCGCACTCGCCTCCCCAGCACGTCCCACAGATGCTCTATGGGGTTCAAATCTGGTGACCTGGCAGGCCAGTCCATTCTTGTCACTTGTAGGAACTGATTCACGATGGCGGCGCGGTGGCACGGCGCGTTGTCGTCCTGGAACTGGGCGCCCTGGCCAACTGCCCTCAGGGCGGGCATCACAAGGGCGGATGATGGTGTCGCGGTAGGTGGCACCGGTCAGGCGGCCTTCAACACGGTGTAGGGGGGTCCTGTGACGTAGGCTGAACCCACCCCACACCATCACGGACCCACCTCCATAGCGGTCATGCTCCCTGACGGCAGCGTCAACGTAGCGTTCTCCAGGACGTCGCCAGACGCGAACCCGCCCGTCGTTGAACCTGAGGGTGAACCTTGACTCGTCTGTGAAGAGTACTGTTGCCCATTCAGCTCTTGTCCACCTTCTATGACATGCTGCCCAGGCCCGACGATGAGCTCGATGCGCTGGGGTCAGTATTGATCTCACTGCTGGGGACCTTGACCTCAAGTTGGCGTC
>CM065730.1:46824804-46832304 GCA_033310375.1 Conus canariensis
ACCACCACCATCACCACCACCATCATTATCATCATCATCATCGTCGTCGTCGCCATCATCATCATCATCGATTCTCGTCATACTGAGGATCATCGTCGACGTCAGGAGTGTCGCGAGCTTTGGAGACCGCGAGGCAAGAATGGCATTGCCAGGTGAATCTGGTTTTGAACACAACAGCGGAGTGCTGCGAAGTTCTCTCTCTCTCTCTCTCTCTCTCTCTCTCTCTCTCTCTCTCTCTCTCTCTCTCTCTCTCTCTCTCTCTGTGGTGTGTGTGTGTGTGTGTGTGTGTGTGTGTGTGTGTGTGTGTGTGTGTGTGTGTGTGGTGTGTGTGCTCTTCAGTGTTTTCTTCTTCTTGTCTCCCCTGTGGCATCACTGCGATGCCGCTCATTCCGATTCCCCGCCCCACAGCCATCCTCCTACCTCCTTCCCCTCTCCTTCCTCTCCCTGCTGACGACAAGAATTGCTTAGTCGCAAATCTAGTGTGAAGTAACCCCCCCCCCCTCCTTCCCCCCTCCCACTTTCCTTCCCCAGAAGGCCGTCATCACACCCATCCAACGACAGTTCCAATGAACGTGCCAGTAACGTCTTCTTTGACGTGAGAACTCACCACGATCCCAGCTGATGTGAAGAAATCGGAAGTGAGGTCATCACGGGATGAGAAGAAATCGGAAGTAAGGTCATCACGAGATGAGAAGAAATCGGAAGTGGGGTCATCACGAGATGAGAAGAAATCGGAAGTGAGGTCATCACGAGATGAGAAGAAATCGGAAGTGAGGTCATCACGAGAGCAAGGCATACTGAAGGACCATAGAATTCGAGACTTTTTTTGTTGTTGTTGTTGACATAAAGAACTCAGTGAAAATGAACGTGATGGAGATATTGCGACGAGGTTCCAGTATAGTCAATGACTGCACGACAGGACTGTTCTCTACGCTTACTTTCATGATATACCCCGGCGTCAAACAGGCCCGAAAGATACAGATACCTGCTGTGTTGGTTAGGTAATGTGAGCTACGCTGTCAGAGGCGCGTCTATGAAGTGGATGAAACTCAGGTATGTGGGTTCCAGTCTTCCCTGTTGAGCCCCCATTACACCCAACTGTGTGTAGGAACTAAGTGGGGCCTGGTTACTTAATCCGACACCGAAAAGAAATGTCTCTGATGGGAATCGAACCCATGGTCTCGAAGCCCTCAAGTTCGCTACGCTAACCACTGCACCGCCGGATTTGGAGACATTCTTCAGCAGTTCATGCACGAACAGTTCCCAAAGACTGATCTGGACGGGTATGACCTGATAGATCACGCTGAGCTGAAATGTATGGAAAACAGCGAGAAAAGAAACGGGATGGGGGGGGGGGGGGGGAGGATAGCAATGGAACAGTAGGCTGAGGGGGGGGGGGGGTAAGCAGTGGGGAGAGTAGAGGTGGGGTGAGGAAGGGGCCGCAGAGAAACACGGCAGTTTCTGTCTCAGTGTTCGAAAAATGTCTTTTATGTTTTCTTTTACGACATTCAGCTGAGAGAGAAAAAAAGATTGAAAGGGACTAGGCTTTTCTTGTAAGGGTTGGAAAAGGGTGAGAACGAACATTTTCAAACGAGCGAAGGAGTCACTTTTGAAGAGGGCTCTATGATCAGCGTGAATGCGTGCTTACATCCAGCTCTCGGGACAGATGAAGAAAAAAGAGCAATAAACTAACATGGGGAAAAACATATACAAAATACACAAAACCAGTGCAAAACAAGAACTGGCCGTGGGTATTGGAGAACATAAAAGAGATAAAGAGAGAGAGAGTGAGAGAGGGTGAGGGGGGAGAGTATGCATGTATATTATGTGTGAAAGCGTGTGTTTGCATTTTGTGTGTCTATACACTTATCCAGAGAAAAGAGGGAAACTTCCAAGGAAAAAAGTATATGAATATTAACAATCAGTATCCCAAAATGGTGCATGAATAATAATGAAGGAAGAGAGAGAGAGAGAGAGAGAGAGAGAGAGAGGGGGGGGACACACACATAAACACACACACACGCGTGCGCGTGCGCGCGCGCGCGCGCGCGCACACACACACACACTGTCTTCTCTGTCTGTCTCTCTGTTTCTCTTCCCGTGTGTGTGTGTGTGTGTGTGTGTGTGTGTGTGTGTGTTGTGTGTTGTGTGTGTGTGTGTGTGTGTGTGTGTGTGTGTGTGTGTGTATGTGTTGTGTGTGTGTGTGTGTGTGTGTGTGTGTGTGTGTGTGTGGTCGTGGCTTGGTGGGGTAGGGAGGAGGAGGTTAAAAGCAAAGGGGGGTTCGGAGAGACGGGAGAAGACGGGGGTGGCGGGGGGAATGGGGGACTGGTGGTGGTGGTGGTGGTGGTGTGGTGGTGGTGGTGGTGATGGTGGTGGTGGTGGTGGTGGTGATGGTGGCAATTTCGTGCACACTGAGAAACGGCTGGTATCATATAGCAGATCCGTACCCCCTCAGTGGTGTAGAAACGGACGGCACCGTGGCGACAGGCCCAGCAACACAACTTGAGCTGACACACTGACCTGACTGGCTGGGGTCACGACGGCAAGGTATTGATTGACAGCACCATTATTGTCAGACAGGTGCGTGCTGCAGTACACGCACTTTATTTAGAACTGGGTCATAAGGGGGCGAAGTCTTTTTTTTTTCTTTTTTTTTTTTGGAAGAAAAAAAAGGTAGGCTTATTTTTTTTTCAGTCTGACATTCCCAAGAGAGAGAGAGAGAGAGAGAGAGAGAGAGAGAGGGCGAGGGAGAGAGAAAGTCAGAGAGAGAGAGAGAGACCGACCGACAGACAGACAGACAGACAAGCAGACAGACAGAGGCAGAGAGAGAGAGAGAGAGAGAGAGAGAGAGAGAGAGAGAGAGAGAGAAGAGACAGAGACAGAGACAGACAGACAGACAGACAGAGACAGAGACAGACAGACAGACAGACAGACAGAGAGGCACAGAGAGAGAAGAGAGAGAGAGAGAGAGAGAGAGAGAGAGAGAGAGAGAGCAGGTTAACATGACCCGGGGCTCATAGTGTAGGTCACTTCGTATGAGGGCTGTCGGGTTCAACAACGTTCAACAGAGAGGAGAGAGAAGAGAGAGAGAGAGAGAGAGAAGAGAGAGAGAGAGAGAGAGAGAGAGAGAGAGAGAGAGGAGAGAGAGAGACAGACAGACAGACAGAGCAGACAGAGACAGGACAGAGAGACACAGAGAGACAGACAGAGAGAGAGAGAGAGAGAGAGAGAGAGAGAGAGTAGAGTAGTAGAAGTTTAGAGAGATGAGGAGACATCAGCTCCGTACTCTCCCCCTCCTCCTCCCCCCACCCCTTCAGTCTTCCCTCTTTTCCGCCCCCCTCCCCCGCCCCCCCCCTCCCCCCCGCGACACCCAATCCTACATATCCTGCAGCCTCTCCCCTCCCTTTCACCCTCCCCCACCCCTCCGCTTCCTCCATCTTCAACAGGTGTTGCCGGTATTAGAAGCTGGGATTGTCAGACTGAGAGCTTGAACAGTCAAACCTCTCTCTCTCTCTCTCTCTCTCTCTCTCTCTCTTCTCTCTCTCTCTCTCTCTCTCTCTCTCTCTCTCTAAGGGGATGTATGTAATCCTGTTTTGTTCTCTCTTTTCATTAACGAGTTGACTTTAGAAGTTGTTAAAACTGGAAAACATGGTGCACAGTTTACCTGTGACATTCTAGAGTTGTTTATCCTTCTTTTGGCTGATGATGTTGTTTTGATGTCTGAAACTGTTATAGGCTTGCAAACTCACCTAAATAGTTTGTTCCGATCTGCAACTTCACTTCAATTAAAAGTCAACATGTCAAAAGGCAATATTATCGTGTTTAGAAAGGATGGGTATTTAGGAATTAGAGAAAAGTGGACTTACAATGGGTGGTCATGCCTGTAGTTAACGTATATAAATATTTGGGAATATATTTTTCAACAAAATTAAGCTTCACTTTTGCATGTAAAGATCTTGCAAGTAGAGCCAAGCGTGCAATTACTCTGCATTATGCAACAGCTATCAAAATTAGAAAATACATCTTTGAAACTATTTATGAAATTGTTTTACTCTCAGGTACAGCCCATCGCACTGTATGGAGCTGAACTTTGGGGCCTTTATGATTCTGCTGCCTATTGTGAAAATGTTCATTTATTTGCGCTGAAAAAGTTTTTACGAGTGAGCATGCGAACACCTAACGATTTAATCTATGGCGAAGTAAACAGATATCCGATATGTTTGAATTCTGCTATCAAGTGTATACACTATTGGTTAAAAATAACACAAATGGAAATCTCAAGGTTGCCAAGGAAAGCATATAATATGTTGTATGATTTGGATGCGAGAGGAAAAGTAAATTGGGTGTCAAATGTGAGGGTTAAATTATATGAACTTGGTTTCGGTTTCGTGTGGTTGCAGCAGGGTGTCGGAAATATGAATGATTTCCTTCGGATACTTCGGAATAGACTAACTGATTGCAGATGGCAAGAATGGTCATGTCATGTTCAAGAAAGCGACCGTTTTGCTTTTTACAGACAGTTCAGAAGTATGCATTGTGTTCCATCATATCTATCAATTATGATATGACAATCATTTAAGGTATATTATGACAAAGTTCAGATTGGGTATTCCTGAACTTTTTGTTCATTATTATCGTTACAGGAAACAGCAAATGTGATCTTCTCTGTCCTCTGTGCAAAAGTGCCGAAGAAAATGAGGTTCACTTTGTGTTCTGCTGTCCTATTTTGAATGATCTGAGGAGTCAATTTATTGATAAAAAATATTGTAAACATCCTTCCTTATTTCGACTCTCATTACTCATGGCATCCACAAACGAAGCCACCATAAAACGTTTCGCTATTTTCTTGTATAAGGCTTTTAGGATTAGAAGCATAGTATGCAGTTAAGTACTAATTGTTGTGTACTGTTTGATATTTAGTCACTTGATTACCTGTTGCATTTTGATGGATATTTGATTGATTTTTTCCCCCGCTTCTTTTTTTTATTCATTATGGGCTAGGGCCTATATGAATAAAACATCCGTATCTCTCTCTCTCTCTCTCTCTCTCTCTCTCTCTCTCTCTCTCTCTCTCTCTCTCTCTCTCTCTCTCTCTCTCTCTCTCCAATCGCTTTCATCAGAAAGCGCAATAGCAGGCAGTACAATAAATTTCCGAGCAGCAAACTTGTCGGATCTCTCTGGACTTCCATGAAAAAAGGATGAATAAAAATGGTCTCATCCAGTAGATATAGTTGGGAGAGGCCGGGTGTGAGGGGTGGAGGAAGGAGGGGAGGGGGGAAGGGGGTGTTAGTAGGTGAGGGAGAGATACGATCGAGAAAACTGTTGTATAACATGTCGAAAATATGTCACATAATATGGGGCAACTCTCTCTCTCTCTCTGTTCTCTGTCTGTCTGTCTGTCTGTCTGTCTGTCTGTCTGTCTCTATCCCTCCTCCCCCCCCCTCTCTCTCTCTCTCTCTCCCTTTCTCTCTCCCCCCCCCCCTCTCTCCTCTCTCTCCCTCTCTCCCTCTCTCTCTTTCTCTCTCCCTCTCTCTCTTTCTCTCCCACTCTCTCCTCTCTCTCCCCTCTCTCTCCCTCTCCCCTCCTCTCTCTCTCTCTCCCCGTCCTTTCTCTCCCTCCTCGCTCTCTCCCCTCCTCTCTCTCCTCTCTCTCTCTCTCTCTCTCTCTCTCTCTCTCTCTCTCTCTCTCCCCCCCCTCTCTCTCTGATCTTTTTTCACTCTCAACTTCCCCGCCCGTTCAGTGACATCTCTTCTGTGCTGCACACTCCGGCTAAGTTTTCACAAGCCACATCCAGGCTTGTCGTGTCGCAGTTCCAGCAGCAGCAATCCACAGGGAGCAAATATAGCATCATGTTCGTCATGAGAGTTACACCGCCAGAGGACAAGCTGCACTACTGTGGAGTCACGTGGATGATCTCCAGCCAGGTGTCTTGTGGTTTGACACGGGCAGGTTTCAAGCCACTAGCCCTCCCTCAATTCGCACCCATAGCTGCTCAACTGTAGAGAGTCAGCGCATGAGTGAGCGTCCCTGTCTGGGAGGCGACAGTACATCCAGTCAACAGCAATCTGCGCGAGCAAGCCAAAACCAAAGATTTTGATTTGAATTTACCACAGACAGGGAGGGTCACAAACAGAGGTCACCTTGAGAGCAGGACTTACAATCCGAGGCTTTTTTTTTTTTAAAGATATAATGATCAGTAAGGATAAGGGTGAGAAACGTGATGCCACAGAGTTTTTGTTTGGTCTGAGGCTACACGACAACACTGTGCACTACACCTTCTTTCGTGACATATCCTAGCGTCTACCAGGTCCGAGAGATTCAGACACCTGCAGTGTTAGTCGGGAGAACCACAAGTCCTTGTGGTATTTGCGAAGGACACTTTTACAGATTGTCGGGACTATTTCAATATTAAATCTTAGATTTTGCTGGTCCGTCATTCCTTTACCCCCATGGGTTTCAGAACAATATTGTAACTGACACAATGTGCAGGAACATGTGTTAAGACAAATGCCACACCCAATACAATTTGAAGAAGAGGAGCAGACTAAAGAAACAAACACAAAATGTCAAACTGTTGACCGTTGGACAACTTATGTCTGATAATTGTGATGGAAAGTAACGGTATAACTGTTTGCTATTGAAAAACAACAAAAACAATAGTGAAAGCAACATAACGACAACAGAACAACATGATAATAATAATAATAAAGAGGAGGATGGCGATGATGATGATAATAATATTAAGAAGAAGATGAAGAAGAGGAACAAGAACAAGAAGTAGAATACAATGACAAAAAACAACAACAACAACAACAACAACAGCGACAACAATGATAATAATAAGGATGATAATGTTGAAGGTTGTGTTGATGATGATGATGATGGTGATGTTGATGATGATGATGATGATGATGGTGATGTTGATGATGATGATGTGATGATGATAATGACAACGATGGTGATAGTATTAAACCCTGTACACGCAGTACAAACTGTACTAGATCTTGAGGAAATCCACATGGATTATGAAAAGAAAAGAAAGAAAGTAAAAATAAATAAAATACAAAAATGTTAATATAGGTAATCGAACCACTGCCGCCAGGGTAGATAGCATATCTGGCACTCATTGTCACACCATCATTTCTGCTGCGAAAACAAAATAACTTTGTAACAGCTAAGGTGAATGGGCCACATGATGATTGCCAAATTGTATATGATAGTGTATAAAAGAGGGGTGGTTTAATGATATGAAATCAAAGAGGACATTTTTTTTGTTTTTCAAATAAGTAATAATTGGGGAACACTGGCGTTGCTGGGACTCGAACCAACGACCTCCATATTATCAATGCTGCTCTGTAACTAGCTGAACAGACAGATTTAGCTGCTTCATATGCTGTTTTTTAAGTTTCAAACCCCACCGGCCTTGTCATTGAAACAAACTTTAGCAAACTGAACTCGTTAGGCAAATCATCTACAATGAAGATTCAAAGAGATTTAATA
>CM065730.1:46854804-46872304 GCA_033310375.1 Conus canariensis
AGAAGACTCGAAGAAACGAAATACACACAGCTGCCATCCAGGGCGACACCCTCGTCAACAGTCCAGTCTACAACTGCCATCCAGAGCGCCACCCTCGTCAACAGCACAGTCTACAACTGCCATCCAGAGCGCCACCCTCGTCAACAGCACAGTCTACAACTGCCATCCAGAGCGCCACCCTCGTCAACAGCACTGTCTACAACTGCCATCCAGAGCGCCACCTCCGTCAACAGCACAGTCTACAACTGCCATCCAGAGCGCCACCTTCGTCAACAGCACTGTCTACAACTGCCATCCAGAGCGCCACCTTCGTCAACAGCACAGTCTACAACTGCCATCCAGCGCGCCACCCTCGTCAACAGCACAGTCTGCAGGGACACGGGATCCTGCGCTACATCGATAGCAGCTCTGCATCCAGACGGCAGCAGAGAAGATTGTATAAGCCTTTTTTAAAGTCAGCACACAGTGCACGTTCTCCTGCTGCTCGCAGCATGGTGTGTTTCAGCCGAGGATTCTGTATGTACATCCTCATGGAGAAGATCGTGACAGATCAAGGAAACAGAAGAGGACTTTCATGCTGTTGTGCTTTGTTCATGGTAAAGAGAGAGAGAGAAGAGAGAGAGAGAGAGAGAGAGAGAGAGAGAGAGAGAGAGAGAAGACAGACAGACAGACAGACCGACAGACAAGAGACAGAGACAGAGAGAAGGAAGTACATACACACACGATGATGATAGATCAAGGAAATAGAGGAGGATGACTGTTGTGCTTTATTCATGGTAAAGAAGAGAAAGAGAAAGCAACAAGAACAATAAAAGAAAAATAAACAAGAACAACGACAACACACACACACACACACACACACACACACACACACACACACACACACACACACACACACACACACACACACACATCGCGTTTTAAATAGCCAAACCCTCACTTTAATCCGGGGATAGCTTCAGTGACTGTATTACTTCCCGCAAGGATGTTATGATTTCAGAGCGTACACTGGTTGCTGTTCTGCATGCTTTTTTTCCCCCTGCCAGCAGGATTACACAAAACCTATACACCTGTCCCTACCAAACTTGGTCAAAGATGAAACGTGACCCAGGAACAGATCCATGAAAGTTTGGTGCGGATCTCTGGTGGGGATCTCTGGTGGGGATCTCTGGTGCGGTCTGGCGGTACAAACGTACATCCTGAATTGTGCAGAATTTTTTTTAAGCAAGTCTTACAACGCAGTTTTAACAGAAGTGATTTAAACGAAATTTGTTGGAAAGTAGGAATGTGAACTAAGGACACATATGTTTAAATCGTAGCGCAAAATCTTGTTCGAATTTCGGAATTTAAAAGATTGTGTTATCATCTGCTCGTATTAATGATAGTTAATTTCTTTTCTCATTTAACAAGATGTCTCTTTAGTTACTGTTACAGACTGACTTTTTTCTACGATGTGATACATTTTCTAAGAATCTTTGAATTATTTATACTTCGTACTTTGTATGGCCCGTTAAAAAGTGTACAGGAAGTAATGCTTTCGTTACGTCATATCTATTACGTCCCCTTGTTGAAGTTGCAGCTACGAATTGATATTTACTTACGAAGTACTATATTTTCATCGAATCTTAAGTTTTAGAGTGGTATAAACGTTCATATTTCATTTTGCATTCGTCCTATTAAAATGTCAGGGCACGTGCAACAACTTGTCCTCGAAATTGAGCTGTTCACCACGTACGTGTTCGAAAACATTAGAAAATACTGTTCTTTGAAAACGTCTTTACACGATGGTGGATACTGAAACATTTTGGCTTAGTTGGGGACACTGATCACAGTAATCGTTTCCTCCCTTACTTTTCCCGTCGTTTCACAGTTCACATGTTAAAGATTAAACTGGAGCGTCGATCGGAAGCTTACATTTATAAAAAAAAATAGAAAAAAAGCTTACATTTGGAATAAGTTTATTTATAAGTTAAACTAAAGCTCGTAGGCACTGAGATTAATCTTCATATCTAAAGAAAAAAATAGCCTCCGTCTTACGTTGGTAATTCTGTTATATTCGTTCAACTGTTCGTGAAATCTATTGACACTGTCATATTTTACACATATACGTAATTACGTATACTTTGCATGCACGTGGGCACACAGCCGAGCGCGCGCGCGTACACATAAACACACACACACACACACACACACACACACACACACACACACACACACACAACACACACACACACACAGCACATTAAAGATACCATCACAATTGTGTACACTCTGATTTTTATATTTCTCTGTCACAGAAATGTGTTACTGCGGTAACAGATGTTCGTAGTTTTCCATTCCTGCTTCCAGGTGAACTGTAAGTTTACACCCATTGCAACAACCTATGCACATTATAAACCGCGTTTTCCCCGTGTTACACGTATAGTTGATAATGGTTTATTCTAAAACAGGACAAACAATGGCGAGAGATTTTGTTTGAAATTGGAAACGTTAAACTTGGTTTTCTTAAATAAAGGTTTCCGGTTTATTGAAATCATTCATTTATTTACATAGTTTCTGAATGAGCCTTTCTGTGACGAGTCTCACGTTTATTTGTTTGTTTTGTCGTGGTAGCTGCGCAGCATGGTGGTTTCCTTCCACGAGGACTTGAAGAGCACAGTTATGTACGACGGGTCTTGCTCAGAACCCTTCTCCATCACAGGCGGAGTAAAACAGGGCTGTGTGCTCGCGCCGACACTATTCGGCATCTTTTTCTCCATGCTTCTGAAGTACGCCTTCAGCTCCTCGCAAGATGGAATCTACCTGCACACATGCTCTGATGGAAAGCTGTTCAACCTCGCCCGCTTGAGAGCCAAAACCAAGGTGTCACCAGAAAGATGCTCTTCGCTGACGATGCAGCGCTTGCCTCACACAATGAAGAGGCCCTGCAGAGACTCATGGACAGGTTCGCTGATGCATGCAAAGAGTTTGGACTAACGATCAGTCTGAAGAAGACCAACGTCAGCGCACAGGATGCAAGCCAAGCACCCTCTATCAGCATCAACGACTACACCCTGGAAGTGACTGGGGACTTCACGTACCTTGGGTCGACCATGTCTACCAGCCTGTCACTCGACATAGAGATCAACCGGCGGACAGGAAAAGCCGCAGCAACCTTGGCCAAGCTGTCCAAAAGGGTGTGGGACAAGAAGAAGCTCACAGAGAATACCAAGATGCGTGTCTCTCAGGCCTGCGTCCTCAGCACTCTCCTGTACGCCAGCGAGACATGGACCACTACGCGAGGCAGGAACGCCGTCTGAACACCTTCCACATGCGCTGCCTCAAACGCATTCTGGGCATCACCTGGCAGGACCGAGTACCGCGCAGCGACATCCTGGCCAGGGCTGGAATCCCAAGCATGTTCGCCATGCTGAGTCAGAGACGTCTATGCTGGCTCGAGCACGTAAGGCGCATGGAAGATGGGCGTATTTCCAAGGACCTACTCTACGGCCAACTTGTCACTGGTACCAGACGCACAGGACGCCCCACTCTCAGGTTCAAGGATGTGTGCAAACGTGAAATGAAAGTGTGCAGCATTGACCCTGATGCCTGGGAAACAGCTGCCGACGACCGTGACTGCTGGCGTCAAATGGTGGCAGAGAGGAATCAGACAGGGAGGAGGAGAGAACCCAGCAGACAGCAGAAAACGAGCACGGCCGCCAAACAGCGAGCAGCCTCTGCTTCTTCCCAGTCGTCCTGCTTCGTCTGCAACCAACTGCAACAGAGACTGTCACACTCCAGAATTGGGCTGCAACAGCCACCAACCAGGCGCTGTTCACAACCTAGTAGAAACATCACTTGGTCGCATCAAAGCACTGTCCTCCGGACTGCATTGCCAACAACAACAACAACGTGGTAGAAAATGAAACGAAGAGCAAAGGAAATGCATGAAAGAGAGAGAGAGATTTCAGTTTGGGGAAGACCATTCCTCTAGTGTATGTGTCACACACACACTACACACACAACACACACACACACACACAACACACAACACACAGACACAGAGGAGAGAGAGAGAGAGAGAGAGAGAGAGAGAGAGAGAGAGGGAGAGAGAGAGAGGTTGTATCTTAGGTAGACCGTTTTATTATGAATCTTACGGAGTTTGCATTGATATTCCAATGAATTTCTTTAGGGAAATAAACAGACTGTTTCATAAGGTAATTCTGCGCTACCAAGACCCCTAAACTATCCGCGCCATAATTGTACAATGAGTTGCACTTTGAGAATCAGACAATAAAAGAAAAACATCCGGGATAGATTTGATTGCTTAACCACGGCAGATGGTGTGTAATATAGCCCATAGTAGCACAATCTGCCATGCTTGCAAGACCGCGGGCGCTCACGCACACACACAACACACACACACACACACACACAACACACACCACACACACACACTACACACACACACACACATCACAGCGCGACGTCGACACACACACACACACACACACACACACACACACACACACACCACACGCACACACACACACGCACGCACGCACGCTACGCACGCACGCACACACACACACACATCACACACACACACACACACACACACACACACAATCAAACAGACAGACACAGACAGAGACAGAGAGACAGACAGAAGCTCTCAATCTCAAAGGCAGATTTGTCCGCGCTGGCCAGACGTCTAATCCGACAGCACGGAAACAGCTGTGCGTGTACACCAAGGTCGTGCACAATTGACAATCGATGGTGCGCGTGCACGCCGCTGCTGCGTGCCAATGCCACTGTGACGGGCGATGGGGCCCACTGACACGAGAGTGACAGCCTTCGTGCGTCAGTGCGTATGTATATACGTGCAGCGAAGCGTACATCGAGCGCGGCGCGCGCGCATGTGTGTGGTGTGTGTGTGTGTTGTGGTGTGGTGTTGGTACGCTGCGTGCGTGCTGTGAGCGTGTGTGTTGTGCGTGCGCGCGCGCGAGTGTGTGTGTGTGTGTGTGTGTGTATTCCGGCTTGCTGAATCAACAGATTGATCAGTAGTTGTGATTTTCTATGAAGCCCCAGAACGTCAACGCTCGTGCAGTCTTGTCTGACTGAATGGCCTGTATATAGATCAAAGGCCAAACCTTACCCACCTGCAACTAGTTAGAGGTGAACTTGTTCTTTGCACGTGCGTGTACCGTACAGCAGTGAACAGAGTGCGTGCACGCAATGGTGTGTGTGTGTGCGCACGCGCGCGTGAGAGAGAGAGAGAGAGAGAGAGAGAGAGAGAGAGAGAGAGAGAGAGAGAGAGAGAGTATGTGTATGTGGCGTGAATGAGTGCGTGCGATGCGCGCCCGTGTGTGTTTGTGTATGTGTGTTGCGTGTAAACACACTCAACACTGCTTATTCGTCGCGCATCTACTGCAGCACAAAATACACCTGCGCTCGTGCACGCGCGCTGCGCGGCGCGCACACACACACACACACATATACATATATATATATATATGCATTATATATATATATATATATATTGAGAGGAGAGAGAGTAAGAGAGTGAGATAGAGAGAGAGAGAGAGAGAGTGTGTGTGTGTGGGTGGTGGTGTGTGTGTTGTGTGTGGTTAGAGAGAGAGAGAGAGAGAGAGAGAGAGAGAGAGAGAGTACATTACACACACACACACCACACACACACACACACACACACACACACACACACACATGTATGTTGCCAAATTTTAGATTTCGCTGAGGTGCGAGTCTCGCTTCCCAATTTTTATTTTATAAGAAGGAAATAAAAGCCAACAGTGAAAGAGATCCTCGCGACGCATGTGTGCTAATGTTATATGGGCGACACCTGATATCTTACTATTTAAGCTTGTTATGGACCCTAAACGTCATCTGGGCAATAAACAACTGTGTGCGTGCGTGCGTGTGTGTGTGTGTGTGTGTGTGTGTGTGTGTGTGTGTGTGTGTGTGTGTGTGTGTGTTGTGTGTGTGGAGAGAGAGATCTAGCTTAAAGGTCTTGTTATTCAAAAGTGTGTGTGTGGGTGTGTGTGTGTGTGTGGGGGGGGGTGTTTGTGTGCGGTGTATGCGCGAGCGCGTGTGTATGTGTGTTTTTGTGCGGATTGCGCGCGCGCGAGTGAGTGAGAGTGTGTGTGTGTGTGTTGTGTGTGTGGTGTGGTGTGTGTTGTGTGTGTGTGTGTGTGTTTTGTGTGACAGCCAAGCAGACAGAGAGAGACACTGACACTGACACTGACACTTTTTTTTATTGATTAGGCCATAGACCCATATCAACAGGGATTTAACACCAGACAGAGGCCATATAAACAATAACATTTTATCAATTTTTCAATTATTCATTTCTAATCTCAAAGGCTTTATAAATATATGTTGCAAGTTTGATTTGTATAGATTTGTTATTTATTTGCAAGAAGAAGTGAAAGTTTAAAGCTTGAAGGGTTATTAAAGTACTTTTTTGCGATGTACGATTCTCTAATTTCCTGATATCTTGGACAAGAGAGGATGAAGTGTACCTCCTGTTATTCAGCGTGAATCGACCAAAATGGACAGTCAAATCTCTTTCACAAGCGTTCCTCTCCAAAACGTAATCTGTGGATCTTCAAAGGCAAAACTCCTAACCTTAAGCGAATGAAAAGTGTTTCTAACCCTGAGATGTTTCAAGTGCATTCAGATACGAGCGCTAGAGATAAGGAAGATTTAAATGTGCTATAGAAAGAACATCGTTCATTTGAATTAATGTTTCTTGACCATTCTTGACTATATGATTCAACAAGTCTGTCCTTAAAACTCGGCTAAAAAAATTTTTCTCATCGCCCACTCCTTGATTTTCCCAAACTCTTCAAAGCCATACTGATACAGTGGTGTAACAACAGATGACGCCCATGTTTTTCTGTTTTGTTCATGAAGATATAATAAGCATTTTGTAATTTTGAATGCAACCGGTGGGGAACATTTTTATTACACGTAACCAGTATCTAATATAACTTTACGAATATGTTAATGTATAATGGGTAACGACCTGTCTCACCGTAGACCATAGATTTAGGGTGTTTAATGGAAATATTCAAAAATCTTTTTAATGCAAACAAGTGACCTCTCTCAATGGCTGTAGATCATATCCAAACCCCACACCTCTGCACCATAGCTGACATTGGGCTGGATTTGCGTATCAAAAAGCTTAAAGAATATTGAAGGACATCTTTCTCCTCAGCGACCAGAGTAGTCGGAAAATACATATACTCCCTTTTCCGCAACGGTTAGCAATATCATTCAAAGCATGCGAGAACGACAAGCGAGAAGAAAGATAGATACCAAGGACTTATACATGTTAACCAATTCCATTCGATTATCACCATAATACCACCGCTCTACGTGCAGCAACATGTCCTCCATTCTGAATATGATTATGTTGATTGTCGAGGTTAACTTCCAGTCTAGCTTCATAGCAACCTCATGGCAAATATTTAACTGGTTTTGTAGACCACAAACAATTCAGATGCCAATAACGACATCATCTGCAAACATAAGAATAATAAGATTCCGCAAGGTCTGGTATAAGCTGGATGCCATGTCTGCCAAATTTTGTGATTTCCTCTGCAAGTTCGTTTATAAGAAGAGAAAACAAAACAGACTAACAAATTCTCCTTGTTTCAGACCCCTGGGCATAAAATGAGTCTGTCCAGCACACTACCACAACGAACTTTAGCTTCCACTACTCTGATACATGCTGTGTATGGCTCTGTACATTTTGCCATTTATACCATGTTTCTTTAATATGGTCCAGAGCTTAAGTCTACCACCGAATCGAATGCTTTTCTGAAGTCAATAAAGGCTATATACAACTTTTTATGGTACAACAACTGTTTTCTGGATCATGCCAAAAAGAGTGAATAAAAGATCGATAGTGCTATGTTGTTTTCGAAAACCGGCCTACTGTCATTTAAAATATTATTTTCAATTCCACTGGGTTAGTCTTTTGTTTAAAATGAAGCTATACAGTTTGCTGCACACATTTTTAATAAAGAGATCTCTATAGTTATCTGGGGTATTTTGGTCGCCTTTCTCATGTAGAGGTTGTATAACAGCCTCAGACCAAGTCATCCGGATATCGACCTGATGAAAATAATTTTTTAAAGAGTTTCACCAAGTACGGAGCAATTGTAGTTGCTGAATTTTATAAGAAATTCGTTGATAATTCCATCTGGGTCCCGCCGCTTTACCATTTCTTAAACTGCGCAGTGCTGATATATTTCCAATTCAGTAATATCCTTTCGAGCATATCACAGTTGATATCTTCACTAGAAGTAGTTGTCTAAGTTATACACCTTCGCTGTTGTTATCATCACCCTTCGACTTCTTGTGAATTGAACACTCTGGAGATAATGATTATACCATTCCTCCTTGGTATTGTATTTTGTAGAGAACGCTTTGTTATTGCGATTTGAATTTGCCCCAAAATGCCTTTGGATCATTGATTGCTCTATTATGTAGGGATTCAATGACATTTTATACGACGCTCAGCGCTTTTCATTTTTAGAAGTTTTTTATATTCTCTGCTTTTTCTGAGCAAATGTCTCCTGTCCTCAATATCATTTTTTTCAATTAAATGTTTCTCAGAAACTGCCGAGTAAACTCGCCCTACTTTTCTTTGCACCCCTAGGTAAAACCCAAAATCGGCTTTCTTTTTTTCCTACAATTACCGTTTCTTAAATGCACTGTCGGGGCGTTTAAAATACCTCCTTAAACCTTTTAAGAGACCCCCCCGTTGATAACATGATCAATCAAATCACGCTTCTCGAAAACAGTCTGTATCTCTTCTGTTCCCAAACCGCGAGAAATTCTTTTCTCGTATCAGAATTCCAAACGTATTTTTCCATTTTTAAATTGATTTGCTCTGATTTGGGGAACACGGAACTGTTTCTTTTGGGCTATACCAACATACAATTCCACTGGCATATGTTTCGATTAAATTTTTTGAGGCAACATTCATGACTGTAGAAAAGATATCAATTTTTTTGACACCAATAAAGTAGTCAATGACACTGTTGCCAGTAATGAAATATAATAAAAATTTCCGCTAGTTCTTTTCGACAACCTGTTCCATTTAAAATGACCCAAAACTAAACTGATCACAAGTGTTCAATTAAATATCTGCCGTATTCATTAATTGTTTTGATCTTTTAGTTTAGCGTATGTTGCCCTTTAAATTGTTTTCGCAATTCGTCACGAAAACATCTAGAACAAGATCGCCCAAACATCAATTTCGTTGAAATTTTAAACTTCCGGTACGTGCTTTCCCATATCCCCCATAATTATAAAAGGACATCGCCTACTAAATTCAATAATATCAAAATACACCTCAATGACAGTTATACCATTTTGTATCTCTTTTAATCTTATAAAAAAAACGGAGTGGATGGGTGGGACATAACAGCCTAGCAAAACAGATGGAGTGCGTGCCTGTGAAATCACCAAGACTTTTAGTGCAATAATTTATTTGAATTCTAAATCAATTCTATCAAGTACTCACTCAAAAATTTTTTTTAAAAAAGTAGCACAACACCCCCACGACGAGCGTTGGTGCGTCATTGACCTTAACACCAGAGCCCTAAAAAACCACATGATTTGGAAAAAATAAAAACGGAAATGACTGGAAAAAGTTTCAACAAGCAAACAAACATCAAAACTCTCAATATATGCACGTGTATCAATTTCGTAAAAGCAAATTAGACCCTTTAATTGTTTTTAAGTCAATAAAACTTACAGTCCCGTGTAGACAAAAAGCCTCTGAATTTACCCATTCAAAGCATGGGCCGGGGCCCAAATCCTATTCTTTATTTAGGGGATCTGGGAGTGTCTTCTTTGCAAATTTTTCTGAGATGCACTATTCGAAAAGGAGTCCCTTTCCCGAGTTAACTGGCCCCTTTTTTCCCCGACACTGTGCACGAAGCGCCTCAGTCTTGACGAAGGGCCTTTTTTCGAATCATGGGTCTGTTCTGCCTACTTCTTTCTGGCGCTTCATCATCGGCAGGGAGGCTTTGTCATTGCTGATGCTGGCGTCCCGCAGATGATCTTCAGAAGAACAGTTTGCTTCCCATTTTTTCTTCTGTGGTGGATTCCTTCCCAGGCATTTCTTGTGACGGAAAGTCTTTCCCTCCACCTGCTTTCAAACACCAGTAGCCCCCTGTGCTGCGCGTGTGGTCAGGGTCTTGTTTGTCCTGGATTTAGTTGAAAAGGCCTGTCGTGTTGCTGCTTTTCTTTGTTCGGACTTTCGTGATCTTCCGTTATGGGGCTCTCAACAGCGAAATCATTTGCCAGGCAATCTTTTTCTCTTTGGACGGGTTCAGGGACGCTGTCATTGTCGGAATTCCTTTCCCCCACGAGCTGAACCGGTGAAAATGACCTGCGATGTTGCTGGCTGATCTTCGCACGTCAGGTCGGGGACACGGTCCCTTGTTGGTAATTCCTACCACCATCGGTAAATCAGTGGTACCTGACTGCTGTTTCGGCCGCTCATCTGTGCCACTTAGGCCAGAGGCTGTCACAGCCTTTTAGCATTCGTCCACTTCACCACAACTGTAAATAGCGGGCCCATCTGCTGCCCGTCGGTTTTCATGATGAACATTTTGGGACTTTTAATTTGTGCATCGAACTGAAAAATCAGGCACATGTGTGTTTTGAGTAACAAAGACCTGGGGGGCTCTGTCCTGGGGGAGTGTTACTTTCAGCCGTATGGGATGGGTGGTCCACTGGTAATCTCGCCCTGCTTGGAAAAAAGGACACTGATTAAACCACGCACCCCAATTGTACATGCTTGGTGGTCAAAGTGTCCTTTGTGACCATCTTTCAACGTTTTACCAGTTCGTTGAGACTACGATGAGGGGGTTTGAAAACGTAATCCTCCAAGAAAAATTGCTGGACGTTCGTCTGGCGGCGGTCTGCGTTTTTTGATTTTGCCGCATTGATGTTTGACTGGGCCCCGCGTCGTGTAGCATCAGCGTAGCTGTCTCGGGTCCAGTAAAATTTTTTGGAATGGACCTCACACCAGCTTTTTTTCCCGTTGTAGAATGCTCGTATTCCTTTAGCTCGGTATCTTGGATAACTGCTGTTGTCCTTGTTAAAGCCCTCCTGCCACTCTTATCCCCTCTTTCGCAGCCCTCTCGTCCCTTTGCCCAATACACACTTTTTCTGACATCTTGCAAATTTGCATGCCCACTAGGGTTTTAGAAAGTCACGCTTGGGCCCAAAGCCCGAGGGCACGTACAATGTCCTCAGAGGCCCAAACCCCCGTTTTTCCGGGCAAGGGGCTTAAATGGGGGGGGACCACTTTCTTTGACCTCTTCAAAATTTTTCATGAGACGATTCGGTATATTGAAGAACTTGGGGTTTGTCTCTCCTTGAAAATGATTCTAGCGTGAAATTTTTTGTCACATAATTCACTGGATATCTTTTAAACCTGTCTTCCACATCGAATTGACTTTGTTTTTTTTTTCTAACATGAAGCAAAGACACCCTTCAAGTTTTTGCGTTTTGGCTTGTGGGTGTTGTGCTGTGTTTTCATCCTCCCACATGTTGGCTACTTTGGATAACAATCCTTGCCAAGAACTGAAACGTTTTTTCAATTGCTGCACAAAAAGCCTTTAAACTTGCTCATGTTGATGCGAAATCGCTCAAGTTTTTTTTCAT
This sequence comes from Conus canariensis, assembly GCA_033310375.1. NCBI lineage: Eukaryota > Metazoa > Mollusca > Gastropoda > Neogastropoda > Conidae > Conus > Conus canariensis. Next base: position 46,866,499 of record CM065730.1, read on the forward strand.
TGAAGAGTCAGGACCAGGGTCGTCCAATGTCGTTTGCGCACATCAGCAGTTGAAACGTATGAGATGAGAAAATGCACTGCGTCTGAGCTCTTCTCGCTGGGTTTTTGTGTTGCAAACATGGCCATGGAGAGCTTTGCGCGTTTTCCCATAAACTGAATGTACACTGCGGCAAACGACCACAGTTTGCTCTGAAAAATTGACCCAAAGGCATGATCACCTCAAACATTACCTGGTAGAGAAAATAAGGTGTAATTAAACGCGGGACTCATAATTAGCAAAACAATTAATGAAACGCTCCGACCAAAAGAACCGTCCTTCTTCTACCTCGACGAGTGCTCACCCCGCAACGGGAGAAGAGAGAGAGAGAGAGAGAGAGAGCGGGGGGTCGGGGAGGAGAAGGTGGGGGGTGATGGAGATAGGGGAGGGAGGGGGGGGAAAAAAAACGAGAAAGAATGTTGGTTATCGCCCCCGGGCCCCGCAGAGGGCAATATCGCGCAGGCGTCCCCCTTGGGTTTAAGCCAACTCTAAAAAAATTCCTTTACACAAAAAAAAAAAAAAAAAAAAAGCGTACCAAGGAACATATTTTTATCATTTTTTTTCTTTCTCGGGTGTGCGTTGCAGCGTAATGATCCTACTCCCCTCCCCAGAGAGAGAGAAAAGGAGAGAGAGAGAGAGAGAGAGAGAGGGGAGAGAGAGAAGAGAAGACAGAAAAGACAGACAGACAGACAGACGACAGAGAGAGAGAGAGGGGTCGGGAGAGGGGTGGAAGGAGGGAGTAGAGGGGAGATAGGCGGGAACGTGTGTTTCAAAAGGATTTGGTTTTCTCCGCTGTGCCTTTGGAGCGTAATGACCCTCCACCACACACACCCCCACACACACACACACACACACACACACACACAAGACAGCAAAAGACAGCAGACACACACACCCGAGAAAGAGAGAAAAGAGACAGGCAGACAGACGACAAGCAGACAGACAGAACAAAAGACAGAGAGAGAGAGAGAGAGGAGGAGAGAGAGAGACAGACAGACAGACAGACAGACGGGGACACAGACAACAGACAAACAGAAGACAGACAGAAACAGACAGACGGGGGGACGCTTGAAGCTTGCGCGCGCGCAAATTTCGCCGCGCCTTTTAATATGAAAGGGCCCCGGCCTGTCCATATCGGTGACACAACATGGGCAAATACAAAATTTATTATGAACATCTCAATCCATGTGTTTTTCCCATGAGTATTCGAGGTTACCAAATTTATATTTTCCCCTTTTACCCCTTGTCAAAGCCTCATAGATCCTGTCCCCAATCGTAAAAGGTAATTTTACAACAGACTGTAAACAATTCGGTTTTTTACTTCGTAAATGTATATTCTCCTTCATACCCCCCAAATACCCCTCTACGTGAGTTGTTCATACTTATCTATTGATGTTGTTTCTACATTCTGTTTTCCCCAAATGGCTTATCCTTTATACTGCCTATATTAATTTAAATTCTCTATATTTTAATGCATAATATGGGAAAAATGTGGCCACGTCCCTGTATTCGTATTGCATTTTGTAAATAAATTTGTATGTGATTTTTGCCAACGTTTTTAAAGTGCTTAAATATGTATTTTTCCCTTATTGCCTATAGCATGGGCAACTTTTTAGGAATGCATTCTGTTTCTTCTAAATGGGGAAAAGGGACAAGTTTTGTTTTTGCTTCATTGTTTTATGTACTTTTTTTTGTGGTGTAAATCATTAGTTTTTCCCAGGCGTAGTCCCGGTTAATGCTTTCTGAATTTTGCTATTTTAATATTAATAGGTATTCCCCAGGTGGTGTATTGATTAAAGGGGAAAAGAAAGTATTAAACTCTCAAATACTTTTTTTCATGCCAGTAAGTTTATAGCCAAAAAAAACTGTGATTCTTTGTTTTTTAAAAATTTGTAGAAAAAAGTCCTCGCACCTACCCTTGTTTAAAACCCGACACTGAAAAACCCATTACATGTCGAGGCAGCGTTTTATAACTCTTGCCCAGTTTTTGGGGTTTAAAATTTTCGGCCTTCTCCTTTCATACGCCTCTTTGGGTATTCTATTTGGGGACACCTTTTGCAACTTGACCGTATCTTACCGCACTTATAGTGTACTACACAAATTTGGATATCTACCCCAGTTCTCCATAACAAAGTTATTCGGTGTTTTCTTTGCAACCCCCAAATATTTTTTACAGCGAATAGGTGAACTCTCTCTATCTTTAAACCAGTCATACCCCATGTTTTTTTCTGCTGCGAAAGAAGTAAGGGTTTTCACTTGTGAATCAAATAATTAAAGTAAACAGCCCACCCTAATGTCCCAAACTATACTTTGTTTTTCTTTATTCTATGTTTTTTCCCCCTTTCCCCTCTGCCCCCCTCAAAACCCCTGCCCTCCCCTGTCTCGTTGTTATAAATTTAAACCCCCCCTTAAAGCTATCCCCCCTTCAATCCACTTCCCTTGTAAACCCTTTCTTTTTGCCTAAGCACCCACCTTTCTAACCCCCCCAGACCTTTTGTTTTTAGATTAACTTTAAACCAAAAAAAAATCGAGGCTTCCCTCCCAGTTTTTCAGCTGTGTGCCCTGCTGGTGTTAACGAATTAAGGCAATATCGTCTGCAAACATCAGCGTGAAAATTTCCTTCGCCCTGCTAAAAATTAAAAACCCAAAGTTTCCTTCTTTGTAACTCTATCGGGTACCTCCGTTATTAAAAGTGAGAAAATAAAGGAGATAATAAACAGCCCTGTTTTACTCCTGCGACATAAAAAAAACCCTGTTTTTTTCGGCGCCGTGTCGACACAGGCTTGAACTGTTTCAAAAATCCCTTTTAACATTTAACATTTGGTGGAGATTTTATGTTCTTTAGAATTTCCCATAATTTCTCCCTTTTTACCGTATCAAACCGTTTTTGTAGTCGATGAATCCACAGACAGTTTTCTCAAACCCCGCCAATAGGCATTTTTGAAAAACCATGCAAAGTTGGGTGAAAATGTGTCAATTTTAGAGTACCCTTTCTGAATCCGTTTTTTCTCTACTGATTTTATTTTCTCTTCTTCCCCCCAATTGTTTTATTCTTTTATTTTAAAATGCCCGTATATTATTTTACTTATTTTACATATAATAAATTCCTCTGTAATTCCCTGGATTTATGCTTACCCCCTTTTTGTGAAGAGGTATGATTACCGCTTGTTTCCCATTCTAAGGGAAAATACTATTAAGAAATAAAGTGTTGAACAACTTTTTCAAGTACGTGTTATTTTCGGGTTTTCGATAGTCTTTAGAATTTTTGAGGATTTCTTTTATCCCTGCTGATTTGCTGATTTTTTGTCTTTTTAATGCTATTTTTTTTTCTTTTCCGTTTTACTCCTTTTAAGTCCGGGACCATAACTTTTCCCTCGATTTTAGAACTTCTGTTTCATTTTCCCTCTGGGGTTTAACGTTTTTTGGGGTTCAGTTTTGTTCCAAAAAAGCTCTTTCCAAATGGTTTGAGGAATTTTTGGTAAATTTTTTTTTTCTTTCTCCCCTTTTCTTCTTTTTTGTACTCCCCGAAAAAATTTTGACTGTCTTTTTAGCTTTGCGTAAGCGGTCATAAATTTGATTCTATGGATTTTTTTTCTTTCTCGATTGTTTTTGGGAGAACGCTCTTTTTTTTTCTATATTCTTTCTTCCCCTTTTTTTCATATTTATTTTGATTCTTCCGTTTATTGTAAACTAAGTTTTTTAGGCTTGTCTGGCTTCTTTTTTTTTTCTGCTTACAAACGTCATCATACCATCCATTTATTGATTTACTTTTCCCCCTGCCCCCATTTTTTTGTACATACATCCTCCGCCTCTTTCAATAAAGTTTGAAAATTGTCAAAAATTGGGTCCCCACATCTTGCTCCACCTCTTCTGGTATCTGTCTAAGCCCTTTTTGCACTTCTGTTTCAAAAACTGTGTATATTCCTGGGGATTTACTTGAGTTCCATCAATTATATTCATAATTTCCTCTTTGTTTCTCTAGTTGGGTTTCTGTAATGTACTCTGTAGCTCTAATAAGATAGGCATATGGGGAGATTCAATTCTTTTTCCTACAACACAAATTTTTTACCACCTCATAACTCTGGCGACAAAATAAGAAGTCTATAGTGCTATGCCTCTTTCCGAGAAGAATGTAATGCATCGTCAAAATTTACCATTGTCAATCCATTTAGGGGGGTCAGATTGAAACTCGCACAAAATTTTTTAAATTTTTTTGCCGAATTTGGGTTGATTATTGGGTCCTTGGTTTTGGCGTGCAACACATTCTGGTCTTTATCGAATAAGCATCATTTTCTTTTTTTTTCCTTCCAATCAAACCCAACCCCCTCCCCAATTCGTGCTTTTAAAATTTCCCCACCGATAATGTACAAAAATTTTTCCTTTCCTTGCTCCATCTGCGTACATATGATTTTTTCAATCTTTTCCCAAATGTACATGAAAAATCTTATCAGCGTAAAACCTCTGTCCTACGGGAATAAACATATACACCGAAAAAAAATATATTTTTTCTCACACGGCAATAATTTCTCTCATTTTCACACAAAAGGGCATTCCTCAATATTTTTTTTTAACATTGAAATATGATCGGTTAACTTCTAACACTAATAGTAAATTTACCACCTGAAGGCTCCCCAAACCGTGAAATACTCATCGCGGCCCAAATAAAAATGTACAGAAAATCATGAAATTTTTAAAATCGAAATAAAAAAATCCTTAAGGTAAATGTTTCTGACAAACAAAAAAATCAAAGGCAGTGACAAATTCATGAAATCAGGCCGAAAATTTTTCCCTCACCCAAACCCCTTTCCCCACATTCAACATAAAAAGGACAATGTTTTAGTTTTCCCGCATTCCTCTCCCGCACCCCCTCTTTTGCCCTCGCTCTCTCACTCTCACCCTTGTCCCCCTCCTGTTCCTCCCTGTCTCTCTCTCCCTCCCCTCCATTGTTTTGGAAATCTGTGTTGGGACCGCCTTGGCCTGCCCATTATTTAGTCCCCTTTTTTTGCCTTTTTGTGTATTTGAGTGCTTTTTTCTGGCGCGTTGAAGTATTGTATTGTTTCCCAATTTGATCGGGGATGCCTGTTTTTTTTTATGGTTTGGCTTTTTTTTCCTTTTCCCAACTCCTCATTCTGCCTTCACCTCCCATCCCCCCTCTGTCTTCCTACTGCTGCGGGTGGTATTATATCCTTTAGTGAGTTTGTCGCAATGGATTTCCCGTGAGTGTTTTCATCATCTACTGGCTCCCTCCCCCCCCCCTCCTCCCTCCCCTCCCTCCCTCGCCCCCCCCCCCCCCCCCCCCCCCGTCCCCTTTTCCTCTACTGTCCCTCTACTGCTGGGGTGTGCCTGTGTGTGACTATGGTGTCGTCACACGAGTCCTGCACCCCCCTCGATCAGTACCGCCCCTCTCTCCCCCCAATGTGTGTGACAGTCCCTGTTTGCGAGAAAGGGCCCCCCATCGTCGATGGGTTTGTCACTTGTCCCCTTCCGACCCCGTTTTTGTGATTTAAACAACGGGGCCTCTGACCCTATGTACCCACCAGGTCCCCTGCTGTGTGCCCCGTCGAACGATATCGATTGAACACATTCACTCCCTCTGCGCGCGGGTGTCCCTTTGCCCTCCTCTAACTCTGTCCATCTCCCCAATACTCTGTGGTAATTTTCCCACTCCCTCATCGCCCACACTTGCACAAAACGCGCATTTCATTTCCCTCATCCCAAACCCCCTTTTCCCTTTTTTCTTCACTGTCTTTCCACATATTCACTCAGTCTA
>CM065730.1:46877304-46917304 GCA_033310375.1 Conus canariensis
CTGTCCTGAATAGTGCTCAATAATCGGGCAACACATAGACCGCCTGACGTAATGCCATGCCTCATAATTTCCGAGAGAACGGTGACATAAACGGGCCCACACTTCCGCCCATACCTGCATTCTAACTCTACTTCCAACGTTAAAACGAAAAAAAAAGAAAAAAAAACAAAAAGTTATGCAAACATATAAGAACAATCAAGACCAAAATCAAGAACAACAACAACAACAAGAACAACAACATCGAGAATGATAATTATGAGTAATATAATAACAGTAATGAGGATGATGATGATGATGACGATGATGATGATGATGATGATGATGATGATGATGATGATGATGATGATGATAAGAACAACAAGAACAAGAACAAGAATAATAAACAAGAACAGCAACAACAACAAACAAACAACGAGAATGATAATTTATAGTATATAATAAAACAATATAATGATGATGATGTGATGATGATGAGATGATGATGATGATGATGATAAAATAATTCTTCTGTTCTCAAAAACATAAGGGCATGCGACATTTCATTGGTCCTATTCTTATAAGGAGATCCCTGATGCAGTGGCACCAGTCAAAACAGAAGTTGAAGAAACGTGAACATGTTACTCGTCCAATTCACTTGACTTCCACATGCCCACACAGTACACATCGAAGAACACTCACATGCACCCTCAAGCTCCCTGACACACTCAAATACAAAACAAACACAAATGCCTGGACCTGCCACCCCCCGTATTTAAAACATTAGTATGTGTACAATACACACAAACATCTCTCTCTCCTCTCTCTCTCTCTCCTCTCTCTCTCTCTCTCTCGTCTCTCTCTCTCTCTCTCTCTCTCTCGTAACGCAACAACAATATCGCAGATTGTCAAACACTAAAATTTTTCACTGAATTGTTAATAAACAGAAGAGCGAGTAAACAAATAAATACATAAATATGAACATGTAATAAAATGAATAAACAAGTCAGTCAGTAACGGAATAAATGAATAAATAATACCACAAGGATCGAACGCAATCAGCATGTATTTTTTCCCCCACAAAACAAATCAAAGGGGAAAACGATAGCAGTTAAAAAAGTATCGTAGATTTTTAAACATAGCAACAGGGACATTCCTTTAAAAATGGTCCATTACAATTAAAAAATCACAGGATTAAACCTTGATACAGATTACAGTAACATAGAAGGAAAAGAGAGGGGAGCAATGTAGGAGCGGGAAGAGATGAGGTGAGAGAGAGAGAGAGATGAAGAGAGGGGGGGCGGGGAAGGGAGAGAGAAATGGGGAAAGAGGGGTGGGGAGACAGGTGGAAAGAAAGGTCAAGGGACAAGTCAGAGAGAGCTGGGATGGGTCTCTAGAAAGGGACTCTTCCTGGTTGAAGTGAGGTGGGGGGTGGGTGGGTGAAGGGGAGCGGGGGAATGCGGGCGGGGGGTGGGGGGGGGGGAGGGCGATGGGAGTGCCGGGGTGACGGGGGGGGGGGGGGGGGGGGGGGGGGGGGGGGGGGGGGGGGGGGGGGGAGGGGGGGGGCCTCTCCCCGTTTCTTCTCATGACCTAATGAAGGAGAGGTCTGACGGGCTGTACGGAGGAACACCGGCCGGGTCCCTGGACCTGATTGGGGGACCTGCACCACCTCATAATAGACAGCAGGTGGAGCAGAGTCGCGACTTGGACGTTCAAGCCTGAAAGACAAGGGTGCAGGAGATGGATAAGATCCAGCTGGAGAATGTCAGGGGCTTTCCTAGGGGCTCAATCTTGCCGTGGAGATCAGCCTAAGGAGTGACCGGTCCTGGCTGGATGCCCTTGGGCTCCGTGGTCGACAACCACTTTGTCCAGTCTCTCCTCGCGGGCTGGCTTTTCTGCAAAGTGCTGAAGAAGTACAGACGGGGTTATAGAAGACATTGTCAGTGTGGATTGTCACTTTCTGAGCAGTGGTACTTGAAAGAACGTATTTAGGTCAAGTACCTCTTGTAAAGCGTGGAGCGCTCGACAACTGATATGTACCAAGGCATCTCTTGTGAAACTATATGCTCTCTCTCTCTCCTCTCTCTCTCGTCTCTCTCTCTCTCTCTGTGTGTGGTGGGTGTGTGTGGTGAGGTGAGTGTGTGTTGTGGTGTGTGTGTGTGTGGTGTGTGTGTGACAGATCTACTTGAAAACACACAGTGTTTTTCCCGGTGTAACGTGGTGAAACCTCCCCCCTCCCAGTTTAACTCCTCCCGGAGTCAGAATGGCCACGTCCCAGATTAACTCCCCGGGAGTTAAACTGGGTCTGCATCAAAGCATCCCCCAAACAGGTTCAGAACGCCCCCCCCCCCCGCCCCCCCCCCCCCCATCTCTTCTTTCTGTTTATAGCCTGTTTCAAAATGAAACCTACCAGTCTTCAGAATAACTCCCGGAGTTTTGTTTTATGAACCTAAAAATTTTGAACTCTAAACCAACTCCCGGGACTTTATATGGGGCAGTGCCAAATTCAGCCCCCCCAACCCCTTGGAGAGTTAAACTGGTGCTGTATCCAAACTAACGCCCGGGAGTTCTCTGGGCCCAAACTTTGACATCAAAAGGACTCCCTGGGAGTTAAACCTACCGCCAGTGGAGAGTCCATTCCAGACAGGCCTGGAAAGGCCCTCCCGGGAGTTAGAACCTGGCGAATGGCGCAGGCCCAGAATAGTCCCCCCCCCCAACCCCTCCCCTCTGCCTGAATTAATGAATCGAAATGGCCAATAAAGCGCCCAGTGGAAGTTAATCTAGAACCGCCACGAACAACCCACCAGGAGAGTTAAATTGGACCTGGCCCAGAACAGCCCCCCTGTGGAGAGACTTTGCTTTAAAACAAACATTATTCAACCAGGAACATTGTGCAGCGAACATCAGAACATGGAGCACAACAAGCGAAAGCTTATATGGGGAGTTAATCCGGCACCTGCCCAGAACTGACCCCCCCCCCCTCCCCGAGAGTTACTACCCAAAACAGCCCCCATTAATAAAGAGTTAAACTGGACCTGGCCCAGAACATCCCTCTCACCTTCTTCCTTGGGAGATAATCTAGCACCTGCTATATCCGGAACAGTCCTCCTAGAGAGTTAAACTGGACCTGCCCCAAAACCCCACTAGAGAAGTTAAACTGGACCTGGCCAAGAAGCAGCTCTTTCCTGGGATTAATCAAGTACTAGCCCAGAACAGCCACCCCCCACCCCCCACCGCCCCAGAGAGTTAAACAGGACCGGGCCCAGAACAGACTCCTGGAGAGTTAAACCGGATCTGCCCCGAAGCAGCCCCACCGGGGGAAGTTAATCTGCTACCGGCCCAGAACAACCCACCCAAGAGAGTTAAACTGGACCTAGCCCCAGAACAGGCACCCCCGCCCCCCACCCTTAGGGGAGACTTTGCTTTAAACAAACATTATTCAACCGAAACTTTTTCACGAACAACACAACACGGAGCAAAACAAGCGAAAGCTTATGTGCCCCGCCCAGAACAAATCTCGTCCACCCCCCACCCCCTAGAGAGTTTAAACTGATTCGAAACTGCCCCCTTCCTGAGGGAGCTAATCTGGCATTGGCACTGGAACAGCCCCCCCCCCCCCCCCCCCACCCCCCCCCCCCCCCCCCCCCGAGGAGTTATACTGGACCTGGTTTCAAACTCCCCCTTCCTGGGGGAGGCTAATCTGGCATTGAACAGCCTCCCGCCCCCCTCCTCCCGGAAAGTCGGAAAGTTAAACTGGACCTGGTCCAGAACCGCAACCCCTGTAAACCGCTGTTTTATCGCACCTACCCGTTTGTCACACATGCGACTAACGCGCGGGATAGCGACAAAACAGAGGTTGAAGGTTCCACCCGTTTTGTCTCTGTGCGACAAAACGGCGGATGGTGCGACAAGAACAGCGGTTTACGGTGTAAATAACCCAAAATACTCTCACCGTCCAGAAGTGCTTCCCGGGGGGTACTAACTGGGGCCGCGCCTGAATGACTCCCAAAGTAACATCTGGGTCGGGTAAAAAATGGACCCCCGTTTTCAATAAAGTACTCCCGGGAGTCCATTCTGCCGTCCCAGAAGTACCCCCCCCCCCCCCCCTCGGCATATCTCCGATAAGGTGTTGAGGGTTTTATTTTATTAATCATAAAGTCATACATGCACATTCTATCTGAATCAACATTAAATATATAGTCCTGAATCAACTTGATGGGGAGTACTTCTGGCCGGGTCCCAGAAGTACCCCTTGCATATCTCCTTTATAATGTGTTCAGGTTTGTTATTTACTGGTCATAAATCTCACACATGGACATTCTATCTGAACAAACATTTTAAAACCAGTCTGAATCAACTTTAGGGGGAGTACTACTGGGCCGGTTCCCAAAGTACTGCCCCCTTGCATATTTCCTTTATTAATGTGTTCAGGGTTATTATTTACTGGTTATAAACTCATACATGGACATTCTACCTGAATCAACATTGAAATATAGTCTGAATCAACTTTGGGGGGAGTTGTTCTGGGCCAAGTCCCAGAAGTGCCCCCCTTGCATATCTCCTTTATTAATGTGTTCAGGGTTGTTATTTACTGGTTATAAACTCACACATGGACATTCTACCTGAATCAACATTGAACTATAGTCTGAATCAACTTTGGGGGGAATTGTTCTGGGCCAGTCCCAAAAGTACCCCCCTCGCATATTTCCTTTATTAATGTGTTCAGGATTGTTATTTACTGGTCATAAGCTCACACATGGACAGTTCTAACTGAATCAACATTGAAAACCAGTCTGAATTAACTTTGGGGAGAGTACATCTGGGCCGGTCCTAGAAGTACCTCCCTTGCATATCTCCTTTAATGTGTTTAGGGTTGTTATTTACTGGTCATAAACTCAAACATTGACATTCTATCTCAATCAACATGAAAGTATAGTCTGAATCTACTTTAGGGAGAGTACTTCCGGGCTGGTCCCAAAAGTACCCCTTGCAGATCTCCTTTACTGATGTGTCAGGGTTATTTACTGGCCAAAAACTCATACATGAACATTTTATCTGAATAAACATTGAAAACGAGTCTGAATCAACTTTAGGGGGAGTACTTCTAGGCCGGTCCCAGAGAAGTACCCTCAACCCCCCCCCCCCCCCCCTTGCATATCTCCTTTATTAATGTGTTCAGGATTGTTTTTTACTGGTCATAAGCTCACACATGGACATTGTATCTAAATCAACATTGTCATATAGACTGATTCAACTTTATGGTGAGAACTTCTGGGCCAGTCACAGAAGTACCCCCCCCCCCCCCCCTTGCATATCTCATTCATTAATGTGTTCAGGTTTCTTACTTACTGGTTAGAAACTCATACATGGACATAAACTCATACATGGACATTCTGTCTGAATCAACAATGAAATATTCTCTGAATCAACTTTAGGGGGAGTACATCTGGAAGCCGCGCCAAAGTTACTTCCGGGAGTACATTTGGGCTGGGTCCAGATGTACTCCCGGGAGTCATTCTGGTGCAGAGGTGGGGGTGGGTGGGTGGGTGGGGAATTGGGGGTCAGTTTGGGACTGGTACCAAAAAGTACTCCCCTGTCTAAAGGAATCATCATTATTAGATAGTTACATAAAACAAACATTTATTTGCAAAGTTGTCAATTGGGGGGAGTACTTCTGGGACCAAGGGGAGGTACTGTCCCAGAAGTAGTCCCGGGAATCATTCTGGCGCGCGGGCCCAGAAGTACTCCCGGGAGTACTTCTGGGCGGGGAGTACTTTTGGGGTGTTACACCGGGTCAAGCTAACACTCCAGGAGGGCTGCTCTGGGCTGGTGCCAGATTAACTCCCCAGGTGTGGGGATGTTTTGGGGCAGGTCCAGTTTAACTCTCCAGGGGGCTGTTCTGGGCTGGTGCCAGATTAACTCCTCAGGTGGGGGGCTGTTTTGGGGCAGGTCCAGTTTAACTCTCTAGGGGGCTGTTTTGGGTTAGTACCAGATTCACTGCCCAGGAGGGGGGGCTGTTCTGGGCCGGGTCCAGATTAAATCTCTAGGGGGCCTGTTCTGGGCTAGTACCAGATTAACTCCCCAGGTGGGGGGCTATTTTTGGCCAGGTCCAGTTTAACTCTCTAGGGGGCTGTTTTGGTGCAGGTCCAGTTTAACTCTCGGGCGGGGGGGGGGGGGGGGTGGAGGGGGCTGTTTTGGGCCGGTGCCAAGGGGGGAGGGGGAGAGGGGGCTGTTCTGAGCCAGATCCAGTTTAACTTTCCAGGGGAAATATTCTAGGCTGTTGCAATATTAACTCCCCAGGAGGAGGTTTGTTCTGGGCCAGGTCCAGTTTTACTTCTCAGGAGGCTGTTCTGGGCTGGTGCCAGATAAACTCTCCAGTAGGGGGGGCTGTTCTGGGCCAGGTCCAGTTTAACTCACCAGGGGGGCTGTTCTGGGCTGGTGCCAGATTTACTCTCCAGGATGGGGGTGGGATGTTCTAGATTAGGTTCAGTTTAACGCTCCAGTAGGGCTGTTCTGGTCTAATGCCAGATTAACTCCCCAAGATGGGTGGCTGTTCTGGGCCTTGTCTAGTTTAACTCTCCAGGGGGTTGTTCCATGACGGTGCCAGATTAACTCGCCTGGAGGGGGGCTGTTCTAGGACAGGTGCAGTTTAACTCTCCAGAGGGGCTGTTCTGGACTGGTGCCAGATTAACTCCCCCGACGAGGGAGGGGGGGGGGGGGGGGGGGGAGGCTGTTTTGTGCCAGGACCAGTTCTACTCTCCAGGGAGGCCTGTACCAGGCTGGAGCCAGATTAACTCCCAGGAGGGGGGGGGGGGCTGCTCTAGGCCCGGTCCAGTTTAACTCTCGGGGGGGGGGGGGGGTTGGGCCGGTGCCAGATTAACTCCCCAGGAGGGGAAGGGGGCTGTTCTGGGCCTTGTCTTTTTTTTTTTTTTTTTTTTTTTTTTGCTGTCCCAACCTCTGCACCACCTCAGAGGCAGTGCACCCACGCCGCTCATTCCGACATCCTCTCCACAGCGACAGCCCGGTCGGCCCCGCCGCAGCCCGGCACCGGCAATCCACAGGGGGCAGTCAATGTCAAGTCCCCAAGAGGCAACCCACCGGAGGAGACACTGCACTGCTGCCGAGTCACTTCGGTGGTGTTCAGTGGCGCCTGTTCTGATCTAACATACGCAGGACACCACCTACTAAGCCCCCTACTGAAGACAATAATTGCTTAGTCGCGGAGCCGGCGTGAGTGAGCTCTCCCCCCGGAGGGCGCCACCACGTCCGTCCAACGACAGCCCCCATGGACTCGCCGATACTGGTGACCCCGACGGAACCAAACCAAGGCCACAGACGCGGAGAGGACATCGAAATTGAGGTCACCATGAGAGCAGGGCATGAAGGGCCACAGAACTTGAGACATTTTTATTAATGCTGATCGATGACAATGAGGATGATTAAGATGATGCTACGGATTTCCGTTTCGGTCTGAGACTACATGACAGGGCTGTACTCTACGCTTCCTTTCATAATATATCCCGGCGTCAACCAGGCCCGAGAGATACAGGCACCTGCAGGTTGGTCAGAAGATTTGAGCAACACTCTCAGAAAGGCATCCATTAAGTGGATGAAGCTCGACTGTGTGGTCCCAGTCTTCCCAACTGAGTCCGCAGCAAACTCAACTCTGGGTAGGAGCCGGTCGGGGCAGAAAAACCCACATGACTCTGATGGGATTCGAACCCACGACCTCCCAGCCGGGAGTCCGCGACGCTAACCACTTCGCCACGGCGGCTGGTGTTCTGGGCCTTGTCTAGTTTAACTCTCGGGGGGGGGGGGGGGGTGTTCCATGACGGTGTCAGATTAACTCCCCTGGAGGGGGGCTGTTCTGGGACAGGTGCAGTTTAACTCTCCAGAGGGGCTGTTCTGGGCTGGTGCCAGATTAACTCCCCAGGAGGGAGGGGGGGGGGGGCTGTTTTGTGCCAGGGCCAGTTCAACTCTCCAGGGAGGCCTGTACCAGGCTGGAGCCAGATTAACTCCCCAGGAGAGGGGGGGGGGGGGGGCTGTTCTAGGTCACGTCCAGTTTAACTCTCTATGGGGTCTGTTTCGGGCCAGTGCCAGATTAACTCCCCAGGAGGGGAGGCGGCTGTTCTGGGCCTTGTCTAGTTTAACTCTCGGGAGGTGTGGGGGGGGGGGGGGTTCCACGACGGTGTCAGATTAACTCCCTGGAGGGGGGCTGTTCTGGGACAGGTGCAGTTTAACTCTCCAGAGGGGCTGTTCTGGGCTGGTGCCAGATTAACTCCCCAGGAGGGAGGGGGGGGGGGGGCTGTTTTGTGCCAGGGCCAGTTTAACTCTCCAGGAGAGGGGTGGGGGGCTGCTCTAGGCCAGGTCCATTTAAACGCTCCAGGGGGCCTGTTTTGGGCCGGTGCCAGATTAACTCCCAAGGAGGGGAAGGGGGCTGTTCTGGGCCTTGTCTAGTTTAACTCTCCAGAGGGGGGGGGGGGGGGGGCTGTTCCATGACGGTGCCAGTTTAACTCCCTTGGAGGGGGCTGTTCTAGGACAGGTGCAGTTTAACTCTCAAGAGGGGCTGTTCTGGGCTGGTGCCAGATTAACTCCCCAGGATGGGGGGGGGGGGGGGGCTGTTTTGTGCCAGGGCCAGTTTCAGGGCCAGTTTAACTCTCCAGGGGGCCTGTACCAGGCTGGAACCATTTTAACTCCCCAGGAAAAGGGGGGGGGGGAGGGGGCTGCTCTAAGCCAGGTCCAGTTTAACTCTCTTGGAGGGCAGATTTGGGCTGGTGTCAGATTAACTCCCCAAGAGGGGATGGGGCTGTTCTGGGTCTTGTCTAGTTTAACTCTCCAGGGGGGCTGTTTCATTACGGTGCCAGATTAACTCCCCTGGAGGGGGGTGTTCTGGGACAGGTTCAGTTTAACTCTCCGGAGGGGCTGTTCTGGACTGGTGCCAGATTAACTCCCCAGTAGAGGGGGAGGGGGGGGGGGTCTGTTTTGTGCCAGGGCCAGTTTACCCCCAAGGGAGGCCTGTACCAGGCTGGAGCCAGATTAACTCCCCAGGAGAGGGGTGGGTGGGGGGGGGGGCTGCTCTAGACCAGGTCCAGTTTAACTCTCTAGGGGGCTGTTTTGGGCTAGTGCCAGATTAACTCCCCAGAAGGGGGAGGCGGCTGTTCTGGGCCTTGTCAAGTTTAACTCTCCAAGGGGGGGGGGGGGGGGGGCTGTTCCATAACGGTGACAGATTAACTCCCCTAGAGGGGTGCTGTTCTAGGACAGGTGTAGTTTAACTCTCCAGAGGGGTGTTTGGGCTGGTGCAGATTAACTCCCCAGGAAAGGGGAGGGAGGGGGAGGGGGGGGTGGGGGGGTGGGTAGGGGGGCTGTTTTGTGCCAGGGCCAGTTTAACTCTCCAGGATGGGGAGGGGGCTGTTCTGGGACAGTTTAGTTCAACTCTCGGTGGGGGGCTGTTCCAGTCGGTGGCCAGATTAATTGCCCCAGATGTTCTTAGGGGGCTGTTTGGGGCCAGGTCCAGTTTAATCCTCAAGGGGAGGGGCTGTTTTTGGGCCAATGCCAAATTAACTCGCTGGGGGGGGGGGGGGGGGGGGGGGCTGTTCTAATCCTGTTGGGGGGCTGATTTGGCGCAAACCCAGATTAACTCCCGGGAGTTAATCTGGGGACAGTGCGAGACTGACTCCGGGAGTTAAACTGGGAAGGGGGGCAGTTTCACCACGTTACACCGGGACACACCTGTACGACGAGCGCTACCTCTCTGCACCAACGCAGGCATGCTGTTACCCGCCAACAAAATGCCCTAGGACAATCTGGCATGTGTACAAATTGCCTCAGTGACAACTAGTCTACGTATAGACTACACTTGATGTAGGCACACATTGCTTCAAAGATACCTGACGTAGACGCTCATTGCTCCAAAGGTACCTGATGTAGACGCTCATTGCTTTAAAGATACCAACTGTAGACCCCAAATCCACAAAGATACCTACTGCAGACACCGCTCCAGACACGTCTGTTGCACACACAACTTGCATGCCCAAGAGACGTGTAACGTGGACGCACATGTAGCCTAAGTGACATGTACTGTTCCACAGAGACCTGAGGAACGCACAAATTGCTCCAAAGATACAGGAATTCAACATATAACATGAAGCAGACAGGAATTGTTCCAAAGAGACCTGATAAACGCTCAAATTGCTCCAAAGATACAGGAATTCAACATATAACATGAAGCAGACATAAATTGTTCCAAAAAGACCTGATAAACGCTCAAACTGCTCCAAAGATACATGAATTAAACATATAACATGAAGCAGACACGAACTGTTCCAAAGAGACCTACGAACGCATAAACTGCTCTAAAGATACATGAATTAAAATATATATTGCCCCAGAGACTAATTGCAATGAATGTGCAGTTAGCACTGGGCGCCTTCGTTTACATGAAAGATACTGCCTGTTTGCGCCTGGTGCATGTTTTTTGTTTTTGTTTGTTTGGTTTTGTCAGTCTTTACACTGTCATCAGTCGTGGACAAGTCTCCTGTTGTGTTCTGGAAATTCTGTTAGTGTCCCCCACCCCTCCCCCCGGTGGCAGTTTACGACATGCCAACTTCTTTTGATGTGATTTGAGGAGAAGGTAGTGAACATTGTACACACTGTTCAGAGAGGGCATTGGGCGTCCATTCTGCTGTATCTGTTTGATCATATTATTCATTTTTAACGTATTTTGTGTGGCGTTAATTTTTTTCAATGACTCTTTAATGAGTTTTAAAATCTGGAACTGAAAAAATCTAAACATAATTGACCCAGCACTGGGAAAAGGAGCTAAAGATGCAGCCAGGTATTCTCCGCTACGGGTGAAAATAGCTCGATAGGGTGAAAATTATGCATGTTGGTATTTTTAAAAAATATGAATCATTAATCTTTCTTCACTTGAAGTATTATACTCGGAAACGGCCTATAACATTGTTTATTTTATCATTTTTAATGTCACGCCCTCAAAACGACACTATCCCCCCCCCCCCCCCCTACACCTGACTTTATTAGCATTACCCACATCCCCACATACAACTACCCACACATAACTACTATCATCACCATCACCAACCATTAAAGTCGTTTATTTATTTATATATATTTTTTTTTTCTTTTTGCTCCAATAAGCACTATTATCAATCCACCATAATCACTACCGTCATCGATATATCATACTATTCTACAAAACAAGCTACAAACCCAATTGTTTCAAACCTCCCCTCCCCCTCCCCTTCCCCCCCCCCCCCCCCCCCCCCCCCCCCCCCCCCCCCCCCCCCCCCCCCCCCCCCCCCCCCCCCCCCCCCTCACTATTTCCTCTCCCATGATCTCCTCCTGGGTGGCCTCGTTTCCGTCCGGCGGCCATTTTGATCTTGTGGCGAACATGAGATGATAAGTAGTTCGTCGTTCTTCGTTTTCACTGTCCTAAATGTTATTTGTTTTCGCCTGAAGAAGACCCAAGAAGTCGAAATGCATTGTGTCTTGTCCTGTACTCTGTGTCCATGGCAATAACTAACCCCCTCTTTTTTCTAAATTTTGCTTCATTTTCCGCCCTCAGTCACTCCGTTTTGAAACTTATTAATAATTCTTTTTGTTTACATAACGAAAGCACGTTGTGGACGCAAAAATGAGATTTTTAAAAATGATGAATGTCCAGATTTTTGTGACACATGCAGACATTGTGGAGTTAGCCTTAACTCTCACAACCCCAGGCTTCAGTTGCTGTCCCTTTTTCTGACACTAATAGAATTTCTACAGACATTATTTTTGGTGGGGAAACTAAAGTGGCACAAGACTGATTGGAGGTTTGTCACAATTGACAGGTTCGGAGACGGGAGCGAGGTCACAGAGTCAGTTCACACCACCCAATGAACACGCGATCTGAAGTTTGCTTATAACACAATTTATTTACACTAGCACATGTCTACATTCGACCAAGGGGAACCGAAGGGACCTAACTAAGAAGAAATGAAGACAGACAAGATGATAG
Organism: Conus canariensis; assembly: GCA_033310375.1. Taxonomy (NCBI): domain Eukaryota; kingdom Metazoa; phylum Mollusca; class Gastropoda; order Neogastropoda; family Conidae; genus Conus; species Conus canariensis. The sequence continues at coordinate 46,889,297 of CM065730.1, forward strand.
AAAGAGGTGGGAATAGACGAAACGAGGCCTAACAGAAGCTAACTATCCTAGTAAGGACGGACCGCCCCCCCCCCCCCCCCAAAAAAAAAAAAAAAAAAAAAAAAAAAAAACGGTAATGCCAAGGCCACCCTCTAAGATCCCCCCACGCTATTCCCCTACAACTAACTCCACCTTCCCTTACCCAAAGAGAAATTAACCATAATTCAACTTTGTCACAAACGGCTTGATCATTTTTTTTAAAAATATTATTAAGAGTTCGTGGGTTTTGTAGTTGGGGTGTCCAATTTGAGCTGTCGTTGGTTAGTTCGCCCTTCTCTTCTTTCCAAACCCCCCCCCCTCCCCCCCTTTCCCTCTCTGTTCCTTCATTCGCAGTGTGCTCATTCTCTGCTACTTTACGTGCAGCCTATCTTTCTACACAACACACTTATCTGTACCATACAAAAATGTAAACATCATACAGATAATCTCATAATCGCATCCCCTTTCCTTCAATTACTCTTAATTAGCCAGGAAAGACAACATTCCAACATTCAGGTTACACATATATAAACTTAATAAGAAATAAACGTTCAGAATTTGCCAGCGTTCCCTTGGCTGATCAGTCACTCAGTCAGTTCTCTCATCACTCAGTACCACTACGATCGCTGAAGCTGCCACACTGTTGTGTTCTCCCGATTGGCCAAATCCCAGATGGGGGACACTGGCAACATAGCTCGAGTTGCACCCTCCGACCGAGTCTCCCGGACTCCACTGAACTTCACTCTCTCCACGGAAAGGGCTCCCGTCGGCCTCTCCCACAGGTCTTCTCTTGCTGCAAACACCCCACCGTTGTCTGGCAGCTCCCTGCCTAGGCCCCAACAGGCTGACACGTCTTGCTGTCTACCGTCCCCACACAGGAGACAATTCTTCTCGCCGTCGGTTCCGAGGCTAAAGCAACCTCCACTGTCTTACGTCCCCACCCAGGAGACAATGCTCTACCACCGCCGGCTTCAAGGCGACAGCAAACCTCTGCTTTCTCGCTGTATTTTCATGAGCTCTCAGTAAGACGGGATGAGTTCACTTTCCCTTAAGTGAGACACACGTTTCCTGGTTTTCCGAGCATCAGAGAATGTCTAAATGTCTGTTCTAAATCAGCTTATCTTATTTCGCCCGCAAACCCCCACTTTTCACATAGATAAATTTCCTCAACCAAAAAAAAAACAGCTAAAACCCTACAAAATTAAACAAATCTAATCGCGTGAAAAGTGGGGGTTTGCGGGCAAAATAATATTGCTGCTCTAGAACCACACATTTAGACATTCTCTCTGATTAATCTTCTATCTCAAGCACTACTAACAAATCAGAACAAACAACTGACTTTCCGTCTTGGTTAGTTATTTTTACACACAATGAATTTATATCCCCACCAACTAATTCTTTAAATTGACTGTTTTCACCAAATGTGTTTAACTGATAATCGCAAAACCCCACCTTAGTTGATGGGAGTGCTCTTAGAACTGTAGATGGCTGACCATTAAACAAATTAGCATCTGTTTTTAATTCACTTAAATGAACATACAACCTTGGGTTAATTAGAAAATCAGATGGTCTACTGCCTGCATACTCATAAAGCCCACTTTCTAAGTACATATGTGTTTTAATATGATACGTTTCACCACTATTATAAAAGCCCAAAATTCGTGCAAGCCCTCTAGGAAAAACGTACTCCCTTCTTTCTTCTGGAAAGTGCATAGTAATTATAAGATTTGCCTCATTAATTTTTAACTTAATGCCAAAATTGCTAAATACTTCTTTTAAAGAACAAAAGTTGTAGTAACCATCAGGTATTTTTAACTGCTTTAATAAATTACCTTGCCCGCCCTTAACATTCACCCAGTTATTCTTAGCTTTTTCAGATATATTAATCCACTTAACTTTAAAACCAATTTCTCTAAGAGCAACCCTATTATTACCGCGCCTATTGTTCATTGGATACTTTAAGAACACACGCGTGTTTTGTTTGGTTATATAAATGTGCATCCTTTTTAAATCCTTTTTTTTTTAAATCTATTTAAAATGGAGCCTTTTAAATATAATGAAAGTGCCACTTACGATGTAGGAGGGGTTTATGAGCCCAAATCTTTGGACTTTAGTAACCTAACCATCGCTGTAGATGAATCATATGGTTTCTTAGTCAGACTTGTAAACCCACTAACTAGATATTTAAATCCTCCAATAAAGAGTGATAGAGTGCCATCAGCATGGTCAACTCACCCCATGGCTTTTTACCAGAATCAGTTAAATTTTGCAGTTTACTGCTCAACCACTGGCTGCGGTGTTTCATATACAAACCATTTAAACCACCCCAATCTCTTAGTAAGGTCAGTATATAACTTTCATGTTTATTACCAGTATAGACGCATACTAACTGAACTACAAGTACGCCTCCCAACGACAATGCGTTTAATCCATTCAACAGCTCAATGGACAATAATGCATATGAAAGAATCTGCAACGAATTTAACATTAAACCTTCAACTGACTTTAGACAAAAGTTAGACCGCAATCACGGGTTAGGCACATTGTATTTGTGGGGTCAGCGTAGAGAATATAATTTTGACTACTGGCCTGGCCACACCTCTTTTAAGCCAAACTCCCAAGTTAGATTGGGATCAATAGAACAAAAACACCCCAATGCTTGGGCAACATTTATCTTAGATAAAAGTGAAGGCCTAACAATGCCAGGAGTGCAAAGACTTAATGACTCCATACGGACGTATGTTTGGTGTCTATTAGGAGCACAAGCACAGACCAAGTCTAGCATAGTGGATCAATCTACAGGCTTTGACGTCAGAAAACAATTTCTAGCCAATTTAGAAGATGCTATTAACTCTGCTGTTGATTTGCCTTCCAGCATACAAAGGTACCAAAACGTTCTTTCACATGCTAGGTCAAAGGTTGACTTTGTTGTGGGCCATGGATTATACATGCTGCCTTCTGACCTTAGACTACAGATTGGCATGATACAGAATTATAATAATGAAATTCTCATAGCCGGAGACGACCAAAACTTAGGACACAATCAAGGCTTAAACACAAGGCCCGCACCAGCCATTTAAAAAAAAAGTATCTAGCCCTGAAAGCGACCCCCCACCAGTTATAAGCAGCCCACAGCCAGAAAGCGGTCCAACACCACCTGTTGATGTACCTCACCCCGACAGACACACTAGCGAAAAGACAGCCCTTGTTGTGCTTTTAACTTTTACTGGACTGGCCATACTTTATTTCACTAAAAATTAAACCGGCAGCCAGCACTCCTAACATCCACAGATGGTCAGCCATATAACCAACCACTTTGCCTATAGTAGACAAAACCCAACTAACAACACTGCCTATTATGCCAGGCAGAGCATCAAGCGCTTTGGCAGCTAACTTCTTTAATAGGTTTGCTAGATGGTGTAATTGTTTTCTAATCCAACTTTTACCAGGCTGAGGCGTTGGAGGCGCTACTGACCCTGTTGGCGCACTGCCGGTTAATGCATAAACCAGTGTAGAGATAGCAAACCCAACAGCTGTTAATATACTAACTATTGTAATCCCCTGCTCTCTGAACAGAATCCTTATTCTTTCTGCTAGCGTAGTATTTTCATGAAGGATTCTGTTTATAGTTTCTTTGATTCTGTTTGTTTGTGATGCTATTTGTTCTCTGTTAGTAGACAGCGCTTCTAACCTGGCCGCTCTTTCTAGCATTACATCCTGTATTTTCTGCTGTATTTTGGCCTTTTCTTCTAACCCTAAATTGTTATCATCCGCATTAGCCAGTTTATTTTTTTCTTCTTCTATCTCTCTATCCAATTCACCAAGTTTTGCCAAGTTGTTTGTTAGTTCACCCCTTATAGTCCGTAGAGCAGCATTAAGACCCCTGATTTCACGCATAGGCAATGGAGAATCGCCAATTGTTTTTATAGCCGTTTCTTCATTAAAACTTGTTTCAACTTCTGTTATTGCTTCATCTGTTCTTTGACCTAACTCTTCAATAGAGAATATTTGTATTTCAGATCGTGTTGGCAACCTCCGCTCCACGTTCTGTAAAACTCTAACGGCCTCAGGCTTTAGATTTGTAATGTTTAATCGTTCTGCATCAGCAGCAGGGAGTCTTTGTTTAATTGTACTTAGACTTAAAAACCTAGTTGGGTTTTGCATTGAAGTAACTCTTACACGGTCCCCTTTAGTTTTTATATACAAATGACCGCCGTCTTCTTCAAAATCGTTAGGATCAAGTACGTCCGGTAGCTTTCGCCCTATACTTCTATATAATGATTCAATTCGTTGTTGCAATAGTTCTTGACGGGCTTTAGGGAGTGAAGAGCCTACTCCTTAAAGTTCTTGACGAGTTCTAAGGAGTACAGAACCTGCTCCTACATCTTGAGGCTGTCTAGGGAGTAAAGAACCTGCTTCTTCAAGTTCATCTCGCAATGAACGGCCCAGTTCTGTTTCATCTTCTTCTTCTTCAATAGGATCAATCGCGTCAAAATCTTCATCAGCCATATTTATATATTTATTATTTTTTGTTTTATAAAAATGAACTCATACGGCTGCGACCTTGATCCATACAGAAAAGCGAAGGAGCCCCATGGCATAAAAGGCATAAGACAGACTGTGCGGGTTGTAAATAATCCATCAACAATTGAGCCCAATGAAATATTAACAGTAAGATTTAGTGACCTTGGGCCTGACGATGTTATAATGCCAGGCACTGCCAAGCTATCATTCAAAATAAATATTGAGTCGGCGGATCCTAATGCTACTGTCGTTGCTAACCTGGGCAGGGCCATCATTAAAAATATGGTAATCAAACTGGAAGGTAGAGAAGTCTTCTCACTTAGTAGCGCAGACATTTTTAATCTCTATTCGGACCTGTGGCTGCCCAGAACAGAAAGAAAAGACAAAATCTTTCAGGGAATCCAGAGTCCAAACGGTCTTAAGCACAGGCTTAATGCTGCAGATGCAAAGGAAGACGAGGGAGACCAGGCAATAGCGCGAGCATTTAAGAACAGATTTTGCATCCCTCTAGATTTTGAACTGTTAAAAACCCACCAGCCATATTACCAAGGCGCACTAAGGGATAGACTTACTTATGAACTGACATTCAATGACAGCGAGTCTGTTATTCTGTCCGAAGACCCAACAGCTAGATACACTGTTAGTAACATCCCTCTTAATTTTGACGTTGTTACTAACCCCGAACTGGCTAGAACAATCTTAAACCAGTATAAAAGTAGGACGGTTGTTTACTTTGAAAGAGTTTTACACCACAGTCTAGCGATTAAAAACAAGCAAGACGCTGTCTGAGAAATAGCTATAAGCAATTCTTTAAGGTCCCTAAAGGGGGTTCTCTTGCTATTTACTAAACCCCCGACCCCTTTTCAGAGAGAATCTGAGGTGTTTTACAACCCAAAAACTGAGCAGTTGTCTTGCACAGTAGATGGCAAGCCTTTTCAGCTGTATTCAGCCGGACTTTTACCTGACCAACACTTTGATGAAATAAGAAAGTTATTTGCCGGAGGCAGACAGACAAGCCCCACAGCCGATCAAGTGTGTAAAAAACTTCACCTTCACGATGTAAGACTCGAAGATTATCTAACAGACAAATATGGACTATGGCTGGATTTTAGATCCACGTATGACAACAGACTGCACGGGAGTGGAAGAGGGGTAGGGTCAGATGGCATACTCATACAGATTAATAAGGAAAAGGAGGAGAATGGCCAGATACAAATGCACGTTTTTGTGGTTTATGACGCCCAGCTGAACATTGAAGAAAATAGACTGAAAGAAATAGCCTATTAAAACAGATGGATAGTTTGAACTTTTTGCCCAAAGACCCGCACTGTTCGCTTATTTGTGGGATTACTGGGTGTGGGAAAACTGTCTTCGTGCTTGATTTGTTACAAATAGTCTACAGATTTCATTACGAGTACATTGTTATATTCTGCACAACCATTAAGCACAACAAGTCTTACAAAGAAAGGCAGTTTGTTTGGACAGACGAGAATATATTTTTAGTTGATCCTACTGACAAGCTAAGCGACTGTTTAGAACATTACTATAGGCTATTTGAGGGAACTGAAACGCTGTTTATTATTGATGACTGTTCAGCCGAACAAGACATTGTTAAAAAAAGAAGGACTCTGTCTAAGCTAGCCTTTAGCGGAAGACACGCATTAGTTTCTGTTTGGCTCTTAACTCAAAAATACAATGCTGTCTTAAAAGACTTTAGATCGCAGTTAAAATCAGTCATCTTATTCTATACTAAGGACAAGGACAGTTTTGAAGAATGTTTAAGTGAAAACTATATAATCAGGGACAAGGATGAACTAAAAAAAATAAAAGAGCAGCTAGAAAAATCTAAGCACGCTAAACTATGCTTGCGGACTGACCCACCAGTTCAATACGTTTGCTTATTATAGATTGTTTATTATAGATTGTTTATTATAGGCTGTTTATAACAAATTGTTTACTATAATTTTTATATTAAAAAGAATGTCTCGAGGACCTGAATCAAAAGCAGAGTTAGCTCCTAAATGCGTTGCAGTAGAGCTAAAAGATCTAGCAGACACAGCCGAGTTTGATCTAATAGGAGTGGCAGGAAATGTTTATGGATTTGAGTACACCGACGATGGTGTTTACAAACGAACAGAAATTGAAGATAAAAAACGGCAGCAATATCCTGCCCTGGAAGAGTTAAGAAATCTAAGGGCAAACGATTTTGGCAAACGCGAATACAAACTTCATAAACGAGAGAATGCCTGGGCGTTGCTTCCTGACATTAACTGGGATTTAAAGTTTGAACTACGAAGCCCCTATGTATACTTTGATAAGAAAAACAATTTTAGAAAAGCTTTGAATGAAGGACACCTTCTTATTAGCCTAGTCCCAGGATTACAACAGAAAAAGCAGATTGAAATAACTAAGCAGGGCCCTGAATATATGCTGCGGAGAAAGCAGTCCTTAGCTGAAGTGGAGGGTGACACCGTCGGCTTAGAATTTAACCCAAAACTAGAATCACTGCCTAGAAAAATGACGATGCTTTTTCGCTTATTTATTACTCCAAGGGAGTCTGATCCTAGTTTGCCAGAGCATACGTTAATCAGAGGTGTACAAATAAAGTCTGAAAACTTGGACGGGCCTCTTAGGCTTGTTATTGCTATTACTAAAAACGGGGATGAAATAAAGACTTTCTTATCATCTGACAAAGTTACTGTGATGGTTGACAAAACCAAACTAACAGTACTTGATTTTATTTTCATTAAGTATGTTGATTTTATTGGGTTTTACTCTGTTGATGAAGTGCTGCCAGAAGGGTTAATAAGAAGATATATACAGGATTAAAAAATTAATCTTGTTTTAAAATGGAAGACGGTCAACAGTTTAGATTAAAGCGCATGACTGAGCTTGAAGAGGAAATAGAAAGTGCCTTGAACAAGTATAGGGTTACCAGAAAGAAATATGCTAAAGCTTTAAATGCCCTTTCTTATATAATCACCGGCTCATCGGTTGTAGCCAGCTTAAGCACTGGGTCTAGTGTCGCTCTTTTAGCTACTGGAGTTGGGACACCGATGTCCATAGCTTTTGGGAGTGTTGGTTTGGGTTTAGGTGCCATGTCCACGATTGTAAGTGCTGTTTTAAAAAAGCTAACGCCAAAATTACAAAAGCACACTGCCATTGTAGCCCTAGCAACAGCAAAACTTCATTCATTAAGGTTGATTATAAGCAATACATTGCTGGATGGAAAAGTAACAGACGAAGAATTTAAACGAGCCATGGCTGACGGCGATGATTACAGACGACAAAAAATTGACCTCCAAAAGAAATGGAGAAAGACTTTTACTTCACAACAGGTAAACACTGAAGCAATCAGAAAGAACATTGCAAAGCAGAACATTGCAAACGATCAACTAAACCCAAAATAGGTTAAATATTAGCTAAATTTTAGTATTTATTTTTTTGTATTACCTATTTATTTGATCTTAAAAATGGCGATCACAAAGACGTTGGATAAGATATTTGCCAAACCGGTGGGCAATATGTTTAGTGAATTAGACATGGACATCATTAACCCCTCAAGCGTTCAGGAAAGCGTAACACATGCCATTTCTAAAATCCCAGAGTCTCTTCAAATTGACCCGCCAGTAAAAGTGTTGTTGGCCATTCTGATTGAATATATAACCCCCGATGATAGTAGTATACTAGTCTGGGTTTCAACTAGACAGAAAGAAGTAATCAGCTATTACGACTTTAATTCTGAATGGGCTGATTACATGCTTACACAGTTTAACCATGCAAGTGAAGAAGCGAAATTGCGCGGCTCCGGCTGGTCTGAAGGAACAGTCCTTGAAATCAGATTAAGACAAACAAAGTTCTATCCTATAGTCGGCAATTCTTACATCCCTCTCCCAAGAGAGTTAGAGTTAAAACGAGCAGTTTTAAATATACATAATTCAGATAACTTATGTTTCATGTGGTGTATTTTGGCGCATTTACACCCAGTTAAAAATAATGCAAACAGAGTATCTAATTATGAAGCATACAAACATGAGCTGAACTTTAATAACATAAACTTTCCAGTAAGCATAGAAAGTATCGGCCAGTTTGAAGAGCAAAACAAACCAATAACCGTAAACGTATACACATGGTCTGTAGCAGACAATCTGCGGCCTCTAAGGATTTCTCCCCATGCTCCCACTTTAGGTGAATCCCTTAACAAGCATGTAGACTTGATTCTGTTTACAGATGGTTCCAAGAGCCATTATGTATTAATCAGATCAATTAGCAGACTTATGGCTTATACTACAAACAATACAGCTAAACAAGAGCTTTGTAGAAGGTGTTTGGTTAGAATCCCATCTATAGAGGCAGCTGCTGAACATAAGAAACATTGTAAAAGTTTTGTAGACTGTAAAACCGAACTTCTTACGCCCCCACCAGGGTCTAAAGTTAGGTTTAAAAACATACACAAAGTGCAGATGAGACCATACGTAGTTTATGCTGACTTTGAAGCGATTTTGCCACAGTACTATGGCCCTCAACAAGTAGAAGAACAAAAAAACAGCTTTATTAACCCACCATCAGATTTGTTCTTATGCGTTTGTTGTTGTTAGATCAGATGGGGCACACACACAACCAGAAATTTACAGAGGTCCCGACGCAGCCGGTCGATTTTTACAACACATGAAACACCTTCGCAATCAATTCTCTATTCAGCTAAATCTCTCAGACATTAGGATGACTCCCGAAGATCAAAGGCGCTATGAATCATCTACACACTGTTGGATATGCGGCTCAGAGCTAACACCCAACAGTAAAGACGTGACAGTAAGGGACCATGATCACATTACTGGGAAATTCAGGGGAGCAGCACACAACAGTTGTAATCTTCAACTTAAGGTTGACCCCAAGACATGGAAATTGCCAATCTTCTTTCATAACTTACGAGGCTATGATTCTCATTTCATCATGCAAGCAATAACTTCTGAATGTAAGAGGGTTAGCTGTATTGCACAGTCATCAGAAAAGTACATGACCTTTACTGTAGACTGTTTATCCTTCTATGACTCTGCCCAACATCTGATGGGGAGCTTAAGCAAACTAGCAGAATCTCTACAAGACTGCCCAATAACTAAAAAATATTTTAACTCGGCTTTAGTACGTAAAGGCGTTTACCCTTATGAATACATGGACTCGTGGAACAAGTTTGATGAGCCGGCGCTGCCAGCAAAGGAAGACTTTTACAGCCGTCTTACAGCAGAAGTATATCTGACGCTGACTATGAATACGCACAGAAAGCCTGGACAGAATTACACTGTCGAACAATGGGCGATTATCACGATCAATATTTATTGGCTGATGTGTGTTTATTGGCCGACGTCTTTCAGAATTACAGATCTACATGCATGAAACATTACGGCCTAGATTCATCACATTACATTTCTGCCCCGGGGTTGTCTTGGGACGCATTCTTAAAGTCTACAAACATTGAGATTGACTTAATATCTGACCTGACTACACTTCAGATGATTGAAGATGGGCTGAGGGGAGGCATTAGCATGGCCTCGCACCCTTACTGCAAAGCCAACAACAAGTACTTAGATGACTATGATCCCACTAAACCATCTAACTATCTAATGTACTTAGACGCCAACAATCTGTATGGGTGGGCCATGAGCCAGGCACTGCCATTAAGAAACTTTAAAATGTTCGTAGGATCTCACGACGTTAATAATATGTTGAGTTATCTACCGCGTCTTACATCCGATTATCCAATAGGACTAATCTTAGAGGTAGACTTAGAATATCCTACAGAGTTGCATGACCTCCATAATGATTATCCCCTAGCGGCAGAAAGATTAAAGATGAGTCCCACCGAACCACCTAAACTCGTGCCTAATCTTCGACACAAGACTAAGTACGTATGTCATTACAGACTGCTACAGTTTTACCTAAGACACGGACTAAAACTTACCGCCATTCATAGAATTATAGAATTTGACCAAAAGCCCTTTATGAGACCATACATCATGAAGAATACTGATCTTAGGACTAAAGCCACTGACGCTTCAGAAAAAGACTTTTTTAAACTGATGAACAACAGTTGTTTTGGCAAAACCATGGAGAACCCACACAAGCGTAAAGATGTAAGATTAGTTACAAAAGAAAAACAAGCAATTAAGCTGGTCTCTAAACCTAACTACCAAGACTTTAGAAGATTTAGCGACAGCCTGGTTGGCATTATGATGAAGAAACAGAATGTGAAGTTGGACAAGCCGGTGTTTATTGGGTTTACTGTGTTAGAGCTGTCAAAATTGTTAATGCTTGAATTTCTGTATGACTACTTTAAACCTCTGCATCCAGATTCTAGAGTCCTTGACACAGACACTGACTCTTTTATTCTGGACATCCCCACTGAAGATTTTTACAAAGACTCAGAAGCGGAGGTGGCCAAAGGAGTCGATGGATGGTACGACACATGTGACTACCCAAAAGACAGCCCTTTACATTCAGCTGTAAACAAGAAAGTAATTGGAAAGATGAAGGATGAACTTAATGGAACAGTTATACAAGAATACGTTGGTCTGCGGTCAAAGATGTATAGCGTTGCTAGCCAGACTTCTGTAATGAAGAAAGCTAAGGGCATAAGTAAAGAAGTTGTAAAAAAAAATATAAGTCACGACAACTACAAGCAGGCTCTCTTTGAAAATAAAGTATTTCATCACACAAATGTTAATCTGCGCTCTACTCTTCATCAAGTAAACACAACTGCTGTTAATAAGAAATCACTAGTCTCTAACAATAACAAGCGAACTTACGTTGATCCTGAGTTTTCATACGCTATAGGCCATTGGAGAACTGACTTGAAAGATTAACTTGACTGACTTAAGTTAAGATCTTAACTAGTACTTAACTAGTACTTCACTAGTACTTAACTAGTACTTTACTTAAGATCTTAACTAGTACTTAACTAGTACTTAACATGACTTGCACTTAACTTGCACTTTACTTACACTTAACTTGTACTTAACCAGTACTTAACTTGTACTTAACAACACATTAAAAAAACTAATTCAGTAAAAATAATGGGTTTACAGAAGGAGGTTGTGCTTTTTTTGCAGAAGCTGGTTCTTCTTCTTTTACTGTTTTTGTGGGGATTTGTGACTTTGTTGCTAAGTATGGGTTTAGACACTTGTATGCCAAAAGCCCCCCACCAACAACAATACCCCCCAGTACATAATAATACATCTTATAGTTTGATTGTGTTGTTGTTGTTGGTGACGGTGGCGGTGCTGGCGGCAATGTTGTATTACTATCTAATAATTTTTGTTTTGCTGCTTGGTTTGCTTTTTGCAGTCTGTTCCATTCAGCTAGTTTACGGCCGGCCTCAACACGCCCAGGACTTTTAGCTTTAGTGACACTACTCACTTGTGGGACACTCACTTGTGGGACACTCACTTGTGGGACATTCTGCTCCTGTGGAGTCGCAATCTTCTCCTGCTCGCTCATTTTTTTTAGTGCGATTAAAATTAATATGATTAAAATTAATATGATTGAAAGTAATTAATCCCATGATGAATGGACATAACAACGTCCCAAATCTATAATACATGTCACATGCAAGAGATTCTAGGGACTTGGTTAAAACCGGATCTTGTGATAAGTCATATTTTAAATCTTCTTCTGAATCAATCGGCGCTATCTTGCCTACTAACTTAGCATATAAACTAATCATTGTCTGTCCCACCGATCTAACCATTTTTGATCCTAGCTGTGCTTCGTACCTAGCGTAATACTTCTCAACGTCTGATGTAGACAATTGCTGAATCTGTTCAATACTTAGTTCAACGCCTAAATACTGCCTGGTTTTCCCACACGCAGCCAGCGAGTATAATCTTTCTTTATGACAGAGGTTTGGGTCTGCCGCCTCCTCACACTTTAATAGCTCGTCGCAGTCCATTTTTAAAGTCCTTTTTAAAAGCAATAAAAAAATAAAGCCTTTTTAAAACCATGAGTTTAACGCTGGTTAATTATGCAGTGCCCATTGTTGGTGTTATAGTTTATTCAACCCTAGCAAAATGTTTGTTAAGAATAAAACCGCCCAACATGGGAAAGATAGAAGATTCGCCGAAACTAGTTACAACCTTATTTTTAGCTCTAGCAACAAAAGATTATCTGATTAAAAAGCACATAGACAGTCTTTCATATTATGATTATTTTAATTATTTTTTTAGTTAATAAAAAACATGAGCACTGCAAAGATCATCAATACTATTTACCACTCTGCTGTAATCAGCGGTCTTAGTATAGGGTACAGCGTGTTAGCAAAAAACATGTTTAAAATGAGACCAGCTGATCTAGGAAGGTTAGACATTGAGGATGTTGTTAAGGTTATAGCTGTAATAACGGCGGGGATTGCCTCAAAAGACTTTCTTGTTGCACAGGGGATTATCCCAGAAAACATCAATGCATAGAAAGATTTATAAAAAAGATTCATTCTAGAAAATATTGATTTATAAAAAAAGATTCATTCATTTATAAAAAGATGTCTGGATTAGTTCTGATGGTGGGAGGAGCTATTGTTAATGCGTTGGCTTTCTCTGGCAGCAATTATATGTTTAGTAAATTGCGGTCTGATGAAGAAAGAGAACGCCATAGCTAAGGCAAGAGACGCTTACGAGAAAAGGAGGATTGCTCACTTAGACTTTATTAATAAAAAGTTAAGAGAACAGGGACATGCAGAGCACACATTTACAGACGTTGATGACGCAATGAATGAATATTACTTAGTGACAGGAAAGAAGTTTCTAACATCGTCACCGCCAGAACTGTCTGACTTTTATGAACCATCTGAGGATCAGAAAATGGTAGAAATAGGCTTTATTATAGGTGCTATGGGAGCAATCTTTCTTCTTGCATATTCAATCTAAAAACATAGTTAAAATGTAATAAAAAACAGTCCCTTCTTATGGACGATACGAAGTACAAAATATATTATTCTCCTAGAGGGTATTGGAAAGGAAAGGCTGCTATTGATAAACTGAGTAAAGCTGCTAGGGTGTCTGAATCAGAAGCGAAAGACTGGCTTTCAAAACAAGCGATCTGGCAAATATATCTGCCTGCCCCAAAAAGAATAATAAGACCTCGATTTGTTGACTCAGTTCCTAATGACACCCACCAGATGGACTTGTTGTATCTTCCACATGACAAAGTTAGAAGAAAAAAGTTTAAGTATGCTCTGGCTGTTGTTGACATGGCTTCAAGATATAAAGACGCTGAGCCTTTAACGGATAAAAGCTCAACTGCTGTGGCTGTGGCTTTACAACAAATATACATGCGAGGTCCATTAAAGTATCCTAGGATGATTCAGGTTGATGATGGGAAAGAGTTTAAAGGAGCTGTAAACCAACTGTTTTTAAGACACCGGGTTACAGTTAAGAGAGGGATCCCAGGCAACCATCGCTCCCAGGCCCTAGTAGAAAACTTTAATAAGAATCTAGCTGAGCGTCTGTTTACCTATCAATATCATAGAGACCTTATGGACAAAACACGCAACACAGAATGGGTCAGAAGGTTGCCAGCAGTCTTACGCGCCATGAACAATGAAGAATTTAAAGCAACAGGCCTTAAGCCAGTGAACGCAATCAAATTAAAAAAAATAAGTATTACTGAAGACATCCAAGGTAATCAAAAACTCTTGCCGTTCGGATTAAAAGTAAGATACTTGTATGCGCCTGGAGAGGCAGAGGGTGATGTTAGAATTAGAGCCACAGACCCTATATGGAGCGTAGACGTATATGAAGTTGAAAGAATTATGAAAACAGCCCCTCCCGTGTATTATTTAAGAGAGACTCTTTCTTCTAAAAAGCCTGCCCCTAAAAGATCGTTTGTTCGCGAAGAGTTGCAAGTTGTTCCACCAAACACAGTGCCTATAAGTTAATCAGAGAGAATGTCTAAATGTGTGGTTCTAGAGCAGCAATATTATTTTGCCCGCAAACCCCAACTTTTCACGCGATTAGATTTGTTTAATTTTGTAGGGTTTTTTAGCTGTTTTTTTTTTTGGTTGAGGAAATTTATCTGTGTGAAAAGTGGGGGTTTGCGGGCGAAATAAGATAAGCTGATTTAGAACAGACATTTAGACATTCTCTGCATCTTATATCCATTCTCAACAGAGAGAAACCGAGTTAAACTGGTTCAACCAATGGAATTACTGGCGCACACACATCACAACGATTTACGCCAATAACTCCCGAGTTATTTTTCTATTCCTTCAATGGAATCACTAGTCACCAAAACATACACACACACACACACACACACACACACACACACACACACACACACACACACACACACACACCACAGCTACTAGCACCAACAAAGAGTTGGGTACCGAGTGGTTAATGCATAACCTCCACTTCAAACTCATGTTCGATTCCCCGAAGCTATCCATGTACTAACAGCCTGGACTTCTCCACAAGCCAGGGCTGATGTTTCAAGCGTTTACTACACTCTATAGCCAAGTTTGTGCAAAGCACTCAACAGGCCGAAACTTCCCCAAATGTGGTTCTCCTTCAGGATATCGACAAGAACGGCTGAATGGTCACTGTATCCTGCCTGCAGGCCGACGGTTACCGAAACGTGACGGTCGCCTGCCACGATCACCTCCCCTCAGGCCCACTGGAGAACCCGGTGAATGGCTAGTGGTGGAGGAGGATGCCTTCCCCCCACCCAGGACCGGCAGGTCGACATGTACTTGTTATTATACCCCTGGACATGCGAATCACTTCCCAATAACTCTCCCTCCTTCAGTACACGACTCGGGGTATTCCCTTTCGTAATGCCCGAGTTCGCACACTTGAAGAACCCAAGGAAACTGATCTCAACATCCCTTGATTTGCCTAAAGGACTGGAGAACATTCGGCTGACTCGTGACAGCTCTGTTTGGTAAGCCGAGCTTTGATAATGATGAACGTCTGGTGCCCGTGCAGGTTTGCTCTGGGTAGATCTACCATGCGGTCAGATTCATCGAACAGACGTGGCGAAGGCACAGATTGGTCCCAGATAGCCTGGATTGTACACACGTGACCTGTGGCAGACCTAGCACATGCACAAAACCGTCTGAGGCACATTTGGAATATGTACAAACTGCACAGAGCAGATCTTCCATGTAGACACATCAGGCATGTGCGCAGTCTTGACCAGAAAGAGCTGATATTCGCACGAATCGCTCTGGCCGGCCTGGCTTACGTTCCCAGGTGATTCTGGTATTCGCATAATCTGGTGCCAGACAGGGCTATCGGACGTACACATTACCCCGTCAGACCGGCAGGCAAAATCATCAGTGTTGGGTTTGGAATACAGAATAATTGTCCGTAGCAGTTCTGGAGTGCTCACAAATTGCCCCACAGACACATGTTGTTTACAAACGTTTCTCCAGACACTTCTTGTATATTACATATTTCCCAAGAAACACCTGTTGTACGCAAAAAGTATGACAGACATCTGGTGTATGCAGAAATTGCCCCAGAGACATCTAGCGTATGCACCGTCTGCCTCAGAAATCTGAGCAGATCTGGCATGCGCAGACCCAATTTTGCCGGATCTGACGTACAAAGCACACATTATTCCCAAACAGATCTGGTGAACTCGTACATTACCTGGTGCAAATGTAACGAATGGATGAAATCATCTGGGACAAATCTGGCGCATGGAAAAACTGCTCGGGGATAGCTCTTGTGCACGGGGATGTGGAGGAGAATGGGAGGGGTTGGAGATAGGAAAAGGGGGGAGGGGGAGTGGGGGGGGGAGTGGGAGAGGTGAAGTGAGCAGCAAACCTCACAGCCCAGAAGAAAAAAAAATCAACTTGCGTTTAAAACACCGGGGGAAGAATTTAACGTAAGGGCATGGTTGGGGTGAAAATATGTGTTGCTGCATGCTCTTCCCCCCCTCCCCCCCCCCCTCTCCCCCCTCTCCCCTGCCATCGCCTTCCACTCAACTTGCAAAGCGGACACACAGCCACGACCCACTGCACAGAACGCGTCGGAGTCCCTGACAACGGTGCAAGGTATCTCGGGTAAACTATCCGTCGATCTGCCGTGCTGTCATTTTATCACTCGCTCACGATCACACGCTCGTTCGCGCGCTTACAACAAAACGGGACGGACTTCGCTACAGGTAAGTGACCATTACTCTTACTTCATTTTTGAGAGCAAGTTTGCTGATGAAGTTTTCGGTTCATCTGCAGTTGTGTTGAGAAAGTCAGCGAAAGAACGAGGCGGTGTGTTATACTGATCTGGATTCACGAGGCGATAAGTAGGTCAGCAGATACACGAAACTGGGCGGAATTGAGAGAAGGCTTGAACCGCCGTGCAGTGAGACAGGCAGCGCTCTTGTTCCGCCTCGGGCCGGTCTTATCAAGTGTTTGGGGAGAATTGGGAGGTGGGGTGACTCGTTTTGTCTGGCGTTTTGTTTGTGTCTTCGTTCATTCGCGTTCGTTTGAACCACCCTCTGAGTACTCCCGTCCTCTCTGTACATGGGCTTCCCTCCGTCAGATATTATTGTTATATAAAAAAAAAAATCTGTCAGTATTGATGACGTAGATTCTTAACTTTTGGGAGCATTTACGACCTTTTTTTTTACTTCACCTGGATGATTTTAACGGAGAGAAACGTTCATTTGGAGTTAAGGGCGTGTAATTTAATCATGAGAGAGTTATCCTACTTACTTATTTAAGGGGGGAAAAAAACTTCTGCGGAAGGAGTACGCCATAGTGTCTATTTACGAATGTAACCCCCCCCCCCCCCCCTCCAACGAAATGCTTGATTGACATGAACCTGAAATATCTAAACCCCCCCCCCCCCCCCCCCCCCCCCAATTCTCACTACAGTGCAAAATTAGGCTTAGACGGTGGTTTCAGGTTGCGCTGGATCAGTTGGTGTAGTTTTTGAGTTCCAAGTCCACACATCATTTATGGCGAGCCTTTAAAAATTGTTCGTCAGAGCCAAACGTTAACTTGAGGCCTTCCTTGCAGTGGTGTCACGGTTTTTCAGACACACTGGCTCGTGTTTATTCGAAGGTCGTCGTTGGCAGCGTCACAAGTGTCTCTAGTTGCAAACCAAATGCATAAGCGCCTCATTTCAGAACTAGTCCAATTTTAGAATATGGCAGCATGTTCTCTCCAGTTCAACTTTTTTTTTTTACTTAAATAGAAAAAGTGTAATGAACTTTCACCAAACAGATCACTGGAGTGAGCCACTTAAATCACGAAGAAAAGTTGAAAATCTGACTACCCCGACTAGAATATCGAAGAGCAGCAGATGACATGATGGAAAACTTTAAAAATATCACGTGGTTTCTTTTCCATCTCCAAACGACTATTTTTTTCCTCAGGAAAAAACCTTCGACACAAGAGGTTATTCTATGAAAATTGACTACTTGTTAAAACTGATCTTTATGCAAACTTTTTTAATTCAAGGGGTTATGATTTGGATCCTCCCCACCCACCGCAGACCTCTGTTACAACTGCAGGAACGCTCATTTTTAGAAACTGACCTGATAAGCATTATTGCTTCCACACAAATTTTAACTTAAGCGAAGTTAGCCACTGCATGCTACAACGCACCCTCCAGAGATGTATTTACTGTTTACTTAAGACAAAAGCAGGCCAAACGCTTCTTAACCTATGTGCCATGTAACAATCCTAATTCATGAGAAAAAAAAGACTTACATGCTAATAGAACAGCACAGGTATAGAATACACTTCGTATTCTGCTTACATGCTGAGCAAATACTAATGCATACAAAAAAGTTTCTGGACGGTGACTTAAGAGTAATATCAATCACTTGTTGTAGTTCGATGTTTAACTCAAATCACTGTGCGCAAACGCAACCTCACAGATGTATGTATATAAAAAAAGATGACATCGAAGGGGACTAATTAGAAAAGCTGCGAGGCCTAGGCTGAGTGACTAGTGTCGATTATGCAATTACTATCCTAGCTACTACAACTGCTACTGCACTACTACTATGTTTAGTGGCTGTCAGGTCGAAGAACGTTGGTGCCAAGTATTGCTGTTGCCATGAAAAAAAAACTCGGTAGAGTGGGCAGACACGAGCCTTTTACTGCTGATGATTTTAATATATCTCGACGCTCTTTGTGTTCTTCACCTGTGACTGGCATTTTTCCAGGAAAACTGCTCCTTGGTTTGCAGCTCGCGTGGAAGGGGCCAGCTGGCAGTCGTTGTGAGTCTGAGAGGAATTTGGAAATATTTGTCAAGCCCTCTTCCATTACGAAAACCTGTGGACAGAATATGGAAGCTAACATAGTGAAATCCTTAGTCACTGTACGTTCACTTGTCAGGATTTTGCAGTATTTTTCTTCAGTCAAAAAAAACAAAAGCCACAGTAGAACGGCAAGAAGCGCTTGTATGGAGGGGGGGGATGTGTGAGGGGAAAACGGGGGGTGGGGTGGTGGGGGGTACAAATAATCTTTTCACTTCATTTCAAGAGTAGACAGCAGAACATTACTGGACACGCAGGTCGATTTGTTGACGAAAAACGATTTACACCGGAGCTATCAAAAATGCTACTTTATTGGTTAAGAAAAATAAAAAAAAGGAAGCTACACACACAAACTTGCACACACATACATGCACGAACGTGCGCGCGCGCGCGCGCGCACACACACACACACACACACACACACACACACACACACACACACGCACGCACGCACGCACGCACACGCACGCACGCACGCACAGTGCAACATTCGTCTTCGACATCTTGTCTCGGCCACACGAACGGAAGATTTTTTTTCATATCTTCTGCTTTAAAAAAGCCGCTCTCCATCGAGATATTATGGTTGATTAATGGAGGTTTGAAATATAACTTTGTTGATGACCTCGAGAGTGTGTTCTCATCCTCCGTAGTAAAACTGTCAATGATACATGACGGGAATAAGCGTTTATACGGAAGAGAGAGACAGAGAAGAGGGGGGGGGGGGGGGGGGGGGGGTAAGGGAGAGGGGGAGAGTATCATTCCCAGAAACTTCAAATCTTGGACAGCTCCATTTTTTTCTGTGAAACGTTCATTCTCTTTTCTCAGCGTTAAACATCTCGATCTTGACATCAGTAAGCGTTGTGACAGCGACTTGTGCTTCTCCGACTAGCAATGGAGGCATTCGACGACACTAGATTGCAGTGATAATTATGGAATATCCAGATGTCGCGCCATTTTTTGAAACAGAGAGAGGGGGAGAGAGAGAGAGGGAGAGAGAGAGAGAGAGGAGGGGGGGTGAGAGAGAGAAAGAGAGAGAGGGAGAGAGAGAGAGGGAGAGACGGACAGACAGACTGTGTGTCAAAGGGGAAGGGGCAGTGGGAGGCGATTCAGGGGGAGTCGACCGTTTCACGGCTAAAATACGTGTGATCCGAGAGGGAGTCATTTTAAATACCGTGGCCTATTCTGTCAGGGGGAAGGATGAGGGACGGTGGAGAATGATTGTTCCAGCTTAAGTTTTGAAAAGGAGTGAGGTTCAGTTGGCAGTGCGTGCGGTTTAGTCCAACACCACACGGAGTCTTGAGTCAGCCACCACAGCCACCTGCGATGTAGACATTAAGTGTAGAAAGTGAAAAATGATAAACAAATAAACAAACAAGGAAACAACTGGATAAATAAATGGTTAAATAATGAACAAATCAAAGACGTCTTGGTCACTGATAACAGGGGATGGGGTGGGGTGGGGTGAGGTGGAGGAAAAGAGGGGAACGTAAGTGGTGGATGATGGAGGAGAGAAGGGAAGGCGCAGGTGGGCTCGGGTGGTGGCGGTGAGGGGCCGGAGGGTGAGAGGAAGGTTGGGGGAGGTGGGGGGGGGGGGGGAGGGGAGGGGTAGAGGAAAGGCATGGGGTGGGGATGGGTCGTGGACAGAGACTCGGCAGTTGTCTGACCAAGGTGTTTACTTCACGCTCGAGCCCAACCGTCAAGACAGGGATAACAAAGGAAATAAATGAACGGGGGAAGAAAGAAAGAAAGAAAGAAAAAAAAAAGGCGAAAAAGGAAACGGTGAAGGGGAGAGGAAAGCGGCAAAGAACGGGTAGAGCTCTACAAAGAACAACAGGAGAGGAAGAGACAAAAGGGGGAAAATGCGATAAGACTAACAATTTGGAGAGAACGTATAGTGAGTAAAAAAAAAAAAAAAAAGAAAGACGGAAGATAAAGGACAATAATCATCAGACGTTTAGAAAAAAAAACCGGAAACAAAACAAAAAGGAAGGAAGGAGGAAATGAAGGAAAGAAAGACCGAGCGAAAGGACAATGGGCAAAGGGAGGGGGGGGGGGGGGGGGGGGGGTAGAGAAAATGAATTTAAGAAGACATCAGAAAGAATGAGAAAATGAAAGACGGGGGAAAACCTCTTTCAAAAACTAAAGAAAAAAAAAGGGAGAGGAGCGGAAAGGGGTGGGGATGGGTGGGTGGGGAGGGGGGGGGGGGGTGGCGGTGGTTAAAACAGAGAAACTTATGACTGACAGCAACAGCGACAAACCCAAGTTATTATCGATAGTAGTTACCACCACTCGGGAATCGGTATCTTGTTAGAAATGCTAGTTTGACACAGCGTGTGACCCTCGGGTCAGTTCGCTCCTCATCGGACACAAGCGACTTGAGTCTGAAGAGCGTTTTAGAACGTAGTCGCTCTCTTTCGTGTGCATGTTTTCCCTTCTCCCACTCCCTCTCTCCCGTCTCTCTCTCTCTCTCTCTCTCTCTCTCTCTCTCTCTCTCTCTCTCTCTCTCTCTGAGGGAGAGAGAGAGAGACGGAGGCGCGAAATGCAAGCTCACAAGTTCGAACAAGTTGAGAATGAAATCAGGTGAGAGACAGTAAGAAGAAAGAAAGAAAGAAAGAAAAAAAAACACACACACACGGCTCCATGGCTCACTGAACGTGCGATCCACTGGGCCGTTTCACCGTGTCGTTTTTGTTTGTTTTAAACTCCATTTTTTTTTTTTTGTGGTCTTTCCTCCAGGCAGTGCTAGCTCTTTGTCTCTCTGTCTTGTCTGTTTTCTCTGTCTCTCTCTCTCTCTCTCCTCTCTCTCTCTGCAATGGGGTGGGAAGATATTTTTGCCGGAGGAGCTCTCCCCCCACCCCTCGTCTTCCCGCTCTTCCTCTCCCTCCCTGTTCTGTGGTCTTGACCTACTTTCACCGTGGTTGCCAACAAATCAAGTCGTCGCTACAAACGCACACAAACGCTCGCTCATACACACACACACACACACACACCACATGCACATGCGCGTGCGCGCACACACACACGCACGCACGCATACACGAAAGAGAAGGGAATGAAAAAGAAAAGGATGTATGACGGAGGGAAGGAAAAGATGGAGAAAAGGGAAAGGAAATAAAGCAAGGAAGAAGAGAGGGAAGACAGAGGGAAAGAGGGACAATCATAGAAGGAAAAAAGAGTACACCCTCTTGCCCCCCCCCCCCCCCCCCCCCCCTCAAAAAAAAAAAAAAGAAAAATGGAAGAAAGAAAATGAAGGGCAGGAAAGAAAAGCAAAGTACAGAAAGGAAAGAGAAAAAGGAATGGAGGAAAAGGAAGAAAGACAGATGGAGAGACAAAAAAAAAAAATAAAATAAAGGCAAAAAGAAAGAAAAGCGACGAAAGCGGAAAACAATGGGGGGAAAAAAAAGAAGGAGAGGGAAACAGAAGCTCACAGGAAGGAAAAACTGAAAGAAAAAAAAAACAAATGGAGCCACTGATTATTCAAATTTCTTCATGTGTCCCACCAAGTAAAAAGACCGAGGAAGATGAGCGGGAGGAAGAGGTGCGAGGAGACGGGGAGCGGGAGCGGGGGCGGGGGGGGGGGGGGGGGGGGGGTATGGTGTAGAGGGAAACGTTCTGTCGTGACAACCGTCCAAACTACGCTGTGTTAGGTTCGCAGCAGGTTCGACAGGATTTCGAAGCCTGTCGCGGTGGAACCGTTTTCAGACTGGCTCTGTCAATGTTGTCCCTCGGCGTGTTCGAGAGAGGAACCTATGCTACGAGTGAATGCCAGTCAGTTGACTCGGAATTTACAGAACCTGAAAAAAAAAAGCTTGAATCAGAGTTAGAAAAGATCCCGCTTTGCTCAGGAGCTCTCGACAATTTTTGTCGGTATTTTTTTTTTGTTGTTATTTACAGGTGATTGTCGTTATTTACATCAGATTGTCGTTTTTTTTTTTTTTTATTGTCAAGTGGGAGTACACCTGACAGGGGGGGGTTCTTATACAGGTAATGTGCAGTGGCAGAAACGGAGCGATCACTCAATCCCTCACACCACCAGACCACAAGAGGAAGAAGTTTCGACAATGCTTTTATTCACATTACAATCATTCACTCGCATTAGCACTCCAGATGGGGTATGGATCCTAACAAAGCAGAAAAGATAGTCGAGAGAGGAAAAAAAGGGGCATAGAAGAGAAAGGCACTATTTCAGAACTAGCTGACCTAGGGGACAAAGTAAATTGAATAGACCACAAAAAAAAACTCCCAAATATCCCGGGATTCCGCTACTGTCCCAACCTAACCCGCTAACCCGCTACAAGGACCTTCAGCAGAATGACAGAAGAAAGACAGTTCTAGAAACAATGCTACATCCAACAGGACCTACACAGCTAGAGTTAAATAAAAAAAAAAAAAAAAAAAAAAAACGAATCAGTGACAGGCTTTAAACCCACGCACACGCACGCAGACCCACGTCCACACTACACAAGATGGAAAACGCAACTCGAGTCCATGAGCCGAAGAGGTTCGCAGAGGGAGGTGGATCCTGTAGAGGGGCGACGTTCGTAGTGGGCTGGTCTTCCAGTCCGAGGTGAAGCAGATGTCTCAATGAAGGAGACAAGGTTCACCACCACCAGTCCGCACCACCAGTCCGCAGGTCTGAGTAACGACTGGTGCCTGGGCGAAGGATGACTGCAGGGTCCGTAGATGCTGGTCGCCCAGCCAGCCCAAGACCGGAGCTGCAGCTGAAGGAAAAGGGCGGAAAATCCCGCCCTACGGCGGAGATCAGTCTCCAGATAAGAAGTCATCACCCTATAGTCCTTGTTGTAGTCAGTGTGTGGCAACATAGTGGGTCCGGCAGTGCGTCACAGTATGAAGGGTCACAATACTGTAGATAAGGTCAACAATGTCTTTGTCACTACAAAAAGGACAAATGAATTAGAATAGCTTCTTTCCCTTTTTCCTTTCCTTTTACTTGACTTCTACTAAGGGTAATTTCTTTAGTCAACAAAAGCTCCAATGAAAAAAAAATTAGAATTCATCCACACGTCTGTCACACAAACATATAAGACAAGGAGACAACGAGAACGGAACCACAAGTGGGGGCGATACGGCAGGAATTCCACACTCCGCGGTCTAAATGTTTAGCCGTTCGCACGTTCATGCGTTCCACGATCCGTCTTGTGTCTGTGAAGCAACAAGGAAAAATGAAAAAACATTTCTGATATCCTTCCGGCCAAAATCACATTGAGCAAAAGACAATATTTATCACATAATTCCAGTCTGACACCTTTGGAAAAGAGGGTAGATAAGCACTGACTTAACTCGTGTAACCAGAAGAAAAAACAAAACACAGCTTCCATTGACCGAAATGAAGGGATATTATATAGTAAGAGATTTTCAACTTAGTCCAAAGTAGCAGAGCCCTAGCCACTAAGGACCGAAAACGCAATAATTAAAGATAATGCGTTTCTACAATTCTACAACAAGATGCATATCTCGATACCAGTTCCATACCTGCTTCCCCTCTTTGGAGCAGTTACACACAGAAAAGGTGTGCCAGAGCCAACGGCACATGAAGGCAAAAGAAAAACCTCTCAACCGCGGAAAGGTTAGAAAACCCAAATAAAACAAAACACTGTCTAAAACAGAACATTTAGTAACCAAAATGGCGGGTGGGCGAGGTGAGAAACGGTTCGCTCCCCAGTCCAACGAAGGGTGGAAGCCGAACCCGTGCCGGTCCACACCGAAGGGGACTCCAGGTCAGGGACGACCCAAGGTGGTTCTTCCAGCTGGCAGGGACAGGAGATCCCAGAGGTGTCCAGTGGAATACTTTCCGACCCACTGAAGGGTGAAAGACTCTTCCACAAAACCCACACCGAAGTGGATAAAGAAAAGTGGGCCCAGCTAGCAGAGATGGAGATCTCTCCAACTCGACGGTCCGTAAACGAGTGCCACACCACTAGACTAACCAAGATGGCGACAGGTAAAAAAACAGCTCACCTGTGGCACCTGACATCAGCTGATGAACCACGTGGAAAGCGATTAAAGAACAGAAAAAGAAAGCTTTAAAAGAAAAAAAATGAAGAGAAGTATTGGAGGATGGGAGCGAAATGCACGGACGTAGCGCACCCGGGATGACAAAAATAGCACACTGGTCAACACCCGGCCAATGTAGTAAAGACGTCACTGGTCACACTCCACTTTATACTGGGTTTGAAAAGAAATGATTTATCTTTTCGACTAAAAGTATGTACGTCCGTGACATTTATCACTGATGATTTTCGTTATTTGTATCACAGATGATTGCCGTTATTTGTATTACAGATGATTGTCGTTATTCATATTACAGATTGTCGTTATCTATATCACAGATTGTCGTTATTTATTTCTACGTATGATTGTCGTTATTTGTTATTCACACACAGATTGTCGTTATTTATTTCTACAGATGATTGTCGTTATTTGTTATTACAGACGATTGTCGTTATTTATATTTCACACGATTGTCGTTATTTGCATTATAAACGATCGGCGTAATTTATATTACGGATGACTGTCGTTATTCATATTGCAGACGATTGTCGTTATGTGTATCAAAGACGATTGTCTTTATTTATAATGCAGACGATTGTCATTTATAATGTAGACGATTGTCATTATTCATGTTACAGACGATTGTCATTATTCATATTAAAGACGATTGTCGTTATTTATATTAAAGACGACTGTCGTTTTTTTTATTTTTTTATATTAAAGACGATTGTCGTTATTTATAATGCAGACGATTGTGGTTATTCATGTTATAGACGATTGTCGTTATTTATATTAAAAACGATTGCCGTTATTTACATTAAAGACGATTGTCGTTATTTATAATGCAGACTATTGTCGTTACTCATGCTACAGACGATTGTCGTTACTCATGTTACAGACGATTGTCGTTATTTATATTAAAGACGATTGTCGTTATTTATAATGCAAGCGATTGTCGTTATTCATGTTACAGACGGTTGTGGTTATTCGTGTTACATACGATTGTCTTTATTTATATTACAGATTGTCGTTATTAATATTACAGATGAATTTTATTTATATTACAGTTATTTATATCGCAGGCGATTTTCGTTATTTATATTACAGACGATCATCGTTATTTACATTACAGAATGTCAGACGATTGTCGTTATTTACATTACAGATGAGGTAGACTGTGAGCTGAAGCCGTACCGGGAAATTGCTTGTTGATACTGGTCTTTATCTCTGTGTCTCTCCCTCTCTCTCTCTCTCTCTTGCTTGGCTCTCGGTTGTTTTCTCCCTCTCTCGCTCTCTCTCTCTCTCTCTCTCTCTCTCTCTCTCTCTCTCTCTCTCTCTCTCTCTCTCTGCCTCCGTCCCCTCTCTCTGACGTCTGCCTGCCTGCCTGCCTGCCTGCCTGCCTGTCTGCCTGCCTGTCTGTCTGTCTGTCAGTCAGTCTGTCTGTCTGTCTGTGATACCTCCCCTCTCTGACACCTCTCTCTCTCTCTCTCTTTCTCTCTCTCTCTCTCTCTCTCTCTCTCTCTCTCTCTCTCTCTCAACAGGGAATGATTGCTCACTATCTGCAGGACTGCTACAGCTCGGTGATGAACAAAGACACTTACTCAGTTTATCGTCTGTTTGAAACATCATTTGACCCTGAACATTACTTTGATTTTCAGTTCAGTTCAGTTTGTGGTTTATTTAGTGTCTTTTCATCGCCAGATGATATTACACACTTGTTAAAAACAAAACAAAAAAAAAACCCTTCACACTCAACTTACCTAGTACTTGCAAAGCCACATCTGATATGTGCATATTTACGTAAGTGAAATACCCTAGTTGTACACAAAGTTGTGATCTTTACAAAAAAATTGCAACTTGTGACTGCGAAAATAACCATGGCAATTTCAGCAACACATGAACCTTTGATTTTGTCGTCGACTGTAGATGTTTTCGAGACTGTCTGGTAAAATGGCGTGTTGGTGTTCTTCCTATTAATGGACGATTATTTAGAAAAACGTGAAAATGTGAACAAATTGTGCCCTGTATGCATTGTTGTCGAAGACGAACGTCATTTATGTTTGCCCCTTGTATTCTGATATTAGAAGCAAATATTTAAGTGGAGCCAAGTAGTCAGTACACCAGTGTTTTTAAAAAATGGATCAGTAGAAACAATCAGAAAACTCTCTTTGTATTTATTTTATGCTATTCGCAAAAGAAGAAAAAAAATGATAACGCAAAATATTAGAATACTGATGGATATCAAGCCCGTTTATAAATGTCAGTGGTACCTTTTATGCTTCAGTGTGCCAGTGCTTTCTGTGTATGCGTGTTCATGCATGACTTTGGCCTTTCTAAGGGCCAGTGGCCTAAAGATACGCCCATTTGTCGTTCTTGTTCTATCTCTTTTCGTAACTCATCGATCTTTCGATCGCTCGATCTGTCTTTTGCTGGCTGCTGTCTTTATTGCTTATTCGATCGATCTCAATTTTGCCGTGCATGCCGTCTCTGTGTCTTGTTCTAACGATCCGTCCTTAAATGTTGGTTTATATCTACCCCAAGTCTCCACCCCTCTGTCTATCGCCCTGTTTCTCGATCTATCTTCTCTTGCTGTTTCTCTCGATCTGTCTGTGTTAAAGAACGCGTCGGTGGAATTCTGTAAACAGTTTCGGGATTGGTATTAGTAGGGCTGTTCACTCATTGACGGATCACAAGGATCGGATTGACAACCGGACAGTTCTAAAGAGAGAGAGAGAGAGAGAGAGAGAGAGAGAGAGATTATTTATTCACTTATTGTGTGGATGTGATATAGTGTGTGGATGGTGGTGGTGGTGGTGGTGGTGTGTGTGTGTGTGTGTGTGTGTGTGTGTGTGTGTGTGTGTGTGTGTGTGACAGAGTGAGAGGTGGGGGTGGGGGAATGGAGTGACATCAGATGCAGTCGACTTGGTGACAAAAGGTAAGAGGCGAACACACTTCACGAACTCGGGAAATGCACACCCAAACCCTCCTGTTCCATTCACGTTCCGATCGATATTCTGGTTACACGCTGCCGTACCCTGAAGCCCAAACAACGAATCTCCATTAAAGATATATAGCAGGCACCCGTCTTGGCCTGGTGAGACAACAATCATCCATGGTAGAATGAGGGGAGAGAGAGAGAGAGAGAGAGAGAGAGAGGGGGGGGGTTGGAGGAGCGTGGATCAGCAG
>CM065730.1:46922304-46929804 GCA_033310375.1 Conus canariensis
GTCGTTTAGATAAACTAGAACTGTTCAGGAGAGAGAGATAGATAGAGAGAGAGAGAGAGAGAGAGAGAGAGAGATTGTACGTTGTCCAGTATGGGATGATTCTTGATGAATGTATCTGACGAACGAAGATTGTAAATGGTCGCGGCTAAGAAAAGGCACAATGTCAAGTTGCATGAAGTTTCGATGCCATCGACAAAGGATGGTTTATCTGTTTGGCCACCAGGCTGGCCTTTCTAGGATTTTCAGTAATTAAAAAAAAACTGCACACTCAGTCACAATGTTACTGTCTCTATCTCTCTTGGAGAAAGTAGTCTACACACACACTTGGGAAAGGTAGCCTTTCCCAATACGTTGATATCAATGTAATGAAAATAGTAAATGTGTTAGAAATGATACGTAGTCATTAAAAGCCTAATATCACAAAGTGATTGTAGATAATGCCATAATATTCATTATGTTCACAAAGTGATTAATTAATCGTGCCATAATATTCATAAATGCCGTGTCCTTTGCCAAGTCTGTGAACTAGAAAATTTCCGACGGCCTATAATCCAAGGGAGACGACTCGCGTTCACTCTGATTTAGCAAGTACAGAGTTACTGTCATCAGTAGGCAGTCTTACGCATTTCGTTTTGCGTGTGATCCATTCCATCTGAACCGTCACACAGTTAATGACCCGCGAGCAGTAAGCCGAACTTTGCTGTGTTTTAGAGGCTCTTTTCCCATGGAACTCTGTACATACCTGACTATAAGAAAAAAAAAGTGAAAACGTTTTTGTTGGAATAGACACAAAAAACGACTTTCAGATTTTCTTTCATCCTACCAAGAGCAACTATACGTTTGAACAAATCTAGATTGTACTGTTTTCTCGAAATGTAACGAGGACCAAAAAGTCCGGTTTCATTTCTTTTTATGTAACCGTTATATGACTTGCTTGCTTACACCAAGACTTTTTTCCCCCGAATTTAACAAAGACCAAAAAGTGCAGCGTCATTTTTTGTTTGTTTGTTTGGATATAATCGTTGTATGATCTGCTTGCTTACATCAAGACTTTTCCCCCGAATTTAACGAGGACCAAAAAGTGCGGCGCCATTTTTTTGGTTTTGTTTTGTTGTTGTTGACATAATCATTGTATGATTTTCTTGCTTGCATCAACACATATTTTCCCCCGAATGACTATGCCTGTCCCAACTCGGTGGCTTGCCTGATCAACACTGCAGACACGGAGAACACCGGCAAGAACATGTCGAGCAACTTCAAGCTGGACGAGGTGCGCGACAAGCCGTTCACGGACAGCGAGCACTGGGCCGCCCGCATCGTCATGAGGATGCCGGAGAAGAACGCCCTCAAGCTGGCCATCTTCATCCCGGGCCACGTGGTGATCGGGGAGTGGGAGCTGAGGGTCAAGACCTCCCTCAACGGCGAGGTGAAGAAGCTGGTCTACCGGCACCCCAAGAAGTTCAGTGTTCTGTTCAACCCGTGGTCGGAACGTGAGTACCGGTCGTGGGGCGGGGTTGCGTGTGTGTGTGTGTGTGTGTGGTGTAGTGTGTGTGTGTGTAGTGTGTGTGTGTGTGTGCGTGTGTGTGTGTGTGTGTGTGTGTGGGTGGGTGGTGTAGTGTGTGTGTGTGCGTGTGTGTGTGTGCGCGCGCGCGCGCGCGTGTGTGTGTGTGTGTGCGCGCGCGCGCGTGCGTGTGTGTGCGCGCGCGTGTGTGTGTGTGTTTCATTTTTTTCAAACCTTTTTATTTGCTTTTATTAATCAAAAGAAAAAAAATGTACACGGCAAAAGAAAAAAAAATTAAAATTAGGTATAAAGCAACCACAAAATAATTAAATCAACAAATAGATAGAACAGGAGATGTAATTTCAGGATAGCATGATACATGTATATCAAGCATTGATATTTGGTGACATACAGAGTACAGTACAATGTCTTGTACTTTAGGCAAGCTATTCGTACGAAGTGTAAGCATGCTTTAGGAAAAAAAAAAGAGTGAAAAGCAAATAAACGCAGAACGAGAGATTGGTAAAGACAAGTAGTATGAGGAACAACAGACAGGAGAATAGTTGCATGAACAGACAGACAGACGGACAAAACAGGAAAACAGAATGGGTTGGGTCACAAGCAAGCGAATTCAGGTCATTGCCACAGAGTACATTGTCTTTGGACGGGGGTTTGTGGAGACGTTGGTTCTTGCCCAGTGGCTGGTTTGTGGTTTCCCCCCGCGACTTGTGCTGTGCTGTGAAAGTTCGCAGATGTAGGTTGTGGTGGTGGAGGGCTGACGTATTCTTCAGGTCGTGTGATTTACTGAGAATGCTGGTTTTTATTCTGTTACTGAGAATGCTGGTTTTTATTCTGTTACTGAGAATGCTGGTTATCATTCTTTTACTGAGAATGCTGGTTATGATTCTTTTACTGAGAATGCTGGTTATCATTCTGTTACTGAGAATGCTGGTTATGATTCTTTTACTGAGAATGCTGGTTATGATTATTTTACTGAGAATGCTGGTTATCATTCTTTTACTGAGAATGCTGGTTATCATTCTTTTACTGAGAATGCTGGTTATCATTCTTTTACTGAGAATGCTGGTTATCATTCTTTTACTGAGAATGCTGGTTATTATTTTTTACTGAGAATGCTGGTTACTATTCTCTTACTGAGAATGCTGGTTATGATTCTGTTACTGAGAATGCTGGTTATGATTCTTTTACTGAGAATGCTGGTTACTTTTCTTCTACTGAGAATGCTGGTTATCATTCTTTTACTGAGAATGCTGGTTTTTATTCTTTTACTGAGAATGCCGGTTATCATTCTTTTACTGAGAATGCTGGTTATTATTCTTTTACTGAGAATACTGGTTACTATTCTTTTACTGAGAATGCTGGTTGTTATTCTTTTACTAAGAGTGCTGGTTATTATTCTTTTACTAAGAATGCTGGTTATTATTCTTTTACTGAGAATGATAGAGCTTATTATTCCTTTACTGAGAATGCTGGTTATCACTCTAGATCAGTGCGCCAGTAACGGCAGTAAGAACGATAACAATGGGTGCTTTTCGTAACGCTGCACAAAATATGACATGATCGCATTCAGTTCATTCACACAAGTTTCACTTGTGTGTGTAAGATGAGCATTCACACAGTATCAACCCTGATCGCGCATATGTGATCTTGCAAGCATTGTGGGCACTAATCAGCGAAGGCATGCGTGTTTAGCATGTGTTGGATGCAGCGAGAGAATTTGAGCGTCTTGAGAAACGGATTCTTTTTTCCCACCATGGTGCTTGGTCTAGGAAAGAGGAGCTTCCATCATTGCACCGTAGGTAAGGGAAGAGCAGAGTGGACAAGATGGTGTGTAGATGTGAAGCAATTCAGTTGAGTTAAGAATCGGAGCACGAAAAGGAAATCTTTTCGACGAATGGTCAGTAATTATGTTTGCCCCCATGCGCCAAGAATAGTAACATTCTCCCACTTGGTAGGCAAAGTTGGTGTATACGTGGATCATTTCTTTTAGTAACATTCTCCACTTGGTAGGCAAAGTTGGTGTATACGTGGATCATTTCTTTTAGTAACATTCTCCACTTGGTAGGCAAAGTTGGTGTATACGTGGATCATTTCTTTTAGTAACATTCTCCACTTGGTAGGCAAAGTTGGTGTATACGTGGATCATTTCTTTTAGTAACATTCTCCACTTGGTAGGCAAAGTTGGTGTATACGTGGATCATTTCTTTTAGTAACATTCTCCACTTGGTAGGCAAAGTTGGTGTATACGTGGATCATTTCTTTTAGTAACATTCTCCACTTGGTAGGCAAAGTTGGTGTATACGTGGATCATTTCTTTTTTGTCCTTTTTTTGTTCCGGAGCCCTAAAGGTCGAAACATGTTGCCTCTTTTTATTTGTTCTATTCGTTTGGTGGTATGGTATCTCAATGTTTATTAATGTGCTTCAGCGCACGTCTGCTGTCGATCTGCTTGTTTTCAGCTGAGTTTCAATTTCGATAAAACGGATAGACTACTGGGAGAAAAGTATACAAAAATGAGACTCCTTCAATAAGCTGTCGACATCGTAAATTATAGGCCGATATGATTTTCACTTTGAAATTGTTATCAGATTGTTCGGTCATTCATAAGCGTTCGGCCTTCTATAGAGTACACGAGTAAACTAGTACAAACGCAAAAATGCAGACGGCAGGGATCCGCCAGAATGAACTCTGCTGCATTCTTTCGTGACCATGGTCACATCTGTCAGTTGACATACTTTACCTAGAAAGGAAGGAACATCAAACTGAAGTGGCAGAGGACACAATTAGAACAAAGAAAGTTTTGTATTGTACTTACACGTAGTAACTCATTTCACGAATTGACTTGAGAAAAGGGGGGGGGGGGACGAAGAAAAGTACGTCTTAGGTTCCAGTAATTCTTTAGGCACAAAGGGAAATCGAACGGCTCAGAGAGAGAGAGAGAGAGAGAGAGAGAGAGAGAGAGAGAGAGAGATATCGGGTTCTGCTTGGCTTCTCATTACTCCAGCCCCTTGGTCTTTGTCTGCAGAGGATCAGGTCCACTACACGGACGACAAGGTAGACCTGAATGAGTACATCCTCAACCAAAAGGGCAGCGTCTACTACGGGTGCGCCAACTTCCCCCAGGTGAAACCCTGGGATTACGGGCAGGTGAGACCGCTATCTTTTTTTCTTTTTAAGTCCATTTAGCACAGGTTCACAGGGCTAACCGCTGGAGAAGACACCAGACAGACTCTACCGCAAAGTGAAACTATTAAATCATTGACTCAGGGACTTGAATTCCTTTATGATGTTTTAGGGAGGAAATGTGGAGTCATGTTCGGAGTATTAGAAAGACGTTTCTGAAAAAAAAAATGATGTGGGGGGGGGGGGTATCCTCAGCATTTGCAAGTGATATCATTGGAATGAAAGGACTTGAGCTGACCATTCGACGTCCATCAAAGGCATTAGGGAACAGAAGTTTGTGCTGCGTGAAGGGAGGCCACTCCTGTGACAGTGCGCCGAGATCTTTTTGGTCCGAGTCCAGCGAGGCAGAAAAGGTCCTACTACGCGCTCTGTTGTATCTGTTACAGCCAACCACATGTAACACCTGCCAGAGAGTAAGGGACCTGGATAGTAATGAATTCATCGCACAGTCCATCTAGCAGATCAGCCTATTGGCAGTGATCAGACCGGTCTGCCGTTTGCGAAAATGTGTTTGGCAGACGAGCTTTTTTTTCCTTTTTTTTTGCTGTTATAATCACCTGTGCTTAGCTTTCTTTTCTTCTCTTTTATTTTTTTTCTTTTTTCTTTTTTTTACGGGGGGGGGGGGGGGGGGGAGGGGTCGTCATTCAGCAGGGTTAGCCTGTCTATAGTGATGATAATGCTTGTGGTTTGCAATGTAGAAACGAATTGTTGTGGTTATGTGTCTTTCTGTTTTTACAGTTTTAAACAAAACCATAGATCAGGTTGGCGAGTCCACAGTCATAATAATAATAATAGTACACCTGTGCTCGCCGTTTCATTCTCAAATGTATCGCCGAACAGCTTTGTTGTTCCACACGGCCGCGAGAAAGCCGGTTTGCCGTTGACAGGAAAATATTTTTTAGCGGATCCGCGTGTGCTGCACATGTTGATAAGGATCCGCCTGTGGTTGGCACACACACACACTCACACGAGAGAGAGAGAGAGAGAGAGAGAGAGAGAGAGAGAGAGAGAAAGCACTTCATATTACGGGTCACATATTTACTAAGTCGTTCACGTCTGTATTTTCACAGCAGGAAATATCTACACTCAGTGCCCGTACGGTCGCCGGCGACCTTATGGGCAACTGGCGACCGTACGGGCACCGAAGTCCCTGCCCATATGGTCGCCGGCGACTTTATGGGCCGGCGACCATATGGGCACCAACAAGGTTGTTCTGTGGCAGGCTGCGGGACAGCTCAGACTCCGGTGATGCCATGTCGTGTGTGTGTGTGTGTGTGTGTGTGTGTGTGTGTGTGTGTGTGTGTGCGCGCGCGCGCGGTGTGTGTGTGTGTGTGTGTTTGTGTGTGTGCGTTGCAGTTCGAGAAGGACATCCTGCAGATCAGCCTGTCCCTGCTGAAAAAGGCGTTTGGTTTCAAAATGACATCGGCCATGGCCGACCCCGTCAAAGTGGCCAGAGCTCTTTCAAGGATTGTAAGTCTGTCTCTGTGTGACTCTTCTTTTTTCTCACTCGTCTGCCTTTCCGTCTCTGTCTCTGTCTGTCTGTCTTTCTCTCACTCTCTCTCTCTCTCTCTCTCTCTCTCTCTTCTCTTCATTTCTCTTCCTTTCTCTCTCTCTCTCTCTCTCTGTGTCTGTTGTCTGTCCGGGTTTCCCTTATGTGGAACCCATCTCGGTGATGAAAACGTGTCCTCTTCCTGTGTTCAGCACTGATGATCTATATGCTTCTTTCCCATTTGAAAGTTGTTAAAAAGATACATTTGTACCGTTTTGTTTTTCAGTAATGAAACGTTCATTCCATCAGTTGCTATGTTTATATCCGTATCACAGAAATTGAAACAAATGGACTACAGTAACAGTAATAAGCCAAGAGAATTTGAACTATCTTATGTTTTGAAACGAATTAGCACTTGATGATATATGAGTATATGGTCGAAATCGTCGGCATTGTTTCATGTGTGTATTTTATATTATACATATTTTTTGTGTAATGTTTATGAAAACCAGAGAGTGTAAAGCTTTTTCACTCGAAATACGAATGATTGTGAATGGTTGGGAGAGTTACCTCCCTTGTCAAAAGACCTTTTGTGGTTGACAATGTCAGAAGTCTCTCTCTCTCTCTCTCTCTCTCTCTCTCTCTCTCTCTCTTCTGTATAAGATAAGGGTGCTGTTAAGTATATGAAGTGACCTCCTTTTTTTTAAAGTATAGCAATAATTATATGTAAATCTAGGCAGAAAAATTTTCACTGGCTTCAAAATGCAGGGACACTTTTGCAAAAAGACACGTACCATTTTTCCCCCATAAACATATGGTCTCATGTGCTGAAAAAGCAGATACGAGGATGAAACTTGAACAGATCAGACTAGTTAGCTCACTAACAATAACTCTTTTCACTTGAGATATACATACACTGAAAGGAAGCGTGGATTGCAGGCCCCCGCAATGTAGTCTCTCAGATCGGCGTAGGTCTCCATAGCATCGTCCTCAGCATTCAGACTAAAAACCTGGAATTTTGTTCGCCTTCAGACCCTGCTTTAAAAAAAAGAACATTATTTAACAATTCATTTTTGCGACATACAGACATACAGACATTTCAAACCAATTACAAATACAGCAATGTAATAAAAAAAAAAAAAGAAGAAAAAACAGCAACAACAAAACCCTGCTGAAAAAAACAAAACCCACAAGAAAAAGACGAGAAAGAGGAACAAGGGGAGGGGATGGGGTGGGGTCTACTTTCACACTTATGCACGACAGAAATCGTACGCATACAATCATTCAAACTTTAAACAACAAAAAAC
>CM065730.1:46932304-46957304 GCA_033310375.1 Conus canariensis
ACACACACACACACACACACACACACACACACACACACCACCTAAGCTAGACAGAGGGTCGGGGGGGGGGGGGGGGGGTGATGTGGTGGAGTGACGGGTTTTTTTAACATGTCGGGTGCGGAACCTGTGCGACCGATTGTTTTGTTTTGTTTGCGCCATGCAGGAATTTCCACGTGTGGAACGAGGTGTGGATACAACGTCCGGACATCGAGGGCCGCGACTGCTCCGGCTGGCACGTGATTGATGCCACTCCGCAGGAGATGAGCGACGGTCAGTCATCGGTTTCTGTTTGTCTGTCTGTCTCTGTCTCTCTCTCTCTCTCCTCTCTCGATCTCTCTCTCTCTCTTTGTGTCTGTCTGTCTGTCTGTCTCTCAAATTGAATTGTATAGGAATTTTTCTTTAAATGTGTATGATCGAAAACCCCATTCAACATTTGATATGGATAGACATTTGAAGTTTACCACAACGAAATTCAGACTTCGTATTTCAGAACTAGCTGCCCACTGTTATAGATTCAAATTGTCAGTCATCAAACATAAATACTATAGGCAGCCGTCCTTATTCAAGTTGATATTGCTGCCTTCCATCTCTGCTGAAGAAGTTTAAAATTCTCGTTGTTTCTGTGCAAGGCATTTAAGCTCAGAGAAATAGCTGTTTCATGAGGATGATCAATGTTGATATCAATCCTCATGATGTATTCTATGACTAACTCGTCTTAAATTGTGCGCTTTTAGCTACTTTTGTATATTATTCACACACCCTTTCGTTAGGGGTCAAGGCCTATTAGGAATAAACCATCAGATTTTCTCTGACACTTTCTCGGTCGCTCTGTTTGTCTGTCTGTCTGCCTCTCTCTCTCCATCCCCCCTCCTCTCTCTCTCTCTCTCTCTCTCTCTCGCTCTCTCTCTCTCTCTCTCTCTCTGCCACCCACCTTATCCCCTTTCCTCTGACCACCTTCTACCTCCAGCTGTCACGTGACCAGATATATCCAGGGTGTGTAGTCAATGGGTAAGATATGTTTTCCTTTACAAGTTTTTCTCCCCCCCCCCCCCCCCACCCTCTCCCTTTCTCCCCTTCTCATCTGCCGACATACCGCACTACTCCTGCTGCTGCTCCTGATGTCGCTGCTACGACCGACTACCACGACGACGAGTATGACTACGGCTGCTGGAGGGATGGATGAGAAAAACCTGGCCTCGGTGACAAAAAAAAAAAAAAAAAAAAAAATTAATAAGAAAAAAAGATGAGTGGTTTCCACTCTATTTCAAAATTGAGAACACGGCTGATTTTTATTGCAAGACTTCTCCAAGAAGGTTGCTCAAGCAGACAACCAGTCCCCATCATCGGAAACGGTGGTGGTGACAGAAAGGGGGGGGGGAGAGAGAGAGAGAGAGAGGGATGAAGTGAAGATGACAAAACTTGCTGTGTTTCCAGGCGTGTTCCAGTGCGGGCCGTGCCCGGTGAAGGCCGTGAAAAACGGGTGGATTGACACTGGATTTGACACCACCTTCGTGTTCGCCGAAGTCAACGCCGATGAAGTGCACTGGGTGGTGCAGGCAGACGGAGAGAAACGCCAGTCAGCTCTGAAGAAGAAGAAGTGAGTGGATCTGGAACTCTGCCCTGGTTCAAAAGAAACCTCCCCAATCATTTTTTTTTTGGTCAGTGTGGATCGAGAGCAAGTTACTGTTAGCATTGTCCCGTTGAAAAGAAACCTCCAGCTTTTGTCAGTGTGAAATGAGACTTAAACGATTGTAAGTAAAACAAACAACTCCACTTCTCTCGAAGACTTAAGCGTCGTTTCCTCTCTCACCAACCATGTTGATTTCTGCTTATGAGGTGGCTGAGCATAGTCGGAAGTCGTCGTGGCATTTTTCTCCTTCCTCGGTATCAACAGACCCGAGGAGTTCTTGGACCACAACAAAACTGCGGCCTCTTCGAAGGCCATTTCTTTCTTCGATTCAGATTTGCCGGTTGATCTATGTCTCGGCATTCGTGCGTTCGTTGTCCAGAACACGGTTCAAAATGTTTCTGTTATGGATAAATAAGTAAAGGTTCTAACGCTTTTACAAACATACCTTAATGGCTTGTGGTAGTTTAAAGCTCGTATATTGAATTAAATCATGAGGAAGATATTAAGCAAGAGCTTGCGTTTTCTTTTTTAAAGTTTAGAATCGATAAGCATGTGTGGGCAAATTTTAGACAAGAGAAAACTATTTTTACCTAGGATGTCTTCAAGCAAACCACCTCCATTATTGAAGCTACATTCTGTCAGAGAATACATCAAAACCACATCTGAATACAAAAAACTCACAAAGGCTGCTGTGCGTCTTATTAGTATAGGTAATGCAACAGGCAGTGTATTACTGGAAAAAAGATACTAAACATTGCAACTCTACCACAGTACGTTTCAGGTAAGCGTACAGGTACACCGGGATATCGTTTTAAAGGAATGAGCTAAGGGATTATAGGTTAGATTCTCCAAGTCGGGGATTCTGGTTTCAGACTATTTTTTTTTACTGAGAGAATGAGCGTTGGTGATCATGATAGATGCTGTCAGTAGTTCGAAATTCCAAGGAGAGCGATACAGTAGAGGATTTTTAGAAGGGAATATCCCTCCCCACCTTGCCCTCCCCCACCCTCCGCCCTCCTTCGTTTGTAGACTCGTGCCGCTTTCAGGGGGTCGAGCCGCGCGCACATGGCTCCTAGACGCTCTCCTGCTGTCGTCTGTGGTCTTTGACTGCTTGGCATCCAACCGGAACCACCACCTCAAAACCAGTTGACTTCGTGACGGATGTCGCGTACATCACTATCGGATATCTGTGGCAAGTTGGGACATTGAAGCCTTATCTTTGTTTACTGTTGATCCTCCTCGACCAGATCCCAGACCTGGTCTCAGCGACGACTTTGATGATGGCAAAGACGATCATAACCACATAATAACGTTGATTGTGATGATGGTGTTTATGATGATTCCCACGATGATAATGATACTAGTAATAATAATAGTTAACGACCACCATGACGATGACGGTGATGGTGGTGATGGTTTTAATGATGATGATGACGTGGGCGATGACTGGTACCCAGGGTTGGGAGCCGGATCTCCACCAAGCCAGTCAATGGCAAGCCTCATCATGGAAACATAAATTTCTGGAACATGGATGACCCGGAGTACCGAAAGGACCTGACCGACTGCTACAAATACAAAGAAGGTATGATGATTGTGCCCTGTCGTTCTATGCTCTCATCCATAGTGATTATTATAAACAGCTGGCGGTTCTTTCGCCTCTTCATGCTCGTTTCTGATAGTAACCTCAAGTTTTGATGCCTCTCTTTTCTCTCCACGGCTGTAGTTAGCGTCCCAAATCCTCGTGATGGGGCAGTTTGTGTGGATTGGCGTGGAAGGAACGGTGAGAGTGGCGGGCTCGTTTGTAAGATAAAGTGTGAGGGGAGGCTAGGGGGTAGGATGGAGTTGGGGGCACGCTCACTCAAACTGACTCGTCGGCAATTATTGTCGGATCGGTGACGGAATTTTTAGTATTCTGCGTCCGATCGATCAGAGCAGGCACCGCGGAAGACCATGGGAGCGACTGGACAGCGGCGCAGGGTCACCTTCGTTGGATGGCCACAGAACAACCTGATGGCGATCAACTCCCGGGATGACACTGGGACTGTGACAGTGTGATTGTAGGTGTGGGTGGCCACAGAACAACCTGATGGCGATCAACACCCGGGATGACACTGGGACTGTGACAGTGTGATTGTAGGTGTGGCCGAGTTTCTGGGGCTGGGGATGGAACAGCACTGAGTGTGTCCAAGACCGCTCCGACGTTACCGAAGAGAAGCAGAGTCTGTGTCTCTGTCATCCGTGCCATTCTTGGAATTCCGAGTGGACATGTGTTGGCAGTTGTCACAGGATTGTAGAACTTGGGCTGAGTGAGCGCCATTTCAGCCCAGAAATGTCGACCGCAAGGCCTCCCACGTCAAGGGATTCTATAATAGAAGGTGATGAATACAACTATGTTGCTGCAGTAGTCAAGAATGTATGCGGAAACCTGCAAGGGAAGTAATCTCCTTTAGAGCTCGCGTTCAACGAGGGTGACCGCGCCGCATCATGGGACAGATGCCGCTGGCGGGCATGCACCGAGTGATTCTTCTCCACCTGTCATTTGAACAGTCCAGAGAGAGAAAATGCCGAAAACGTGGGTATGAAAACGGCGCGCCTGTAATGCAGTGAGTCGATGACCTTGCCAAGATCCTAGCGCGCGCTTCAAATGAAATATCTGGTTTAAATAAATTTATTTTCCACTTTACAATCACGTAGCTTTACAAAAAATGTGAAAATTTGAACAACAACAAGCTAATGCTTATAGTGTGTTTGAATGTTTATAATTACACATGTGACAAGGAAATGGCAGGAGACTATTAAAGTTACTATGCTAAACAAAAGACGCAACCCCCCCCAAAAAAAAAAAAAACAAAAAAAAAAACATACCTACACGTATACAAAATGTAAATATATACATGTTCATAAACATACTTTACACATACACATATACATCAACGCAACCATGTACAAAGTAAGAAAAGAAAGTCGTAAAATGAAATATCTGACTCTCTGGATCTTTTTTATGGCATCAGTTACCGGATCAATGGAGTACCTAAGGCGATGACTTTTTTTTCCCCCTAAAGCCGAAATCCACCTCTTCATTTTTTGGTGCTTCACACTGTCCTCTTCATCTGCCCCAAAAATACAAAAAGTGGGAAAAATTTTTTTCAGTACTAGCGTTTTTTTTTTCCAACCAGTCTCTTACACACCATGCATAGTCTATATAGACTCTTACAAATGGACATATCCGTGCTGATTTTAGTGTTTTGGCGTGTGATACAAAGTGTCTGGGTTTGTTAATGGTCCAATGTGGGGTGTACTGGCACTCTCACTCTGATAATGTGGACTCTGTAGATCTGTTTGCTTGGCTTATAAAGTGAGAAAATGTTAGTCTATTTATTTTAGAAAGGCAAGTGTTATCTTTCTCTTTTTTTCCCCCAGAAGCAATTGTAAAAGCCGTGAAAATGGTAGGAAAGCAGGAATGGCAGGCGATGCATTTAGTGGCGCTTTAGCAGCAACAGCAGCAGCAGTAGCGGTAGTAGTAATGGACTCTGGCAGTAGCGATAGGAACAGCGGCAGCTGAAGTAGCAGTACAAATAATAATAAACATAGCAGCAGCAGAATCGGCAGCAGCAACAGCAGAAGCGGTGTTAACTGCAGTCACAGGAACAGTTGCAGAAACGGTTCCAGTTTTCAGCGCCACATCAAGGGTGGTGGTCGTAGTCAGCTGTAGCCAATGCTGACCCTATATCACATTCTCGTACGAAAGTAGTTGGCAGTGGACAAGGCACTGGTGGCCACGCTGCAAGAAGCACCCACTGATTCGCGGGCTGGTGTGGTACACACAGGCGGGGCGCTCTGTAGCAAGTTTGGCGCCCTGTGTGAGCAACGGCTTTTTTTTTTTTTTTTATACAGCGTTTTGCCTTGAGAACTTGTCGTTGCTTAAGACACAAGTAAGAGTTCTGGCAAACCGTTAGCAATCATGTTATCTTGATACCCCGCGGCCGGTGTGCTGCGGCCTGTAGCTGCTTCCTAGGCAGACACTCTGGCCATGTGCCACGTGTCAAGATGCAGAGAGGCGAGGAGTGAGTGTCCTAGTTGTCGCGCCGCTCGCCTTGGTCGGAGCGCTGTCAGTTCGAGCAGGTCACACACGTACCGAGTTGGCCAGAATGCCCTTTGTAGGGAACCAGGTTATGCCAGCTGCTGCTTGTCCACCCGCTGGCATAGGTAGTAGCTATTGTGGATGCTACCGTTAGGGGAAGTAGTGGGTACGAATAGTAGCAGCAGTAGTAACAGCAACAGCAGTAGCAGCAGCAGCAGCAGCAGCAGTAAAAGCAGCGGCAGTAGAAGCAGCAGTAGTAGTAGCAGTAGTAGTAGTAACAGTGGCGAGAGCGGTGGCTGAAGCCGGGCCAGCGGCAATAGTAGCAGTACCGCAGCAGCTGTCAGGTGTTGTGGTGATGAGCTCCATTAGTGTGGTGATCAGCTCCATTAGTGTGGTGATGAGCTCCATTACTGTGGTGATGAGCTCCATTAGTGTGGTGATGAGCGCCATTACTGTGGTGATGAGCTCCATTAGTGTGGTGATGAGCGCCATTTAGAGTGTGGTGATGAGCTCCATTAGTGTGGTGATGAGCTCCATTAGTGTGGTGATGAGCTCCATTAGTGTGGTGATGAGCGCCATTAGTGTGGTGATGAGCTCCATTAGTGTGGTGATCAGCTCCATTAGTGTGGTGATGAGCGCCATTAGTGTGGTGATGAGCTCCATTACTGTGGTGACGAGCGCCATTACTGTGGTGACGAGCGCCATTAGGGTGGTGACGAACGTCATT
The DNA here is from genome assembly GCA_033310375.1 of Conus canariensis. NCBI lineage: Eukaryota > Metazoa > Mollusca > Gastropoda > Neogastropoda > Conidae > Conus > Conus canariensis. The sequence goes on from CM065730.1 coordinate 46,938,743, forward strand.
AGTGTGGTGATGAGCGCTATCACTGTGGTGATGAGCACTGTCACTGTGGTTATGAGCGCTATCACTGTGGTGATGAGCGCTATCACTGTGGTAGATGAGCTCCATTAGTGTGGTGATGAGCGCTATCACTGTGGTGATGAGCTCCATTAGTGTGGTGATGAGCGCCATAGTGTGGTGATGAGCGCTATCACTGTGGTGATGAGCTCCATTAGTGTGGTGATGAGCTCCATTAGTGTGGTGATGAGCGCCATATGTGGTGATGCGCATTAGTGTGGTGATGAGCCCATTAGTGTGGTGATGAGCGCTTAGTGTGGTGATGAGCTCCATTAGTGTGGTGATGAGCTCCATTAGTGTGGTGATGAGCTCCATTAGTGTGGTGATGAGCTGCTATACTGTGGTGATGAGCTCCATTAGTGTGGTGATGAGCTCCATTAGTGTGGTGATGAGCGCCATTAGTGTGGTGATGAGCTCCATTAGTGTGGGTGAGAGCTCCATTAGTGTGGTGATGAGCGCATACTGTGGTGATGAGCCACATACTGTGGTGATGAGCTCCATTAGTGTGGTGATGAGCGCTATCATGTGGTGATGAGCTCCATTAGTGTGGTGATGAGCTCCATTAGTGTGGTGATGAGCGCTATCACTGTGGTGATGAGCTCCATATGTGTGATAGCTCCATATGTGGTGATGAGCGTCCATTAAGTGTGGTGATGAGCTATCACTGTGGTGATGAGCGCCATTAGTGTGGTGATGAGCTCCATTAGTGTGGTGATGAGCGTCATTAGTGTGGTGATGAGCGCCATTAGTGTGGTGATGAGCGTCTTAAGTGTGTGTATGAGCGCCATTAGTGTGGTGATGAGCGTCATTAGTGTGGTGATGAGCGTCCATTAGTGTGGTGATGAGCGTCATTAGTGTGGTGATGAGCGCCATTAGTGTGGTGATGAGCGCTAGTCACTGTGGTGATGAGCGCTATCACTGTGGTGATGAGCGCTATTAGTGTGGTGATGAGCGCTATCACTGTGGTGATGAGCGGCATATAGTGTGGTGATGAGCGCTATATGTGGTGATGAGCGCCATTAGTGTGGTGTGAGCTCATGTGGTGAGAGCGCATTATGTGGTGATGAGCGGCATTAGTGTGGTGATGAGCGCATTAGTGTGGTGATGAGCACTATCACTGTGGTGATGAGCGGCATTAGTGTGGTGATGAGCCATATCACTGTGGTGAATAGCGGCATTAGTGTGGATGAGCACTATCACTGTGGTGATGAGCGGCATTAGTGTGGTGATGAGCACTATCACTGTGGTGATGAGCGGCATTAGTGTGGTGATGAGCACTATCACTGTGGTGATGAGCGGCATTAGTGTGGTGATGAGCACTATCACTGTGGTGATGAGCGGCATTAGTGTGGTGATGAGCACTATCACTGTGGTGATGAGCGGCATTAGTGTGGTGATGAGCACTATCACTGTGGTGATGAGCGGCATTAGTGTGGTGATGAGCCCATTAGTGTGGTGATGAGCGGCATTAGTGTGGTGATGAGCGCATTAGTGTGGTGATGACGCATTATGTGGTGATGAGCGCCATTAGTGTGGTGTGAGCGGCATTAGTGTGGTGATGAGGCGGCATTAGTGTGGTGATGAGCGTCATTAGTGTGGTGATGAGCGCATTATCACTGTGGTGATGAGCGCATATACTGTGGTGATGAGCGGCATTAGTGTGGTGATGAGCGGCATTAGTGTGGTGATGAGCGGCATTAGTGTGGTGATGAGCGCATCACTGTGGTGATGAGCCATATATGTGTGGATGAGCGGCAATAGTGTGGTGATGAGCGGCATTAGTGTGGTGATGAGCGGCCATTAGTGTGGTGATGAGCACTATCACTGTGGTGATGAGCGGCATCTGTTGGTGATGAGCGGCATTAGTGTGGTGATGAGCGCATTATGTGGTGATGAGCGGCATTAGTGTGGTGATGACGGCATTAGTGTGGTGATGAGCGGCATTAGTGTGGTGATGAGCGGCATTATGTGGTGTGATGAGCGGCATTAGTGTGGTGATGAGCGGCATTAGTGTGGTGATGAGCGCATTAGTGTGGTGATGAGCACTATTCACTGTGGTGATGAGCGGCATTAGTGGGGGTGATGAGCGCATTAGTGTGGTGATGAGCACTATCACTGTGGTGATGAGCGGCATTAGTGTAGTGTGGTGATGAGCACTATCACTGTGGTGATGAGCGGCATTAGTGTGGGATGAGCCATATGTGGTGTGAGCACTATCACTGTGGTGATGAGCGCTATATGTGGTGATGAGCGGCATTAGTGTGGTGATGAGCCTATCACTGTGGTGAAGAGCGGCATTAGTGTGGTGATGAGCATATATGTGGTGATGAGCGCATTATGTGGTGATGAGCGGCATTAGTGTGGTGATGAGCGCATTAGTGTGGTGATGAGCGCTATCACTGTGGTGATGAGCGGCATTAGTGTGGTGATGAGCACTATCACTGTGGTTGATGAGCGCTATCATGTGTGATGAGCGCATATGTGGTGATGAGCCTATATGTGGTATGAGCGCATCATGTGGTGATGAGCGCATTAGTGTGTGATGAGCCATATGTGGTATGAGCGCTATCACTGTGGTGATGAGCGCATTATGTGGTGATGAGCCATAGTGTGGTGATGAGCGCATCATGTGGTGATGAGCGTCATTAGTGTGGTGATGAGCCTTCACTGTGGTGATGTTCCTGTGGTGATGAGCGCATATGTGGTGATGAGCGCATTAGTGTGGTGATGAGCGCTATATGTGGTGATGAGCGGCATTAGGTGGTGATGAGCACTATCACTGTGGTGATGAGCCATTAGTGTGGTGATGAGCGCATTATGTGGTGATGAGCGCCATAGTGTGGTATGAGCCTATCACGTGGTGATGAGCGCATTAGTGTGGTGATGAGCGCATTAGTGTGGTGATGAGCCATGTGTGTATGAGCGCATGTGTGTGATAGGTGCTTAGTGTGGTGATGAGCAACAGTGGTGATGAGCGCATTAGTGTGGTGATGGCGCATATAGTGTGGTGATGAGCCATATCACTGTGGTGATGGGCGCATATACTGTGGTATGAGCGCTATAAGTGATGAAGCAGTATGTGTGATGATGGGATGAGCGATTGTGTTATAGTGTTAGTATAGTAGATGTGTAGAGCACTATCATGTGGTGATGAGCGCATTAGTGTGGATGGAGCGCCATTAGTGTGGTGGTGAGCACTATCACTGTGGTTATGAGCGCTATCACTGTGGTGATGAGCGGCATTAGTGTGGTGATGAGCGCTATCACTGTGGTGATAGCGGCATTAGTGTGGTGATGAGCACTATCACTGTGGTTATGAGCGCTATCACTGTGGTGATGAGCGCATTATGTGGTGATGAGCGCCTATAGTGTGGTGATAGAGCGCTACACTGTGGAATACGGCATTAGTGTGGTGATGAGCACTATCACTGTGGTTATGAGCGCTATCACTGTGGTGATGAGCGGCATTAGTGTGGTGATGAGCACTATCACTGTGGTTATGAGCGCTATCACTGTGGTGATGAGCGCATAGTTGTGATGAGCACATCACTGTGTATGACGCAACATGTGTGATGAGCGCTATCACTGTGGTGATGAGCTCCATTAGTGTGGTGATGAGCGCTATCACTGTGGTGATGAGCTCCATTAGTGTGGTGATGAGCGCTATCACTGTGGTGATGAGCTCCATTAGTGTGGGTGAGAGCGCTATCACTGTGGTGATGAGCTCCATTAGTTGGTGATGAGCGCTATCACTGTGGTGATGAGCTCCATTAGTGTGTGATGAGCGCTATCACTGTGGTGATGAGCGCCATTAGTGTGGTGATGAGCGCTATCACTGTGGGGATGAGCGCTCTCACTGTGGGGATGAGCGCCATTAGTGTGGTGATGAGCGCTGTTATTGTGGTGGTGACAGTGCTATATTAGCAGATCAACACGTAGCCAAAGAGAACGGACTCGGTGATAGTGGAACAGTAGAACACAATCATCAAAAGTATCATCATCATGACAATGATAAGAAGAAGAAGAGGAAGAGGAATGTCACCGTTATGTAGGTGGTAGTAAGCTTAGTAGTATCTGTATTTAATGATAAAGATAACAGCAACAATAGTGATATGATAATAATAATGGTAATACTAATAAGAATAATAGTTATCATGATAACAATAATGATATTTGGGGGGGGGGGGGTGTTGCTGTCCCATCTTCTGTGCCACCTCGGTGGCGTTGCACCCACGCCGCTCATTCCAACACTCCGTCCACAGCCACAGCCCTGTCAGTCCTGCCGCAGCCCCGGCGCCGGCAATCCACAGGGAGCAGCCAATGTCAAGTCGTCAAGAGGCAACCCACCGGAGGAGACACTGCACTGCTGTCGAGTCTCTTCGGTGGTGTTCAGTGGCGCCTGTTCTGATCCAACATATCACGTACTGACGACAATAATTGCTTAGTCGCGGAGCCGGCATGAGTGAGCTCTTCCTCCGAAGGGCGCCACCACGTCCGTCCAACGACAGCCCCCATGGACTCGCCGATGCCGGTGACCCCGACCAAACCAAACCAAGGCCACAGACGTGGAGAGGACATCGAAAGTGAGGTCACCATGAGAGCAGGGCATGAAGGGCCACAGAATTTGAGACTGTCTTTATGCTGATCGATGAAAATGAGGATGATTAAGATGATGCTACGGATTTCCATTCTGGTCTGAAACTGCATGACAGGGCTGTACTCTACGCTTCCTTTCATAATATATCCCGGCGTCAACCAGGCCCTAGAGATACAGACACCTGCAGGAAATTTGAGCAACACTCAGAGACACATCCATTAAGTGGATGAAACTCGACTGTGTGGTCCCAGTCTTTCCAACTGAGTCCGCAGCAAACTCAGCTCTGGGTAGGAGCCGGTCCGGGAAGAAAAACCCCACATGACTGTGATGGGATTCGATCTCATGACTTCCCAGCCTGGTGTCCGCGACGCTGACCACTTCGCCAAGGCGGCTGGTCATAATGATAATGATATTGTTGTTATCAACATGATCACTATTTCTATTACTTTTATGATGTTGTTGTTGTTGTGTTGTTGTTATCAGCATTGTGTTTCTGGTGTCCAGGTTATGATGTTGTTGTTGTTATCAGCATTGTGTTTCTGGTGTCCAGGAACGGAGGAGGAACGTCTGGCAGTGTGGAGAGCAGTGCGGAAGTCCGGCGTGGAGGGCGTGTACAGTGACAGCGTGGTAAGTGTCCGTGCAGGGCAGCTTCCCCCCTTCCCTCGGCCTCTTTTGGTTCCTAGGCAGCTGGTCCCACGCTCATCGGTTGGTGGTGACAGTGTCTGGAGCGCGTGTAGAATCCCGTCATGAAGGCAGCCGAGTTCCGTGTGTCGAGATGGCTAAACATGGCACTAATGACGTGCGTGCGTGCGTGTGTGTGTGTGTGTGTGTGTGTGTGTGTGTGTGTGTGTGTGTGTGTGTGTGTGTGTGTGTGAGCGAGCATACAACCAACCACGATTTTCCTGATTTAGTCTCTTTATTCATTTCATTTCGTTGTCAGTCTAATATCATCTACAGGGCCTACTCACAAAGTCTGTCTCCAACAGTCTAGGAACACTCTTTAGGGAAAAAAATACAAAAAAAAAGAAATCGGCGTCTGTCCGTCCTCGTCTCGTGAACTCTCATTTACAGTCACGAAGATGATCGCAAATGCTCCGAGAGACCACCCCCACTCCCCGTTCTTCCAGTGTTGTGTTTTGCCAGCTCAATGAGTTTTCATAGATCGTTTGACTTTCTGTTAAAAAAAAGATCTACTCTTTCAGAATCACTTTCACACTCTAGCTTTCTGAATCCCATATGTGTCGACTATATTTATCATCATCAGCCAAACAGGATTGTCCCGTGTCCTGATTTTCACTCGTTTTTCTCCTTTCTCCGTTAGGTCTAGCCAGCGCTCGCCCCCGAAAGAACCTCTCCATGTACAATGTGTGTGTGTTGCTCAGGACAGTAGAGGTGGACTTTGACGAGATCCATGTGTGTGTTGCTCAGGACATAAGAGGTGGACTTTGACGAGATCCATGTGTGTGTTGCTCAGGACATTAGAGGTGGACTTTGACGAGATCCATGTGTGTGTTACTCAGGACATAAGATGCGAACTTTGACGAGATCCATGTGTGTGTTGCTCCGGACACAGAGGTGGACTTTGACAAGATCCATGTGCGTGTTACTCAGGACATTACAGGTGGACTTTGACGAGATCCATGTGCGTGTTGCTCAGGACATAGAGGTGGACTTTGACGAGATCCATGTGTGTGTTGCTCAGGACATAGAGGTGGACTTTGACGAGATCCATGTGCGTGTTACTCAGGACATAAGAGGTGGACTTTGACGAGATCCATGTGTGCGTGTTGCTCAGGAAATAGAGGTGGACTTTGACGAGGTCCAGCAGAAGATGGTGGGCGAAGACCTGGAGGTGACGGTGCTGGTGAAGAATGTCTGCAAGGAGGACAAGGATGTGGACACCATCCTGTCGGCCCGCTCCACCAGCTACTGGAACGACTCGGACAAGGACAAAGAAATCTGCAAGGAGAAACCTGGCAAAAAGCGAATCCCGGCAGGGGGGCGTAAGTCGTCTTGTGTTTGTTTCGGTGGTGGTTTTGCTGTTGCCATAAAATGCTTTTTTTTCCTGTTTTTCTTCCAGTATGTCATGTGTTATGACATGGACTAAATCGAGACAGGTGATTAAAAAGAAAATTGTACTTGCTGTGAAAGCATTCCCCACTCTCTCCTTCCTGGAACAGACTAAGCTGCAACGAAATGAATCAAAGTACCGACAGCAATGCTGAGAATGACTGTAAAGTGACCGTGAAGTACTATATATGCGTCTGGTAACCATTTAGCGAAGGATGTTGCATAAATGATGTATGGACTCTACATGTACAGCATTATAATTATGACGATTTAGCGAATGGTGTTGTATAAATGGTTCACGCATCGTCAGTGAAACTATAATTATCATTTTTGTTGTTGCTGTTACTGTTACTATGATTATTGTTATAATTCTTCTTCTCACTATTGCTATTGATGATGATGATATCATGGCCATCGTCATCATTTTTGTTACTGTTGTTTTTATTCTCCGCGTTTGTTCTTCCAAATTCTTGATTTTTTTCTCCATCTTCCTCCTCCTCTTCTATTACTTCTCCTTCTTCCTCCTTTTTTTCTTCCTTTTCTTGTTCTTATTCTTCTTTGTCCTGATTCTTCCTCCTCTTATTCTTCCTCCTACCCCTCCTCCTCCTCCTTTCTCCTTCTCCTCGTCTCCTTAACGGTTGCATTAGTGGTGTGGTCTTGGGTAAGGGCGTTGTCGGCATGATGGTGGTGGTTCTTGGTCCCCAGAGGAGAAGTTCAAGATCCTCGTACCCAGCTCCATCTACACCAAGGAGTGCGACGACGCCATGAACATCTTCATCTATGCCGTGGCCAGGGACGTCAAGAAGAACATGCCCTACAGTGCCCAGCAGGCTTTCAAGCTGGGCATCCCCGACCTGGAGGTCAAGGTCAGGGCTACCAAGCGTGTTGTCGTGACGTCATTTTTTTTTCTTTTTCTTTCTCACTTTGTCGTCATCTCATGCTGAATACCTCATCTGTTGCCTGTCCAGCCTCCGTCTCCACCTTAGCCTAGTTCGGGATAATAGGGTTTGGTTGGTTGGTCGGTACTGTTGTTCTTGTTGACTTGGCAGGGTTTGTTGCCTTTATTTTGGTTGGCGTTAGGGAAGTTGTTTCTACTTGTCTGATAAGCTCTTATGCTAATTATTGAGGTTAAAAGGTCCCCTTGCCAGATGGCCGAACAAGCGGTGAACTGTTGGGTCCATCGTGTGTGCCGCATGATATGATCAAAGGCGGAGGTCGTGCCTCTCCTTCCGTGGCCTTTTAACATCACGTGAACTGAATCGGGTACCCCTTTGTTCCCATGGTGAAACGGTTTATCCCCAGTCTAATATCGGCGATTCCCAAACGCATGGCACAACGGCAGACAAGACGTGTGACTATGTAAATCGAGTAAGTGATTGTCCGCCCAAAAAAAAAAAAAAAAGATTATATCTAGCTTTAAGTTCGCCTATGTAACGCGGATCTGGCGCGTGAGCACAACAAAAAACGGGAGATGAAAACGTACATCCCGATTAGCATTTTAATTCAAGACTGGCTCAGTTTTTGATGGAAGAACACTGGTCCAAAAGACGAACAGACACAAGTCTAGCCTACTGGTAACCTCAGGATGGGTGGACTGGGATGCTGTGTGTGGAGATATTTTTGCACATATGTTTTTCGGCAAATCGTATTGGAATTAGTCAGCTTGTACTTTGTCCAGTTATCTAAAAAGTGCATTTGGCCCAACGAGAAAGAAGGACTGTGCGTAGTCGAGAACTTAAAAGTCGACAGAATTCTTTGTCGAGTGCGGTCTTTTGACGTTGTTCTTCCTGTCAGAATTGGTGGGACCACGAATGTGGGAGGAACAAGGACAGGAAAGACAGAAGTATTAAGAGTATGGCTGTTCAGTGACTGAGACGTGCAACTGCTGACACATCTATTTGAAAGAAAAGAACGTCGGAAGCAAAAGTGCCAATTCTGAATGGTCAGCATGAGAGAAAATCTGAAATGAGGATCAGAGACATAAGCAGTTCAACAGCCTAGCCAACGAGGACTGTGAAAGAATGGTCTGGGTCAAGATCCGGACGTCTTCGTGGGCTGGGGTTCTCTAGCGAAGAGTCAGATCGAGAAACGTGTTGTAAGAAAACATCACGCTGCGTGTTTCTCGTTTGCTAGGCCTGCACGCCCCTTTTAGATGGTTTTCAATGAATGTGTCAGTTCTTTCTTTCTTTCTTTCTGCGTACGCAGGCTGATACTCCTGCGGACACTGCCTGTATAGACAGTTTTTTTATCCCGCCATTAAGGCAGCCATACTCCATCTTCGGGGAAGGTGCATGCTATGTGTAACGTGTCATCCATACCAACGGCCAAACTGGCCTTCTCTTCCGAAAGTTGGTGATGGGATTTTACGTGTGTGCAAGATGTTGTGCGTGCGTTCACGCAAGGAACCTCGGTTATTAGTCTCATTCGAAGGACTTGTCAGTTCTAATACGACAGCTCTGAGACTGGTCATGCGGTAGTCTGGGGCTGTGAGCGACATAACGATGACGATAATGATACAGATAACAGTGATGTAAATGGTCATGCCAACAATGATAATGAAAGGGTAATCAGGATGATAGTTAGGGCAGCTATTTTGAATTTTTCGATCGCAGGGAATGCACGCATCAGCATTAGCTACAAAACGCCTTGCAGAATATTCATAAAAGGAGACTATAGTAAACTTCAAAACGACGCAAAGATACACACACGCTAGTGAAAACGTGTTCGGTCGTTTTGATACATAGGTATGCAGCCCAGCTGGTAGATAACTAGCGGCGCAATCATAGACACATAAGAGCACACGCGTACAGTCTGTCTACATAGAGCACGAATTCTGTAGTTTCTGAAACCGCCTTCATCACAACGGACTTTGGAAACTGGGTTTGTTGGTAAAAGGAAGATGCTGAAGTTTGTTGTAAGGGGGATGGATCTTTGTAGTTGAGGAGATATGTTTACCGTTTAGCAGTGACATTGTGAAAACTTGAGCCATAACCGCCTAGATAATCATCAGTACGGTTGATCTATGTAACTGGTGTGTCCACATGCATTGCTTTTAATCATACGTGTTTGACCACTATAGCCGTTTTGTGTGTGTGTGGTGTGTGTGTGTTGTGTGTGTGTGTGTGTGTGTGCGTGCGTGCGTGCGTGCGTGCGTGCGTGCGTGCGTGTGTGTGTGTGTGAGTGTGTGTGTGTGTGCACGTGCGCATGTATGCATATTTACGTGATTGCGCGCTCTTTTTTTTCCCTGAAGTTCTGTACATGCCCTGTTCATAGTCGAATAATCCGGCTGTTTTGTTGAACGGCTGTTTTGACGAACGGCTTTAAAGGGAAGACCGTGTGAACCGCAGATGCGGGGTTATTGCTAAGATTGTGATCATGTTTTGATATGCTAATGTAACCAACGTTGATGACTATGAAAGGTGAGGATCCAAAAGACGTGATAACGCGAAAGTCCCGGTGGGGATGCGCGGGGCTCTTGAAGTACAAGTCGACTTCCTCTTGTCTGTCGCGCCCTTCGACTCTGTCTTTTTGAAGATTATTTGTACTTTTCAGTCTCGTCAGTTGATCTGCCTTTGAGGACCGTTCTGCCCCTGTCTGTGTTCCGGAACCCCCTTTTTTTACACATTTTTTTTAGAAACAATTTATGACATTATGTTGTAATCTGGACGAGAGTGCTAGAAAAGAGGAAGTTGACTTGTACTGAAAAAGCCACAGGCTTCCCCGCTAGCTCTCCATAATGCCGTGTCTCCACGCTACGAGGTTGGTTCTTTTTTTGTTGTTGTTCATGCGTTTACTGTAGCATTCAGCTGTTTTCAGCTTTTTAACCATTCTTGAAAATCTGGCAGCGAAAAGTTTGAAGACGTCTGGTGGGCTCAGCACGGTTTCCTTGTATGTGTCGTAAGATGGCAGGAGCCTAACTACTTTGTAATTTAATTTTAAAAAGAAATGGTGTTGGTTCCGCAAGGCAATCTGGACAAACAGATGACAGGACAAAAGACGATGCATTTCGACCTCTTAGGTCTTCTTCTTCTTCTTCTTCGGGTAAAATAAACGGCATTCAAGACGAGGAAAACAAAGAACGAGCAATTATCTTCTCGTGTTCAGCGTACAATGGGTGTTGGATGAAAACGAGGCCGTTGGGAAGGGGACCATGGGAGTTATAATGATGACAGTGCTAAGAATGAGAACAATACTGATAATAGTGATGATGAAAATATTCAAATAATAAGGGGAGGAATGCTACCACTTTTGGTGATGATATGACGATAATAGTTGTAGTATTGATAGTGGCCAAGCACAGAAGGGGAGAAGGGAGGGGGGGGGGGTAAGAGAATAATAGAACAGCTTTTTTTCCAAGTTATTGCTTAATGGTATGATGACAATAATGATGGTAATAATAATGGTAAACTGATAATGATTAGTAGTAAGGAATAGAAATGATCAATGAATAAAAAGCAAAGAAAACTACTGGGTGGTGCTAATAATGATAGTAGTTACATGCAGTGATGTTGGTACTAATGATAATGGTTGGAAAGAAAAGGAAGTGATCAATAAACCTACTTTGTAATTGTTTTTAATGTCTTGTGTGTGCGTGTGCGGTGTGTGTGTGTGTGTGTGTGTGTGTGTGTGTGTGTGTGTGTGTGTGGTTGGTTGTCTGGTCAGTTTACCAAGCGACTTTTTCCCATCGTAAGTTTGACAGCCCTGACAAAGGCTCTGTTTAGTCTAGTAGGCTATGACTTTAACCTGAACTTCCGCATTGGAGCTCGAACAGCTTAATGCTTTACTGATGTGGCGAAGCCATAGACACTCCCTCCTGAACACCCCCCAAAACTGTTTCAGTGTCCAGACGAAGCTGACGAGAAGCAGTTGGTCACAGTTAGTCTGACCGTGACCAACCCTCTGGACGTTCCTCTGACCAGTTGTATGCTGACCATGAAGGGAGACCTGTTCCAGAGCGAGGATGACGAAAACTTGTTTGAATCGTTCTTCTACAGCAGCTTCCTGGACCACAGGTGAGTTTTGGAGATGCCAAGAGTTTCACTGGCCCTGGTAAGAACCATTGCCTGTACCCGCACTCTGTGGCGTTTGGCATTACAGATTTGAATATTTCTCGCTCTACCTTTCCGTCTAGTAGACGATGGTTGTTACGCTACAAGTACGTAAATGTTTACAGGAGCATGTACAGGCTGGGAGAGAAACTACAAAGATGTGATCGTTTCTTATGAAACTGTAACCGCTGCAAGCAGTTCATGAAATCGCACAATTTTATTTGAAAATATGCGTTGGACATATCCCTGACCACAGAACGGTCGCGAAAAAACAGAAGTCTGAATTTCCCCTTTGGCATTCATGCTCAAAGCGGCACATTTGAACAATTCTTAGGGAAAGTATTACATATGTTGCAGATAGGTAGTGAGTTGCAGACCTTTGGGTGAACCTTGTTACCATGATACAACAGAGTGGCGTTAACTGCACGAGGAAGTTAACCATTTGGAAAGAATGGTCGTCTGTTCCATAGAGTGGATCGTGAAGATGCAGAATTGAACATGTTCCCTATGAGAACAAACAAAAACAAAAACAAGAAAATTTAAAAAAAAAAAAAAAAAAAACCTTCGCTCTTGATACAGGTTCGTTGTAAAAATGTGGACTTTCGAACGTCTTGTGGAACATGCTGCCTTTATTTGGAATATGTACGTCAAAAAACATTCAGTCTTCCAACAAAGCAGAGACCGCACCATTGAACGGCGCACAGACAAATGACAATAAGGCAGTTCTACTCTGAAGGAATTTCATCTGTTTTGTTTTTGCTGCTATGATTATTCAAGCTTTCGCCGAAAGGCTTTCCCTTCCTAAGAACTTTCTCTGTAGAAGAGAGAGAAGAACATGCATTTACATTTTAAAAGGAAATCAAAGTAACTCCGCCGGTTAACATGGACAAATTCTAAGACAAAACATGACCCGTTTCGACCTCTTAGGTCTTCTTCAGGCAAGATAAACAACATTCAGGACAATAAAGACGAAGAACGAACGATCACTTAGCGTCAAAATTCGTTTTCATTGTACTGAATGTTCTTTATCTTGCATGAGGAAGACCCAAGAGGGCGAAACGCGTCGTGTTTTCATTTGTAATTTGTTTCTCCATGTTAACCGGCAGAGTTACTTTACATTTCTTTTAAAATTTGTTTCAATTTCCGCTCACCTCACTTCGAAAATACCATGCATTTAGTTAGTTAATGTGTGTGTGTGTGTGTGTGTGTGTGTGTGTGTGTGTGTGTGGTGTGTGTGTGTGTGTTTGGAACAAATTCATAGTTGGAGGAAAACAAGTGCAGGCTAACTATTACTCCATCACAACAGTGATTTGGCCAAGACATTTAGAAAAAAAAAAAAGAAGAAAAGGTGGGGGTGGGGGTTGTGTGTGTGTGTGTGTGCGAGAGAGAGAGAGAGAGAGAGAGAGAGAGAGAGAGAGAGAGAGAGAGAGAGAGAGTAGAAAATTAGGGCGTTAGATTAGAACTATCAAATCTTTCACAAGCAGCATAGGGGAACCATCGTAATTCCCTGTCTTGACAACTGACCCATTCATATCGCCTGGTCGGAGGCTTTTCGTCCGCTGATTCGGAATCATCAGTTATCCATAACTGAAAAAAGTTGTTTCACCAATGGAATTCTCGGCTAGAGCCGGCATGGCACCACAACAAAACGATGTCAGCAGGTATTCAGAATGAAATGAAGGCTAATACGATTTTCCTTTTTCCCGACCAGGGATAATTCTCATGAAATTCGAGTTTTCACAAGGGCGTAAGCTTGAAGGTATTACATTTGCTCCCAGCTGGAATCGATTACCAACGTGTTTTAATCCTCTCTCTCTCTCTCTCTCTCTCTCTCTCTCTCTCTCTCTCTCTCTCTCTCTCTCTCTCTCTCTCTCTGCGTGGCAGTGTGGCAGTATGAAATCTCAAGAAGAGAAACAAATATTAAATAGGATAGTGTGGAACAATAATGCAGCACCGGTGTTTTTGACTCGGTGCACTCTGAGGAATCTCGTAGAATGTTAGAGCTAGCTGTAACTTTAATTGATTATGCTATTGACAAAGCTTTGTCCACTTTTAATGATTGCATTAAACGAATGCTGAATGCATATATAGGCAGATCAGAATTGGTGACAATGATAAATCAGATGACTGGTACGACCATGAATGTAAGGCAGCAAAGAACAGTTTAAGGAAGCTTTACAGAATAGCCCGTCGGACAGGATATTCTGAAGACGGAAACGCTTTTTGTATTGCACGTAGAGAGTGTAAACATTTGTTAAAGCGCAGAGAGAAGGATTTCCACAAATCGTTTTTAGATGAATTGTTATCTTCTGTGTATAATCAAAAGCAGTTTTGGGAAAATGTAAATAAACTTTCATGTAAACGAAAACACATTAGCAATAATATCACTCTGGACAACTGGTTTGAATACTTCAAAATTTACTCGAAAAAGAAAGTGAACCAGACGAGGACGAATTGAATGTTGATGGTAATAATTATTTCATCCGACCAATATCAAAGGAAGAAGTTCTGTTAGCAATTAGAAAGATAAAGATTAGAAAAGTTGCTGGACCGGATGGAATAACTGGAGAGTTGTTAAAAAATGCAGGTGACTGTGTTGCTGATTTCTTTGTCACATTTTTTATTGCTTTGTTTCAGAAAGATATATTTCCTGACACTTGGACAGAAAGTATTGTGCTTCCACTGTACAAAAAAGAAGATGTCAACAACCCTTACAGTTACAGGGGCATTTCGTTATGCAACATTAGTAGTAAGATTTTATTGTACAGTTATTAATTATCGTTTACAAGAGTGGGTTGAAGAAAATAACATTACTGGAGAATATCAAGCAGGATTCAAAAAGAACTATTCAACTATTGATCACATGTTCACTTTGTTAGCTCACATACAAAAACAGTTCTCTTTCAACAGAAAATTATATGTTGCATTTATTGATTTTGAGAAGGCTTTTATTCTATAATTAGGAAAATTCTTCGGTCAGTTTTAGTCAAAAATGGTATAAATGGTAATTTATACAATTGCATCAAAAGTATGCATAATAATGTTAAATGTAAGATACGATATGGATGTAAACTAACTGATTTCATCTTGTGCACTTGTGGCGTTAAGCAAGGTGATGCGTGCACTCCTGTTTTATTTTCTTTGTTTATTAATGAGTTTGCCATAGAAATAATTGAAAACGGTAAGCATGGTGCAATGTTTACGATTGATTATTTTGAGTTCTTTATTTTATCATTAGTAGATGATGTTGTACTGTTATCAGAACAATCATTGATTTGCAAACACAATTAAACAGTCTGCAATGCGCAGCTTTTTCTCTTCATTTGAAAGTGAATTTAAGCAAAAGTAACGTAATTGTGTTTAGAAAAGGTAGCTACTTAGCAGCAAGAGAAAGTTGGACATATAATCATGCTGCAATGCCTGTCGTAAATGCTTACAAATACTTAGGTATATTGTTTTCAACAAAACTCAAGTTTCACATTGGCGTGCAATGGCTTGGTAAGTAAAGCAAAGAAAGCTCTGCTCTGCATTATGAGAAAACTGTTTATTTTGAAGAACACTAATTTAGATTTATTGTTGAAGTTATTTGATTCACAGGTTCAACCCATTGCTCAGTACGGTGCAGAACTATGGGGACTAGATGATGCAGCCCGCCATTGTGAAAAAGTGCACCTCTTTGCATTAAAGAATTTTTAAGGAGTTGAAATGCGAACACCCAATGACTTTGTCTGTGGGGAGACCAGTAGATATCCTATCTTTTTGAATTCCGTATTTTAAGCTGTATTCGATACTGGTTGAAATTAGCAAAAATGAATGAACACAGATTACCTCGGAAAGCCTATAATTATGATGTTATTCGACCTAGATGTAAGAGACAAAAGAAACTGGGCTTCAAATGTCCGTTGCATATTATATCAGTTTAGATTTGGTTATGTTTGGTTAAACCAAGGTGTGCAGAATGATAGATCATTTCTATGTGAATTTAAAGACAGGTTGATTGCATGCAGGTGGCAGGAATGGGACTTTCATGTCAAAAGTAGCGATAGATTTACTATATATCGGACATTTGTTCGGTACACGATGTCAAACGTTATCTGCAAATGGACTTAGGTAAACACTTGAAGTTGACAATGACCAAATTTAGACTGAATTTCAGACATAGCAGAACACCGGTATCGTTACAGTAAATATACTGGGGTGGATTTGACTTGTCCGTTATGCAAAAATGGAAAAGAGGACGAACTTCATTTTGTTTTATGTTGCTGTAAATTTTCCAGTCTAAGAGCGCAATATATACGACAAATTTTTCCAAGGATCCCTGTCAGTTTCGGTTGAGCCTGCCAATGGCATCTCAAAATGAAAGCATAGTAAGAACTTTATCAGTTTACTTATTCAAGATATTTCAGTTTAGATCAGTCATGGCTTCGTGAGAGAGTAGTCCATCCAGTTTTTCTAGTGTTCTTTATAATTCTTGTATTATGTTCTCCATACCTCCCTTCATAAGGGGCAATGGGCTTTATATGAAGTAAACCATCTGAGTTCTCTCTCTCTCTCTCTCTCTCTCTCTCTCTCTCTCTCTCTCTCTCTCTCTCTCTCTCTCTTCATACAGATATTTGAACACGACCTTGTATGCATTTCAGCATTGATATGTAGACGTGATGTTGTTCCCTGTTGTTGGCGTGCCGCCAGTTTCGCAGGCTGATGGCGTGGCAAGGAAGAGTGCAGTTTTCGTTAGTAGAGGGCACGGAAAGTAAGTCTGGCTACCATGACGCCGAATCGCAATAGAAAAGCTCGAATGTGAAATATTGGAACAACGGATGAAGAGAAACGGATGTGCGTAGCATTACGGAGCTGAAACGGCAAAGGGTTTTGAAAAGAAGAAACAAACAAAAAAGCGCATTCAGAGAGTGGCCTAGATCGGGGAATAGCAAGCGCAGAAAATCAGTTTATTCTGAAAGATCCGCGAGACACAAATGTTTTACAGCAGATTCCATGAAAACCTTGTTCAGAGATGTTCCACCTGATGCGATCTTTGAGTTCTTGAAAGAGATTAGCATTTTTCAACGGATCTGAGATTTTATAGTGGAAAGATCTTTAACAAAATTTCGGGTGGGTTTTTAGAAGATGTATTTTAAAGAGTTGTATGAATGAATGACTTGTGAGTTGACTTGAACGCGGTGACGGCCCTGATATGGCCCTTTGTGGTCGGCTGGGCTATAAGCAACATTACCTTACCTTTGCCGGCATGCTCACTGACGCAGATTCACCGGTTTTCAAAGACGGAGGAGGGGGAGGAGAAGGAGGAGGGGGGGGGGGGGCGATCGAAAGAGGCGAATTGTGTGCTGGAGCAAGTCAAGCAGGGGGAAAGAGGCCCGAGCCTGAGGCAACGAGTCTTGCACAGTGTAGAAGTCTTGCACGGGACAACCGTGCTTCCTTTTCATCATCGTCTGAAGGGCAGCGCCCTTACGAGCTCAAATGCCTGTATGTTCCTTGAAGCTCTTGAGCTCCGGTTGTGCTAATCTGTCGAGGGCGAGGTCTTCTGGGAAGGCTGCGGTTTATGTCGAAACCTGTTCGAGCTCGTTCTTTGATTGACGCGAGGTGTGGGTTCTGGTTGCAGGGATCTCCGACCGAGAGAAACGGTGATCATCCCGTTGAAGATGTACTGGCAAGACCTGCAGGAAGAGGAGGACTCGGAAGAGGAGGACTCGGATGGTGAAGATGACGGGGAAGTGGAGGAACCTGGACCGGGACAGGAAGAGAAGTGCGTGACACACAGCTTTGAATTCTCCTGTCGCGAGTTGTATCCCATGACGGGCACCTGCACCCTCAAGTGCTGCGAGCACCACTAGCCAGCCAACCGGCAGCCTTGCGTCAGTTTGACGTCAGATCTGTGACGTCACTTCCTGTGCTGGCGTTTGAGGGTCATATCTATTGTGTATTGGAACCCAGGGGTTTAGAAACTTACGACCTGTAGCTTGAAGACGGCTCTTTTTGTGAAATCGGCAAAGAAACGGACACGGATGGATGTGGTTTGGACCAACGGAATAGGAAAGGAGTGAAATGAATGAAGCTGAATGTCTTCACGTTTTCTGAAGATTTTTTTTTCTCTTCAATGCTATAATATTCTGGTTTCTAAAAGGTGTATTCGTTTCATGCATTGATTCATTATTCCATCAGACTTTTTCCTGATCTTTTTTGGAGAGGGTGGGGTGGGGCGGGGCAGGAGGGCCACTGTTGCAGAAAATGTTCAAGAATTTTAATTTTCTGGAAAGCTGGAAGTTGAGGTGGTGGGGAGACTGAAGGACAATACATCAAGTCATCTGGGTAAGCAGATTTTAACCAAAATAAAACGAAGCAAACAATTGTATTGTTTAAAACAAATTTTCAGCTGTTCTCGAGCACCATTAAAGGGGCCAATCCACGGTTAGTAGCCGCATACCGCTTTGTAGAGTGATATCTTCTCGATCCAAGTATGAAATGATGCACTGTCAGACCTTTAAGTATGGAAAACTAAAACTGATCTTTCGATACGCATCAGGAGCTTCAGGACAAAACATCATGTTTAGGTTGCCTTGAACGAGATTATTAGAGATTACTATTAGAGACTTAAGGAACACTCAATCTTGTCACACGACATGGGCAGATAGTGGATCGCAGTTTTGAATGCCACCAGTCTAAAAGGCGTCTCTGTGGCCGTTCTAGAGAAACGTCCAGATTCTACGGCATAGGCATGTATGGAAATGGCTTGATTCCACGCCGATTAAAAAGTTTGGGAGAACCAGTTTGGCGTTGT
>CM065730.1:46962304-46964804 GCA_033310375.1 Conus canariensis
GAACCCATTCTGAAGAGACTATCTGAAGATTACAACATTCCACCAGAAGAGTACTTCACTGTTGATGACAGTGTTGCAACAATGGGGTCAGCATCCTGTGCCACGACTGTGCCAGCTGCATCAACATCAAATGCCCCAGAAACGTTCAACACAGACGCCTCAGATGGAGATGACAACTGTGGAGAACAGGAAAAAAGAGTTTCAAGCAAAACTGCTTTAGAATGTATTACAAACTTACTGGTTGCACTCAGACTGGAATGAAGCAGTCCTGAAATCATTTGAAGCGTTCAAATATCATTTGGAAAAGCATGTAGCAAGTGCTAAAACTCAAATTAGAATCGATGATTTCTTCTTGAAAAGTAGCACACCTGAGAGTAAACATACAAAAGAGGAGACCAGAGCAGAAAGTAGACAGTGGAAAGGGAGGACAAAAGATGAGGAAGAATTGAAAAAAGGGGATGCAGGAGAACAAAATGGAGAAAGCAAAGGACAGACAAGAGGAGACGGGGAAAAGAAAGGGAGGCAAGAGCAGAGGATGGAGGAAAGAATGAAAAACAAAGAGAAGAAGATAGAGGTAAGAGAAGAACAGGACACGATGATAGAGAAAAGAACAGGAGACGACGATGATAGAGAAAAGAACAGAAGACGATGACAGAGAAAAGAACAGAAGACGATGATAGAGAAAAGAACAGGAAGACGATGATAGAGAAAAGAACAGGACACGATGATAGAGAAAAGAACAGGAGACGATATAGAGAAAAAGAACAGGACACGATGATAGAGAAAAGAACAGGGGACGATGATAGAGAAAAGAACAGGAGACGATGATAGAGAAAAGAAAGGACACGATGATAGAGAAAAGAACAGAACGATGAAGAGAAAGAACAGGAGACGATGATAGAGAAAAGAACAGGAGACGATGATAGAGAAAAGAAAAGCGGGGAGGCAAGAGCAGAGGATAGAAAAGAAAAGGGGAAACAGAAAAGAGAGCTGGAGGAGGAAAGGGGGACAAGAGAAAGGGATGGGGGACAGAATGAACAGACGAAAGCAGAAGATGGGGAAAAGAATGGGAGACAAGAAGAGTTTAGATGGAGAATAGACAGACGAACGAGAAGGATGAAGGAAGAAAAACGAGAGAAAGGATGGAGGCAAAGGGAGACAGAAGCACAGAATGACAAAGAGAAAAAACAACAGAGCCAGACGTTAACGTTAAGGGGTTTCATCTGCGCCCCGCAAAGTTTCGAACCAACCAATGCTTCTTGGCGACAACGGTAGTCTGAGAGACTGGGTCTCCCAAAACTCTCGATCTGCCTGAAAGACTGGTCAGAAGAGAGCTGGGAATACCCGTTGAAGTCAGCGCAATTGTGGGCGATGGAAACTGCCTTTACAGGTTGTTTCAGTTACTGGAACATCCGTTTGTCAGGAAAAGGTGTAGTTCAGAATCTCTGTCAACACTTTGAGCGTGTGTTCGAGTTGCTTAGTGCCTGACAAAGGTGTGAAAGAAAGAGGCAGACCAAACATTTCTGAAAGACCACTGTACTCTACAGAGCAGGAATTGCTCCAAATTAGCATTCGTGTTATGGTTTATGTTTAAAACACCTCTTGGACTGAGGACTCCTCCGAGAATGATACGTAATTCATTTATTTATAGGTGCATTTGTTAATACTGGGAAATTTCCGTACAATTATGTTGACTTTAACTATTTACCGTTGCGTTTTAAATCTCCTCTCTCTCTCTCTCTCTCTCTCTCTCTCTCTCTCTCTCTCTCTCTCTCTCTCTCTCTCTCTCTCTTCTTCCTAAAAAACTGGTTCACTCAAAAATGAGTAGGTCACCAGCGCGCATGTTAAAAAAAGAAAGTGCGACCCAGCCTGTTGGCCCCTGGAGCAAAATTTGGCAACAAGGGGTCTCTCTCTCTCTCTCTCTCTCTCTCTCTCTCTCTCTCTCTCTCTCTCTCTCTCTCTCTCTCTCTGTCTCTCCACACATCATACACACACGAAAATGTTGATCCCTCTTTCTCTATGTCATGACGGCCAATGGCTCCAAGAATAAATCTATGCTCTTCCTTGTCGCATTTTTACTCGTCTATCGTGTTTATGCGTTTGTGTGTGTGTGTGTGTGTGTGTGTGTGTGTGTGTGTTGTGTGTGAGAGAGAGAGAGAGAGAGAGAGAGAGAGGGAGGGAGGGAGGGAGGAGAGAAAGTGATAAGAAAAAGAAAACACACTAGACGTTTTATGTCACAGGCCAAAGTTTACTTGCGAAATTAACCCAAAGAACCCCCCCCCCCCCCCACACACACACACACACACCACTCTCTCTCTCTCTTCTCTGTGTGACTCTCTTTGTCTCTCTATCTCTCACCGTGTCTCTGTGTATGTGTGTGTCTCAATCTCTGTCTGTCTGTCTGTCTGTCTGTCTGTCTGTCTGTCTGTCTCTCTCTCTCTCTCTCTCTCTCTCTCTCTCTCTCTCTCTCTCTCTCTCTCTCTCTCTCTAACACTGACGT
>CM065730.1:46972304-46974804 GCA_033310375.1 Conus canariensis
CCAGATCATAGACATGAGAAATGAGCATAGAGTAGAAAGGGCAACAGAATGTTCGGATGAGAGACAGGAGAAATAACCAGAGAATAGAAAGGGTAAAAGACTTTCTAGATCAGAGACAGGAGACGTGACCATAGAATAGAAAGGACGACACACTTTCCAGATCAGAAACGGGAGAAGTGACCATAGAATAGAAAGGGTAAGATACAAAGGATAACATACTTTTCACATCAGAGACAGAGTAAGTGACCACAGAAGAGAAAGGTAACAGAATTTTCATATCAGAGACTGACAAAATGACCCTAGAATAGAAAGGTAACAGAATTTTCATATCAGAGAAAGGTAACAGAATTTTCATATCAGATAAAGGTAACAGAATTTTCATATCAGAGACTGACGAAATGACCATAGAATAGAAAGGTAACAGAATTTTCATATCAGATAATGGTAACAGAATTTTCATATCAGAGAAAGGTAACAGAATTTTCATATCAGAGACTGACGGAATGACCATAGAATAGAAAGATAACAGAATTTTCGTGTCGGAGACTGAAGAAATGACCATAGAGTAGAAAGAATAACAGACATTTCAGATCAGAGGCAGGCGAACCGACCACAGGGGGGGGGGGGGGGGGGGGGGGGGGGGGGGGGGGGGGGGGGGAGACAGGACAGGAGAACCTTCAAGAACACAAACAGAAGTG
The DNA here is from genome assembly GCA_033310375.1 of Conus canariensis. Lineage (NCBI taxonomy): Eukaryota > Metazoa > Mollusca > Gastropoda > Neogastropoda > Conidae > Conus > Conus canariensis. The sequence goes on from CM065730.1 coordinate 46,973,003, forward strand.
GCGACAGAAAACAAAGATACAGACTTTTCAGAACAGACACAGGAGCAGTGACACAGAACAAAGAATTCCAGACTCCGCAAAACCATAGACCAGTAAGGCAGAAGACACACAGCATAACAGCAAACAAACAAGCATGCAAACAAAGAAACAAACAAACAAAGAGGCAGAGCCGAGTGACTGACAGACAAGACTTTGCAGCAGGCGGGGATAACGTGTACAGAAAGAGCTCCTGGCATCCGTGGGAGACATCATCATTATAGCCCAAAGGCAAGAAAATAAACAAACAAACAAACAAAAATCATGCACATGGTCTGATCAGTCTTTCCAATGCACCCAATGCCCTGGCATCTACGTGTAGAGGGAATCTGTTGGTACTCTCAGAGTTTACAATTAGAGAGACAATGAGAAACAACCACAAATACACAAGCGCAGAAAAAGGCTGTCAGGTAACCTGGGAGTGGGAGAAAGGGGGGGGGGGAGCCCAAACAAACGCAAACACATGCACCTAGCTGAGCAACCGAAAATCCTGACATCTGTAAACTTTCGTCACTAATACATGTATAGACACTAAGGAGAAAAACAAAAGCAAAAACAAAACGCGTATGGTAGGTTAAACACTTTTTCACTTTGCCTTTTCATAGAAGATAAAACTGACTTCAGTTTTGTATGTGTAGAGAAGAAGAAAAGGAAGAAGAAGACAAAAAAAAAAGAAAGAAAGAAAGAAAGAGAAAGAAAGAAAGAAAGGGAGAAAAAGACAGAAGAAAGAAAAGAAAAAAGGAAACAAAGATGTTTTCAATGTGTGTTATTTTCTGTTTCTGGTGTGCTCGTGATGAAGGCATGTAACGCCATCCAAACAAAATGTTGCTGCATGGATTGCAAGAAACTGGGGAGGGGGGGGGGGAGGAGAGAGAGGGGGGAGCGGTAGGCCCAAGTTAGGGGAAGACAAAGTGGGACGGGAGAAAGGAGGAGGAGGAGGAGGGGCAGGAGTAAAGGATGAATCAACACAAAAGTCACATCAGTGACATGACCTGAGCGATCATACAACAGCGTGCTCAACCACATCCTCAAGCAAACCGCCATGTTCTTGTCACGATAGCGCGTCATACTTCATCTAGTGCCAGTGCTTTCTGTCGTCAGGCAATCGGCTGTGGAAAGTCTTTCCAAACTTTTTTTTTCCTGAGTCCTTCAGGCAATCGGCTGTGGAAAGTCTTTCCAATCTTTTTTTTTCCTGAGTCCTAAATCACAGAGGCGTTTTATGACACCGTTCTTCCTGTAATTCTTAATTCTAAGAGTCTGTGACTGCTTCTGGCATACTGACAGGTACGTTTTTGCATCATGGAAAAAAGGCCCTACATTTTCAGACTCGACTGGCTCTGTGTTGTTTCAGCCTCGGTGACAACCTGGCACACCCCGCGTGGAGTCTTCCAACCAGACGTCCTTGCTGTACTGTTCTAACCTGACCACCAGAACTGTATAATCCGTCACAGCATGAACAGGCCTGTTCCTCACCTGCGTAGCTGGCGCATATCTGCTCAAGTGAAGATCATCAGACGAGGTACTATCTTTACAGCCTGAACTGTACTCTGAAAGCTTCACATAGATATGTTAAAAAGTCTCCTCCCCCCGCCCCCTCCCCCCATGTTTTCGCAGCAGACTGTGAACTATGCAAAAGTGTATTCATTCCTCTAGGGTGCAAACAACAGAGAGGAAAGCATCAACATCAGCTGTTGGTCATGTTCAGGCTGACAGGTTTCTATGCTAGGACTGACATTGTCACGTGTTTGGGACCCATCTTCGTCAAC
>CM065730.1:46979804-46984804 GCA_033310375.1 Conus canariensis
CACACACAGTCTCACACACACACACACACACACACACACACACACACACACACACACACACACGCACGCACGCACGCACGCACACACACAGTCTCACACACACACACACACACACACACACACACACACACACACACACACACACACACACACACACACACACCATGCTTGGTGACTCTGCGCTGCCTGGCCAGGTCGATCTTGTTGCCCACCAGGATGACAGCACGGTCCGTGCCGGAGTCCACCCTCAGGCGACGCACGGCGTTCACCGCGTAGTTGTAGGACCCCGGGTCGGTCACGGAGAACACCACCACGTAGGCATCCACCTTGAGCTCCTCGCCGTCCACGTCAGGGTGCTGAGGGACACAGAAAACAACCTAGATAATTTTAGGGTGTTTTTTTTTCTTCATATACATAGTTTTTATTACTATAGCCCACAGACACACGAGCCCACACAGATCATACACGTCTACTGCATGCACGTGGATGCACACATCGCATAGTGTCTCTCTCTCTCTCTCTCTCTCTCTCTCTCTTCTCTCTCTCTCTCTGAACTTTTTAATGTTGTGAAGACATGTGTGTTTGTTAAAAGTTTTGTAAGTCTTAGTCGCTAGTCATACTTAGTCCCTTAACGGGCAAGGGCCGGATGAAAAAAAAAGCATGTGTTTGCTTATCTGTTACCCTTGGAAATAAAGATTATCATCATCATCATCATCATCATCTCACCCACCCCTCCCCCCCCCCCCCCCCCCCACACCACCACAGAGTGGCAAAGACAATGTTAGATAGGTACCCACGGTCTGACCAGCACGCTGGGCTAAGGCGCAGGTATGCCATTTCCTAAGTCACACCTATGAGACCTTCGTCTTAAATTCTCTCATCTTACTTTCAAAGTAAGGTGACTGCAGGCGGATTTGAAAAAAAAAAACAACAACAAAAAAACTACTGTTCCGCCGAACGAAACAGACGAACAAATTACAAAACAAAACGCGACGCGTTTCGACCTCCTTGCTCTTCTTCAGGCAAGACAAACAACATTCAAGACAAAGAAAACGAAGAACGAACAGTCCCTATCTCCTCACATTGGGCGCGAGATTCTTTTTCTCTCTCTCTCTCTCTCTCTCTCCTCTCTCTCTCTCTCTCTCTCTCCTCTCTCTTACACACACACACACACACACACACACACAACACACACACACACACACACACGCGGTAAAACAATGTTGCTCACAGCCCAGCCGACCGCAAAGGGCCATATCAGAGCTGAAGAGAGAGAGAGAGAGAGAGAGAAGAGAGAGAGAGAGAGAGAGAGAGAGATTCAGATTCTGATCTTTATTGTATGGCCATAGCCCCTTAGAAGGGGGGTACAAAGATAGAACAATATTCTTTAGCCAAAGCAAAGAAGCAAACAAAATAAAGCGTAGCCACAAGAATAATGTTTTAACTGAACATTGATTAATCTCACTGCACATAGTTTGCTATTTACAAAGGCTACTACACAGAAATAACGATCAAAGAATACACTGATGAAGAATTAACCTACCTGCAACAAACCTCCGAATCTTAAATGCTTTGCTCAAGTATAATGCGAACTGCTTTACAAGTGTTTCATTCCTTGATGTCATTAGCATAATTAGCTTAAATAAGCATGGTTGTCTATAGTATTTTAGTGGAATGAACATTACTTAGTTCGCCGAACATTACTTAGCTCTTGGCAAGAGAAAATAAAATGACCTTCATCATCAAGTGCCTCGCGGCATATTGGGCAAAGGAGATTATCATCACCGAGTTTCTATAGCGATTAAGATGTTTATTTCTGTGATACAGAATCTAAATTTTGTTAGGAAGTATACAAATATTTGTCGAGGTTCATAAATAAACGGGCTCATTACGCTCTGCACACACACACACACACACACACACACAACACACACACACACCACACACACACAGAGCAGAGAAGAGAGAGAGAGAGAGAGAGAGAGAGAGAGAGAGAGAAAACGGATATAGTAGTAATATTATTGAAAAAGAAAAAGGGAGAGAAAAAAGGGGAAAATGTATTTCCCACTTTTTCTCTCCCTTTTTTCTGTTCCAATATCACTTCTCGGGTTTTTGTTTGTTTGTTTTTATCATTATTATTATCGATCAGTTTTATTCCTTTCCCCTAATCATTACCACCATCTCATCATCATCGTCATCTCGTCATCGTCGTCATTTTCATGATTATGACTACAATTATGATTATGATGATAATTATTTTTATCGTTGTCGTTGTTAGTTTACAATCATCATTTGCAGTAGCAATAAAATTGTAATTGAAATTATTATCATTACTGATATTTTATGATGAATTTTAATCCTTTTGTATTTCCAAATTTTTAAGCATTTGTGTATTTTTCAGAATGAATTCTCTTACTATCTTATCAATATAATTAGTATTATTATAATAATTATTATTATATTATTATAATCGTTATCATCATCATTAGTATTATTAGTGTTACAGCTATTATACAATTCTTAGATTATATGTTACTGTTTTTTTCCCATTTCTGTATTATTATTACTATTACTGTTGTTGTTGTTGTTTTTATTATCATTGTTAGTAGTAGTAGTTAGTAGTAGTAGTAGTAGTAATCGTAGTAGTAGTAGTTTCAGTTTCAGTTTCATCAAGGAGGCGTCACTGCGTGCGGACTAGTCCATATACGCTACACCACATACGCTAAGTTTTGAGACCACACTACGTATGATTTTAAGCTGATGGATAAATGAATTAACAACTAAGACGAGATAATTGAAGAAGAGGGTCTCGTGGCTACGACTTAGCAGATGTCTGACCTATGCATTAGCCCAATGCACCGGTCAGACCTTGAGTGTCTACCTAATATTGGTTGTCTTTTTTTTTTTGGTATGTGTGTGTGGTGAATGTAGTAGTAGTAATAATGCTATAATACCTATAAATTGTAACCATCTTCTTCTTATTCTTCCTCCATTATTACTATTACCAGTATTATTACTATTATCATTACAATATGTATTATTATCATTATATGATGACAAAACCGCTGTTATTGTTATTTTTGCTTTATGATTATGATGGTGGTAATTATTATTATTATTATTATTATCATTATCATCATCATCATCATCATCATCATTATCATCAACATCATCATCATCATTATCATTATTATTATTGTTATTTTCATTATCATTATCGTTTTCTCCCTTCAACCTTTCCCCTCTTCTCTTCAGATCCTTTCAATAGTTTCAGTTTTTCACCCAAACCATATTTTGCACACAGATCGAAGTGACAAGAGGCTGTTTGTTTGTCCTTTTTTGTCTCCCTTGCGCTGAATGTTGTGTGTCCTGCCTGAAGAAGACCAGCAGGCCTAAACGCGTTGTGTCTATTTTCATATTTGTTTGTTCCTTCGATAGGTGGCTCAGTATTTCTGTTCTTGCTCTTACAAAAGTCCGATTGCTCGCAGACAACGCCATGTGCAGCAGGACCATGAAAAGGAAAGTAGATCAGAAGACGCTGCAAGAAGATCTAAACTCTCTCACCATGTGGGAGAAGAAATAGTCCATGGATTTCCATCCTCAGAAGTGCTCCACGCTGAGTGCTACCCGCAAGCGGAGCAAGATCACGCCAGCGTCTGAGCTTCACGGGCACACTCTTGAGAATGCCAGGAGCATAAAATACCTGGGAGTCACCATCCAGGATGACATGAAGTGGGAATCCCATATCAATGCCATCACCAGCAAAGCCAACAAGACCTTGGGCTTTCTCCGGCGCAACCTCAAGATCGGCAACAAGAGGACGAAGGAAACCACGTATAAAACCCTTGTTCGTCCGATTCTTGAGTATGCAGCCACTGTATGGGATCCATACATTGCAACTGAGACCCAGGCCATCGAAAACATTCAACGCAGAGCAGCAAGATGGGTCTCAAACTCCCACCACCAAACTTCATGCGTTGACTCCATCCTACAATCCCTCGACTGGCCCACACTCCAACAGCGACGACAGAGAGCTCGCCTGGAGATGTTCTTTAAATACCATCATGGACACATCTCCATCAACTCCATCTACCTGTCAAAGCCAACAAGCAGCAGGCTGAGCTCCAGGAAGAACAACTCCTACAGCTACGACATTCCTTCCCACAGAACCAGATATCGACAGATGTCGTTCTTCCCAAGGACTATCGCGGAGTGGAATAGACTGCCTCAGAGGGTCGTGACGGCCGAGTCGTTGGACTCTTTCAAGTCCATCCAGGCTGGCCTCTCACCTGTAAACACCAACCATCAAGTCCTCCCTACCCCCCCACCCCCCACCCCCCACCACCTCCCACCCCACCATGCCAGTCGCTGCCTCCTGTTCAAATACCCCCCCCCCCCCCAATCTTACTGACTCCCTCACTACTGTGCTACAAATGCAACTTCCCTTAGTGCGACATAATCATCGACATAACGATGTTGGCCGCCTAATGGAAGAAGAAGAAGAAGAAGAAGAAGAAGAAAAAAAGAAGAAGAAGAAGAAATGTCAATTTTCGCCAGCAGTCACCCTACTTAAAAATCCATCAATAAATGTGCTTGAAAATTTACATGTTTATTCCACAAGTAAGCGTCAGTGCCCTATCTCGTCGGAAAATTGTTTAATTCATTCTGAGGGAGGCAAATTGCGCACGTTAACACACACACACACACACACACACACAACACACACACACACAAGAGAGAGAGAGAGAGAGAGAGAAAGAGAGAGAGAGAGAGCTCAAAACAGGTCGCCTCATAATCTGTTTCATCGTTTATAAAGAGTGAAACATCACCAACAATGATCGACTGACGTGGAATGTGGCTACGCACGAACTATCTATCTGGCTCATGTTAATTCTAGACTATGTACATACGTCATACGTATTAAATACCGAACACCTTTAACCTTTTCTTTTATGAAATCGTGTCGTTTCCCAGCCTTCAGCTCATTCTTTTTCTATAGA
>CM065730.1:46989804-47007304 GCA_033310375.1 Conus canariensis
ACCGAGTTGTTGTTAAAACTGTTGACGCAGGGTTTTTTTTTTCTTTCTGTTTTTCTTTCTTGCCTTCCTTCCTTCTTCCTTCCTTTCTTTTTCTTTCTTTCTTTCTTTCTTTCTTTCTTTCTTCCTTCCTTCTTTCTTTTCTCTGTTTTCCTTCCTTCCTTCTTTCTGTCTTTCCTTCTTTCCTTCTTTCTCTTTCCTTCCTTCCGTCTTTCTTTCTTTCTTTCTTTTTCTTTCTTTCTTGCTTGCTTTTCTTTTTTCTTTCTTCCGTTTTTTTCTTTCCTTCTTCGTTTGTTTGTTCTTTTCTTTCTTTCTTTTTCCACTGTCTTGCTGACAGACAGATGGACAAACAAACAGTCGAACGCTGGTGAATCCATAACGATCTTGGCGGCGGTTAAAAAAAATTGTCTTAGCTGCGCGCGACAATGTTTAAGTAACGTAGGAAAAGTAACGCTGACTGAACGGCACAAGTTGAAAAAAGCTGTAAAATACAGAGCTCACTGAACAGGGTTTGAAGACAGAAAAAAAGTAAACTGCAGTGATAACTGAGCGATGCAAGAAGAAAAAAAAAATAGTAAAAAGAAGCACTAGTTGAAGACGCATGTTGGAAAAAGTAGTACAAAGTACTGCTAACTGAATGAGGCACAAAGAAAACAGTGGTAAAATATAGCCATGTCTAAACGAGACACACAGGAAAAACGTAAAGGGCAGTACTGGCTGGGTGACAGACATAGGAAAACGTAGGGAAAAGTAGCGCTCGCTGAACAAGACATGTAGGAAAAAGTAGTACGAAATAATACCGGCTGTGAGGGACATATCAGAAAGAGTAGTAGAAAGTAATACCGGGTGAACAAAACGCGTTGGAAAAGGTAGTGAAAAGTAGTACTGGTTGAACAAGACATGTAGAAAACAAACAAGTAGTAAATGGTTGTAGTGGATGAACAACATATGTGGAAACAATGGTAAAATATTGGCTGATCGACCATGTATGAACAAGGATTAAAAAGAAAAGTAGTGAAAAGTTTTTTTGGCGGCATGGTAGATGTAGGGGAAAGTGGTTTGAAATGTAGTACCTGCCGAAAAATACATGTAGGGAAAGGTAGAAAACGTAATATTGATTGAACAACGCGTATATGAAAAAGCAGCCAGAGGCAGTGCTGGCTGATCAACGTATGTAGATAAGAGTAGTAAACGTAGTATTGGCTAAATGACAGACGAGTAGTAAAAAGTAGCATTGTCTGAACGATTCATGCGGGGAAAAATGAGAAAAAACAATTGTGTGCTGCTGAAGAGTGCTGCACATTATAGCAGTCAAATTGCGTTAGAAGGATACATTCCAATGTTATGTTAGCATAATCAAGGGAAAAAGAAGTAGACATTCGTTTGGGGGGGGGGGGGATCATCGAATTTAACTTACAAGTCTCCACAGAGAAAACAAACACTTCATGTCGAAGGAACAAAGCACTACAGAAAACGTGTCACCCATTTTTGCGGGGGAAAATACTTTTCGTGTTTAGCTACGGCACTGCCGTGCTGAAAAGTAAGTTTTTAAATATCATTCTAACTCGGAGAATAATGACAGGAGAAAAAAAAAAAAAACACCAAGAAAACTTTTACACCTGAGCAGCTCGCATATAACTCAACACAACATACTACAAGTGTTTGAAAGACAACACAGTGCATCTATGGGGTAGTTCGAGGCTTGTCTGCCAAAAATCAGATAACTGGGAGACCACACAGACAGACACGTGCTGGTTCTGGCCAGACATTACGGTCTCTGCTTATTACACATTATTGCCGATGGATGCTAAGTTTCAGATAATCTGCTGTTAAAAAAGTTGGATTTGCGGGGAAAGAACTCAAACACACGGGAAGCTCAGAAGGGCAAAGACAGCACACAACAGCAGAGGAAGTAAGCACTGGCGGTAAATGCCCAAACCATGACAACGCCAAGAATTCTCCGCGCTCATTTCTCATTAGGGTTACGCGAATCAGACAAGACAGGAATGGTTTGCACTCGCCAAGCTTTCTACCCTGGCAAAGGGGAATAAACCCCAACAAAAGCAAGAAGGGAAACAATTCAAATCTATACCAATGCCTATGGTGGGGTGGATTATTACGGCGTGAAGACCCTCTCACTTCACTCAGCTGTAAAAGGGTATCTGATTCGGGCCAGGGAAGTTTAAGGCGGCAGAAGGAGAGCGACAGGCTCTGCCTTCCAGAAAGCTCTGCCCTAGACATCGTGAACCTCCAATAGTTCATTGCCCTTGCGGCCATGACGCTGCTACAGGACTTTGACCTTTAACCTTTAAACCACCGGAAAGAAAACGTATGGTTTGATTTTAGTCCAGCGTCTAGTGTGTTGCTCTTCCATCCAGCTGGTTGGAGTGGGAATCCAAGAGGAAGCTAGAAGAAAAAGGACACATTTCCCCCGCTCTTACACATCAACATCTATTGAAGGCAAACCCAATAATGCCTGAACTCCATTCACCTGTGAATCCATGTCACAGTCCTGTGCAGCCATGAACCACGACCAATACCCATCAGACACCGCGCCAGGAACAGGGCGTGTCCGCCTAACTGGCATTAACAACATAACCGTCCAGGAAACAGGCCTAATCGTGAGCAAATGAATGTCAACGGGATCACAGACGAAGACCAGAAGAAGAAGAAGAAAAAGAAAGCGGAGACGAAAACAACAAAGGAGAAAAAAAAGATGGTTGTAGACATGACAGTGACAGAGGCTTCCTCATTAGAGGTTCGAAATGTTTTGACATTTGTCAGCGACTCGACAGAGCACACAAAGGGTCACACCCATGAGACTGTCCGGCGCACGACATGAAAATGAAGTACAGAAGATGATAATCTTTTTTTTATGTGTATGTAAGATATATTTAGAAGAAAAAAAATCATGGTAGTTAACAGAAAGCAATATAATTGATGCTCCTTTAACGTGTATGGGGATGATTTAGAGTGTTTGGGTTCAGCGTGGTTTACTTTAAAAATTTTTTTTTAAGATCTCGAATTTCAGGATTGCCCTCGAATACAGATGTCATGCCACTGAAGCACAGTGCTCTTCCCCACTGCTAACCACCCCACCCCTATCCCCACCCCCTGCAGAAACAGAAATGCTGTTTGGCTTTGATGGAAGTGACTTTGACGGCAGAAAGAACGATGAAAGTCGGAGTTTCTGTGTTTCCAAACCCTACACAACTCTGACAGGGATTATGGGATTTTTTTTAAGTCTGCCGTCTGCCAAAGCAAGCAAGTCTAAGACTATTGGCATAGAGACAAGGTTTGTCAGCGGTTAAAATTCATGCTTATTCAACGTAGTTGCCGATAGACATTAAGTGAGTGCAGCGTGTGGGAGGGGAGGGGATGGGGCTACGCGTGGATATATGCACGATTGTTTTTTGGTATTATTTCTCTTTCTCTTCGTCTGATGACAGTGTATAATTCGACATTATGGAGAATATCTGTGTGTATGTTTCCTTGCCTTCGCTACAAATGTCTTTCAGAAGGAAAACAGAGAAAAACATTGAAAAAAGGAGAAAAAAGAAAAAATATCTGTTTTCTTTGGCCAATAAAGAAAGGCATGTGTAGCACTACAAAAATACCACAAAGAGAGAGAGAGAGAGAGAGAGAGAGAGAGAGAGAGAGAGAGAGATGAGAGAGAGAGAGAGAGACTCGCAAGCAACTGAAACCCACAACAACAAAAAAACACACACACACACACACACACACACACACACACACACACACACACACACACACACACACCCAGTCTGCTGCACTTAGAATGCAGCACATTGGTGTTAATCTACATGCTGGCCCTTTCCCACAGCTATCAACAAACATGTTTGCTAGAGCGTGCTGCATTCCCAACGTATCTACATTCGTGTATCTCTTTCCACATGGTGATGTCTTTGCGCTCAAACGGCAGCGCAGTAAGGCACCATTCAACATTTGGGGAGATTGCCTAGAGGATGGTTATGCCCGCATTACACGCACCCATTTTGCCACAGGATTACGCAATGCACGCTGAACAGATGAGACAATATTTGCTCTCTCTTCGTTCACTCCACTGCCAAGTTAGTATAACAACGAACAAAAACAAGGCGGAAGCCTTTTTTTTTTATCAGTCTTCCGCCAGAGTCGCTAAACAGGAAATAACGAAGTGAACGGCGGAAAAGAACACATAGTTCTTCTACTGTCTTCGTCCATTGCCTTCTCTTTGTTGGAACAATCAGCTTTGCCTTAGCGAGCATGAATGTCGCAACAAAACCAGGCACAGCCACAGAACGCCAGAAACAAGAACGAGACATGAAAGCTTTATACTTCTGCACCACAGGTTCCAACACTAAAACTTTGTCTTGCTTGAAGACAATATCCGGTCTGCAACATGTCAGGAATGAGACATGTCCAGCTTATTGGCATGCACTACATTACCTGTGTCCACCAAGAAAGCCTAATGGTGGTGAACATCATGGCAAATAGAGTACGACACTATGAACTAGAAACAAAAGAACGATGAAGAAATTGTTCATCTGCAGTTGTTTTTCTCTGATGATTAGATGTCCCCCACACACACACACACACACACACACACACACACACACACACACACACACACACACACACACACACACACACGTGCTTTAAGAGAGAGAGAGAGAGAGAGAGAGAGAGAGAGAGAGAGAGAGATGTGTATATCGTTATGCGCGTGTGTGCGTGCATGCGTGGGTGCGTTATGTGTAGGCCTATATGTGTTAGTGTGTGTGTGTGTGTGTGTGTGTGTGTGTGTGTGTGTGTGTGTGTGTGTGTGTGTGTGTGGTAGATATAGCTATCTTTTCATTTCATCTGAAATTACCATTGTCTCCTCTTCACTTCATCCTGCCATTGCAGAAAGGGTTCGTAACGTCCTCCGCCTCAAAAACTAAAATGTATTTCCACCCGCGTTCATACGTCTATTTGTTTGTCAAAAAAGATCACAAGGAAATGCACACTCCTTTGACCCAAACTCGGCCAAAAGATGGATCTAGGCTTGTAAGACACTTTTCTGACGATCAATCCAAATGTGACCGACCTCCTCCTGCTGTCCGCTAATGAAGGCAGTGCAAGAAGAAGCAGATCTGTCCTGATTACACATGGATCACGCTTCTTAAAGACATCATGTCTTATAAAGGAACTGAAGGCTGCAAAAATGTCTAACACATTATAAACCATTTGTTATGAAATATGTGCTCATAGAGTGTCAGGGTTTGCATGACTGACATGCGACGCACGTACACTTTACATGAAGGTCTTGATGTTATTTTCTTTTAATATAAAAAAAACAACAACAAAACTTTTTTTTTTTTAGTTCATCTCAGATTTGTTGTGGAAAACATACACAGTTTTAGGGTATCTTAAACATGTTTGGACAATCATTGTACTTCAACTAACATGCACGGAACTTATTTTGACGATGTGACATGATACATCCCCAGCGGTCGGTTGCACTTTAAATGACATGAACTGAACTGCCCAAAGAGGAACCTCATTTGTGGCACGAATCGGTAGTGCTGATCCGGATCCGACGATTAATCAACGAATCATTCAGAAAGATTTTTATAAACCTTTTTTTTCGGAACATAAGCCATGTGAAGTTACTTTTACATATTGATTATTATTTTCTATGTTATATATTTTCATGGAACATAGAGCTTTTTTTTTGCTTTTTTTTTTTTTTTTTTTTTAGATGACACAGAAGTTACCATTTTATATTCACCGTGAACTATAAGAGCATCGGAGGTAACTCTTTGGTCCCTTCCAACCATTACTTCCCTTGGAGAATTTTTTCTTTTAATACGCACACCCAAGAACTGACTTCGACGGTGAATTCGAGATAGGTTTGACCTTGGCTGAGTACTGGGCTCCCCTGAATGCTTTTCTTGTCTGATGATGGTTCTGTTCCTGGCAACATGGGCGATTCCGGGGTGGGCGTGGGGCAAGGGAAAGGGAGGTTATTCTCACCTGCTCCTCGTCGATAAACTCCATCATGGATTCCTCTCCATCCAGCAGCACTGATACCGTCATCCCGTCCGTCTCCACGTCCGCTGTAACACACACACACACACACACACACACACACACACACACACACACACGCACGCACGCACACACGCACGCACGCACGCACACACACACACACACACACACACACACATTCATTCACAGTGGCTTCCATAGTGTAATAATGGATGGCTAATACTCGTACCTCCGCAAAATTGCACAAAAATCCACATTCACATAAAAAAATTAATTCACACAAACACACACGAACTGAGAGAGAGAGAGAGAGAGAGAGAGAGAGAGAGAGAGGACAGACAGACAGACAGACAGAGAGAAGGAAAAGACAGACAGACAGACAGACAGAGTATTGTAACCAACACCATTTTCTACCCTGCAGTGTTTTCCATGCATACAAAGCAACGCTGCTTCAGAATCTCAGCTGTCAGGACAGGTTAATTTTGACACCCAGCCAACCACTGGGGGCAAATCATGGCTGCCAGCAAGCTGACACAGAAACTAGTTTCAAAACGAAGCGACTGAGGGCGGAAAATGAAGCCAAATTTAGAAAGAGAAGGGGTTAATTACCACCAAGGGACACAGACAAACAGACTGCAGGACAAGACACAATGCGTTTCGACCTCTCGGGTCTTCCTCGGGCAAAAAACAATGTTTAGGACAGTGAAAACGAAGAACGAGAAACCACTTATCCGCTCACATTCGGCGCAAAATCAAAATGGCTGTTGGATGACACCGAATATGAGAAGACAGGTGGTTTCTCGTTCTTCGTTTTCACTGTCCTAAATGTTACTTGTTTTTGCCTGAAAAGACCCAACAGGTCGAAATGTATTGTGTCTGGTCCTGTATTCTGTTTGTCTGTGTCCTTGGTGGTAACTAACCCCTTCTCTTTCTAAAAATTTGACATGGAAACTGTTAACATGTTCATATGGCAAGACTGAAACCCCCAAAACCAGGTGAAGGCCTACACCGATCTCAACCATGCTCATCTCCAACCACGCTCCCAAAAGATGCAATGAAAACTCCGGAGACCCGCCAATATTAGTGTCTGTACTTGTACCCAGGCTGTTTGTAAATATATTCCACATCGAGATATCGTGATTGAAATTCTGTCAATATTCTTCATGCTAATGTTATCCCCTTTTTTTGTATGTCTGTATGTGGATTTTTTTTTTTTTTGCTCTATAATTGTGTAGTACTCCATCTGTTCATTTGCTGATTTATGAAATGCTGATTGTTTGAATTAAACATTTTACAGTTAAAAAGCCAGAAAAAGGAATTAAAAGGGAAGTCAAACAATCAAACAGGAGGGAAACAAAACGGGACAGCGCAGACTCCCGCCAAAGTGGAACCAGATCCTGGATTTCACTTTTAGTCAGCTCGTGCGTGGAAACGATATTGTTCGCCAGGACATGAAGAGAGAGAGAGAGAGAGAGAGAGAGAGAGAGAGAGAGAGAGAGAGAGAGAGAGAGAGAGAGAGAGTGGTAATTTAGAAAGAGATAGAATGGAGGGGGTATTGGGGGAGGGTGGCTATCTTGTTTGGCAATATCACGGCAGGAGGTTGGGGGAAACGAAGTCGAGACAAAAAACGGTAAAAAAAAAAAAAAAAGGGGGGGGGGGAACTCTCTCTCTCTCTCTCTCTCTCTCTCTCTCTCTCTTCTCTCTCTCTCTCTCTCTCTCATGGGCCGGTGGCCTTCACAATCAAACCAGTGTCAGTGTTAGTGTTAGTCTCTCTCTCTCTCCTCTCTCTCTCTCTCTCTCTCTCTCTCTCTCTCTCATGGGCCGGTGGCCTTCACAATCAAACCAGTGTCAGTGTTAGTGTTAGTGTTAGTCTCTCTCTCTCTCTCTCTCTCTCTCTCTCTCTCTCTCTCTCTCTCTGAATGTGTATGTGTGTGCTCCGAAAACGTATTCTCATTCAGTTAACATGGGGAGTGGGAAGAGGGAAGAGAAGGAGGGAGGGGGGGGGAAGGGGCGAACAGTAGCGATGAGAGAGGAAGGGGGTGGGGGGGGAGGAGACACTGCATAGTCCGCCTATGTCCGCCTAGGCGATTGTGATGATGTTTTACTATGACGATTTGTGGCCCATTTTTTTCTCCCCGCGCTGATTTTCCCCTTCGAAATGCACTCTTTTCGGAAATTCCTCGTTTGTATTTCTATTTTCACTTTTCTTTTTTTTTTTTAGAGTGGGGCACAGGGCTGGAGTGGAGGCCTGACACCCCCCCCCCCCCCCGCCTCCTACGCCCCCACCGCTCCTTCCACCTCCTTCTGACCCGCGTCTGACCTTAACTGGTCCACAGCGTTCTCTCTTTTAGCGTGTGGGTTGCTGCCTTGTCATGCATGAATCAGTTTGGGGCTTTGGCCCCCATCGGAGAAGGGAGAGCAGGGCTACAACACTAATGTGCTCCGCACGTTTTCATGCGTTCGCTTTTTATACAGGGTGTTTGTGCCCGTTTAGAGGATCTGTTAACAAACACTTGCCAAATGGGGGAGGGGTGGCAGGGAGGGGTGGGGGAAGGGGAGGGGTGCGAGGAGTGGGGAGGGGGGGGGAGAAGCGGGTATCGTGGAAGGACCCATTTCTTGTGTTTTGGCATTATAAGCAGCGCGCCAGTCCAACGCCTTATAACAGAGTAAGGTAATGTTGCTTACAGCCCAACCGACCGCAAAGGGCCATATCAGGGCTGTCACTGCGTTCGACTAATGACAGGCCGTTACTATTCATGGTGCATGGAGAAAAAGTCAATGGCGTTTGATAATTACACTTTTTTTTCTGATTTCTACTTCTTAAAGACAATATTTGATTCGCTTTGTGTTGATAAGATAAAGTGGATTTGAAATGGGAAAAGCTTTGAAACAGAAATCAAATGCTTTGTTTTTATTTTTGGTTCCTCATCTAACCCTCCACTTTACGCAAAGTCGTTGCTGCTTAAAAAATTATCAGTTAATATATGTTTCAGCTTACGACATTCGCCGAATTCTGTAAACGTGTTCGTGATTGGTCATTACCAGGAGCTCAATTTGCCCGCTGTTCATGCCGTGCAACACGACGGAAGGGAGGCAATTCCTTTCTTTCCGACTACGCCCTGGTTGACGTGAGTGGCATGCAGTTTTCCGGCGAAGTTCATTATCGGCAATAGAGTGGTCTGCAGCAAAAAAAAAGAACCCGGACCAAACCAAGTCTACGGCGTTTTTAGTTTATTTTTATTTTCTGTTGTTTTTTTTCCCCTTTTTGTTTAGTTTTTTGTTTTCAGTTCTTCAAAATGTTATTATTAGATCCCTCGAAAACTGACACCATTATAAAGAATGAATCCAGTTTGAGGATAGCTTAACTATGACATCCAGTCCTTCATTTGGTATACACAAAACTGTATTGGAAACGAAAAGAAAAAATGGAAGGGGACAATTTTCATATATTCTAATACATACGTCTCTGTGGTGTGTGCCAGAATTGCAAGGAACAATATCATGAGAAGAATCATTCTCCATTTTTTTCTGGCGAACAGTTATATTCCGCGACATTGTGTGGAAGTTCTTTTTTCATTCGCTCTCTCTCTCTCTCTCTCTCTGTCTCTCTCTCTCTCTCTCTCTCTCTCTCTCTCTCTCTCTTTTGTAAGTTATATTTTGCTTATCTGGAAAAGTTGTTCGATCATATAATAATATGAATTTGTTTATTCGATTCTCCATTACACTAAACTGTAATATTAATTTGTGCAATGATATGAGTATTTTTGTACAGTACAGCGTGATGCATGGAAAACAAAACCTCTGTGTGTGTGTGTGTGTTTCCTTTCGGCTTTAATAGAACACAGTAAACTAGTAACGACAGATTGAAAGAGTGGGCACTCCCTAAATTCTGTATCATTGAGTTATGAGCTCCCTCCCTCCCTCCCTCTCTCTCTCTCTCTCTCTCTCTCTGTCTCTTTCTCTTCTTTCAATAAAGTGTGCCTTTGGCGTCTGTAGAAGAAAAGAATTGGTCAACTCTTTCATCACCACAGAAGCCACTTGGAATAACTTAGTTCAATTTTCGTGTTTTTTTTTCTTTTCTTTTGTTTATGTTCTTTTAGATTTTCGCTCATATTTGAATATCAAATGGAATAAATTTGCATTGGATGATTTTCTAAGATGGCGTGTCCTTAATAACAGTTGGCTTAGTGGTTCCAGAGAGACAGCCTTGTAAATCTAATACTCCACACTAGCTCTTTGGCACAGCTGGTTTTCCGGTGCTTGCAGCTTGAGGACAGTTGGCAGTGACAGGGTTTAAGCATTTTATTTGCATCCTGTAATGACATTAGGATTTTTTGCAGTTATTTCTTTGTGATCAGCAATCTTAGGCATAAAATTGAGCCGCTCAGTTTGCAAATTGTACTCCACCCCACCTCCCATTTTGATAAAGCACTTCATTTGCATTCTGTAACGACATCATGATACCAATATTGATTTCTTTGTGATCAATAATCCTGGGCATAAAACTGTGCTGTTCAATTTGCATATTGTACATCACCCTCCCCCCCCCCCCCCTTCATCCCCCTCCAACCCCCCCCCCCCCCCCCCCCCCCCCTTCTCGTCCTGACAGCAGCATGATCAGATCATGATCTCTCAAGGGGGAAAGTCCATTAGAAAAGGAATTCTCCTGGCGTGAAAGGTACTGCTGGCCAAATCCACCCCATCGCAGGATGTTTCCAGTGTTATATTTCTCATTGGGCATTGCATTTAGCCACTCACGGAAAGAGAATTAGCGTTCTGCGCGTTCGGCATCCACCGCCCGTTCAGTGGCCATTTACTGTCACATTAGCTCGCATGAACCACAAAAATACTACCGAAATAGTAGGAATGGGCCTGCGATGATGACGTGGTGACACGGAGAGAGAAGAGACAGGTGTAGGGATGCGGGGGGGGGGGGGGGGGGGGGGGAGACGGAGGTGGGAGGGGCGAGGGGAGTATAAGGGGAGGGAGGGGCTGCGGTCGTGGACATGAGGTGTGTAGCGCAGAAACCTCATAGTTTATTGGCAAATCGGCGTCCTGGTGGACTGACGTCCTGAATGTACGGTTAGTAAATATGTATTGCAGATATGGTTTCATTTGCTAGATAGACACGTTAATGCCATGCCCGTGGACTGATGTCGTGATGACTATAGATTCTTGGAGTGTCGTTCTTCTTCGTTCCACTATACAGAAACCTGAACTGAGGCTAAAATAAGAAAGAAAGAAAGAAAGAAAGAGAGAAAGAAAGAGAGAAAGGCAAAAAAAAAGAAATAAAAAAGAGAAAAGGAGGAGGAGGAGGAGGAGAAGGAGGAGGAGGGGGAGGAGAGAAGAAGAAAAGGAAGAAGAAGAAGAAGATGATGATGATGATGATGATGATGATGATGATGATGATGTTGATGATGGTGAAAATGATGATGATGACGACGGTGATGATGATGATGATCACAAAGAAGAAGAAGAAGAAAGGAGAAGAAAAAAAAAAAAGAGGAGGGAGGACCGGCAGAAAAGAAGTCCAGAAGAGGAATATAAAGACGGGAAGAGAAGAAGAAGAAGAAGAAGAAGAAGAAGAAGAAGAAGAAGAAGAAGAAGAAGATGACTATAATGATGATGATGATGATGATGATGATGATGATGATGATGATGATGATGATGAAGGAGGAGGAGGAAAAGAAGTAGTAGTAGTAGTGGCAGCAGCAGCAGCAGCAGCAGCAGCAGTAGTAGTAGTAGTAGTAGTAGTAGTAGTAATAGTAGCAGTAGTAGCAGTAGTAGTAGTAGTAGAAGAAGAAGAACAAGAACAAGAAAGCATAAGGAAAATGAAAAGAAGAAGATCGAGGAAGACACGAAGAAAAACATAAAACAAAAAAATAAATGAATAAATAAAAAGCCAACCAAACAAAAAGAATAAAGAAGAAAAGGGGGAAAAAAAAAGACGACAGAAAAATAAAGAAGACGACCCTTCGATTTACTATTACACAGCCACGTTCCTCATTGGAAATCTTTCCACGCAGCTCACTGACAGACCTTCTCAAGGGACTGCAGTAAAACCGTCATCGACACAGGGGTGATTTCCCCTACATGTTCGATCTGTTCCACCACCCCCACCCCCCACCCCTTCCCCACGTGCTTTCAAAAATCGCGGAACCTCCGGTGCTACAGAGAATACGCAAGTAAGAAAGGGACATTTGTGTATGTACGCGAGGTGGAGTTTACCTACGAGCTTTGTGTGTGTGTGCGTGCGTGCGTGCGTGCGTGCGTGCGTGCGTGCGTGTGTGTGTGTGTGTGTGTGTGTGTGTGTGTGTGTGTGTGTGTGTGTGTGTGTGTGTGTGCGTGCGTGCGTGCTCTCTATAGATGCACCCTGCAACCTTTTGAAGATATTCCCCCATCATTTTCCTTGCTGCTTGTTTAAGACACTACCGCAACAGTCTGTTTGAAAAAAGAAAGAAAAGAAAGTCCTCAAAACTGTGTAAGACACCTTTCATGCAGCCTGTTAAAACATTTCAATTGCTGCATGTTTAGGACACTTTCCCTGAAATCTGTTTAAGATATTAACTCAACGGCCTGTTGAAGACGTTTTCCCGTGCAACCGGTTTAACATACTTCCAGTGTGTCTTGTTTAGGAGACTAAATGAAACTTGTTTAAGACAATTTCCCTGCAGCCTGTTTAAGTCACTAACATTGCACCCTGTTTAAGTCACTAACATTGCAGCCGGTTTAAGTCACTTCCTTTGCAGCCTGTTTAAGTCATTTCCTTTGCAGCCTGCTTAAGTCACTAACATTGCGACCTGTTTAAGTCACTAACATTGCAGCCTGTTTAAGTTACTAACATTGCAGCCTGTTTAAGTCATTACCTTTGCACCCTGTTTAAGTCACTTCCTTTGGAGCCTGTTTAAGTCACTTCCTTTGGAGCCTGTTTAAGTCACTAACATTGCAGCCTGTTTAAATCACTAACATTGCACCTGTTTAAGTCACTTCCTTTGCTGCTGTTTATGTCACTAGCATTGCAGCCTGTTTAAGTCACTTTCTTTGCCGCCTGTTTAAGTCACTAGCATTGCAGCCTGTTTAAGTCACTAGCATTGCAGCTTGTTTAAGTCACTAGCATTGCAGCCTGTTTAAGTCACTTTCTTTGCCGCCTGTTTAAGTCACTACATTGCAGCCTGTTTAAGTCACTAACATTGCAGCCTGTTTAAGTCACTAGCATTGCAGCCTGTTTAAGTCACTTCCTTTGCAGCCTGTTTAGTCATCTTCCTTTGCAGCCTGTTTAAGTTATCTAGCATTGCAGCCTCTGGTTTAAGTCACTAACATTGCAGCCTGTTTAAGTCACTGCTTTGCAGCCTGTTTAAGTCACTAACATTGCAGCCTGTTTAAGTCACTGCATTGCAGCTGTTTAAGTCACTTTAATCACTACTTGCAGCCTGTTTAAGTCACTAGCATTGCAGCCTGTTTGTCACTTCCTTTGCAGCCTGTTTCAAGTCACTATCATTGCAGCCTGTTTAAGTCACTAACATTGCGCTGTTTAATCACTACATTGCAGCCTGTTTAAGTCACTACCATTTGCAGCCTGTTTAAGTCACTAGCATTGCAGCCTGTTTAAGTCACTATACCATTGCAGCCTGTTTAAGTCACTTGCATTGCAGCCTGTTTAAGTCTCTAGCATTGCAGCCTGTTTAAGTCACTAACATTGCAGCCTGTTTAAGTCACTATGCTTGCAGCCTGTTTTAAGTCACTAGCATTGCAGCCTGTTTAAGTCACTTCATTTGCAGCCTGTTTAAGTCACTAGACATTCAGCCTGTTTAAGTCACTAACATTGCAGCCGGTTTAAGTCACTTGCACTTGCAGCCTGTTTAAGTCATAGCCATTTGCAGCTGTTTAAGTCACTACATTGCAGCCTGTTTAAGTCACTAACATTGCATCCTGATGTTTAAGTCATTAGCATTGCAGCTGTTTATAGTCACTTCTATGCGCCTGTTTTAAGTCCTTTCCTTTGCAGCCTGTTTAAATCACTTCCATTGCGCTGTTTAAGTCACTAACATTGCAGCTTGTTTAAGTCACTACATTGCAGCTGGTTTAAGTCACTTCCTTTGCAGCCTGTTTAAGTCACTTTCCTTTGCAGCCTGTTTAAGTCACTCCTTGCAGCCTGTTTAAAGTCACTTCCTTTGCAGCCTGTTTAAGTCACTAACATTGCAGCCTGTTTAAGTCACTAACATTGCAGCCTGTTTAAGTCACTTCCTTTGCAGCCTGTTTAAGTCACTTCCTTTGCAGCCTGTTTAAGTCACTTACATTGCAGCCTGTTTAAGTCACTAACATTGCGCCTGTTTAAGTCACTTCCTTTGCAGCCTGTTTAAGTCACTAGCATTGCAGCCTGTTTAAGTCACTTTCTTTGCGCTGTTAAGTCACCTTGCAGCTGTTTAAGTCACTACATTGCGCTGTTTAAGTCACTAGCATTGCAGCCTGTTTAAGTCACTTTCTTTGCCGCCTGTTTAAGTCACTAGCATTGCAGCCTGTTTAAGTCACTACATTGCAGCCTGTTTAAGTCACTAGCATTGCAGCCTGTTTAAGTCACTTCTTTGCACTGCCTGTTTAAGTCACTACATTGCAGCCTGTTTAAGTCACTCATTGCAGCCTGTTTAAGTCACTAACATTGCAGTCTGTTTAAGTCACTAACATTGCAGCCTGTTTAAGTCACTAACTTTGCAGCCTGTTTAAGTCACTTCCTTTGCAGCCTGTTTAAGTCACTTCCTTTGCAGCCTGTTTAAGTCACTTCCTTTGCAGCCTGTTTAAGTCACTTCCTTTTGCAGCCTGTTAAGTCACTAACATTGCAGCCTGTTTAAGTCACTAGCATTGCAGCCTGTTTAAGTCACTTCATTCGCAGCCTGTTTAAGTCACTTCCTTTGCAGCCTGTTTAAGTCACTAACATTGCATGCTGTTTAAGTCACTAACATTGCAGCCTGTTTAAGTTACTAACATTGCAGCCTGTTTAAGTCACTAGCATTGCAGCCTGTTTAAGTCACTCCTTGGAGCCTGTTTAAGTCACTTCCATTGCCGCCTGTTTAAGTCACTAACATTGCAGCCTGTTTAAGTCACTAACATTGCAGCCTGTTTAAGTCACTTTCTTTGCCGCCTGTTTAAGTACTAGCTGCAGCCTGTTAATCACTCTTTGCAGCCTGTTTAAGTCACTACATTGCAGCCTGTTTAAGTCACTACATTGCAGCCGGTTTAAGTCACTTCCTTTGCAGCCTGTTTAAGTCATTCTTTGAGCTGCTTAAGTCACTAACATTGCCGCTGTTTAAGTCACTACATTGCAGCCTGTTTAAGTTACTAACATTGCAGCCTGTTTAAGTCACTGCATTGCAGCCTGTTTAAGTCACTTCCTTTGGAGCCTGTTTAATCACTTCCTTTGCAGCCTGTTTAAGTCACTAACATTGCAGCTGTTTAAGTCACTAACATTGCAGCCGGTTTAAGTCACTTCTTTGCAGCCTGTTTAAGTCATTTCCTTTGCGCCTGCTTAAGTCACTACATTGCCGCCTGTTTAAGTCACCTACATTGCAGCCTGTTTAAGTTACTAACATTGCAGCCTGTTTAAGTCATTACTTTGCACCGTTTAAGTCACTTCCTTTGGAGCCTGTTTAAGTCACTTCCTTTGGAGCCTGTTTAAGTCACTAACATTGCAGCCTGTTTAAATCACTAACATTGCACCACTGTTTAAGTCATTCCTTTGCAGCCTGTTTAGTTAAGCATTCACCTGTTAGTCACTTCTTTGCGCCTGTTTAAGTCACTACATTGCAGCCTGTTTAAGTCACTTGCCTTTGCAGCTGTTTATAGTCACTAGCATTGCAGCCTGTTTAAGTCACTTTCTTTGCCGCCTGTTTAAGTCACTAACATTGCAGCCTGTTTAAGTCACTACATTGCAGCCTGTTTAAGTCACTAGCATTGCAGCCTGTTTAAGTCACTTCTTGCAGCTGTTTGCACTTCTTTGCCGCCTGTTTAAGTCACTAACATTGCAGTCTGTTTAAGTCACTAACATTGCAGCCTGTTTAAGTCACTAGCATTGCAGTCTGTTTAAGTCACTAACATTGCAGCCTGTTTAAGTCACTAACATTGCATCTTGTTTAAGTCACTTCCTTTGGAGCCTGTTTTAAGTCACTTCCTTTGCAGCCTGTTTTAAGTCACTTCCTTTGCAGCCTGTTTTAAGTCACTTCCTTTGCAGCCTGTTTTAAGTCACTTCCTTTGCAGCCTGTTTTAAGTCACTTCCCTTGGTCTGTTTCATTAACGTCTCTTGAAGCCCGTTTAAAATACGACCGCCAACAGCCTGTTCAAGCCTCTTTCCCCGCAGCCTGTTTGAGACCACCACCCCCATCCCCCCCCCCCCCCCCACCCCCTTCTCCTCTGCAGCCCATTTAAGACACTCACGTAAAAGGCCGCAAATGATCTGCCAAGGGTGCTTGTCACCGATTTACATGGCCAATTTATGGTGGACAGGGTGGGTGAGGAGAGACACACAACAGGGGGGGGGGGGGGGGGTTGAGAGGGAAGGGGGAAACGGAAGCAGGAGGGGTGGGGATGGGGGTTGGGAGTGGAGGTGGTGTAAGGGTGGTTGTCTATCGTGCCGTTGCATTAAACAAGGATTTAGGTTCTGCCAAGAGGGCGTGAATGGAGAGGTTGGTGTGGGGGTGGGGTGGGAGGCGGGGGGAGGAGTGAAAAATACTGCTGAGACTGGGAAAAGGTGGAGGTGAGGAAGGCCTGGGGGAGGGAGGGAGGGTGGTTTGTAGGCTGGAAGGGAACGAGGCTGAGGGAGTGTGGCACGGAGGTGAGGGGAGGAGGGGGGGGGGGTGAGGGGGGTTACGGGAGGATGAGGAGGAGCTAGATATCCTGGCATCCAACATGATTATCTTGCAAGGGATGCAGGTCTGCTCAATTTCCTGGTTATGCCCTTAGTGTCCATGCGCTTGCATACAACACACACACGCGCGCGCGCGCACGCACGCACGCACGCACTCACACACAACACACACACACACACACACACACACACACACACACACACACCGTGCACGGCACGTATGAGAGAGAGAGAGAGAGAGAGAGAGAGAGAGAGAGAGAGAGAGACAGAGACAGAGAGAGAGACAGACAGACAGACAGACAGACAGACAGACAGGCAGAGAGGAAAAGCAACCAATCGATGTTATGAGACCCTTCAAGTTTTACTTCCTTCATCTCTCGCTGAGAACCAATCGACCGACTTCCTGCCTCCCCTTGCCTGGTCTTCAGCCTTTCTCGTGACCTTCATGGAACGGTGTCGTCACCTTGCGAGTTGTCCTGTATTCCCCGCATCGAACTATCGACTGGAACTGGTGGTTCAGATGTGAACAGCAGCCGTTCACATCTGGAGCTGGAAGGACACTAGAGACAGCGTGGACCCCCGCCAGGATCAAACAGAGCAGGAGTGAAAACGAAATGG
>CM065730.1:47012304-47017304 GCA_033310375.1 Conus canariensis
GGCATATAGACTTTCAGAAGGCATTCAACAGAGTCTAGCAGGAAGCGCTGTGGGCCACAACGAAGACATTTAACATCGGGCAAAAAGCTAATCAACACTATCCAGCATTTGTACTCCAAACCAACCAGTGAAGTACACACAGGATGCTATTGTACGAGTCGTTCTATGCGTTAGTTGGAGTTTGTCAGAGCTGCCTTCAATATCCCCCACTTTTTACCATAATTCTTGAACGTGTCATGACTCATCCACTTGGAGTTCAGTCATAAATGATCCACTTGGAGTTCAATCAGCACAGTCAGCACTGGAGGAAGATCCATCACAAACCTTCGATTTGCAGATGAAATCGATGGCCTGGTTAATAATGAACAAAACCTTGCAAACTTTGTCAAAAGATGGATGAAACATCAGCAAGACAAGACATGAAATCAGCGCCGAGAAGACGAAGTAAACAGCTAGCCAAAACATGACCATCACCACCGATATAACTGTCCAAAGACAAAAACCAAGAACTGTTCAATTACTTGGATTCATCATCAGCATTAAGGGATCCCATTCGAAATCTTCCCAAGAGCAGCAAAGACATCAACACTGTCTTGGCTGCAACACTTAAGGAAGGACAATAACATCTATATTAAACACAAGATCATAGTGTTGCGTAAGATCGGACAAATCCATCTTCTAGTCTAAAAGCCAGAAATGTGCCTCACAGAGCATGTCGAAACAGGAATCTTAATCATGGAATGAGGTGGTACCGAAAAAAACACGAAACATCAGAGTGAAACCAGATCTTGTCAGCAATGAGCATTGGCGTCAAGCTATCAAGCAACACATCGGACTCTATAAAGATCTACTGATATCAGCTGAGAAAAGAAAAATACGTTGGTATGGCCACCTAACAAGATCCAGTAAACAATCCTAAGGGGAACAATTGTGATACGCACATGGAAGGAACAACAGCGAAAACAACATAAAACGATGGGCGGACAATATTGCAGAGTGGACAGGGACCCAAGCCTTGGTATACACCCATTAGAGCTGTAGGAATCTGATGCACAGTTCTTTGGTGTGGCTATCTAATGACTCGTCATTGAATTAAGGAGAGCAGAACACACACACACACACACACACACACACACACACACACACACACACACACCACTCACTCACTCACTCACTCACTCTCACTCACTCACACACACACACACACACACACACAAACGCGCGCGCGCGCACACACACACACACACACACACACACACACACACACACACACACACACACACACACATCTGTCTATCTATCTTCCTATAAGCATTTTGCAATAACTCTAATACACGTTCTGTTTAATACATATATATGATCAATTAACAAATAAGTAGAGAGAGAGAGAGAGAGAGAGAGAGAGAGGAAGAGAGAGCGAGAGGGGAGAGAGAGAGAGAGAGAGAGAGAGAGAGAGAGAGCGGCCAAACAGACGGACAGATAGGAACGCAGACAGATAGACAGACAGATAGACAGACAGCGACAGAGACAGAGACAGACAGCGACAGAAACAGAGACAGACACACACAAAAGCGGGGAAAAGAAGAGACAGAGACACTGAACACATTCAATCAGTTTGACGAACCTTTTCAAGTTCAGTTTCCTTCAGTGCGGGTCATAACCGTTGACATTTCTGCCTCCTGATCCAAACGACCCCCTTCTTCCCGGGAAGCATCAATACAGCGCTCACTTTTGATCTTCCCACAGTCCAGGCCCCGATCCCTCCCTCCCTCCCTGCCCCCCACCCCCACCCCCCACTCCTAAACATCCCCACCCTCACTCCCACACTCATTCCCACCCCCTCACCCATCTACCATCTCTCAAGAGGGGACCAGTCGCTCTCAAAAATTGGCTTTCAGCATCATATGCACAGCAACCTTTGGAAGACTCGGAATTCTAGGAGATTGGTTTTTTTTTAATGTATATTGAGAAAAAGAAAGTACAACGTGAATTAAGAACGGAGAAGGGAAGAAAGGAATGAAAGAAGCCAGACAGACAGACGAGAGAGAGAAAAGAAACGAAAGAAAGAAAGAAAAGAAAGAAGGAAAGAAAGAAAAAAAGAAAACAAAGAAAGAAAAGAAGAAAGAAAAAAAAGCAAAAAAGAAAAGAAGAGAAAGACAGAAAAGAAAGAAAGAAAAGAAAAGAAAAGAAGGAAAGAAGAAAGAAAGAAAGAAAGAGAGAGAGAGAAAGAAAGGAAGGAAGAAAGAAAGAAAGAGAGAAAAGAAAGAAAGAAAGAAAGAGTGAAAAGAAAGGAAGAAAGAAAAGAAAAGAAAAGAACACAAAAGCAAAATCAAAGAGAAGAAAACAGGAAAAGTATTCCGGTGGATAAACGCTTGTCTGCGAAGCCAGATAATTGCAGGATCGAGTCTCAAATGAAGCCGTTTTTTTTTTCCCCCTTGTCCTCTATTCCTTTTCACTAGGCACTCAGAGAGAGACATGCGACAGATATATGTACAAAGGCCTTATTTTATGCACACGTCTTCCAACGTGTCAGGCTAATGAGAAAGAGAATGCTGCAGATTCTAAACAGCCAATCAGATTTCGTTACTATCTGTGATGCACAGGGATAACAATCACTGCTGAGCATAATTCGGAAAGATTTTCTTTTAGACCTGTCGCTCTGTAAGAGCGGACTTATCTTGTTGGCACCGCAGAAGAAGTGGAGTTTCAACGGAATTAAGCTGACTTAGAAACTTGATGGGCTAAACTTCGTCTTTTTTTGTTTGTTTTACTTCATCTCTGTCTCTTTTATTTATAAATATTAATGTATGTATCGGATTAAGTGATTCGTCCGATTTTGTAAACCAGTCTCCGATTGGGACACAGAGCCCGAAGCATATATCTGTTCTACAGAATGCTGATCTCACCAGTCACAGACGGGAAAGGGAGAAAGTTCAAACTACTCAGTCTCATCCATTTTTTTCCGTGCGTCATTCCTTTCATCTTCGACGAGAGAGAGAGAGAGAGAGAGAGAGAGAGAGGAGAGAGAGAGAGAGAGAGAGAGAGAGAGAGAGAGAGGGAATGTTGCTTACAGCCCAGCCGATTGCAAAGGGTCATATCACGGCTGTCACAGCGTTGAAGTCAACTCTCAAGTCATTAAACACACACACACACACACACACACACACACACACACACACACACACACACACAAAACACACGCATGCACGCACGCACGCACACACACACACACACACACACACACACACACACACACACACACACACACACACACACACACACTCATCCACACAACACCTTAAAACACACCTTCTAAAAACACACTAGGAAATTCGTCGAAAATCTTTCTTCCGTAAAATCTGAAATCGGATGAAAAATGTTGATCCCTTTCAGAAATGCAAAGATCACATCATGTGGGTCATCTCTAAACACAGTTTTTCATGGAGTCTGCTGTACAGTGTTTATGTCTCACATCATGCAGGTCCCAAGCAAGTTTCAAATGCTGTAGTTAAGGTACCTAGGTCGCAACGGAACACTTCGCAGCATGAGCTATTCTCTTCCTTTGGGAGAGGGGGTTGGGGGGGGGGGGGGGGGGTCAACATGCCAAGATAAAAAAAACTCTGGTTTTTAGTCTAGTTCTGTGGAATGGTCTGACTCTCATCTTTGCCGGAGACAGTTTCTGTCACATGGTTAAACAGGTAAATCACCCTTCTCTTTTTTTTGTTTTGTTTTGATTACTTATCACCAGAAGATTTGCAGTCTTTGGGGAATCACGTAGCAGGACGTATATGTTAATACATAGCATGCACCGAGAGAGAGAGAGAGAGAGAGAGAGAGAGAGAGAGAGAGAGAGAGAGAGAGAGAGAGAGAGAGAGAGAGAGGTAAACAAGATTTTCCGATTCCGCTTCTCTCCGTTAATAATCCATTCAATCTTCCTTGTCTTTCAAGACTACAGGGTGCATGCGTGCGTGAGTGGGCGCGTACGTGCGTGCAAGTGCGTGTGATATTGTGAGAACGTGACGCAAGACGAAGGAGGGTTCTATTTTCGGTCATGTAGCAGGGCAAAATTGGCCGATTCCCACTCCTGCCACGAGACTATCGTTGAATCATTCTACACAGCTAGAACTGAATAAATAAATGAATAAATGGATAGATAAATTAACAGTTCCCTTCAACATCCAGATCCCTTAAAGCTTATGGCATGAAAAGAGACACATACATACAAGCATACTTTCGAGTCAAGAGAGAGAGAGAGAGAGAGAGAGAGAGAGAGAGAGAGAGAGAGAGAGAGAGAGAGAGAGAGAGCTTTGTTCAACATGAAGGTCATGTCCCCCTCGTAAAAGGAGTGTTGTGGAAAAAAAAAAACCCAGGTGAGATTAATAAAGTATCTAACAATGGGCATCAACTGATCATCATCGATAGATCAATATTGTTACTAAACATCAACTGATAATTAACTATATGATGTGTGCGACAGAAGATTCCCTTGGGCACGCTGTAAAGAGTGAAAGTCCAAACAAGGAAGTGTTATTTTTCTGAAAGTTATATACTTCGCAAGATCACTCACAGCACGTCGGCAAAAGATATTACAAACTCTGCTTTCGTTACGGCCTTTGCAGATAAAATCATGCTGACTTTGTTTTCTCTAGCGATGATGACGAAGAAAAAAATGGGAAAATCCAGATCTTGCTCCCTGTCCATTTTAACTGATAAATAAGCCAGAACACAGAGCTCCTAGCATAACATTATCAGTCTCCAAAATCCCCCGAAGTCGGAGTGTGGCTGCCCATATGGCGGGGTAATCAAAAACGGTCACACACGTAATGTTCTCATCCCCAGCTGATGCATTTGTACCATAGTGTTCAAGTACTTCGGCTGTTCGGATGTTCCCTGGAGTCTTTTAGCCAGGGTACGACAACAACAACAACAACAACTGAAGTGCCTGTAACTATAACTGGTCGCTATATTGCATACGACATGGACATTCTTGCCGTCTGCGA
>CM065730.1:47022304-47024804 GCA_033310375.1 Conus canariensis
AAAAGATGTCTTTGAAACCGTTATAACAGTGTTTTAACGGTTTTTAACGGTTTTATTTTTTTAGAGATTAGCCCAAAACCATCCTCGGGTCACAACAGACGTACCTGCTAAATTTCAAGAAGATCGGGTTTTAAACAGTTTCTTTTATAGGGTTTGGTGTTTTTAACGGTTTTTAACTGTTATAAATAACGTTTTTTAACTGCCAAATAACGGTTCTAATTATAGAGAAGTAGCCCTGTACCTGTGCAATGTCACAACGGCTATTTGAAGAAAAGCAGAGGAAAAAGATGGCTTTGAAACCGTTATAACAGCTTTTTAACGGTTTCAACGGTTTTATTTTTTTAGAGATTAGCCCAAAACCATCCACGGGTCACAACGGACGTACCTGCCAAATTTCATTACAATCGGTTGAGCCGTTTTTGAGTCTATAGCGTACACACACACACACACACACACACACACACACACACACACACACACACACACACACACACAGAATTTGCCATTTATATATTAGATATATATATATATATATATAGAATACACAACACACACACACACACACACACACACACACACACACACACACATATATATATATATATATATATTGAGAGAGAGAGAGAGAGAGAGAGAGAGAGAGAGAGAGAGAGAGAGAGAGAGAGAGAGAGAGAGAGAGTTTTATACGTTTTTTCGGTTTTCTTTCCCTCACATTCTCCACTACCCCCCGGTTTTTTTTTTCTTTTTAAATCGTTGCCAAGCCATTATTGTGATGACAAAGGAGCGCGAGTCTGCACTTGCTTCCCCCTTGTACTAATTTGTTCAACTCATTAACTTAATTAATCAATCAATCAATCAATCAATCTATCTGTCTATCTATCTATCTATCTATCTATCTATCTATCTATCTATCTATCTACCTACCTGTTTATCTATCTATATTCCCCCACGACTGACTTGTTCAACGCATTGTCTTGATCAATCATTCAGTCAATCAATCAACCAATCAATCAATCTATCTATCTTCTATCTACCTATTTTCCATTTATCTATCTATCTATCTGTCTGTCTGTCTGTCAGTCTGTCTGTCTGTCTGTCTATCTATCTATCTATCTATCTATCTCTGTCGATCGATCTGACTGTCTATGTATGTATGTATCTGTCTATCTCTCTATCCATCCATGTATGTGTGTATGTATGTATCTGTCTGTCTATCTGTCAATCCATCCATCTATCTAGCTAGTTAGTTAGCTAGCCATCCGTCTGTCTGTCTGTCAATCTATCTTTCAATCTATTGAGAGAGGCATACAGACAGACAGAACAGACAGATACGCATGCGCGCGAGCGCCCCCCCCACCCCACCCCACCCCCACCCCACCCCACACACACACACATACACACACTCATGCAGAGACAGAGAGAGGGAGAGAGAGAGAGGGACGGAGTGCGGGAGGGAAGGAGGGAGGGAGGAGGAGAGGAGGAAGAGAGAGGAAACAGTGAAGGAGAGAGGAGAGAGAGAGAGAGAGAGAGAGAGAGACAGACAGACAGACAGACAGACAGACAGACAGGCAGGCAGACAGGCAGACAGACAGACAGACAGACAGAGACAGACAGAAAAAAGTGACAGCCACAGACAGAGACAGACACAGAGAAAGACAGAGAGAGTAAGAGACACAGAGACAGAAGGGTGGTAAGGCGAGAAAGAAGAGACAAAAAAGAGGAAACAAACTGGCACAGAGCACCTGTTTTTCACTGTTCCTGTTCTTCCTATTGTCTACCTTTCCTGTTCTTCCTATTGTCTACCTTTCCTGTTCTTCCTGTTGTCTACCTTTCCTATTCTTCCTATTGTCTACCTTTGCTGTTCTTCCAATTGTCTACCTTTCCTGTTCTGTCTATTGTCAGCCTTTGCTGTTCTTCCTATTGTCTACCATTCCTGTTCTTCCTATTGTCTACCTTTCCTGTTCTTCCTGTTTTCTACCTTTCCTGTACTTCCTATTGTCTATATTTCCTGTTCTTTCTATATTGTCTACCTCTCCTGTTCTTTCTATATTGTCTACCTTTCCTGTTCTTCCTACTGTCTACCTTTCCTGTTCTTCCTATTGTCTACCATTCCTGTTCTTCCTATTGTCTACCTTTCCTATTCTTTCTATATTGTCTACCTTTCCTGTTCTTCCTATTGTCTACCTTTCCTGTTCTTTATATATTGTCTACCTTTCCTGTTCTTCCTATTGTCTATCTTTCCTGTTCTTCCTATTGTCTACCTTTCCTGTTCTTTATATATTGTCTACCTTCCTTGTTCTTCCTGTTGTCTACCTTTCCTGTTCTTTATATATTGTCTACCTTTCCTGTTCTTCCTATTGTCTACCTTTCCTGTTCTTTCTATTGTCTACCTTTCCTGTTCTTCCTATTGTCTACCTTTCCTGTTCTTTCTATTGTCTGTCTTTCCTGTTCTTCCTATTGTCTACCTTTCCTGTTCTTTCTATTGTCTACCTTTCCTGTT
>CM065730.1:47042304-47054804 GCA_033310375.1 Conus canariensis
GAATTACAGGACAAACTGCTGTGAAGGTCTGTTCGTACTGTATATATAACCTATGCTCTGTCTCCTGATCTTTGTTGAATTACAGGACAAACTGCTGTGAAGGTCTGTGCGTACTGTATAACCTAACATCCCGCTTTCAAGGTCCTCTCTGCACATTGACCTTCAAGGTTTCTGTCCGTAACCTTGCACCTTGTCTTGAGGGGTCTTGTTTATTGACAGAGTAAACTACTTTCAAGGTCTGCATGCGAACAGTGTAATCTTAACAGCTGTCATCAAGGTGTCTGTGAGTACTGAAGCAATTACCTTTACTGGTCTTCAGTCCGAAGCGTATAACCTATGGCCCCTTCTTCAGGGTCATTTGAACATAGATTATGACCTACCACCCAGTCTTCAGGGGTCATCTGTGTGTACGATATAACCTAACACCTAGAGAGAGAGGGAGGGAGGGAAGGAGGGAGGGAGGGAGGGAGAGAGATTAAACAGAAGAAAGGTAACGTCGAGATAAAACAGTTGTGAGATAAGAAAGGAATGGAAAGAGAGAAGTAGAAGAAGCCAAATACAAAACATGAACGCGTGCTGGCATTTAGCATGTTTCCATTTGGCATCATCCTTCACGGTGGATTTTTTTTCTAAATTACAAAAACAAACACAGAAAGGAGAATTTGAATGTATCATAACTATTCATGTCGTCGTCAAGGATTAGTTTCGGTTAGAGTTTGTACATCATCGGTTTATGTTCTTGGATTGAGAACGAGATATTGAATTTCTTTTCTGTCTTTCTGTCTGTCTGCCTGTCTTTCTTTCTTTTCTTAACCTTTTCATGTGTGATAAAAGGTGGGACACACATCTATTTGTGTATGTGCATGTATGAGGAGGATGGGTGTAGAGGGGGAGAAGCAGTGCAAAGAGGGGATGGGGGGGGGGGGGGTAGGAGAAGCGATGAGAAAGAGGGTAAATTGGAGGCTGAGGTGGAGGAATGGAAGAGTCACATACCACACACACACACACACAAAAATCCTCAGAGAGTCTATTGAACTCAAAATTCTCGATCGATAGTCTGATCTAGTTCCTAGTATTGTGAGGAGAAGAGTTGGGGGGGGGGGATGGGGGAGGAGGAGCGGTGGTTAGGGAGAGGAAGGGGGGGGGGGGGCGCAGGAGACAAGTGGAGAAGAAGGAACGGTTCAAAGACAGAGGAAGAGGAAAGGAGGAGGAGGAGGAGGAGGACATCGAACCGAAATCCAAGATGAGGACTGTAAGTTTAGACCGACCAGCTGCAGAATCTGAGGATAAAATGAAGCGTTGGCTGAGAGGAGAAGAAGGAAGGAGGAGGAGGAGGAGCAGGAGGAGGAGGAAGAGGCACGTGGCATGGCATGTGCCAGCTAATGGCGGCCGTAAGTCAGATAGTGTCTGTCTGATTGTCTGCAGAGCGCAGAGAACGTCTGATGTGTGGAGGGTGGTGGGGGATGGTACTGTTGGTTCCCTGTGTGTGCAGACAGCCTTGGGCCCCCCTTACCTATTCCCACGTTTTTTTTTTCTTCACGACACATCTACACACTTTCTCTCGAGTTTCTTACTGTTGCTACGTTTCCAGCGCCACATCTACACATCTTTCATCGACTTTTCTTTTTTAACTGTTCCTCCTGATCTTTTTTTCTTTCTTTTTTTTTCAAACACCCAATTCATATCGTTCCTCGAGTTTCTTACTGATCCTGCGTTTGCCATACCACACCCTCACACTTTTCCTGGCGTTTCTTACTGTTTTCTACGTTTTTCACGCGATATCCACACACTTTTCCTCGAGTTTCTAATGGTTTTTATGTTTTCCACGCCATATCCATATATTTTTCTTCGCGTTTCTCTATCTACGTTTTCCACTCCATATCCACACACCTTTCCTCGAGTTTCTAACGGTTTTTACCTTTTCCACGCCATATCCACATATTTTTCTTCGAGTTTATCTGTTTTCCACGCCATATCCACATATTGCTCTTCGAGTTTCTCTCTGTTTCTAAGTTTTCCACGCCATATCCACATATGTTTCTTCGAGTTTCTCTCTGTTTCTACGTTTTCCACGCCATATCCACATATTTTTCTTCCAGTTTCTCATAGTTTCTACGTTTTCCACGCAAAATCCACATATTTTGCTCCGAGCTTCTCTCTGTTTCTACGTTTTCAATGTCATATCCACGCACCTTTCTTCGAGTTTCTCACTATTCCTGCATTCATCACGACACATCCATACATTTTCCCCCTGTGTTTTCCACACTACAGTCATAGACCTTTCCTGTCGTTTCTTACTGTTCCTGTGTTTACCTCGCCACTTCCACACACCTTTCCTCGAGTTCCTTGCCATTCCTACGTTATACACCCGAAATCCACACACACCATTGATTCAGTTTCTTAGTGTTTCTACGTTTTCCATGCCCCATCTACACGCCCTTCCTCCTCGAGTTTCCTGCTACTGTTCTACCTTTTCCTACATTTTCCACGCCACAACTTACACACCTTTCATCGATTTCCTTGCTTTTCCTCTATCTTTTCCTCCGTTTTCACACCAGATCCACACAGCTTTTCTTGAATTTCTTTCTCCTACACTTTCTCTTCATTTTGTCCCTTCCTTGTCCTGACTCCAGCTGCCTTAGCTCTGCGTTTTCCTCCCTTTTTCGGTTTCCTTGGTTCCCCCTTCTTCTCCTTTCCTGTACTTACCTTTTACTCTGAAGCTTCCTTCAGTTTTTCCAGCCTTTTCCTGAGTTCTACTATCTCCAGTCTACGTTATTCGTCACTGCTCCAACTTTTCCTTATTTTTGATACTTCCTTGACGCTGTTTATTCCGTCCGCTTTCAGAGAAATTCACCTATCTTTACACCACGCTTTCCTTCATTTTCCCCTTCCGTTTTCTTACTTCATCTTTCTTTAAGCCTTTTTTTTTTCAGTTTTCCTGTTGTTTTTTTTCTTAACTTTACCTAGTTCTCTACTGTACGTGTTCCTTCATTTTTCGTTCCCTTTTTTTAATTAACCAACCTTTGATTTGTGCTTTCCTTTGTTTTTCATTCCTTTTCCTTACTTCACCTACCTTGACTTTACGCTGTCCTTCATCCCCCCCCCCCCCCCCCCCCTGCTATTTCTTACTGTAACTACCTTTCTGTCCAACCCCTTCCTTCATTTTTTTTTCTTCTTCTTTCTTTTCCTTACTTTCCCATCCTTTATGCTTTCCTTCATTTTTCTTCCTACCCATCTCAACCATTTTTGTGTTCCATTTTTTTAAAACTATTCTATGTAATGGTTTTTAAATCCGTGTTTTCAAAGTAATCCCATACATTTCCTTTATTTTACCTACATTCCCCAGTTTTTCTTTCTTTTTTTTTTTTTAATACTTTTCCCCGCACCTTTCCTCCATTTTCCTGTCCCTTCGCTACTTCCTGTGTGGTTTGGTCTGTATCTCCTTGCATGTTCCTGCGTTTCCATAGCCCCTAACCTTTGCTACGTTTTCCTGCCCCCCCCCCCCCCTCCCCCTTCCCTCCCCTCCCCCTCCCAGTTTTTCTTACCTCTTTTTTTTTTTTCTCCTGTTTTCTCTACCGTTTTGACAACTGTCCTACCTTTTTTCTTCTTTCCCTGGCCCTTGTCTATACTTTCCTACTTACTGCTACTTTTCTCTACTTTTCCATTCTTTCGTTATCTTTTCTATACTTTCCAAACCTTTTCAAAAAAGTTCCATACGTTTTTTTCAATCCTTTCTAATGACTCCTGTATCTTTTCGTATGTTTTCGCAACTCTTGCATCATTTTCACTATTCAAACCATTTTCATCGTGTCTTTCTTCTCCCTAACTTCTCCCGTCCTTTATTTCTACATTTTCCTTCTTGTTTGACCCTGACCGCTACAGTGCCTGAACGAGAAACGTTTCAATCGTTGTGGTGTTAGCGCCGTGTACGACGTTGTTGGAAGCGATTCCCGCGGCAGACATTACTATCGACTGCCATTTGTCTTTGTCACCACATTCTACGCTGCGCATTGTTTCCCCTCGTTCCCGGAGCCTATCAGCCTGGCCACTGGGGAGGAGGGTGAAGTGGAGGGGGGGGGGGGGGAGAGAAAATGGGAGGGGCAGGGGGAGGGGAAGGGGCAGGGGGCGGGCAGCCATAATGAAGACTGCACCAGCTGCGTCCTCAGAGAGCGAGCAAGGTACGCAGCAGAGCAAATTCCTGGCCCACTCCGCTAATGCCGTCTGTCCATCTCTTGCTCTGTCTACTCAGTCCCCCCGCCCCTCCCCACCCCCCGCCCTCTCCCACCCCCGTCTCCTCGTCTGTTGCTTGGAGAGTACTGGAGAGTCTGAACCCTGTTCGGTGGTCACTGCGCGTTGTCTCACGGTGGTCTGCACTGCTGTCGTGTGAGCATCACGTTAGCGGCAGGCACAGGGCCATATTTACGTTGATGATTGTAATGGTTTGGTTTAGTTTGTGGCTAGCCCTAGCCCTGATCCTAACAGTACTTAGCCTACCGCTATCCCTAACGCTAGCCCTGCACCTTAATCTCGCTCATTTTTACCAAGAAAAAAAACACGAGTGATAGTCCCTGCAATCGCAGCAGGTGCTACAAGCGTAACGGACGTAAACAGTGCGCATCTCCGTGACGCAAATAGGAAAGGCTGATGACGTAAACTTTGCTGCGATATTTAAGTAATTCTGCGCTAGACATGCTTTCCAGATTTCATAATGTTGCAGCGAAGGATTCCAAAGCAAGGCCATGTACCACAATGAGGGAACTCCTCTTCCGATTTGCATTGTCCGCCTTTTCGTCATATGTGGCAACATCCTGTATTGTCGTATGACGCTATAAGTTAGACACGGGGGCAAGTTTTGCTACTTCCTCCTTTTCCACACCCCTCCCCACCACGCCTCCCTACATACCCCATTCATATCGTTTCCCTCCCTTCCCCCCTCCTGTTCATGTCAAAAGTTAATTGTAGTTGGTTGAAGGTGACATAAACAGTAAAACGTAGAACTGCCTGAACAACGAATGTGGTAAACAGTATACAGCAGTCAAACATAGTGCCAACTGAAAGAGAAATGCGCGGAACAAGAGCCAAACTTAGTACTACGAACGACATATGTGTTAAACAGTAGTCCAGCGTGGAACTGATTGCAGAACAAACATGTTGAACAGTGGTCAGAGGTAGTACTGACAGAGCGCCAAACGTGTTAAGCAGTGGTCAGAGGTAGTACTGACAGAGCGCCAAACGTGTTAAGCAGTGGTCAGAGGTAGTACTGACAGAGCGCCAAACGTGTTAAACAGTGGTCAGAGGTAGTACTGACAGGACGCCAAATGTGTAAGCAGTAGTTAAACGTACCTCTGGAAACACGGCAAACTGGTTCACAGTAGCGCTAGCCACCAGTGTAACAATTCGCCAAACATAGTACTAGTTAAGCATCAAAAGAGGTAAGCAGTCGTCAACCGTAGAACTGTGATTTAAAGACTAATGTGGTAACCAGCTGTCAAACGTAGAACGGACAGAACGACAAATGCGGTAGACAGTAGACAATGTAGCACTGCCTAACCGACAGAACGGAGTAAACACTCGGTTAATAGTTGTGCCGGGTAATGGTGAACAGCAGTCAAACGTAGAACTGGCAGAACGACAAATGTGGTGAATTGTAGTTGAAGTACAGGCTAAATGACGAATGTGGAGGACTTAAGTCGAACGAAGTATTGGATAAATGACGTATGTAGTGAACAGGAGCCTAAGGAAGTACAGGCTAAATGACAAATGCGGTGAACAGTAGTCAAACGAAGTACTGGCTAAATGACAAATGCGGTGAATAGTAGTCAAACGAAGTACTGGCTAAATGACAAATGCGGTGAACAGTAGTCAAAGGAAGTACTGGCTAAATGACAAATGCGGTGAATAGTAGTCAAGTGTAGTGTTTGCTCGACAACGTATTGGTAAAAAACAAAGTAGTCAAGAACAGTGCCTGCTGAACAAACTAACGTAGTACAAACAGTCAAAGAAGTGCTGGCTGCACAAATGGATGTAGTAAAAACAAGTCAAAGAAGTACTGGCTGCACAAATGGATGTAGTAAAAACGAGTCAAAGAAGTGCTGGCTGAACAGCATATGTTGCTAAAAAGGTGTCAAACATAGTTTTGACTGGTCAATCCGTACACTCAAAAAGCAGTCAAATTTAGAACTTGCTGAACAACAAATGCAGTAATATGTAGTCGATTGTAGAGGTGACTGTACAATACATGTAATTAAAAAGTAGTCAAACCTTGAGCTGACTGAACGCGACAGATAGCAAACATTTATGAAGAAGAACAAGAACAAGAACAAGAACAAGCGAAAGAAGAAGAAATAAAAGAAGAAGAACAGTAGTAAAATGTAGCACTATCTGAACGGACTTTTCTGTTTTGGGGCAAAGAAGTCACACACATTTCTCATCCACCTAATTCAAGGTGAGGGCAGGCGGGGTGGGAAGGGAGGGGGGGGGGCGGGTGGGGGGAGGGTGGATGTGTGGGGGGAGAGGGAGGGGAAGGAAGGGGAAGGTAGGAATGACCTGGAGAAAGGATGGAGAGTCTAGACAATGGCAGATATAAGACAGGGAGGCGTGCCAGGTATGAGCGGCGTGTTGTCGCTAACTGGAACCATCATCACTAACATGTGCACACGCTTTGCCTGCACACACCTGACGTCAAAAGTAATTGGGAACTGACTGAGATTTAGTTGGCATGACTTTTTCCTGCTTTATTAAAGATAATGGAAACGCGACCGAACAGAACGAAATTAACAAATATTTATAAAACAACACTGCGAATGGAGACTTGTTAGTACAAGTCGCGTTTTTTCTTCTTTTTTTTCTGTTGTTTTGTTTTGATTCGTTTTTTTTTTCTTCTTTTGTTTTGTTTTGTTTTGTATGCCGTTTGCAACATAAATCGCTAGCGACCCGCATAGTGACATCATCTGACAAGCGTTCCTAGTCTCTTTTGTGTTACAAAACATCTGACTTCGTTGGCTGATATTGTTTCGAGCTATTTGAGTCGGTTTTCTTTTTTTTGTTTTTGTTTTTGTTTCCTTACCACTCTCTTCTTTCCTTTTCGCACCTTCTTCCTTTTTGACTGTCTTTCTCTCTGTCTTTGTTTCTCTTTCTTCGTCTTTCCCCCTTTTTTCCCCTCTGACTTCCTTTTTTTTTTTATTGCTTGTCTGTAGTTTTTCTCTGCCTGTCTGTCCTTATCTTTCATCTTTCAACGCCTCACTTTCTGTTTTCTTTCTTTCTTTACTTTACCTCTCTTTCCTTTTTGTAGTGTGTGTGTGTGTGTGTGTGTGTGTGTGTGTGTGTGTGTGCGTGCGTGCGTGCGTGCGTGCGTGCGTGCGTGCGTGCGTGCGTGCGTGCGTGCGTGTGTGTGTGTGTGTGTGTGTGTGTGTGTTATTCTCTTGGTCACCCTTTTACATCTTTGAAGGTAAAAAAAATGGTCAAGCACATTACTAGCTGAACAGACTGATGTTGTGAAATGTAGTCTAACTTAGCACTGGCTGAACAACACACATTGTTAAAAACAAGAGTCAAAGGTAGTGCTGACTTCTGACCGATACATGTGTTTAAAAAGTAGTCAAATTGGCAACTGACTGAACAACAGATGCAGTTCAATGTAGTCGAACGTAGAGCTGGCTGCGCTATACATGTAACTGAAGAGTAGCTAAACTTAATGCTGTCTGAACGCGCCTGATAGCTATAAAAATAGAAAAAGAAGAAGAAGAAGAAGAAGAAGAAGAAGAAGATGAAGAAGAAGAAGAAGAAGAAGAACAACAACAACAACAACAACAACAACAACAACAACAAGACGACAACGACGACGACGACGACGACGACGAAAGAAGAAGAGAGAAGAAGAAGAAGAAGAAGCAGCATAAGTAGTCAAAACTGTAGCACTGACTGTACGGACTAGTTTTGGGAAGTATCACACACATTTCATTAATGGAGAGTAGAAGCGAGGGAGGTGGGGTGTTGGGAGGGGGATAAGTATGTGAACAAGGGAAGACTGGTTCTGGAAAAGTGTCGGTAAGTCTGACAATGCAGATATAGGAGAAGAAGCTGTGAGATGATGTGTGAACGCATGACCATCTTCACACAAGGAACTGTATAACTTACAACAGATGAAATACAGAAATTCAAGACAAACAGCTGATAGACGATTGTAATTAATGACTTCGAGAACGTTTTTTTGTTTGTTTTGTTTATGTGTTGTTTGTTTGTTTGTTTTTTTTTTTTGTTTGTTGTTGTTTTGTTGTTGTTGTTGTTGTTGCTGTTATTGTTTGTCTGCCGTTTGTGACAGAAATCATTAGCGACACCACATTCGTGACCAGATATCATCATCTGACATTAGTTTCTTTGTGTGTTACTAAAAATCTGACTCTTACGGCCGATATTATTTTTTCGTGTTTACCGAGTCGTTTTTTGTGTTTGTTTTTTTTTTTCTTCCTTGTGCCTTTTCCTTTTCACCCCTTCTTTCTCTGTCTGTGTTTCTTTTTCTTTGGTTTTTTTTTTTTACTTTTTTTTTTTTTTTTTTTAAATAATTACCTATTTCAAAATTTTCTCTGCCTGTCTTTCCTTGTCTTGTATCTTTCTATGCATTTCTGTTTGTTTTCTTTCTTTCTCTCTTCCTTTCACTTTTTTAAAAATCTCTTTCTTTCTTTACTTCTCTTTCCTTTTTGTCCTTTTGTTGTTGTTGTTGTTGTTTTTCCTCTTTGTCATGTCTTACACCCTCGTCTTTTCTTTTTCTTCGCTTTTCTAGTCCTTTCCATCTTTGCCTTTCTCTTTTCTTCACTTTTCCTATTCTTTTTTATAATTCTATTTTTGTTCTTTGTCCTTTCTTTCTTTCTTTCTTTGTCATTCATGCATCTTTCTTTCTCTCTTTGTTCTTATTTCATTTTTCTTAAAAAAAACACTTTTATTTTACTCCCCCCCCCCTCCCCCCAACCAATATTTGTCTCTTCCTCTTCGTGTAACTTTCTGTTATTTCCTTTTTTGTCTTTGAACTAAGTGTATTTGTCACTCTTTCTTTTCTTATATTTTCCTGTCTTTGAACTAAGTGTATTTGTCACTCTTTCTTCTCTTATATTTTCCTGTCTTTGAACTAAGTGTATTTGTCACTCTTTCTTCTCTTATATTTTCCTGTCTTTGAACTAAGTGTATTTGTCACTCTTTCTTCTCTTATATTTTCCTGTCTTTGAACTAAGTGTATTTGTCACTCTTTCTTCTCTTATATTTTCCTGTCTTTGAACTAAGTGTATTTGCACTCTTTCTTCTAATTCCTGTCTTTAACTAGTTTTTCACTCTTTTTCTTATATTTTCCTGTCTTTGAACTAAGTGTATTTGTCACTCTTTCTTTCTTATATTTTCCTGTCTTTGAACTAAGTGTATTTGTCACTCTTTCTTTTCTTATATTTTCCTGTCTTTGAACTAAGTGTATTTGTCACTCTTCTTTTCTTATATTTTCCTGTCTTTGAACTAAGTGTATTGTCACTTTCTTTCTTTATTTCCTGTCTTTGAACTAGTGTATTTGTCACTCTTTCTTTTCTTATATTTTCCTGTCTTTGAACTAAGTGTATTTGTCACTCATTCTTTTCTATATTTTCTGTCTTTGAACTAAGTGTATTTGTCATCTTCTTCTATATTTTCCTGTCTTTGAACTAAGTGTATTTGTCACTCATTCTTTTCTTATATTTTCCTGTCTTTGAACTAAGTGTATTTGTCACTCTTCTTTTCTTATATTTTCCTGTCTTTGAACTAAGTGTATTTGTCACTCTTCTTTTCTTATATTTTCCTGTCTTTGAACTAAGTGTATTTGTCACTCATTCTTTTCTTATATTTTCCTGTCTTTGAACTAAGTGTATTTGTCACTCTTTCTTTTCTTATATTTTCCTGTCTTTGAACTAAGTGTATTTGTCATCTTCTTTTTATCTGTCGTCTGTTGTATTTTCCTGTCTTTGACTAAGTGTATTTGTCACTCTTTCTTTTTTCTTATATTTTTCCTTTCTTTCTTTGTTTTTTTTCCGCCTGTCTCTCTTCCTTTCCTTTCAGTCTTTATTCCTTGTCTTTTTTCGGGGGGGGGTCTGTTTTCTTTCTTTTGTAGCGTCCCGGCGCGCGCGTGGTGCGTGTGTCTGTGTGTGTGTGTGTGTGTGTGTGTGTGTGTGTGTGTGTGTGTGTGTGTGTGTGTGTGTGTGTGTGTTTCTTTCTTTCTCTTCTTTCTTTCTTTCTTTCTTTGATTTGCCAGGTAGTCCAAGTTTCAATTTACATTCCGAGTTTCTTTTTCTTTTCGTTCTTCTGTCTTTGTGTGATGTTCTTTTCGGTCCTCTCTTTCCACGTTCTTTCTTTGTCTTCTTTGTTTCTCTCTCTTTCTTTCCTTTGTTTGTTCTGTTGTTGTTGGTTTTTTTCCTCATCCCTTCTATTATGATGTAACAGATATTCCCAGGCTCCCTCTGCTTATAGAATATCATACATATCGCATGTCGTGTTCTTTTTTCTTTAATGTCATGTTCTTGATGTATTGCCTTTTCCCTGTATTTTCCTGTCTCTGTATCCCCCATCTCTTTTTCTCCTCTCGTTGTGATTTCACAGGTGTTCCCAGACATCTTGCATTATAAAACACCGTATTTCGCGGCTCCCCCCCCCCCCCCCCCCCCCCTTTTTTTTTTTTTTTACCTTCTTGCTTTCTTAGTATTGCCTTCCTTTCTTCCTTTCTTTCTTTCTGTTCATGCTTCTTTCTTTATCCATTTTTTTCCCCCTTCGTTCTTTCTATTTTAGTTTCTTTCTTTCTGTCACTCTTCTCTTTATTTCTTCAGTTTGTTTTTGTCTCGAAGTCTTGCCATGGTTACTGACAAATCTTTCTATCTATCAGTCTATCTGTCTGTCTGCCTATCTATCTGTCTACTTACCTATCTATGTATTCATTATACATGGTTCTGCATGACTGTCTATGTATTTGTATGTCTATGAAAGCGCTGTTTTAATAAGTAATATCATTATGATTACTATACAAGTGAAAACAAAAAGTTAATTCCCTTGCACTCTGGAACCCAGTTATATTGGAACACTGAGGAAGAAGGAATCAAAGAACGGTGGAGGGGGGGGGGTGGAGGGGGGGGGGGGTTGGGAGGGGGGCGGGGGGCAAACGTCGTGAAGAAAGCCATCACAGGAACACACATTTCCCATCATGAAAAGAGCGGCCAGAACGGCTGTTCTCTTCTCTCGGTAAGGAGAAGCCAGAATGCTATCTTGCACTGGCAGGGAAAAAGGTCAGGCTGTTCCTCGGAACAGCACAGAGAGAGGAGTCGGCTTATCTCCGCGGCTTAGAAGGAAAGAGAAGTAATCTCGTTGCCTCGTTCTGATATGCACGAGAAGTTGTTGAGGGTTGTGCCGTTAAGCTGGAAGGAGGAAGGGGTGAGATTCTGCTCTTGTCTCGAAGGGACAGAGTAAGACTGTTCCCTTGTTTTGGGAAGGAAACAGAAGTATGCCTGTTGTTTTGTTTCAGAGGGAAAGAAAAGTAAGCTGTGTTCCCCAGCCTCGGACAGAAAGGGAAGTCAGGTTGTTTCGTTGGTCGTGGAAGGAAACAGACAAATAAGCCTATCTTTGTCTTGTATGGAACGAAAAGTAAAACGTTTCGCTTTCTCTTGGAAGGGACAAGACCACAAACATCTCTGTCCCGACAGGAAAATATGTTTGTGAAGAACACACCGGCATGTTGCTTGTACTTCTCCGAGTAATAGATTATAAGGAAACTCTGTGGATTAAAGTGTCTTAGAAAGAGTGAAAATATCGCTGTTTGTCTTGCAAGGATACAGGAGTTAGATACTCCTTCTGTCCCAGTAGCAACGACACCTAAGTTGGATTTTTTCTTCCTGTCTGGGAAGCAAATGTAAGTAATATTTTTTCTCTGTTTAGTGATAACAGAGAAGTCATCTTTTCCTCCTCTCAGTAGGACAAAGAGGTAAGTTGTTATTGTCATCATTTTTTAAAAGAAAAAAAAACAGTACACAAAGGAGAAATTAACTTATTGCTCTCTCTTGTGAGGGAAAGGACGTAAACGTTCACTTTTGTCGGGGAAGGAAGGAAACGCTCCCACCTTTGCCTTGAAAAGAGAAGTAAACGGAAAATGTTACTTCGTTCCTCTGATTTTTGAAAGGGAATAGAAACAAACATCAAAATCTTGTTTCCATGCTGTGGACAGAAACAGAAGAAAGCTTATACTTCGGTCTAGCAAGGAAAGAGGAAAAAAAAGCGTATGACTATATCTTGTAAAGAAAGAAGAAAGAAGCTCATCTTGCAGTGTTTATGTCTTGCAAAGAATAAGGACGAAGTCTGTTCTCTGGCTCTGAAAGGAAAGACAAGTGTGATATCCCCTTTGTATTGCACGGAAAGAAAAGAAACCTTCCAGGTCTGCCTTGCAAACAAACAGAAGAATTCTTAAAACTCTGGTTTAAAAGGGAAAGTCTGAACTCTTTTACAATGAGAAA
>CM065730.1:47057304-47067304 GCA_033310375.1 Conus canariensis
TCCTTCCCCTAGTTCCCTCCTTCCCCTCTTCCCCTCCTTCCCCTAGTTCCCCTCCTTTCCCTAGTTTCCCTCCTTCCCCTAGTTTTCCCCTCCTTTCCCCCTCCTTTTTCCTAGTTCCCCTCCTTCCCCTCCTCCCCTAGTTCCCCTCCTTTCCCCTAGTTCCTCTCCCTTCCCTTCCTTTCCCCTAGTTTTCCCTCCTTCCCCTAGTTCCCCTCCTTCCCCTTGTTCCCCCTTCCCTGTTCCCCTCCTTCCCGTTCCCCTCCTTCCCCTTCCCCTGTTCCCCTCCTTCCCCTAGTTCCCTCCTTCCCTAGTTCCCTCCTTCCCCTGTTCCCCTCCTTCCCTCCTCCCCTAGTTCCCCTCCTTCCCCTAGTTCCCCTCCTTCCCCTAGT
The DNA here is from genome assembly GCA_033310375.1 of Conus canariensis. Classification (NCBI taxonomy): domain Eukaryota; kingdom Metazoa; phylum Mollusca; class Gastropoda; order Neogastropoda; family Conidae; genus Conus; species Conus canariensis. The sequence goes on from CM065730.1 coordinate 47,057,694, forward strand.
TCCCCTTCCCCTAGTTCCCTCCTTCCCCTAGTTCCCCTCCTTCCCCTAGTTCCCTCCTTCCCCTAGTTCCCCTCCTTTCCCCTTCCCCTCCTTCCCCATTCCCTCCTTTCCCCTAGTTCCCCTCCTTCCCCTAGTTCCCCTCCTTCCCCTGTTCCCCTCCTTCCCCTGTTCCCCTCCTTCCCCTGTTCCCCTCCTTCCCTAGTTCCCCTCCTTTCCCTAGTTCCCCTCCTTCCCTTTTCCCTCCTTCCCCTAGTTCCCCTCCTTCCCCTTGTTCCCCTCCTTCCCCTAGTTCCCCTCCTTCCCCTTGTTCCCCTCCTTCCCCTAGTTCCCCTCCTTCCCCTAGTTCCCCTCCTTCCCCTCCTTCCCCTAGTTCCCCTCCTTCCCATTTCCCCTCCTTCCCCTAGTTCCCCTCCTTCCCCTAGTTCCCTCCTTCCCTCCTTCCCATTGTTCCCCTCCGTCCCCTCCTTCCCCTAGTTCCCCTAGTTTCCCTCCTTCCCCTAGTTCCCCTCCTTCCCCTAGTTCCCCTCCTTCCCCTGGTTCCCCTCCTTCCCTTTGTTCCCCTCCTTCCCCTTGTTCCCCTCTTCCCCTAGTTCCCCACCTTCCCCCAGTTCCCCTCCTTCCCCTAGTTCCCCTCCTTCCAGGTATAAAAAGCAACGAGAAAACAGATAAACTCACTAGAAAAAAGCAACATCTAGAAACATAAAGCTGAATGATCAATAGCAAAATGACCCTGATCACTGCGTTCACCACGGCCTCGACTGTGCTTTATCTGCTCCTCCTCTGGTTCCCGCAGCTTTCCCAACCCCACCCCATCCCCAGCACACACACACACACACACACACACACACACACACACACACACACACACACTCTCTCTCTCTCTCTCTCTCTCTCTCTCCACACACACAACACACACACACCACACACACACACACACACACACACACCTCTTCCACAACCTGCACTCCACCTCTGCACCCCCTTCTTCCCTCTCTCTGTTCCAGTGCCCCCCCCCCCTCCCCCGCCAGCCCCCACCCCCATCCCCAGCCGCTCTAGCTCCTTTCCCGTCCCCCTAAACCTCCACCACCATCCTTCATATGAACACATCATTAGCGCGGCCCACTGTTAGCGGTATTTGCACGACTCTTGATTAAATGAACGGGCGACTGCCACTACATATTAACGAAGGACACCTTCTTTCGACAGTCATTTTCGTGATACGAAGATCAGATGAGTTCTGCTTGACTATACTTACAGGCTGAAGCTTTCAACACGGACTAAAATGATTTCAATTATATGTCGCATTTTCATGAGAGAAAACCGACTTACTAGATGAGTTTCTCAAGCTGGTTGGTGTGTTTTCTGCTCTGATCGCTGCTTCGATGAATTCTTAGGTTCATACGGTAATGCTTACGTTCATAATAAAGTAACGGGACTTGTGATGGGTCATTATCTTACACGGCATATTTGAAAGGCGAGGGACTGGTAAGGAAATAAAATAGTAAAAAGTTGACGTGTGGTGTCCATTCATGGCTAATGTTGATTTCGTTTAGCTTGAAAAACTCACCTGTACTTCAATTTTTTTTTCCATAAGGGAATCAGACCTTGTTTACTTGTCTTATTGTCGTACATATTAAGGAACCCTTACTCTGTGGAAACAAGAACTAAACTCTCTGCCTCAGATACCCACTGTCCAGCTCTTTATTCACTCTCATCGTCGATCTACAATTCCTTTAATCCATCTCGCTGCATGAATGCTCATTCAACACACAACAAATTGCAGGAAAGATTAGATATTTGTCATAGTGATGTACAAAATTTCAGTAGAACAGACTGTTAGCATTCAATAGATTACAGAGTGAAAACATCGATTCTTTTTTTTTTTTTTTAATAAAGAAAGGTATACAACCTTTTTGTTTTTCAAAACTTTGAAGATGCGCAAATCGTCTCAGAAAGTCAAGCTTCAAAACAGATCTGACCAGAACCTTGTCTATGACCAGCGCAACTGCTCTGTCAAACCTAGCTAATGGGAGAGGTTCTGTGCGATGTTGCTACGCGTCAGCTGAAGAGAGTGGCACCAATGCACGGTCGTGCCAAAGAGAATCCACGGCACTGCACTCTCTTCCATCACCCCAGGGACTTAAAAGCTTCCGTGATGGGCTAACTGCGTTCGTGAGAAATCGGATTTTCACGTGTCTCTCTCTCTCTCTCCCTCTCTGCCCATAGCCACTCGTTCGTTCGTTGCTTAACGTTCACATTCTTTCCTACGCAGTGATGGGGACTTCCTTCAAGCAATTAAGGGGAAGGGGGGGAGGAATCTTGGCCTGGAACGTAAGTCCTGAGTATCTGTTGTCTCATATCCATCTTGTTCCTGACCACTATTTATTGCTTGTTTGTTTGTTTGTTTTGCCTTTCTGTCTCCTTCCCCGTTGTGTGTGTGTGTGTGTGTGTGTGTGTGTGTGTGTGTGTGTGTGTGTGTGTGTGTGTGTGCGTGTACATGTGCGTGCGTGTGTGTGTGTGTGCACGCATACACGCGTGTGTATGTGTGTGTGTATGTGTGTGCGTGCGTGAGTGAGTGTGTGTGACGGAAAAGAGATTGAAGAATCGATACCCATGAGTTAGAACAAAAGTTGCAATCGACAAAAGACTGAACATTTCGAAACTGTTTTTGTTGTCCTGGATTCGGACACACTCTCAAAAAATGACAACAAATCCCCCCAAACCTCTTCGCTTCTCCCCCCCCCCCCCCAACCCCCCCCCCCCCCCCCCCCCAGCCGCCCACCCCCGCCAAAAACAAAAAGAACAAAAAAAAAAAAAAAAAAAAAAAAAAAGAAGAAAGAAAGAAAGAAAGAAAGAAAAGTAAACGATGAAATGAAAAGAAAATCTTCTGGCTGAGCTGCCTGCATTGTCGTTAAATTAAAATAACTGCCAGAACCCAGTATCTCTCTTCTATATATATATATATGTATATGAGATACTGGGTTCTGGCAGTCAACCCTCGTATTGTCCGCTCAAGGAGTCATTCACTATTCCCACTTCAGACCGCCTGATGTTTGATTAGCAGGTTGACAGAAGGAGGAAACAGGAGAGCTGGTGGAATGGACACGTTTTCTCCAAAGAATAATTGGCTGGGTAGGGAGAATGGGAGGAAACGTTGTCACCCTCGCCATCAGCCACCACCACCACCACCACCTCCACAATGACAACAACAGCATGACAGATGAAAAGAGCGCTAACATCACACACACACACACACACACACACACACACACACACACACACACACACACACAGAGAGAGAGAGAGAGAGAGAGAGAGAGAGAGAGAGAGAGAAACAGGGACAGAGACACACAGGTGCAGACAGAAACAGAAAAATACAGAGACAGAGAGACAAAGAGAGGCACAGAGAGAGAGAGAGAGAGAGAGAGAGAGAGAGAGAGAGAGAGAGAGAGAGAGAGCAGAGACGAAGACAGAGAGACTGAGATAAACAGAGCAGAGACAGATAGGCAGACAGACAGACAGCAGACAGACAGACAGACTGACAGACAGACAGACAGAGAGGGTGGGGCAAAGCCAGTTGGCCCCCTTTCGCCCAAGGCTAGTAGGGAAGATGCAGCTGGGAGAATGGTTACAAATTTCAAAACTGAACTGCCCAATCAAACGACCAAAAATGTTATGAGCTGTCTTCACTGGATCATTTCTAAAAAAAATAAAAAATAAAAAAAAAATAAAAAAAGCTATAAATAAATAGATAAAAATAAACAAAGGACAACTTACCAACAACAACAAAAAAAAATCTTGACGACTTTCAGCTTTATTTAGAATCTAACATGGCTGTCGACTACGTCATTCTCACTTGCTGCGCACCAAGCTGATACAGTGAACGACCCCGCTGCTCCACATTGACAGCGATAAGCAGATGTGCAACAGCCTCTAAATCAATGGCGTCGGATCGGATAATATCGTTCTGTAAGCTCTTGCTGCTACGTCATCATCCCCATGTCGCGTTGCCATTGGTCTTCTTTCCACTATAGTAATCTAAACATATTTCAACATTTTTCTTCAAGTTTTGAAACAGTAAGCTAAACGTGGGAAGATGTGTGTGTGTGTGTGTGTGGTGCTGTGTCTGTGTGTGTGTACCTGGTGCAGTGTGAAAACGAGGCTGTTGGGTCAGAATTTCCCGCTAATCTGTCCACCTTGGCTTGCTTTCAGTGTCGATGCCTTCTACTCGTTGCTAGGAAACGTGCTCTCCTGTAAATCTAGGGCTAATGAAAAAATGTCGAAGAGCTAATGGAATTGTCGATCCACTAGCCGTCTGGTTAGTGACCACATTCAAACTTCTCCAGCCCTGGGGGTGAGTTGAGGAACTGGGTATTACGGGTGTGAATCTAAAACCCTTCTTTGAACAAATGTTAAAGGAATTTTACGTGACTCCGCTGGTGAACATGAATGAACAAATTACAAGACAAAAACACGACACGTTTCGACCTCTTCGGTCTTCTTCAGGCAAGAAGAACAACATTCAGGACAATGAAAACGAAGAACGAGCAAACACTCATCTTCTCGAATTCCGTGTGGTATTCGATTTCCTTGTCCTGAATTTTTGTTTCTCTTACCTGAAGAAGACCTAAGAGGTCGAAACGCGCCGTGTTTTTTTTTTGCAATTTGTTTGTCCATGTTCATCGGCGGAGTCACTTAAAATTCCTTTCAAAATTTGTTTCGATTTTGGCCTGTGGTCACATCACTTTGAAACCTTTAAACAGCGAAAGGGAAGATGTGGAATTTCGCTTGAGGTCAGAATGATTTCGTTCTCCGGATGACACTCATCAGTAAGACTCTGCCTTGTGGTGTTCTTACTGTCAGTCCTCTCCATAGCATCGAAGTTCTATATGACCTTTACTTCTCTGCTATTCGTTCCACCTTAAGTGAAAAGCACGCGCCAACTGCCTTCTACGACAGCCCGCGATGGGCAACACAGGGAAACGGCAACAAGAGCTGCAAGGAAACAAAAAAAAGAAAAAACATCGGTAACGAATCATTAATGAAACAGGAAATCTGTTAGCTTGTACTTGAGACTTCCATAGGGACAGAAGGGGTTGGGGGCTGCGGTGTGAAAATGTGCTAACAAGCAGAGTGGTTTCTTCAACGGGTTAATAACAACAATTATCACAGCTAAGAACTGTATAAATTAGCCTTTGCTATGATCGCCTTACACACACACACACACACACACACACACACACACACACACACACACACACACACACACACACATTCATCACAATCGCATAATCTCTCTCTCTCTCTCTCTCTCTCTCTCTCTCTCTCTCTCTCTCTCTCTCTCTCCATCATATCAGAAACCCGTTGCCAGAATTTAACGCTCACAGCACAAGCGCTTGCGAAGACTGGAAAGTTACTTGTTTTTCCATACATTTGTTGACTAACAGATTTAGGACTAACACCCATGAATCTCTGTAATGCCAGGCAGAATGCAAGTTCACATACAATACAAAATAGACGATAACATTTTTGACAATATGATATCTTCAGACATTACAAACAGCAAAAGAATGTGTACAAAACAACATTCTCGTAATAGCAGTCAACATGAGTATGTTTTGTAGCGTATATAAAATCAGCATTAAATTGTATCTGGTTTTGCCTGTTCAAAGCGTTAAATTGTATCTGGTTTTGCCTGTTCATTTTCATTGAGCCTTGTTTTCAGTCGGTTTAATTTTCTCTGTTATACAGTTAAACAAAATCTTTCTGTACTCTCCTGATCTTGCGTGCAATACAGTCCCTTCCTTGTCTTGAAGTGCTGAATGTATCGAATCTCACATTCTAAGCCATATTATTTCAGAATAGATCGTCTCAGGACGTCAAGCATTTTAAAGATTAATCTTGGATGATCCTCTCAATTAGATTACAGAAAGTTAAACAACAGCAGATATCTTTTTTCTGGCTCTGTTAATTTGCTAGGATGTTTTCTCTTTTGCATTGAAGGTTCTGTTTTCATTGAATATACATGTTACATCAATAAAGTCACAATACGAACATGGAAAACGCTCGCTGTGAAAATTAAAGCTTAATGCAACATGTATTAATCATTAACTATTGTTCTTTAACATGACATGTTACAAGGGTTTTAAATATTGTGATAAAAACAGAAAGACAATTAAAGAAAAGCGAAAAATATGAAGATTTATATACCTCCGATTATACTTCGAAAGCCAAAGCAGATAGAAATCTGTTTTAAAATAATCCCTATACATTACAAGACTAGAGTGTGATATGTAACATGCGGAATGTTTTCTATTCAAAACATACTGTATTATACGATAACCATTTCTTAAAGAGTAGATCTATAATGTGTATATGTTTCATGTAGTGTATTTTATTTCACTTATGAATGCTGGTTAATTTGGTTTCATGTGATTTCTTCTACACTTATGAATAAAGAAATCTAGTACAGGTATCCCATTTTTCTTTTAAATTCACCAGATTTTGGAGGTTGTCAAATGATATCTATTAAATTTATTCTCAGTAGCTAAGCGCCTAAATACGTCCACTTTTTTATCGCCCAAACCCCGCTTTTCGTAAAACAAACATGAAGAAAATGGTCAGGAGAGAGAGAAAAGAGAGAGAGAGAGAGAGAGAGAGAGAGAGAGAGAGAGAGAGGTAACATGTACCAAACAGAGACAGCAAAATCAAAATTAATGCAGATAAACTTTACCGTACTATACTGAATCATACGAATCGAAACCAAACATTTGCCATGGAAAAAACTTAAACCATCCAAACTTGAAAAACAAAAAAACAAAAACAAAGAAAGAATCAAACAAAAACAGCAGGTACTCACGCGAGCTGATCTCGTAAGTGCCCTTGTACTCGGAGGTCATGAACTGGCGGGTCAAGGCCGATTTGCCAGACCCCGTGGCGCCCATCATGAGGACACGGTAGTAGGACGCGGACACAGAGGCAGCGTCACTGTGAGGAGGGCCGCTGTCCAGAGAGTTCATGCTACGGGTCAGCAGATTCCTGGCCGAGGAGGACTTGGACACGGCGGAAGGCGAGGACCCGGGTTGACCTTGACCTTGACCCTGACCTTGACCTTCGCGGTCAATGCTGCCCACGCTGCCGTTGGAAGCCAGGCTGTGCGTGGACCTCTTGAAGGAGTCGCCATGGTTGACCAGACCTTTGGAGGTGGTTTTGAAGGAACGGACCCGGCACAGGCCGCCCTCTTTGGGCGCGGGCATCCAGTCCGGGTTGGGCAGGGACAGGAAGAGCTGGTTGGAGGGCAGGGAGTTGGTGCGGGGTCTCTGGTTGGCCGCCTCCACGTCCAGGGCCAGTTTGGGCCGGGGTCGATTCTTGAAGGAGGAGGAGCGGGAGTGGGGCGCCGAGGCCACGTCCCGGATGGGGGACACGCGCAGGAAGCCACGCTCGTCCTCCGGCACTTTGACCCCCTCCACCAGAATGTCCATGATCGCTGTCGTCATGGTGGTCAACGAGGTGGGGGACTCACCACAACGTCCCGGAGAGGTGCAGGGAATGGGTCTGGGTGGAAAACGGGGCGTGTTTAGGGTGTGAGACCGCTCTCAGATTTATGACCTATTTCTAAACCTGATAATCACTTTGACGTCTCCCTTGCGTCTACATACAAAAGGTTCATCAGGAATGCTCTTTAAGAGCTCCAGCATGGCTTTGAACAGTCAGTGAAATTACTGAAATATCTACAACGTGTTCTACTTTTGTTTTTTGTTTTGTTTTTTTGTTGTTGTTGTTTTTTGGCGTTAACGTTATCTTCATAGCAAATATAAAACACTGGTTTAACATCCCAATCCTCGTGGCCTGTCGACTACCAATAGCTCAAGATCCTTTCAGAGACGGGTATGTCTCTTCTCAGAAGACATCTACTGAATCTGAAACACTTAAGCCGTTCCTCTGGCATGTGCTTTTGTTTTGCGTTCAGGGGAAGGGGGGAGGGGTGGACTACCACAGACTGTTTCGTTGATTTAACGTCCTGCCTGGGAGCGACAGTCATAAATTCTGGCATGTGTGCATCTCCACCTCATCATCTGCAACAGAGCGGAAATGTCCAGGGTAATCTGTGAACCAACACAAGTACCAGCGATGCTCAGATGAAATACAGAAAAAGTCTACAGTGCTTCAAGAAAACAAACCTCTTTAATTAACTCTCCATTCCTGAGGCGTGAATATCCACGAGCGGCAGTATATGTCCAATGATTTGCTTACCTTGTAGTTCCACGTCTGTCTCCCCGAAGTGTAATTCTCAGTGACTGGTCACAAACGGACTGAAGATACACACTGTTACTGATGGACGATCCACTGATGACAGGGTAAACACCCCACCAACTGGTAATCCCTCAGGTCACTCGTCAGCAACACAGACCACTGATGATGATGATCACTCGGTCGTGCTTGCCGTGCAAATGCCCACGCTGTCACGGGTCAGCAAGTCGACATCTCTCCCCTCCCACTGATCCCCTCCACCTGATTTCCCACGTCAGTCGCTGGACTATATATGTCCCTTCCTGTTCCTCCCTCACACGCCCACACCAGGGGGGAGCTAAATAAGGAAAGTACATCGATCCCCACCTATCCTAGATTAACACACACAAACAAAAAAAAAAGCTCGATAAGGAAACGTAACAAGAAGCAAGAGATTTCAAAAAGAAAAAGAGAACAAGAAAAAAAAAAGAAAAAAAAAATCCACCAGCAGCGCAACAGCTGTTGCGGAAAAAATCAGTTGGGAGACTCACACGGCACACGCGTTGCAATCATTGACGTGGTTTGCCTCCTCGTCCTCCTCCTACTCCTACTAGTACTACACCAGATGCTAACAGCTTGCGCACGCTGTCACACGACAGTCGGTTTTTTCATCGGCAGGCAGGCGCGGACAACGATAGCGGAGCAGCAGCAGCAGCAGCAGCAGCAGTTGTTGTTGTGGCCCACAAGGGGTTCCGCGGTGGCACACCTCCTGGGAGAAACGTCACGAGGTTGAGTAAGTTCTTGTCTGAGCTTTGTGATAAAATCGAGGAGCTCTCCCACCGTGTGGATGGTGGTGGGGAGGGAGGAGGAGTGTGTGTGTGTGTGTGTGTGTGTGTGTGTGTGTGTGTGTGTGTGTGTGTGTGCGTGCGTGCGTGCGTGCGTGCGTGCGTGTGTGCGTGCGTGCGTGCGTGCGTGTGTGTGTGTGTGTGTGTGTGTGTGCGTTTGAGAGAGAGAGAGAGAGAGAGAGAGCGGGGATGGGGGGGGGGTTGCGGGAGTGGAAGTGGTAGGAGGGTGGGTTCACCAATATCATTCTCTCCGATGATGACGTGTCGGATTCTATTATGGGCGAGGACTGACGAAACTCGGTGCAAACAAACGTGTATCGTGTAGGTCTGTAACAAAAGACGGTAGAGAAGCTCCACGTGGTGAGACGCCCATGTAGTTTGCATGCCACTCGTACTGACGTACATTAGAAACAAAAGGGACAAAAATGGGGAAATGGGAAGAAATTCAAAAAAAGAAAAAACACGAGGAGAGAGAGAGAGAGAGAGAGAGAGAGAGAGAGAGAGAGAGAGAGAGAGAGAGAGAGAGAGAGAGAGGAC
>CM065730.1:47074804-47077304 GCA_033310375.1 Conus canariensis
GTAACCACGTGCTCACACAGGTCACCGCACACACATCCAAAAACCAAAACAAACCCAAGGACCAATCAGAACCCTTCTGGGACCCACCGGGGTCAAGGTCTGGCGTAGATGCAGCGCGCGCGGTGGTCGGCGAGGCGACAATTGACACAACACCATACCCGCGGCGCGACAGACAAGTGGTCACATGTGGTAAACAAGACAGAGCCAGCCTAGCAGAGGGGGAAAGGGAGAGGTTGGACAGGGGTGGGGGCTCGCGGCAAACAACTCTGGACGAAACAGTGCGAATTCAATGCAGTAGTACAGCGTTGACGGACAGCGAGGAGGGGGGCAGAGCTGGTGGGGAGGAGGGAGAGAAGGGAGGACAATGCAAAACAAACAAAACTTTACGTTCACACACCAGTAGCAGGAAGGCACCCAGCAAAACAACAAGTAGCACACGCACGAATTCAACTACGAAGGAAGGAAAAGGTAAGAAATGAAGGGCAGGCCACGGCCGTACACAGGCACCACAGACCACACGAACTCAAGAGAACAATGAAAAGACACCAGAATACGACATGAATGTGGGAACGAGAGAGAGAGCGAGTGGGAATGAAAGAAGAAAGGAAGATGAGAGTGGAAAAAGAAACCTATCCTTTGTATGCTGGAATGTGGGGGGATTATTAGATAAGTTAACGGAACCAGACTTTTTAGAATTTATCACATCTTTTGATCTGTGCTGTTTAACAGAAACATTTACTTCTAAATTTTTTGATTTCGAATTAAAATTCCAGGAGTTTTTGCAATTACATTGTCCAGCGGTCAAATTTACTAGAATGGGAAGACCCTCGGGGGGAACAATCCTGTTGATAAAAAAAGAGTTATGTGAATATGTCCAGCTGATAAATACTGACATGGAAAATGTACTCTGTGTGAAGTTAATGAAAAGTCTATTGCATTGTGAAAAAGATATTTTATTTTTAGGTACATATGTACATCCAGTAGATAGTCGATATTATTCTGACAAAGATTACTCATGCACACTAGAACTAATTGAACAATATATATTTGCACAGACAGAACAAGGAAACAACTTCCATTACATCATTGGAGGAGATCTTAATGCTCGTATTGGGGAATGGAGCTTGAGTATCGATGATGAAAATGAGATTACAGGAAGAGAACAGGACGTGTATGCACGTAGGTCTAAAGATCCCCACACAAATGGTTTTGGCAAGAAACTAATAGAATTTTGTATAACATTTAATGTAACGCCACTAAATGGTCTTTGTATGGGAAAGTTCAACGATGCATACACGTTTTATTCCGAAAGGGGTAACAGTATTATAGATTACTATATATGTTCTGTTGAACTGTTAGAAAATGTGAATAAGTGTCAGATAGTAGAGAGAGTTGAAGCTCAGCATATGCCTATTATGATGGAATTACAAAGTACACTGTCTAACGCACAAGAGAACGAGGGCAAGAAATCTTACGTGAAGAAACTAAAGTGGGATCCCACAAAACAACAACAGTATGTCCAGTTCATAGAATCGGAAGAGGCAAAACAAACAATGGCGCAAATAACAGAAGAAATAGAGAGAGATGTAGACACGAGTATAGACAGATTTAATAAGCTATTAAAAGAGGCAGGGAAAGACATGTACAGAACAATAGGTATAGGAGGAAAATGTAAGACTACAAACAGCTGGTATGATAAAAAATGTCAAATCAAAAAGAAAGAAGCAAAACAAGCACTCAATAGACTGACATGGACGAAAAAGGATAAAAACCCAACCATTTATCAAGTAAGGAGAGAGGCTTACAGGAATAAAAGAGCAGTATACAAAGAAATAATTAGAGAAAAGAAAAAACAGTATAAAAAGCAAACATACGACACACTAGTACAAAATCGCAAGGACAGCCGAATGTTCTGGAGCACCATAAAAAGTGTTAGAAGGAAGAAGAACACATTACCATCTATTAATATTACTCAGTGGAAAGCGCATTTCGAAAGCATTTTGAATCCACATGACACAGAAATACTAAACGATAGAGAAGAAGGACCACAAGAAGAAGAAGAAGTGTTAAACGAAATTCAAGTACAAGAATTAGACGAAGAGATAACCGAAAATGAAGTAAGATCAGCTACAGAAAACTTTAAAAAAGGCAAATCACCAGGTATTGATGAAATCCCTCCTGAATTTCTTAAAACCATAGGACAAAATATAGTGCCATTCTTAACGAAATTATTCAACAAGTTATACCAAGATAGCTACTTCCCCATAGAATGGTCAAGGGCGGTGATTATACCACTACACAAGAAAGGAGATAGACAGAATCCAGGAAACTATAGAGGAATATCCTTATTATGCATCATAAGCAAGATCTACACAGCAATATTAAACAGAAGACTATATGATTGGGCAGAAGCAGAAAATAAAATTAGCAAAGAACAGGCAGGCTTCAGGAAAGATTTTTCAACAGTAGATCATATCTTCACACTAACATCCATGATAAG
>CM065730.1:47089804-47092304 GCA_033310375.1 Conus canariensis
GGTTCCATAATTCACTCTGCTGGTCTGCAAACATCGGCTTCTTTGGGAGCCATCTAGAGATAAAATCTTCATATACAAAACTCTTTCGAGCAATATATTCTCCAGTTTATATGTATTTCAACGTCATTGAGGAATACTTGCAGTCTGTGAGTTTTTGTTCTAGTCTACAGTGATACAGATAGTGTTAGCATATTATAAAATGATATAAAATATAATGTGATCCTTGTGTATCTCTTTTTTGTGTGGTCTGTTCCAGTTACGGCTAATGATTCGGTTGTCTGCAGGATTTATGCAGGCAGACATTTTTTCGTTCTCTAAATCCACCAGTACTTCCCAGAAACGTTGAATAACCGTACAGTGCCAAAACATGTGTAATGCTATCCTTAATTAGCTAAGCAACAGATAGTACATACATCAGTACACCAGTTTTCTTCAGTACAACATTAGTTTCAAGGTCTCTCTCTCTCTCTCTCTCTCTCTCTCTCTCTCTCTCTCTCTCTCTCTCTCTCTCTCTCTCTCTCTCTCTCTCTCCTACCATCTGATTCTTCCTGTCTTTCTCTCTGTCTCCCGTTTCCTCGATCTCATCATGTTGCACAGGCCCCCCCTCCCCTCCCCCCCCCCTCCACACACACACACCAAGGAATGTGGAAACTCCCTCTAGCTCCAAGACGTGAATGTTCTGGCAGTAGCAGTGAATAATTATCGTCCATCCAAGTGTGTGTGTGTGTGTGTGTGTGTGTGTGTGTGTGTGTGTGTGTGTGTGTGTGTGTGGTGTGTGTGTGTGTGTGTGAGTGAGTGAGTGTGTGTGTGTGTGTGTGTGTGTGTGTGTGTGTGTGTGTGTGTGTGTGTGTGTGTGTGTGTGTGTGTGTTGTGAAGTTAAAAAACTGATCTGAGTCAGAGGTGATATACTTCTCTTTAGATTGGTCCATTTCCGAAACATTACACATTTCTCATTAGATCTATCTATATCCAAAAAGTTACATACTTCTCATGAAATCGGTCTATTTCCAAAACGTTACATACTTCTCATGAAATCGGTCTATTTCCGAAACGTTACATACTTCTCATGAAATCGGTCTACTTCCGAAACGTTACTTACTTCTCATGAAATCGGTCTATATCCAAAACGTTACATACTTCTCACGAAATCGGTCTATATCCGAAACATTACATATTGCTCATTAGATCAGACAAAATCAGAAAGTCCTTGTGTGTAGATTGCGAGATGATCTCCAGTGCTAGATCCAAAGCTGTAAGTTCATCAGAGTAAACAGAAGTATCTGAAAGAATAATGTTTTGATAATGTCTACGGACCACCTGGGCAATAGGCTGCACAGGCCACTCCATCTTCGGACTTTGAACCATCAGTAGATGTTTTCTGAAAGAATGAGAATATTTTACAGAGATCAGCAAACAATGCCTTGTATGCCTGAGAACTGGTGGATTCTTTGCGAAAAGCAGCAAGACCAAAGCGGATTTCTGGTGTGAAAAAGGTCCATGGAGGCTTATCTGTAAATTTGGAGAAGTCAGACACAACTCCTATATCCAGGCCTGCATTCTGCGTATGAGACTGCATACAAAGTCCAAACAGAGGAATACAGTTGGGATTTTTTTTTCAAATTTACTTTGAAATTGAGGATTAAAAACACACTCATTATCAGGGTTTTCCGGTTCAGAGAACAGTCTGAGATAGTAATTCAAGGACAACTTCAACCTACGGTTGGATAATGAGGGTTCGCCTGCTCTGCATATAGGCTGTACACAGGAGTGGTGCGGAATGCTCCAAGACAGAGACGAAACCCTTGATGATGAGAAGGATCGAAGAGTTTCAGATAAAATGGTCTTGCAGAGCCCTATATAACACAACCATAGTCCAGTTTAGAACGGACAAAGGCTCTGTAGAGGTGCAGCAAAGTTTTCTTATCAGCGCCCCAGTCAGTGTGTGCTACTGTGCTACGACCCGCAGAATGTTCAGAGCTTTCTGGCAAGAAGTTCGTAAGTCTTTAATGTGACTAAGAAAGTTCAGCTTTTGGTCCACAATAACTCCTGCAGTTTTAGCCTCCTTTACAGCTAGAATGGGAGATTTCCCTATTTGGATTTCAGGATCAGCAAAAAAACTGTCGAAAATTATATAAGTGAATACACTGTCATAGTAGCAGAAAAAGTAAAGCCATTTTCTTCCTCCCACATATGTTATTTTATCTATATAAAGGTGGAGCCTGCGCTGAACACTCGGGTACAAGCTTCCGGTTGCATACAGGGCAAAATCATCTACAAACATTGAGCAGTCGGAACCTGTTGAACTGAATTAAGAATGCTGTTGATTGTTATGCTAAAGAGGGCAGGTGCTCCCTTGTGGAACATCCAACTCCTGCTCGTGAACACCAGAGAGAGTGGTGCCAACCCGAACCTGAAACTCAAACTTTATTCTGGAAAGAAAAAAAAAAATCAGTAAAAAGTGGAGGATTCGCTGTCAGCTTGGGAGACCATAGCTGGTCGT
>CM065730.1:47102304-47107304 GCA_033310375.1 Conus canariensis
CTTTGCCCACCTTCCCTCGCCACTCCCCACTCCATTGCTAATCCCCTCATCAACCCCTACTCCTCCTCATCCTCAGTGTCATTCTTTGTGTGGTCTCCCTCTGATGTGTCTGTAACTCATCTTTTCCTTCCTTCTGTGTCTCTGCTTCCTTTCTTCTTGCCATTTGTGTTGTCTTCTTTGTGCTAGTCGTGTGTTGTGTGTATTGTTTGTTTCGTGTGTGAATCTTTGGGGTCTGCTGTCCTCTCTCTGTCACTGTCCTATTTCTGTCTCTTGGTCTCGCTCTGTCTTCTGTCCTGATCTGACAATCTGTCTGCCTCCCTGATCTGTCTCTGGTCTCTGTCCTCTCTCTCACTCTCTCTCTTCTCTCCCTTGCATCTCCCTCTGATCTCCTCCTCTCTTCCCTCCTCTGCTTTACTTTGATGTAGACTAAACACATAAATGGAAACAAATTAGGACACTCCCACCTCCCCTACATTCACGCACACCCATCTCAATAGCTACAAACACCTGCACACTCCTTCCTTCTCCCTTCACAACTCTTGCTGCACAAGTTCGTCTCTTCAATCAACTCCATCTGTTTCCTCCTTCACTGCGAACTCCCACTCTTTCCTCCTCTGCGAACTCCATTGCTTCCTCTCCACATTGCGAACTCCCATCTGATTTCCTCTCTACATTGCGAACTCCTACTGATTTCCTCTCCACATTGCGAACTCCCATCTGCTTTCCTCTCCACATTGCGAACTCCCATCTGCTTTCCTCTCCACATTGCGAACTCCCATCTGCTTTCCTCTCTACATTGCGAACTCCCATCTGATTTCCTCTCCACATTGCCAACTCCCATCTGATTTCCTCTCACATTGCGAACCCATTGATTTCCTCTCTACATTGCGAACTCCCATCTGATTTCCTCTCCACATTGCGAACTCCCATCTGCTTTCCTCTCACATTGCGAACTCCCATCTGCTTTCCTCTCCACATTGCGAACTCCCATCTGATTTCCTCTCTACATTGCGAACTCCCATCTGCTTTCCTCTCCACATTGCGAACTCCCATCTGATTTCCTCTCCACATTGCGAACTCCCATCTGATTTCCTCTCTACATTGCGAACTCCCATCTGCTTTCTCTCACTCACTCCCATCTCAATTGCGAACTCCCATCTGCTTTCCTCTCACATTGCGAACTCCCAACTGATTTCCTCTCTACATTGCGAACTCCCATCTGCTTTCTTCTTTACATTGTGAACCCCATCTGCTTTCCTCTCCACATTGCGAACTCCCATCTGTTTCCTCTCCAATCGACTCATGTTCTCACAACTCCATCATGCTATGCTTTCTCTTCCTTTACATTGTGAACACCCATCTGCTGTCTTTCATACATTGCCGCCTCCCCCCACCCCCACCCCAACCCCAAACCCCACCCCCACCACCCCCGTAAGATTAACCTTTGCGGCCATTTCCATCCCCTCCTAACTGAGACCTGTGAATCGCTCTAAACCCAGGGAGGTACATATTGATCCTCTCTCGCAAGGAATGTTCCAGTTCTAACCCACCGTATAATTACCATGCCTAGGACTATCTGTCTGACCTACGTCTGTGGGTTTGTCTGTCTGAATGTCGGCAGGATTAGGGCACAACTACAGAACCAATATATGAATGAAACTTCTGGAATACATAGGATGCAGCTAGAGGACGAGGGCATTGAATTTTAATGCGGGTGCGGATTAAAGGAGAGATCCAGGATTTTCCATTCTTTGTTTCTTCTAGTTTACGCTGTGTCTAGTAAAAAAAAAATAAACAAAGAATTAACTAGTGTTGTTTTTTTTTAAACACAGTGCTTTTTTCACTTGAAAAATATATAGAGATTTAAAAAAAACACCAACTGAAACAGAAACAAAAACCAAACCCCAGGCGTATTACGTGTATTGATATTCAACCATTTGAAAGGTTTGGTCCTAAACCAGATTCCAGCTTGGTTCCTGTGAGCAAAGCGGATGGGTCTTGGCAGAGGTCGACGCTTTCTACAGGTGCCCTTCAGCTGGTATTTAGCGAGCCAAGAGTCTCTGATATACATTGCGACATACTGGTCCTCTCTCCGGGAGAAGTTCCCTGTCCGTTTTCTATATCCTCCCAACCACAGATAACCTTCTTCCCGTCCCATCCCGCTCCCCCCCCCCCCTTTTTCCCCCCTCACCCAGACAGACAGAGAGAGAGAGAGAGAGAGAGAGAGAGAGACAGACAGACAGACAGACAGACTGACTGACTGACAGAGAGACAGACAGACAGAGACACAGAGACAGAAAGAGACAGAGAGACCCAGGGAGCCAGAGCCACACAGAGAGACAGACAGACAGACAGACACACCGAGGCAGACAAATAGACAGACAGACAGACAGACAGACCAACAGAAGAACAGAGACACAGAAAGACAGAGAGAGCAGGGAGGTAAATGGAGACTGAAGAAGGGGAAAGAGAAATTACAGGGTCTGAAGTGGAGAGAGAGAATGACTCCGACAGACGGAGAGCCATGAAGTGACATGGGTAGGGATAAGAGAGAGGGGGTTGGGGTGAAGGTAAATGGATACGGAGGAAGGCAGAGAGAGACTGCCACGTGGAGAGAGAGAGAGAGAGAGAGAGAGAGAGAGAGAGAGAGAGAGAGAGGGAGAGAGAAACAGTCTTTAACATTCTTGTGTGTGCGTGCGTGCGTGCGTGCGTGCGTGCGTGCGTGCGTGTGTGTGTGTGTGTGTGTGTGTGTGTGTGTGTGTGTGTGTGTGTGTGTGTGTGTGTGTGTGTACGCGCGCGCGCTTGATTACAAGACTAATCTGACAGTAACAGTTTAATTGTATTGCTGGTATATATTTCGGAGGTAGGATTGACCCCGGAAAGAGAACGGGGGAAGGGAAAAGTGTAGCGTTTATCATTGTGCTTAACGCAGGAGGGCAGGAAGTACTGTAGTGTTTATTATTTTTTTCACCAGATGAAGTACCAACATGGGTATGTAGCTTAATACGCACGACAAAAATACGGAGTGATGTTACATTTGGATGGTCGTGTTAATAGATATACAACCCTGTACGTGCTCGTGTGTGTGTGTGTGTGTGTGTGTGTGTGTGTGTGTGTGTGTGTGTGTGCGTGCGTGCGTGCGTGCGTGCTGCGTGAGTGTGTGCGTGCGTGCGTGTATGTGTGTGTGTGCGTGTGTGTGTGCGTGCGTCCGTGTATGTGTGTGTGCGTGTGTGCGTGTGTGTGTGTGTGTGTGTGTGTGTGTGTGTGTGTGTGTGTGTGTGTGTGTGTGTGTGCTTTGCCATTTGGTTGTATTAAAATGCGACAAATGCGACCTTCTGGCACAAACGTTATTCGTTCTGCTTGTGCCCAGTATGCTACTAAATCACCATGCCAAATAAAACTCGACCTATCGCTTCGCATAAAGTCATTTCGACTACCATTTAATCTTGGCGGCGTGGACCCAGCCCGCCGGTTAAGTCCTATCTGCTGTCCTTTTGCTGACAGGAGTTGATTCGCCTAATACAAAGCCTTCGTTTTCAAGTTGATGAATTTGAAGGTACGCCGAGTCTGTTCACAGGATTTTTTTTTGGTATAGAAATCACACCACTGCTACCGTTGTGTGTGTGTGTGTGTGTGTGTGTGTGTGTGTGTGTGTGTGTGTGTGTGTGTGTGTGTGTGTGTGTGTGAGTGTGTGCGCGCGCGCGCGTATGTGTGTGGATATATATATATATATATATATATATATTATATATATGTATATGTATGTATGTAATATAACTAAATATATATTTAGATATGTATTCACAGAGAGAAAGAGAGACAGAGAGAGAGAGAGAGAGAGAGAGAGAGAGAGAGAGAGAGAGACAGAGACAGAGACAGAGACAGAGAGAGAGAACTGTACCTGTACACTCATGTTAACGTGTTGTCTAACATAGCCAAAACTCAAGAGAAACTAAAGAAATTTTCAACAACAACAACAACAACAAACTCCTCCCTTCATCTGCTCTCGAGCACCACAGCAAACACGTCGTCATAACATTCCTCGTGGAGAATGCAGGTGCTCTTTCTCTGCTCAAAACCCAGCTAGCTGCTGATAGTCCTGGAGCGGAAGGGACAAAGCCGCAGCAGATAAAAGAAGACAGGTGGTAGCATTACACAGATGACGTGGCCGTGCCAGGCATGGCGGCGTTCAGCCGTACGAACATCCGTTCTGGTCTGTCTTTGGCACTGGCCCAGGGACTGGTCATGCTGGCCCGTCCGTCAGTAAAGCAGTTCCCTACAGCTTCAATACAATGTTGAGTGAGAACTTCAGAATTCCAACGACAATGGTATAGACGGTGAGACAGGGAGAAATACGCAGTGTACAGAAGTACCCCTGTGTGTTGTGTAGGTTGTTGGTTCACCTGTAAAACTTTAAAACGTGTAACACGTCAAGCTCTTCTGGTGCGTTATCGATCAGTTTCAGATGGTCAGGGAAGTGGACAGTCCACCGGACAATGTCCAGTAAACCATATTTGGAAAGACCGACTTTCTTGGAGCTGTACCTAAAAGGAACTGCGAGAAATTGTAAATTATTGTTGAAAACAACATTTAAAGGAGGCATGAGAATTTGTTTCCGACAGTCATTGGAATGTTAGGTCAAGGAGAGCTACAGGTATAGATGTCATTATTTCAAGGAACTGCATGAGCTGATAAACTACCTTAGAAAAATAACAAACAAGTAGGGTAACTCTTGCTCCCGTGATGAAAGAATTACAGACCCATAACTCCAATGCTGCTTACGACAGCAAATCGCCTAGCAGAAATGACAACACAGAGCACACAGCACAAACAAGGAGACATCCCCTCAAAAAGGATCTAAGCTTGTCCACATACCCTGTGCATGACGGTGCATGACACACCCACATAGCAACAATTGAAGAAATTAATAAATACAAATTAACATTTATTCCAGACTGGCGCAGCCTTTTCAAACTATGGTCAAACACGCGGACGAACAG
>CM065730.1:47109804-47114804 GCA_033310375.1 Conus canariensis
CTCAGCAGGGCCAAATGACAGTGATGTCCACCATTGATCAGTATCAGCAGTTCACACTAATGGCTGGCTGGCTGTCTGTCTGCCTGCCTGCCTGCCTGCCTATCTGTCTGTCTGTCTGTCTTCTCTCTCTCTTCTCTCTCTCTCTCTCTCTCTCTCTCTCACACACACACACACACACACACACACACACACACACACACACACACACACAACACACACACAAATTGTTAAACGAGGCCCAAGCTGGATTTAGACACAAATATAACAGAATTGATCACATATTTACCCTCTTACCATTAATTCAAAAACAGTTTGGCAGTCATGGAAAGTTATATTGTGGATTTATTGATTTCAAAAAAGCATTTGATTTTGTTGATAGGTGCTGTTTATGGTCCATTCTAAAAAAAACAGCATTGGAGGCAAAATGTATAAAGGTATTCAAAGTATGTATAACATTGTCAAAGCAAAAGTTCGTGCTGGTAGTGAACTTACAGATGTTTTCATGTGCCCCAAGGGATTAAAACAAGGAGATATTTGTAGTCCTGTTTTATTTTCCCTGTTTATTAATGAGTTGGCAAATGACATTAATCAAAAAGGAAAACATGGCATAACAGTTACCCCTGAACAAATACAAATACTGATTCTGCTTTTTGCTGACGATGTAATTTTGTTGTCGTATACTGTAATTGGTTTGCAGCAACAACCAAATATTTTATGTAACACTGCGAGAAGGCTTGGACTGATAGTAAATATGGATAAATCTAAAGTGGTTGTCTTTAGAAAAAGTGGCCATCTTGCCGCTCGTGAAAAAATGGCTTTACGATGGACAGTATTTACAGATTGTTAACCAGTACAAATATTTGGGTGTAATTTTTTCAACCGGTGTGTCCTTTTCGTATGTGCTTAGGGACATGGCTGACAGAGCAAAGAAAGGTGTAATTGGTATTCTACGACTACTTTGGTCCCTCGGTAATCAATCTCCTCAACTGTTCTTCAAGCTTTTTGACTGTCAGATACAACCCATATTTACATACGGTTCAGAAGTATGGGGTCTTAGCGCTGATTATTCAATCATTGAACAGGTACATTTATTTGCGATTAAGAGACTGTTAAACGTCAGTGTGAAGACACCAAATGTGCTTGTGTATGGTGAAACGGGGAGGTTTCCATTATTTATAAATATTTATGTTCGAAATATTAAATACTGGTTATCTCTAACAAAAATGTGTGAGGATCGCCTTCCTCGAAAATGTTATAACATGCTCTGTAATCTTCATTACAATAATAAGAATAACTGGGTATCTACTATTTGTTTCACTCTGTATCGCCATGGTTTCGGATTTGCGTGGGAACACCAAGGAGTTGGTAATGAGAAAATATTCCTGGCTGAATTTAGACAACGTTTGA
The DNA here is from genome assembly GCA_033310375.1 of Conus canariensis. NCBI lineage: Eukaryota > Metazoa > Mollusca > Gastropoda > Neogastropoda > Conidae > Conus > Conus canariensis. The sequence goes on from CM065730.1 coordinate 47,111,212, forward strand.
TTGACTGTTATGTCCAAGGCTGGAACAGTAAGATTAATACGAAAGAGCGCTATTCGTTTTATTCTTTATTGAAACAAAACCATTGCCTCAACGATTATTTACTTGTAAAAAGTAGTACCTTAAGAAAATATTTCACGCGAATGAGACTTGGTGTTTCACCGTTAAAGTGCCACGCAAAATCGTTTTTGTAAAGCAACGCGTGACTGCTTTGACTGCCCGAGCTGTCAAAATGCATATGAATCTGAAGTACATTTCATGTTCATTTGCCCGGTATATCAAACACTCAGAGAGCAGTATATACCGCGAAAGTTCTACAATCAGCCCTCAATGTTCAGACTAGCGTTTCTGCTGTCAAGTCCTAGTCACTCTTTCGCAGTCGCTTCTTACATAAATAAGGCACTTCAGATGAGGTCGAGTTACCTTAAGTAATAGAATGTAATTATTTGCTGTTGATCCACGTGTTTGAGTCACAAGATATTACGTGATTTATATTACCGTAAGCCACCCTCACGCTTTTCACCCTCTCCCTACTCCCCCTCCCCCTCCTTCGACTTCCCATGTCAGTGTTTCGTATTTTATTTAGACACACATGACATTTTCTTTTGACTTTACCCCCACCCCACTGTTCCCTTTGACATGGGCAGATGGCCCGGTTCATTAAATTATGTGTCTTGTCTTGTCTTGTCTTCTCTCTCTTCTCTCTCTCTCTCTCTCTCCTCTCTCTCTCTCTCTCTCTCTCTCTCTCTCTCTCTCTCTCTCTCTCTCTTGTGTGTGCTCACGAATGCAAGAGAATAATGTGGGTGCTGATGGTGTTCGTGGTGGTGAGAGTGGTGGCGGCGGTGGTGGTGGTGGTGGTGGATGTGGTAGTGGTGGTGCTGGTAGTGGGTGTGTGTGTGTGTGTGTGTGTGTGTGTGTGTGTGTGTGTGTGTGTGTGTGTGTGTGCGTGTGTGTGTGTGCGTGTGTGTGTGTGTGTGTGTGTGTGTGTGTGTGTGTGTGTGTGCGTGTGTGTGTGTGTGTGTGTGTGTGTGTGTGTGTGTGTGTGTGCGTGTGTGTGTGTGTGTATGCGTGTGTGTGTGTATGTGTGTGTGTGTGTGTGCATGTATGTTCGCGTGCGTGCGTGCGTGCGTACGCGCATATAGAGTAAGCTTTCTTCTATTTTTGTGCAGCAAATGTACACAGGAGAGTAACGGTTTTGTGCGTGCGTGCGTGCGTTTATGCGTGCGTGCGTGCTTATATGTGTGTGCGTGCGTGCGCGCGCGCGCGCGCGTGTGTGTGTGTATGTGTGTGTGTGTGTGTTTGTGTGTGCATACGTGCGTACGTGTGTGCGTGCGCACGTACGTGTGTACCTTTTTCCCCCTTAATTAATGACCTACTCACTGACCGAAGCATCAGACTACAAGCGTACCAAGCACCTGTCGCACTCACGTGTACACACCTGTTCACCTGAAACCATAGCCCGATTGGCTGGTTAATACAAAGACTATTTACCATTCTGGTTAAGGTGTCATTTTTATCTACCGCGGTTATTCACGCCGATTAATTAATTAAATTCTTTCGAATGTGTTTGGAAGCAGTATGGCCACGCTCTCTGTGAGTATGGTATAAATGTATTTATGGCGTGGTATTTTATCATTTGGACACGACAGCAGACGTGTCTGAATGAGAGGCTAATAGAGAGAGGACATTTTGTTAGTGAGTCCGCCAAACAGCAGGGACAAACAAATTACAAACAGTGACAAGCAAACAAATACGGCGCGTTTCGACCTCTAAGGTCTTCTTCAGGCAAGATCAACAACATTCTGGACAACGAAAACGAAGAACGAGCAGTCACTTACCTTCTCAGGGGGCCAGAATAGCTCAGTGGTAGAGCGCCGGACTCGTAGTCTTGGTCATTCTGGAGTTGTGGATTCGAATCTCCGCCGGGCCGGGGGGGGGGGAATTTTCCCTCGGAGTTAACGTTGGTTCTGACTCCATTTCCCGAGGAGTCCTTCGAATGAGACTATAAACCGAGGTTCCGTGTGTGAACACACACATAACATCTTGCACACACGTAATATCCCATCACCAACTTGAGGAAGAGAAGGCCAGTTTGGCTGTTGGTATGGAAGACACGTTACACATAGCATGCACCTTCTCCGAAGATGGAGTATGGCTGCCTTAATGGCGGGATAAAAAAAACGGTCATACACACAAAACTCCACTCCCTTTGTTGGGTAGATGGGATTAATCCTTGCCTGTATATACAGGGAGTGTCCGCTGGAGTATCAGCCTGTGTACGTGGGAAAAAACCAAGAGCAACAAAACTTCTATCATTACTATATGGTTACAATCATAATTATTATCAAAACTATTAATATACATATCATAATTATTAACATACCTATTACATTCCATCCTTCCCATAATCTATACCTTCCTTCTCCTCTTTGCTCTTCCTGTCCCCCCCCCCCTCCCCTCCCCCTTCCCCTCCTCCTTTTTTTCTCTCTCCCTTCCCTTAGTATTAGTTTTAGTACTATTATTATCATTACTATTATCAATATTATTGTTATTAAAAGATTTTTTCATCCTTTTTCTTTTTCTTCTTTCTTACTTTTTGTACTCCAGTTCGTATAGAACAGGGAGTACTTTACAATGGGAATGAAGAAACGCTGTCTGTGTGTCTGTTTGTCTGTCTGTCTGTGTGTCTGTCTGTGTGTCTGTCCGTGGTCAAACTGTGTTCCACTCGCTCCAGACAAAACTACTGGGCCGATCTTTCTGAAAATTTGTACGCATGTTCATTATGGGTCACGGATAATGCCCGATGTTTTATTGTACCAGAATAGCCGTTACTAACGGCTATAACGGCCCAAAACGGTTTTTCTTCTTTATGGAATATCTCAGAAAGTACTTGTATTGTATTCAAGATAAACTGGGAGTACGTTTATAACTTTGCATCTTGTTTTTCTTCTTTTTTAAAAATTATGTTTCTGTATCATGCTTTTATTATCAGTACTAGTATTACCATTACCGTTGCTATAGTTGTTAGCATTATCGACCGTTGTTATTGATATTACCATCACTACCATTAACATCACCATCGTCATCACCACTAAGACCGTTGCCACGGCAACCATACTGTTTAAGAACCCTCCAACCCACTCTCCTTTCTCCCAAACTACAACTGCTATTGCCACATTATCACAAAAAGTTATAATAATCCTGTCTTTATTATTTTTTCAATATTTTGATCATCATCATTACCATTATTATTATTCCTATCAGTATTATAATTATCACCATTACTACCTCGACTCACACATTGTCCCCTTCTTGACAGCCTCGTTTTCAGTCACCACCCATCTTGCGCTGAAGTGGATGAAGATAAGTGATTGCTCGTCCGTTTTCGTTGTCCTGAGTGTTTTTTGTATCTTGCTTGAATAAGACCTAAGAGGAGGAGGAGGAGAGCCGAGAATAATGTTTTATGAAATTTGTTTACACACAGTTGAAATGACTTGTTGAAAAAAAAAAAAGTAAAACAGTAAAAAAACAAAACAAACTCTTATACATTGTTTATTTGATGTCGAACTGAAAGGACGGGCCATGGATGGACACGG
>CM065730.1:47119804-47122304 GCA_033310375.1 Conus canariensis
ATTCAATATTGTACTATATAATTTACCGATAATGTTTAACAGTGATATGCCCCTGTAATTCTCAACTTGTTCAGTGCTACCTTTCTTGTGCAGTGGAAAGATTACCGCCTTAGACCAACATTCGGGGTAAATCCCAGTTGTAAAAACTTTGTTAAACAGAGGCAACAAAAATTTGGCATGGATATCAGTAGCATGACGGAAAAAGTCTGAAGATAGACCATCCGGACCTGGTGCTTTGCCACTTTTGATATTATTCAGGGCATTTAAAACTTCACTTTCACTTATCTCCTCATTCATGCAAGAATCAATGCAATTCTCACAACTGTTTGGGTCATGCGTAGTTACTGTGTCTTGAACGGCCTCATTAAATTCTGAACAAAAAGAAGACATTTCTAAGTGAAATAATGATTTAAAGTAGTCAAACCATGTGCGTGGTAGAATTTCATTTGACCTAATCATCTTTGATGAGGTAAGATTTTTCAGTTTTTGCCAGAATGCCTTTGAATCTTTATTGCTACAAGAAACATTAAGCTCATTCAGAAGTTTTTCATTATATTCAGTCTGTTTCCTTTTGCATAAATCCTTGAAACTTTTTTTGAGACTAAGATAATTTTCCAAAATCGGTTGTGAGTTGTATATCTAAAAGTGTTCAGTACGCTATATTTTATTTGTTTACTAACTTCACATTCAGCATCCCACCATGGTGGCTGCAATGGAGAAACTAAGTTTTTTTTCTTTGTCAATTTCATTTTCCCTGCGGCACTTTGAAGAAAAGAGACATAAATCTGACATGCTACATCAATGTTTTGATCCAATGCTAGAATGAATTCTTCAAATTCAGACTCTACCTTGTCACGTAATTTAGAGTAAAAGCTGTCTCTTAAGTTTTCTTTCCAAACATATTTGGGCATTTCCTCCAAGACAATACTTTCTTCTTCTCTAATCTCTTCAACATATCTTAAAGGGATGGAGATAGCAATTGGAAAATGGTCAGATTCAGATCTATTCGCAACATACATATCTGTGATCAGTTCAAATAAGGAAAACGAGCAAATAAAATAATCCACAATACTTTTACCCTGTTTGCTGTACATGTATCTCACCTTCTTTGTCACTGTTGGATCTTCCATTTACAATGATCAGTTCAAATTCTCTGCATAATTCTATCAATTTTCTACCAAAATTATTTACTGCTGTATCTTTAGACTTGCGACTGGTTAAAAACTGATCATTTATCAATTCATTCAAGTCATCAAACATTTGATATGTCGGTTACTGTTATCAATATCCACATCTGAAAGGCCGGAAGTGCGAGCATTAAAATCTCCACATAACAGCCATGGTAAATCAGGATAAGTAGTCATTATTTGCGTCATGTAGCTCTCAAGAATGTCAAAACCTTCAATATTGTCATCATTGTATATAACCGAACGTTCAGGTGCAATATAAACAAAACATGTAAGAATATCAGTGGACAAGTGCAAAAGAGACTGACTTACTTTCAGAATGACACAGTCCTGAGCCGTTTCCAGTAACCTTTCCACATAACACGAAATATCCTTTTGAACACAAACAACCACACCTCCTTTCATTCGTTTCTTGCGTGGGCAGAAAAAAACTGTATAGTCAGGGAATGCAAGTTCAATGTCACATTTTTTACAAGACCACATTTCACAGAGTGCGAAGATTTTGAATTGAGTACAAAAAGATTTGAAAGATGGACATCTTAGTTTTCCAAAAAGACCTTGAATGTTCCAAGACATTATCTGAAACTCAGAGAATATATGTGGAGAATGCGGAGAATGTGGAGAATGTGTGTGTGTGTGTGTGTGTGTGTGTGTGTGTGTGTGTGTGTGTGTGTGTGTGTGTGTGTGTGTGTGTGTGTGTGTGTGTGTGTGTGTGTGTGTGCGTGGCTCTGTGTGTGTATGTGTGCGAGAGAGAGAGCGTGTGTGTGTGTGTGTGTGTGCGTGTGCGTCTGCGTGTTTGTGTGTGTGTGTGTGTGTGTGTGTGTGTGTGTGTGTGTGTGTGTGTGTGTGTGTGTGTGTGTGTGTGTGTGTGTGCGTGTGTGGTATTTGCGTAGTGTGTGTGTGTGTGTGCACTCTCTGGCTACACATTTGTTTTACCTCTTTCTGTCTCATCCTCCACGGCCCATCAGTAACGAAATTCCCACGGTGCTCATCCTGCCTCGCGCGTACACAGCCACACCCGTGCAGTCCCGTCGCCTCCTCAGCACCGGCAGTCCACTGGGAGCACTCTAAATCAAAATTAATTGTCATGATGACGCGCCCCAACCAGACGAGGCATGGCACTGTAGGCGCCCCAACCAGACGAGGCATGGCACTGTAGGCGCCCCAACCAGACGAGGCATGACACTGTAGGCGCCTCAACCAGACGAGGCATGGCACTGTAGGCGCCCCAACCAGACGAGGCATGACACTTTAGGCGCCCCAACCAGACGAGGCATGGCTCTGTAGGCGCCTCAACCAGACGAAGCATGGCA
>CM065730.1:47127304-47132304 GCA_033310375.1 Conus canariensis
TTCTTTTTTTTTTACACGGGCACACATGCCGAATAAATTCTAATAACTGGCATTAATCCTGTGTACCCAGGTTGTGGACGAGTTTAAATAGAAAAGAAAAAGAGTATACAGTACTTTTTAACATAATACACTCACACACACACACCACACACACACACACACACACACACACACACACACACACACACACACACACACACACACCCTTGCGCATACCTTCATATAATACATACTATAACCATTAGTTCCCTAGTATTTTGATATAAGGTGACCACTTTGTTAAGTACGTTGCATGATTCATCTCCATTAAGGACATATATTTCTCCATCTTATGTCTATAGTCCAGCTCCTTCAAAAATATGTTTAGATTAGGTTTTGTCTTGTTAATTCTACATTTATATATGAAATATTTTCCCATTAAAATTATCAGGTCTAGCATATCGTCGGTTTTTGTTTTCTCATCCGTACCAAATAATATAATCTCCACGTTAAGTGATAATCTTACACAGTGTGAACAGTTAACTTGCAGAACTCTTTCCAGGTCTTTCCAGAAAATACGGGTAAACTCACATTCCCACAGATAGTGGTTAATCGAGTCTTTCTCTCTAATGCAGAAATTACATTTGTCGCTATCAATAATTTGCATACTTTTCAACACACTATTTGTTACCAGAATTCTGTGGCATATCTTAATTTGAAACCATTTCAGTTTTGTTTCTTTAATTTTCTTAATCCTTTTCAGTACCTCTACCCAATCAATTGGTATATCAAGACGTTGTTCCCACTTGATAAATGCACTAATGTTAAGAACTTCATTGTCTTCCACCATAATATCGTAATAAGCACGTGATCCTTTATTAATACTACAAATTTTTTGAAGTGCTAAAGTTTTATCATTACCAATGTTACTATCTAATTTCAATCTTTTTTTCTTTGTGTAAGCTTTGATCGAACGCACGCAACTTATATGAGTTAGAAAATTGATATGAAAGCCCATTTTCTCCGACAGTTCATGGCAGCTTAGAAAATTACCATCCTCATCGAGTAAATGTTTAACTAGAAATATATTGTTCTGCATCCATTCCTTGTAAAAGAACGGTTTTTTCTCCTACTTTGAACTTTTCATTACAAAAGATAGGTTCAGTGGCTAGATCTGTACTTTCAGTTAATTCTACCTGTTTGCAGAATCTTTGATATGACTGAAAGACTCCTTTCCAAAATCTGTTTATAACTTTGCTCTCAACAAATCTGTCAGGGCCTTATGCGTCAATGATACCTATTTCGGGACATAATGAATGTAATATTATTTTCCACTTGTGGTCGTGCATGTACACGTTCCGTATCCAGGCGATTTTTAAGGAGCTGATATATATTTTCAGGTCGGGTATACCTATCCCTCCTTTTTGCATATTATGTATTGAGTATTTTCTTTTAATTTTATCATTTTTGTTATTCCAAACAAATTTGAAACACATTTTCTGTAATGAAGCGATCTGGGAATCAGGAGGATTCGGTAAGAGGATCCATAAGTACACCAGTTTTGATAGTACTAATGATTTGAGCACAGCTACTCTACCTAATGGTGTTATTATTCTTTTTGACCATATTTTGAACAGGTTTTGGACTTCTGCGAATTTGTATTTCATATTAATTTCCGTCATATCTGATAGACTATTCGTAAACCACAGTCCTAGAATTTTGAACTGTGAGGGGTTCCATTCCATTTTATAGTAGGGTAAATATGTTTTCGTGGAATTTTTCTCTGTACCTAACCAAACATTAAACGTTTTTTCATAGTTCAATTTGAGTCCAGATATTTGCTCAAATTCATAAAGGTTTCTAAATAGCTTTTCATATGATTTCTTATCTCCATCTAACATAAAGGTACTGTCGTCTGCAAACTGATTTATTTTGAATTCTGTATTTTCTATCTTTATGCCTTTGATATCGGGGTCTTGCCTTATCTTGGTCGCTAGTACTTCTACGCACAAAACAAATAGATATGGAGATATAGGGTCCCCTTGACGGCAACCTCTTCCAAGTATAAAACTTGAAGACACTTTCCCATTCACTATCACGTAAGACTTTATATTATCGTAAAAAGATGCTATCCATCGTTGAATACCTTTTCCGAATCCGAATGCAGCCAGAATTTTACTCATGTATGACCAGTTAACTGAATCGAAAGCTTTTTCGAAGTCGACAGAAATTAATAACCCTCGTAAGCGATTCACTTCTAAATAATGTATTAAATCATATATTGTTCGTAAACTATCTCCTATGTATCTTCCTGGAACGAAACCCGTCTGATCCTCGTTTATGAGCTTTGGCAGAACATTTTTTATTCTGTTTGCAATACAGGCTGAAGCAATTTTGTACGTTACATTTAAAAGTGAGATAGGTCTCCAGTTCTTCAAGAATTCTCGCGGTTTCTCTCCTTTCGGAAGACCGATTATTATTCCTTCTTTTTGTGTTACAGACATTCTTCCATTACTGTATCCCCCATTTAGAGAACGGACAACAAAATCTCCTAATTGTCTCCAGAAAAATTTAAAGAAGTTTACTGTCATGCCGTCTGTTCCAGGACTCTTATCATTTTCCATCTTTTTTAGGACTTTGGTAGCTTCTTCTAACGTGATTAATCCCTCCAATTGTTCGGATTCTAACTGACTTAGTTTGGGCAGATTATCTACATATTTTCCAATTTCAATATCGAATATTTCCTTTTCTGCATATAAATTTTCATAATAGTTCTTTGTCTCTTTTAACATATCATCCGTTTCTGTCAAAGTTGTTCCTTGGTCCGTGACTAGTTTAAGCATTCTTTTGCTTACGAAGTTCCTTTTCTCAAGTGAACAGAAATATTTGCTTATTTTTTCCCCGTAAGATGCCCATTTGGCTCTGGATCGTATTATTATTCCGTCAACTTTCGATTTCCTTAACTCACTGAGCTGCTCCTTTTTGTTTTTTATGATCTCCAGGTCTGTTTCTGTTAAGCAATTTTTACTTTCCAAGTCTTGTATTTCTTTTTCAATTTCTTTTTCTTTTTCATTACTTTTTCTGTTTTTGCGAATGCTGAATGTAATTGTTTCTGCTCTTATTTCCATGATTAGCGTTTCTAAAAATAATTGGTCTGAAATTGAGAACTGAATTTGGTCATGCGGGATTTTACTGACAGAGTTTTTATTATAAGGCAGTAATGCATATTGTTCCTTGATTCTTTCAATCGTTTCATTCACCAGATTTACATACTGCTTATCTCTTAAAAGGGAAGAATTAAATTTCCAGAACCCTTTACACCTCTCTTCTTTTTTAAAAACAATATTTATGTATATCAAAGAGTGATCTGTTCTGTATCCGAACGAAATATCAGCATCTTCTATGTAAGTGATTAACGTGTCGGACAGTAAAAAGAAATCTAGCCTACTTTGTTGAAACGGTTTTGGTCTTCTCCAGGTATATCGCCTCGTGTCTTGGTTCAACTCTCTCCATATATCGACTAGTTCTAATCTTGACATAATTTCCGTAACTTCTTCCCCATCGGTGAAATGTTAATTTTAACTTCCTAAATCGGTCATTTAGAAGCTGCGTATTAATTTAAAACGATTTGCGGCATTTGCAATATGCGGGAATCTCTGCGGGGAAAAAATCAATGGATTCATTAAAAAAAAAAAAAAAAAAAAGTGCGGTTACGAAACAAAAAAAACAAAAAAAAAATCATATTGTACATGGTGAAATAATTTTATAGGCTGGGAAAGCACACACACGCAGAGAGAGAGAGAGAGAGAGAGAGAGAGAGAGAGAGAGAGAGAGAGAGAGAGAGAGAGAGAGAGAGAGAGAGAGAATTCTTACTCTCATAAGAAATCAGACAAACATGCTATGATGCGTTCGTTCTGTAATGATGCCTTATACAATGATGACAAAAAGAACAAGAAAACAACAGAAGAAAGAAAGAAAGAAAGAAAGAAAGAAAGAAAGAAAAATACTCGTTGGACAGTGCCACGTTGTAGAAGGATAGGGATGGGGACGAAAGAAAAAAAAGTTTTCATAGAATTATCTTGGAATGAATGCTTCAGTGGGAAAGCGACAAATCTGGTGAGACGAGAAAGCAACCGAGCTCAAACGAATATGACCCACTGGAAAAAAAAAAAAAAGACTATCTTATCATCAGACGACATCGACCAGAAGATACTGTACATCTGAAGATAGTTATGTCTGTGGAGTCCGCCAGATTATTCTGACTGCATCATCGGCGTGTGCCGCGAGTAAGAACGTTGAAGTGGACTGCGATTACAGATGCAAATTAATACTGTAAGTTTAGAAGAAGAAGAAGAAGAAGAAGAAGAAAAGACTCAGGAAAAAAATGATCAGCGTAAACGGCTTATTTCGAGTCGCCTGCCAGGTTAATAAAGTCAGTTCAGAAATCCACACGTCCACTCGCATTTGCCTTCGCCTCGGGCGGCCGTGCGACTGAATGTGTCCAGCGCTGTATGTCATCATCATCATCCATACTGCTGTGCCTGTGACGCTGTGACCCCGCTGGCTTCACAGATCGCTGACCAGGCGGCCATTAGTCTCTGGGATCTTCACCTTTCATGTAGATCCTAAACAGGGAAGGGACCGTTTGTTCCCATGGTGAAACAATTACTACGTACACGCTTCTGACCCAGTTCTCCTCGCGGCACTCATTCACCGAGCACACAGGCAGACGCGATGAGTGCATGCGTCAGCTCCAGATATACGACCGGGAAAACTTGTTTATTTCTTACTGTTTGTCTGTCTGTCTTTCATTTTTCTTTCTTTCTTTCTTTCTTTTCTTTTTTTTTAAAAATATGGGTAGTTTACTCCTTGGTGTTGTGTGCGTCTTTTTTTTTTTTTTTTTTTTAAACAAATGAGCATGGTCAGAATCTCAGAATTGGATTGGAATTACAAGAAACTTCCAGAAATTTTTCTGGGATGTTCTAAAGCATTTTGACTGGCTACGATATGTCATGACCGCC
>CM065730.1:47139804-47144804 GCA_033310375.1 Conus canariensis
GGGTGGGAGTGAGGTGGGGCAGACGTAGGAGGGGAATGTTGGGAGAGGGACCTCGGGCACAGGTCTGTATAGGTTACTTGAGACAGTGGACATTTGGTTGAAACATATGGTTTGAGACATACGGTTGAAAGGGAAAGGAACATGGGCGCACGCACCTGTGAGAGAGAGAGAGAGAGAGAGAGAGAGAGAGAGTGTGTGTGTGTGTGTGTGTGTGTGTGTGTGTGTGTGTGTGTGTGTGTGTGTTGTGTGTGTGTGGTGCGTGCGTGCGTGTGTGTGTGTGTGTGTGTGTGTGTGTGTGTGTGTGTGCGTGTGTGTGTGTGTATGTGTGTGTGTGTGTGTGTGTGTGTGTGTGTGTGTGTGTGTGTGTGTGTGTGTGTGTGTGTGTGTGTGCCTGCCTGCATGTACCTTTGATCATTTGTGGGACATGCATGTTTAGAAGATGACTTAGTAACAAGAACAAGAACAAAAACAACAGCAATAACAATAACAACAAGCTCTCTCTCTCTCTCTCTCTCTCTCTCTCTCTCTCTCTCTCTCTCTCTCTCTCTCTCTCTCTGTGCCTGGCTACATATGTGCGTGTGTGCATGCGCGCGCGCGCTCCCCCAGACACACACACACACTAACAACAAGAACACCCCTCCTCCTCCTCCTCCACACACACACACCCACACACACACACACACCACACACACACAACACACACACACACGACACACACACACACACACACACATATTCACCAAGCACACACACACACACACACACACCAGCAGCCCGCGCACCGCGCAAACACCAACGGCCTAAACATTCACATCTTTGGACTCCCCAGTTTACATACCTGAACATCCCACTGATGAACACCCACCAGCGCACACATGTCTACAAAGTCTTATCTCAGTTGACATGTGTTTGATCGTTTGTGTTTGTTATTGGAAGGGCCCAGTATGAGTTTGCCCCAATCTCTAGGCGTCTTCGCAGTGTTGGCCTTTAGAGAATCCCAATGTTTGTTGGTTGGTGATGTTTCTTGCTCTTCTTTTAAAACTGGATGTGTGGCCACCTTCTTTTTTGACTTATGGATCTGAAAGATTGTCCATGGTATAATGGTGGCTTTTGCGGCTTTGTTTGTTCACAGGTCATTAAGGTCTTGTCGTTGCTTTGCCTGCCATGAGTCTGCTCTCTCATTTCCTTTAACTCCTGCATGTCTAGGGCAGTACATCTTTATGAGTCTCTCCGATGGAAAGTTGTGCATTACTTCATGACAAGCAGGGCTTCCCATTCCACTCTGCATGTTTGAAAGTGGGTTCGTGGAGTCAGTCAGTATCATGGCTTGTTGAATTTTAAACTGGCCTGTAGATAAAAGCCAGTGGAGTGCTTGTGTCACTACTTCTACCTCCATTGTTAGACTTGAAATTGTTAAACTGTGTGCAGCATTGCCTTCCTGGATGGTTTGGACAGTTTACTTCACTGTGTATCCCAGCCTGACTTACCGTTGGTGACAGAACCATCAGTGTATTATAACAATATAATGTTTTGTGCCAAGGTTGTCTACCTCCCTCTGAATTTCCGCGTTGGTTTTGCCTTCTGGCCATTCTCAACAGTGTCTTGCAAGTTCTGGAGCGATGACAATTTGGTAGAGGTGTTTAAAGTGGTCTGGATATTTTCCCCATTCCTTCATTTCTTTGAGTTCTAGGTAACTGGCACACAAGCTGTACATTGTCTTCTGCCCGTCCAATTCATGATATCCTATGTTCTAGCTGAGTGTCTATTGTTTGCATGACCTCCACATGTAGTGGGCTTTGGGGATTTTCAAGCGCTCTGAAATGTGCTTCACCTTTCTAGTTTGTGTCTTGCCTGCATTGAACAAAGGTCAAGCAAGTACTGCATACTTTCAACTGGTGCATCCTTCGTGATTCCCAGGATCAATCTCATTGCTACATTTTAATTCTTTCTACTGCAAAAATATTGCTCTTGGGTAGTATTGTAAACCCTGATCCAAAATCATTCACACTGAGTACAAGTGCGTGATGCAGTCAGTAGAGACGGCGCTGTTCCCGTGCCTTTATCTGTCATTGACTTCATGGCAGACGGGCGGGCCCTTTCTGCATTTAAGAACAGTACTCTCAACATGCTTTGTAAAAGTCAACCTTCTGTCAAAGCATGTACCCAAATAGCGTAGGCTGTCAGTTGAATCAGTTGGTATGCCTGCCGCGGGTAAATGTCCTGATGGAGACTCTATAATACTATGTGAAGATCTTACTGCACAGTCAAAATCGTGGGATAGCATGCTACCAATCCTCAATGAATTGCGCAGGAAGAAATGTTGGATGAAGTACTTCTCCGTGCACTGACATCATCTCCAACACATATAGAGTGGCAGGGTGACACTGACAGTGTCATTGATTTGACGTGTATTTTCCATGAAAATTTCGAGCCGCTACTCCAGTGCAGCGAATTTTTCGGCCATTTTGATGTTGAGTTTCTAGTACATGTTGGGTCAGAAGTGAAGAGGTGACCAGCGGGATCACGGTGTATTCATTAATCTTAGAAGGGGAGGAGGGTGTGTGTATTTGTTTGGTTTGGTTTGGTTCTCCGTCGGTAGCGAAAAAGCAGATTTTTCTGGTGAAATGGTAAAAATAAAAGAGTAATGCACCGTGACAGCAGAGAAGGTGGAGGGCGCATAGCTTGTGGACCTGCATTCATGCGCCATTTGAGTTTGCGGAAGAAGTTTAAAGTGAAAAGGCGAACGCAGGAAATAAATGAATCCTTCACATCCCAGCGTGTTTTCACTCAGATGTGATATTACACGAAAATAAAAGAAATCAACTAATAAAGCAACAATATCATCAACAAAAATTGAATTCAGTCGGTAACAAATTAACACATGATGCATCAAAGTAGAAGCGAACAAATTACATGAAACAACCGACTGGATTATTCTGCGCTTCGTCCAATAATTCTAGATTAAAAACCTTCTTATGCAGAAGTAGAAAAACACTTTCTCTGGTAAGCATGAACTAATGTTACAGTAACTTTTAGGTAGTAAGTTTATTTCTGAATATTCAATACGTGTATGCTGAATGGATAAATTTCCGTCATAAATACAATTTACATGCTCAGACTGAGGCCTATGTAGTTTTCTACTGGCATGCAGTAAGTCTCATTCGATGTAATAAAGTTGCAGCATGTCTCGCACATGGAAAGTACTAATAAAAATGATCAGACTGTGACTGATTTTTGAAACATGAATATACTTTTATTTCAAGTATATATGAAACATTTCATTGGAAGAACAAGGCAATGATACTAGGCCTAACACTAAGAATGACTGGAGTTTCTCACACATAGGCATATAGTTTGGAAATTTTATCTACCATTTCATTTATAAATAGAGGCCTATTCCACAATGAGAAGGAACCCAACAAAAATTCACGATTGATCCGTTCGTATTAAGACAATCCACAAGCTTTCTTTTTTTCTTTTTTTCTCTCTCTCTTTTTATCTGAAAGATAATATCACTATGCCGTCTGTTCAGTTCAATGCTGATGTTGCACATACAGAGAGTACAGGCGACATGAAACACGGAAAACGAACCGGCGAATCATTCGCGAGGAAGTTAATTAGACAATCGGATTCGGTTTATATCGTTCACCAACACATGTCAATCAACAAATAAAAAAGAAAGAAAACTGAAAAAGACTGTGGCGTTACTGCAAACAGCAACGCATGATACAAATGAACACACTAAACAGTGTCAGTGTAAACAACACCACTTCTTGTATATGCACCATTGCATAATGTTTGGCGAATGTTTGGAAACTGTGTAACTTAACAGAAATCTTGACGTGTAATGGATTTAATAATTCATGAAAAGACGCGTGTAAAACCAAGAGTGCAATATTGATACCATAGATGCCCTTTAGCGGTAAGAGAAGACAACCTCCCCCCCCCCCCCCCCACCCACCACCCCACCCTTTCCCCGTCAGACTTGTGGGTGTTAGACGAGACCCACTAACAGCCATATAACAAAAATCACACCTAGAGCTCAGGTAAGTTTTGTGCATGGTGGCCAAATAGGCCCCATACCATTTTATTATGGTCTACCAGTGGGCAAACCCCAAGTTGTCGACACACCAAAATACCAGTTCATACATGGCTTCAAATGAAATTACCACCAGGGACCCAACTAAACACCACTTGAATACCAGTGAATGTGCATTCATAAATGGTAACTTTGTAGTGCGCAGACTTGGTTTCTGATGATGTTTTAATTTGATGATGATGACGATGATTATGAGATTATTATCATTATTATCATCATCATCGTCATTATTATTATTATCATCATTGTTGTTATTGTTATCATTATTACTATTCTCATGATCATCATAATCATCACCGCCATTATTACTATTGCTATTATAACCATATTATGTAAACTATCCTTCAACCGCACCCCTTTCTACCCTTCTGTCAGTAATTATTATTACTACAGTTATTATTTTGATCTTTCTTATCATTACCATGTGGTTATTATACTACCATCAAAAGCGCAGGTAGTAATGCACTCTTTATTTCATCATCAACTTTTTTTTAACCCACATTGTCTCCCCTCCCAGCAGCCTCGTTTCCGTTCTGTGTTCATTTTGCACCCAGTTGGAGGAACTACGTGATTGTCTGTTCGTACAATATTTTTATTGCCTTGAATGTTGTTCTCCTTGGCTGAAGAAAACCATAGAGTCTGGTTTTGTAATTTGTTTGTTCTTTCGTTTGTCAGTACAGTAATTTTTCTTTTAAAAATTGAACCCACAATAATAAGTCGTAATCTGGAAAGATTTCAACTGATTTCCCACTCACTAACGATAGCAGTTTAGCTGGTTTTCCGTTGGTACTTGCAGTGATCACCCATCTCAATTGTTTTGGGGGGGCGAAGGGGATTTTTACTTGTATTCTACTGTCTGTGGCATGTAGTTCTGTGACTTGTCCGTTTTCCAGGTGGTATT
>CM065730.1:47149804-47172304 GCA_033310375.1 Conus canariensis
TGAAATAAAGAGTGCATTACTACCGGCGCTTTTGATGGCAGTATAACTACATAGTAATGATAACAAAGATCATAATAGTAATTGTAGTGATAATGATGATTACTGACAGAAGGGGAGAAAGGGGTGTGGTTGAAGGATAGTTGAATAATATGGTTATAATAGCAATAGTAACAATGGCGGTGATGATAATGATGATTATGATAATGATGATCATGAAAATAATAATAATGATAACAACAACAACAACAACAATAATAATGATGATGATGATAATAATAATAATGATAATAACAACAATAATAATAATAATGATGATGATGATGACGATGAGATGATGATGATGATGATGATGATGATGATGATCATCATCATCATCATCATCATCATCATCATCATCATCAAATTAAAACATCATCAGAAACCAAGTCTGTGCATACAAAAATACCATTTATGAATGAACATTCACTGGTATTCAAGTGGTGTTTAGTTGGGTCCCTGGTGGTAATTTCATTTGAAGACATGCATGAAACTGTATTTTGGTGTGTCGACAACTTGGGGTTTGCCCACTGGTAGACCATAGTAAAATGGTATGGGTCTATTTGGCCACCATGCACAAAACTTACCTGAGCCCCAGATGTGATTTTCTTATATGGCTGTCAGTGGGTCTCGTCTAACATGCACATGTCTGACGGAGAAGGGGGGGGGGGGGGGGGGGTCTTCTCTTACCGCTAAAGGGCATCTATGGTATCAATATTACAGTCTTGGTTTTACACGCGTCTTTTCATGTATTATCAAATCCATTACACATCAAGATTTCTGTTTACTTACACAGCTCCCAAACATTCGCCAAACATTATGCAATGGTGCATATGCAAGAAGTGGTGTTTGTTTACACTGACACTGTTTAGTGTGTTCATGTGTATCATGCGTTACTGTTTGTAGTAACGCCACAGTCTGTTTCAGTTTTCTTTCTCTTTTATTTGTTGATTGACATATGTGCTGGTGAACGGTATAAACCGAATCCGATTGTCTAATTAACTTCCTCGCGAATGATTCGCCGGTTCGTTTTCCGTGTTTCATGTCGTCTGTATGTGCAATCAGCATTGAACTGAACAGAGGGCATAGTGATATTATCTTTGAGATAAAAGAAAAAGTTTTAAAAAAAAATTGTTTTCACTGTCCTAAATGTTAGGCTATTTGTTTTTGCCTGAATAAGACCCAAGAGGTCGAAATGCATTGTGTCTTGTACTGTACTTTGTTTCTATGTCCTTGGCGGTAAATAACCCCCTCTCTTTCTAAATTTTACTTCATTTTCCGCACTCCGTCACACCGTTTTGAAACTTAGAAAGAAAAAGAAAAAAAAAATCTTGTCGATTGTCTTACGAACGGATCAATTGTCAAGTTTTGTTGGGTTCCTTCTCATTGTGGAATAGGCCTCTATTTATAAATGAAATGGCAGATAACATAACCAAACTAGGAATATGTGCCAGAAACTCCAGTCATTCTTAGTGGTAGGCCTGGTATAACTGCCTTGGTCTTCCAATGAAATGTTTCATATATCCTTGAAATAAAAGTATATTCATGTTTCAAAAATCAGTCACAGTCTGATTATTTTCATTCGTATTTTCCATGTCCGAGACATGCTGCAACTTTATTACATAGAATGAGACTTACTGCATGCCAGTAGAAAACTAAATAGGCCTTAGTCTGAGGATGTAAATTGTATTTATGACGGAAATTTATCCATTCAGCATAAGCTTATATATTGAATATTCAGAAATAAACTCACTACCTAAAAGTTACTGTTACATTGGTTCATGCTCACCAGGTAAAGTGTTTTGCTAGTTCTGTAGAAGGATTTTAATCTATAGGCCCTAAGTATTGGACGAAGCGCAGCATGCTGGACGACTTACAGTTGATAGAAGTAGAAATTTACCGGAGCGGCTGAAATACGTCTTGCCAGGAGCCGGACAAGGGAGGCCACTCAGAGAGAGAGAGAGAGAGATTTGTGTGTGGATATCTTTCAAACCGTATTAAAAATAAACACAGAGCAGACTTATGCATCCACATCCATTAACACTAGAAAAAAAAAGTACCACCGTCCACACAGTCATCACACGAAATAAAAAGGAAGGAGAGACATGAGAACTAGGCCTATTGCCGTATCAGGTCTGCCACTCTTTGGCAAAATATTGGAAATCATGGTCACAACGGCATGAGATCAAAAAGACAAGATCACAACGACATTTGGTCACAAGGACACATCATTTTGTGTCACATCGGCATGTGGTCACATCGGCATGTGGTCACAACGACATGTGGTCACATCGGCATGTGGTCACAACGACATGTGGTCACATCGGCATGTAGCCGCATGTACTGAGTTTAACCCGATAGGCTACATATTGGGTCAAATCACGTATTGGTGGCAGGGAAGTGGGAGTGATGTGGTGACCTCGTCCACCTGATTTGAACTCGTGAAGCTCGATCTTCCGCAGCTATGTACAGACATATTTTTAAATGCAAGAATTGATATAGCCATTGATGTTGACCGGAGAAAATTCCCATTTAGTTTCTGCGATAGATGGCCTCACCTCTTCACATACTTGTGTATCATTATAATAATTGTCATTGTTGTAATTACTATTCGGATTATGTCATACAACTGAATTTCTTTCTTTTTCTTTTTTTTTTTTCTTTTTTTTTAACTTCTCCTATTATTAGACAAACGGAAACCAACGAGATTCCGAACACGGAAGAAATACGTTGCGCATGCGCACTGGGCATCGAGAGCAGAGAAACTTTCCGTAAGGAATTTAGGAACGTATCTGGTCGTAAAAATGGTCAACTCGAAGAAAAACAGCGTGACATAATGAAGAAAATAAGTCTCAAAGACATTATCCTGCCATCAAATAGAGGATCTCGAGGTGAGACTTCAAAATCGTCTTCGTTTAGGTGGGGGGAAGCCGAGATCGAAAGTGTTGCCTGCCCAGAAATGCCAGACGACTCGACGACGGCGACGGCACTTCAGGTGTTGTCAAACCATGCAGACGACAATTCACTTGAAAGTGCCAGTCCAAAGACGCGGAATAGGATCGGCCTTTTCCGCAATTTACGTCGTAAGTTTACTCCGTCACTTCGTCGCAAGGCAGATGTGTCAGATGACTGCCCAATCGATGACAGTCGACAGCCCCAGTGTACGATGTCGAGAGCGGAGACTAAATCAAAGTTACGGAACAGATACCTGTCCAGTCTATGTGATCAGGCAGAGAGGCAAACTTACCCAGTGTCAAGCACTAGTGACAATCAAACTTCATTACTGCAACCATACGCATCGCCTAAAATTAATAGATCAGACAGGTATGATGACACAGAGTGTTGTTGTGAGGGATGCAAACAGAAAAACACTTGTTGGACAACAAAAGACAACACAAAATTCAGTCTGGATATGTATGTTGTTGGAGGGGAGTCAACTCGACAGAGTCATGGTGATTCTCAGACTTGTAAACGAAAGAGTATAAAAGAAGTAACGTTCTCTCATTCACGAATTCCAGGTAACTGCCAAAGCAGTTTAGACAAAGAATTTGAAGTAGAACATGATCATCCAAAGATGTGGAGTCTCACGCATGAGCTTCTTAAACTGTCAAAGTTTGGCTGGTACTGGGGGCCTATCACACGGAATGAAGCTGAGGAGAAACTGGCACATCAGACTGACGGTGCATTTCTTGTGCGCGACAGTTCAGATGAACGTTACTTGTTGAGTCTAAGTTTTAGATCATTTGGGCGAACACTACATACTCGCATTGAACATTGCAATGGCATGTTCAGTTTCTATGCTCAGCCAGACACTGAAGGATATCCTTCCATTGTGGACTTGATTGAAAATTCAATGAATGATTCTCAAACAGGAATTTTTTGCTATTCAAGGTCAAGGTCTCCAGGTGCGCCTTCATTTCCTGTGCGTCTGACAAAGCCAGTGTCTCGATTCACCCAAGTGCGTTCCCTTCAGTACCTGTGCCGTTTTGTGATTCGACAGTACACACGTTATGATCATATCCAGCAACTTCCTTTGCCAACTACGCTCAAGGGATGGATTGAAGAGAACCAGTACTGAGTGATTGTAATTATTTTGAGTTCGAAGTTTATAGATAAACTGTTTTTCACTTCTTGACAATGGATTTGCATGAAGTCAGCATTTTAGCACTAAGACTCAAAAGGCGGAGACTGCTCAAGTCTTTATGAGGTTTAGTGTCTGACAAAAAAAGGTTATGAGAATGCTTTGTGCATCAATTAATGCAACTGTTTGCCAGATAAGTTTATAAATTGTCTATACAGACTGTGTTCATGGGTGGTTGAAAGGGGGGGGGGGGGGGGATATGGGGGTGTTGGATGAAACAATGGCTTTATTTTAGTTTACTACTAATGTTATTATTCATTTAATTGCATGGTTATGGACACAGCCATTACAGGCAAGTGGGTGTGGGTGTAATTGTGTGTATGTTTGTGTGATTTTGTGTGTGTGTGTGTGTGTGTGTGTGTGTGTGTGTGTGTGTGTGTGTGTGTTGCATTTTTGACAGAGAGACTGAGAAAGATAGGCCTCTGTTTGCTGTGGTGAGACATTGACTAGCAGCAACACATGTGCTTCCCTTGGATGCCTCACCTTTGGGAAGTACTTCGTAAATTGTGTCAGGCTGTTCAGTCTCATCCAGATCCACTAACCCCAAACTACGCCTTCATGCTCCTAGAAACTTTGATTGTTGGCTATCATTCCCCATGATAGACTCACATCATTTTTGTCATCATATTGTACAAACAATGCATGTGTGTGTGTTATCTGTTGCAAAAAGTGTGCAGGTTCAACATAATGCTTTAGGACTTCACTCTGTACAAACCAACATCCCTTTGGATAACCAGTCTAAAACTTATTTAAACTGAAGTAAAGGCAAAAAGATCATTGTTAAGGTAAGATCCCCCCCACCCAAAAAGGGTGGTTACGGTAGGCTGGCTTATTTGATTTATTATTTTCTTGAATTTATATTTTTTTTAAAATGTTTATGATGGCTGACCATAATAGCTGACAATGTATTGCACAGCATTCTGTTACAACTCACTTCTGCCCTCAGTTTAACTTATCCATTTCACAGGTTTCTCAGAGGAAGGGAGGGAGGTGGCCATGAAAAAAACAGTTTAGGATCAGCAGAAAAAGCTAGGGTTGCTTGGGTTACCATTAAACCTCTACTACTTTTGTTTTTGTTGCAGTTCTTCCCCCAGCCTTCAGCTCCCATCCTCACCCCCCCCCCCCCCCCCCTTTTTTTATTTTTTTATTTTGCTTCAAGCCAGTGTAGTGAACTCTGCTATTATCATGAGATATATTAACTGTAACACACACACACACACACACACACACACACACACACACACACACATGAACTAAAAGAAACACAGAACAAACCAGCATTTTTTTCCCTGAAAAAATGGAAACAAAAACCTTATCCAAGCTCATCCACTTTTTATCACCTAGCAGTGTAGCATAGATGTGCACACAGATCTACTACAAGAAGAGAAGAAATTCTGTTATTTTCTTGATGAAAGAAAAAGGCATTTTAAGCCCTGGTGCTTGAATTTGAAACTAATACTTACCAGTTTTATCATTTTTTTTTTTTTTTTTTTCTGTTTTGCACATTAATTTTCATAGCAAAGGCTTTCGGTCCTAATGTGATTTTGATTGTTTGCCCATTTTTTTGTTTGTTTTACTGCCATCGGTAGCAACATTTTCCTTTTGTTAAAAAAGTTAAATCAGAGAAAAACAGAAGAGAAGAAAATCATCTCAGACTCCCGCCTTGCATGCATGCACTTAATTAGGCACTTGGTCAAAAAGAGCAGTATGAAATAGCTGTGGAAAAATGATAGCAACTATCAGCATATTGCCCCCATGCTTTTTTGTTTGTTTGTTTGTTTGGGGTTTTGTTGTTGTTGTTTTAGTTTTTCTCTTCATGCAACTGTAATCACACAGTTTGCTTTTTTCATTTTTTGTTTTAGTTTTTCTCTTCCTGCAACTGTAATCACACTGTTGTGTGTTTTAAATTCTGTTAAATTCTAGTCTCTTTATTAATCCATATTCGCTGAAGCTGATTTAGGTAGAGAGGATAATTTAATTTTTTGTCATTGTTTGGGTCAGGGATGGTAATGGGAGGGTGAAGGGCTGGGGACAAGGTCAGGGGAGATGGGAGGGGGTAAGCAGGTGAGGGGATGAGGGATGTTGGTGAAGAACTAGAATGTTCGCTGGATCTGTGTGTATTACAGTGCAGTGTGTGCATACACATGTATGGAGGAAACTTTATAGTAAGAATCTATTCTGGTATTATCAGTATATCGCATAAGAATGACAGTTGAAGGCTTTTTTGAACCAAGAACTTACCAGAGGGAATGGATAGACATAGGGCAGCAGTGATCGTTTTGTCTTGTTTTTCATAGTAAAAATGATAACAAGAACAATACATACTTTTGTTGAAGGCTGGAATGATGAGGTTGGTGGTGGTTTTTGTTTTCTGTTTGTTTGTTGTTGTTTTTTATATAACATCATTTTTTTATCATCAGTTTTCAACCTCATTGAAAATGAATGGGAATCTATTGGTGTCTACTTTTCTTTATTGAAACTTTAAACATGGGATGTGAATTAATTCATAACTGATTTTGTTTTGGTATTATTATATTAGTTTTCTTTGGTCCAGGTGTTCTTTGTTTTCAAGCAACGAAAGATGGCAGCCTATTGCATCATAGGATAATGCCAGTGTCACAGAGTCTGCTTTCTGTTAAAAGACGTGATTGTATTTATTTGACTTTATGTTAAGTGTTGTGATATACTTTCATTTCCAGTTCTATGTTTTAGATTTTTCTGAACATCAGGAACAACTGCTAGGGAGAATCCCCCCAAAAGGTGTCACCATATATTTTAACTAGTCCAAGTATGCTACACAAGACCTCATCTGATAGGCCATGAAGCCAAAGTGCAAGGAAAAAGATGTATGAAAGTGGTCATCAAAGTTTCATGGATTTTTCATGGATGAAACTTGACAGAGATCCCAGAAAGGTGTTGCCTAATATCTCCCACCAGATAGGGTCCATAATGGCAGTGCTCATGTGTGCTGTGCAAAAATTCCTTTTCCGTTCTCACCAGCCTTGTAGACATTAATTCACATAACAGTGTGGTTGTATTGGCTGTACATATTTTTTGGCATTGTTACTAGTTTTGAATCTGATGAACTCTGGAATGCTAGTGTGAGTGCACTGTGTTTGTGTGTCTGTGTGTGTAATTGGGTAATATCCTTTGCACTTCACTTCATTGTGAATTATATATGTATTATTTTTCTACTCATTCAGTGTTTTGGTTGTATGATTTGTTCACATCAAGATGCCTCTGTGTTGTGTGTGTGTGTGTGTGTGTGTGTGTGTGTGTGTGTGTGTGTGTGTGTGTGTTAGAGAAGGTGAGAGAGATGGGGAAAGAAAGAAACAGAAAGATGATGATGAGTGAGTCTGGTGTGCTGCATTTCAGTGAGAGAGTAATCCGTTATCTTCCAGATTCATTATTTCATTTATATACTTCATTTATGTACGTTAAAGAATCTTGTGTGACTACATACATGTATAACTGTAAGCTATGAGTATGACTAGTATTCACATGAGGTACTTTTTGTGTGTGCTTGAAATGAGTGTAGCTTGGTACAAATCAGTTAAAACTGTACATGTCTTCCTGCTTCAGATTCATGTGCACACTTAAACATTTTTTATTTTAAGTGATCTATCAAAGTGCATTGTTTCACAAAACATACACTATGCTATAAATGCAGAATTTTGTGTGTGTGTGTGTGTGTGTGTGTGTGTGTGTGTGTGTGTGTGTGTGTGTGTGTGCGTGCATGCGTGCATGTATTTTTAGATGTTGATTGTTAAAACTTGTAAAGCACCCTGTAGCCTACGTTGTTAGGATGGGCGCTATAGAAATTGTCCTTATTATTATTATTATTATTATTATAAAGAAACTTGTATTAAATGTTTCTGTCGTTCTAATGGATCCCTTTAGCACAGTGTGCGAACTGTATTCTGCAATTATGTCAATTCCTGTTGTGTATTGTTTCCACTTAGGAACTGGAGGCAAGGTGGGGCTGCCCATCACCCATTGACTTAGTGGAACTGGAATGGTAGGAAAATAATGTGTGGGATGGCACTACTATTACTGCTACTAGTGCAGAGCAGGACTTAGGCATGGATTTCTTTGTGAGCATCATTTAAGGACTATTTTATTTAATTGTGACTGATCAGAAAGTGAAGCAAAGGTTAGATTCAGAGAGAGAGAGAGCGAGAGAAAGTACTTGTTCTATTTTTCATGGATGAAACTTGACAGAGATCTATTGTTCTATTTTTTTTTGTTTTTGTAGCATTTGCAGAACTTTTGTCTTAAGTGAAGTATAGTATTACCAAAACAGACTTTATATTTTGTTTCATCTTTGAAGTGAACATCTTGTTGAGTCAGTTTGGACCTGGTGACTGCCCTGATACAAAAGGACTCTTTCAGTCTTTGTGGTCAGCAGAGATTAACAAAAAAAAAATTGATGAATAGGTGAATTGAAATGCTGTCACAAGTTCTTAATGCAGAGATACCAGTTGTTGTGTTAATTTTTTTGTTTGTGTTTTTTTTTTATGTTTTTGTTTGTTTTTGTTCAGGATATGTGATTGCTGAAGAATGTACTTTTGTTCTGTATTTTCTTTTTAAATGTTTGGGAGTAGAGAATGTGTCTTGTATAATTTATTGTGTGTGTGTGTGTGTGTGGGGGGGGGGGGGGGGGGATGCTGTTTTAATCTTTACATATGGGTACAACATGGTGATACAGAATAGATGCTGCTAATCTAGACTGGTTATCGTGGTCAGGGCTCTTTGGTCCCCCCCCCCCCCCCCCCCCCCCCCTCCCCCCCCATCCTTTTTTTTTTTTTAATTAAATCACTGTATTGTAATTTTTGCATCATTTGTGTGACTTTCTCGTCACAAGAAACTTTTAGTTGTGAAGATTTGATGACGTTTTGTTTTTAAACATTGTAAAAAACTTTTTTTTCAAGAGTTTTTGATGACACTAGTGTTGTTACTAACTTATTTTTCTGCCTGCTTACTGTAAAATTATGTTGGCCTTTAAAAATGGATCTGTCACAAAAATGTTTCAGTCTTTGTGGCAATTCTTTACTGGGAACATGAGCTCTGGAAACTATTGAGACTGGTGTTTGTTTTTTTTTTAACTGTATGACCATAATTAAGAGATTATGTACAATTTCTTGCTGCATTTCCTCAATACAGCCTGTGACTTTATTAAGGTGTCAACTACCTTTTTTTAAAAAAAAATCTCAGTTTCAATTTCTTTTATGCTTGTGGTTATCCTCCATTGTGGACTTTTTTTGTACAGAGTATGCCATGGACAGTTCCCTTGTTGCCAGAGTTCTTTTATAGACACAAAGTGCATGCATCACAAGGTACTTTAGGTTAACTCATCCAAACCATTTTTTTTCTATGACTCTTTCTGTTGGTTACTTTGTGGCTCACATGTGAAAACAAAGTGAGTCTGTGTAATCATACTGTTTTGATTGTCTGTCTGTGCATACTTTTGTGCATATATGTGTTTGCGTGTGTATGTGTGGGTACGCATGCCTGCTGTTAAACTTTGCAAGGGCTGCAGATAGTGATATAAACTTTCCAGACATGCCCATTACAATGACAAAACACACCAGTGAAGGCCACATGAGGGCAATAAGAATTTTATGGGGGGGGGGGGGGGAAATCAACATAGATAACAGCTGTGTTCTTGTGAAGTGTGAGTAGTTTCATTGTAATGTTTTTTAACACCAAAATGATGAATACAAGATTAATCTTTCAACTGAAAATAGTAAACTGTTCTATACAACATGAATAATGTACAGTGAAGGTCAATTTATCTGATGAATGAGCTTTTTTAGCATATATATATATATATATATATGTATGCGTAGTGTGTGTGTGTGTGTGTGTGTGTGTGTGTGTGTGTGTGTTGAATTGCCTCCCCTCAGACATTTTTTGATTGCCATATAGACATTCAAAATTGGAGCCCCCTTTCATGGAAGAAGTGATTTGCCTCTGTGCAGTCTACCACATATAATGACTCTTGATGGCTCTGCTCCATGTTTACCTTTTCTTTTGTTGTTATTTTCTTTGTTTTAATGGGCACACATAACAAAAAAATTCCAATGATTGGCATTGACAGTACACACAAACAAACGAAGGTTATAAAACATTATTGTTACATACCTTCTCATCTCAAACCCTTCAAATCATGACATTCGGAGAAAGTAAATCATACAGACATATTTCAGTGTCAGATTGTTCTAAGAAGGCTTCAAGGTCGCAGACAACATTAAATGAAAAAGAAAGGGAATACACATTATCAATATATAAAGTACATAGTATAATCATTAACCCCCAATCAATATATAAGTCATAGTATAATCATTAACCCCATTAGTTTAATGTATTGGTGACCATTTTGTTTGGTGGCCTGTATAATTCACCTCCATCAAGAACATGTGGTTCTCCACTTATTTTTGTTTCGGTGCAAACAGGCATCTCGTTACGCTTTTGTTTATGCATCAAAATGTCAGGCTTTTGTTTCTTCATCAAAGTGGATTTTTTTTTCCCACAGGATTTTGTTTGGGACAGCTCCTTACTGGGGGTTCTTGTTCATGTGCCAAGACTGCGCTGCATGCAGAGTTTTGAGTTGTCATCTGAAATAGTTGCACCCAGACTACCACACAGGATCTCCTGATAGGAAAGAGAAAAACAAAAAAACAAAACAAAACCCACCAAAGTGAGAGTGAATCAAGTACCTGGGATTTCCTCCTTTCTCAGAGGACTGTTGGTGTGTTGGTGGGCATTCTGCAGTGTGGATATGTTTTTTGTTGTTGAAATTGATCGTTATGTACTTGTTTTGTTTAGATCTGCCAATTCGTTTTTAATGCAAAGAACTCATATTTCTTAGTTTCTGAATAAGGCAGCCCTCAGGGATTAACTTTTGTGGGAACTTCCGGCGGTAAATGGTGGTTTAGGAGTAGGTGACAGAGACTCAAAGAAGCAAAAGGAAAGAAAATGGCCCAGGTGAACTAATGTGACCATCATTCAAAAGTTGTGAAAAATGCTGAAAGAGGGTTTGGTATATGGAATCAGGAAATATGTTTGAAAGCTGCTTTGAAGACTAGATATGGAAACTCAGGCTGGTGACTTGGAAAATTACCCAGTTTTTCTATCCTCTGGATTCAGTAGTATATGTAATTATGTTGCAAGTGTGTGATTTCACTTTGTGTTTTTATCAAACAGATCAGATCACCGATTATCTTACTGATATATGGAGAGAGGTAGAAGGAAAGAAAAAACGCAAGAACAAAAACAACATAAAACATACCATGCGACATGGGATTTCTGGCTCTATAAACGTTTGCTCCATCCTGTTTCACTATACTTTGTATCTTCTTCCCTTCCCAACATGAGACTTCACTTTCTGTGATAGAATTTTCCCGTTCTCTCTCTCTCTCTCTCTCTCTCTCTCTCTCTCTCTCTCTCTCTCTCTCTCTCGTGTGTGTCTCTGTCTCTGTCTTTCTCAGACTCTGTCTGTCTGTCTCTCTCTCTTTGTCTTCCGTGTTTATGTGTGTGTCATAGTGTGTGTTTGTGAAGGGGTCTTTTTTTTAGAATTTTATATATTTATTTTTTTTTAATCTTCCATTACTGTTGTCAGCAGAGTTTCTGCCTTGTGGGGTTTTGGCCCATTTATTGTTTATAAGACACTTTCAGCCATCTGTGGTCTAAAAATCATGTACAGAGGTGTGTGTGTGTGTGTGTGTGTGTGTGTGTGTGTGTGTGTGTGTGTGTGTGTGTGTTTTCAATTGTTATATGTCAGATTTTCCACTGTAAAGTGAGAAGTAAACTTAGGAGTGTAGATCTTGTAGGCTGTTCAGAGAGCGCATTAGTGGTTCATTCTTTGGTGTTTGCCTATCAGGTCTTTTCAGGGTTTTTTTGTTTTTGTTTTTGTTTCGGTGCCAATGTTTTTTTTCGTTTTTTTTTTTAAATTGATCAAAGAGTGGTAAATTTGCTTCAGTTGGTAATGCACTCAGCACCGTTTTTCATATCTGCTTTCAGGATATCAGTTGTAATGCTGTTATGTTATGAATTGTTGTATGTGTACACAGACTGATTAAGTATGTTTATTATTTTCATGTCCAGCAACTCTTTTTTTTTGATTCAGACATGAAATTCTTCTGTTTCTCCACAGATTTTTCTGCACCATCAGTGGAAAAAGAAAATGATCCCACCCCTACAGCCCCACTCTCACC
Source organism: Conus canariensis (assembly GCA_033310375.1). Taxonomy (NCBI): domain Eukaryota; kingdom Metazoa; phylum Mollusca; class Gastropoda; order Neogastropoda; family Conidae; genus Conus; species Conus canariensis. Next base: position 47,162,198 of record CM065730.1, read on the forward strand.
CCCCACTCCTCCCCATCTCCTTTCCCACCCTCCAGTCCTGAATATTTTGTTAAGAATGTTGCGAATACCTCTTCCCCCACTCCAACCTTTTGCATGCGTGTGCACACACACACACACACACACACACACACACACACACACACACACACACACACACACACACACACAGGAAATTGTACATGAAAAATTGTGTGTGGGGAAACATTGGACTGCAGGTGTCTTCCAGAGTGGAAAAAAATCATGTCTTTTTCGCCAATTACTGATGTCACTGACAGTCATTCATGCATTTCTGTCCGCTCCATGCTCACACAGCATACTCAGTCCATCCTGTTTTACTTCCACTTTTTTGCATAAAAACAACAATAATAACAACAACAAAAACCCACACTATTTTGCTCATTACATGTTTTTAACTTTCAAGCTGCCCTATGAACAAATACAGGGAAAAAAGCAAAGTTTAGACTGGCTCAGTGTGGCACATGTTAAATCTCTGGAGTACTGTTCGTTTTACATCCAGGTTTCAGAGTTTTTGCAGTCAGTCATTTATAGATTGGTATTTCTTTTAAATAAGATGTAACACTAGCAGTGAAATTTACTTAATATCATTGACTGCCCATATATATTTATACTCAAACAGTTGCTTTTTTTTTTTTTTTTTTTTTTTTTTTTGTCCATTGAATGAAAAAGATCTGGTGCATTGGTCAGTTTCCTTCTAAAATCAGTTTGTGTGGCCTTGGTCTTCTGTTCATTAAGGTCTTAAGTAATTGTTCTAACACCAGTTTGCAAGATGTGCATTCACACTGTCAAAGTATACAGAGTCGAGAGTTAGAACTTGTAGAGCAGAATGATTAGATTATTTCACAAAGAAGAAAGGTGTCAGAATCAGCACAGTCATTTCTTTGCAGGAAACTTGTTTTACTCATTGAACTGTTTTTTAAGAAGTACATGTTTTTTGTTTTACCTACCTTAGGTGCTCTTTATTGTTGTTGTTTTTGTTTACTTGTGTCATGGACTATATTGGGAGTACTTTCGATAATGCTTCATGAAGTATCGTGGGACAACTTTTTAATTTTTGCTTGATGAATAATGTATAGGGAGTTGGTCTGTCTTGGAAGTGTGTGTGTGTGTGTGTGTGTGTGTGTGTGTGTGTGTGTGTGTGTGTTGAATGAATTATCTCAGAAGTAATTTCCCCCATAATGAACATTCTTAGTAGCTCTTGTTCGTTGAATAAACTAAAAGTAATTTCCCCCATTATGAACTTTCTTAGTAGCTCTTGTTCGTTGAATAAACTAAAAGTAATTTCCCCTATAATGAACCTTGAAAGTAGCTCTTGTTCGTTGAGTAAACTGTTTTGGCATAAATTCAGTCATACTTACAAGGGCTTTGTGTCCAGCATCACTTTCTGCCTCATGGGGGTCCCCCAGCCCCATTTTGGGAAGAAAAAATTTTAAGTGGAAAAAAAAACCTGTAACCAAGCCATTCCCCTCCAAATGTCAAAGTTAATTGTCAGAAATAATAATAAAAAATGTTAGGATAGCTTGTTTTGCAAGTAGCTTGTTTTGCAAGGTTTCATGTGAAGCATCGTTTTTTGTTGTTGTTTTTTTTCCAAAGTAAAGTGTTATTGGTTGCAAGTCAGTTTACCTAAGAAAAATGTTTGGATTGTATGCTTACTTTTATGCATTAATCAAAAAAGATTTGTTTTTCTCTGCAGTTCTTTTTAATCCTCTGGAGAGAAATGGATGGAATGTTCAATACAGCAGGCATATCCAAGGTTTATTGTCTAATTCACCAAACTTGCATCCACAGAGAAAGGTTTTTGCCAGCAGAAATCAGTGTGTTGGTAAACACTAGCTTGTGGTCCTGTCCCTGGAGTGTCCTTAGGCTAGTGTGGCTGTAAACGCTCTCCAGAGTGGACATGAGCTGAAGAATCTGCATTTTGTTTCCCCATGTGAACTTTTTAAAAATTATGCTTGGTGGCACTGCAATGTTTTTCATGAATTTGTTCTGCATATTTTTTTATGAATTTAAGACGACTGGCATCTGCAACGCAGTCTTAGTGTATCCACTGTACAAATGTTGATGATTTAGCTATTACATTATAAATTGATGTAAATTTTGTTGATAGTTGTCGTCGTTTGTTTCTCGGTACAGGACTTTATGTGATCCCTCAACAGCTCTGTGTTGCTGGCTGGACTATTTAATAACACTGAAACTGAAACGCATGGTTCCAGATTGCCACCTGAAATCTTGCAGTGTTCTCCAATAGCTGTCAAAGAGAATGTAGGTGACAGGTCAGACCTCCCAGGTGTGAACTGTGTTCGCCAGTCCACCTGAGAAAGGTCCCTCTTGAGACCCAAAGCTGTGAATACCAACACAATGGCTTCCGATGGCAAACCTTTTTATTTTTGATTTTTTTTTCTTTACTTATAAGGCAGAATTAGGAAGCAAATTTTGTGACTAGTTTTCTTTTCAAGGTTCTTTTTTTTTTTTCCATTTCAGGGTTTATTTTATGACTTGATGCATGATGGTTTGGATGATTTCGGGGAGCGGGGGAGCTTTCATAGTCTTTTTCAGACCTGATTCAGAGCTATGTGGTCAGATGGACAATAGAAACCGTAGGAGAGAAAGATTTGTATGTACAGTCTTGCTTTACTTGTGTGCAGGGGTGGAATTGTGAGAGGCTGTTGCTGAATATGATTTTTCTGAAAGTGATGACAGTGTTGTACCCTTCTGTAGCTTGAGCGATCCACATCTGTAGTTCCTGCATGCTTCTTCAGCGGAACAGTGGAGGTGTTGATCATGTCTTGCTGCTAGGCTCCTTACCTCTTATTTTATGAGCACCTATTCACTTTTAGTGCATTTATTGTGCACAGGTTTACACATACACAAACATGCATACACTCACACACGCAAGCATGCACTCATGAAATCATGTATGCACACGTGTATACGCACATGTGCACGCGCGCGCGCGCGCACACACACACACACACACACACACACACACACACACACACACACACACACACACACACTTTACATTACCAAAACATACACTTTAACCCACTGTCTTAATGCTGTAGTTGATAGCGTTGTGGGCTGAGGGGACAGGGCCTTTGAGTAGAATTAGAGGCATTTATTGTTTAGCCCCGACTGGCTCGTACCCATGATTGATGTTGCAACAGCTTAAGACTGGGTGTGGCTGCTCAAGGGACAGATGGAAGGAAAGGTGTGGGAGCAACACCACTTAGGTGGGAGTGATAGGGTAGGGGGATGCAGAGAAGATGGTGTCTAAAAACGAAAGTATTGTGTAAGGCCTGCACTGTTGAATATATGATACTTTTTTCTTTCTTTTTTTTTTGTTGTTGTTGCTTTTTTGTTATATAGCGCAAAAACCTGGCCTTTGCCAGTTCAAGTTTTAAATTATCATACTCTTGTTTGAAATTGTCATACAGATTCAGTTAATTTTTTATTTTGCAGAGATGCAGGTCTTCTGTTAGGAAACTGACAGTGTTCTGTTGATGGCAAAGAACTGTTTAAAAAAAAAAAAAAAAAAAAGCGTTTTTTTTTTTTTTTTCCTGTTCTTATTTGATGAACATTCCCCCCAACAGCAAATGTCGGGTAATTTTTACCTGGTTAAAATGTATAACCAATAGTAGACATTCTGATAAAAGTTGAAGTCTTTTGAAGTTCTTATTTTGACGAAAATATTCCCAATGGCAAATTTTAGGTCCTTTCTATCAGGTTGAAATGTAGAAATTCTTAGAAGAATTTAAATCTTTCTCTTTGTCTCCATCTCCCACAGATACCCTTAAGAAGGTTCAAAGTGTATTGCAAGATTCGGTTAAGTTTAGAGGCGTAAGTTTTTGTGGTAGGTATGGATTCTTGCTTAGACTGGTAGTTGGTCTAAAAGGAGAAGGGCGACTTTGTGATCATTAATATTTTGACTGTGAACTGAGTAATCTCTAAGAGATTATCCTCCTGCTCTGGGCAAGGAGACTTGGTCTTGTGCATTCAAGATCAGTTTGGTTCGACTGAAAGAATACTAAAAGTGATCATTGTGCAGAATTCCCCATTCGCTCATTCACAGTTTTTGCCATGTACAAGATGAGGCAAAAAAAAAAGGATAGAAAAGAAAAAAAAAAGAAAAGGAAAAGGAGACAAAAAGAATTTTTTTTAAAAGATGTGGTGCATGTTGGACATAGGATTCTTTCCTTGGGCCACTATTTTGATTGTTTTGAAACTGTCATTGTTGCCATGATGTTGTTACATTTGTATTCTTCTTCCTCATTCAAAACCCAAACAAATCAAAATAAATAAGTAAAGAAGAAAAAAAAAAACACTCTTTCTTCAGTATACAATTTATCATGAGCCACAAGTGCAGGCACAGTCCATTGTAATGACTACCAGGGGAAGCAATCCTAAATTTGCTACGGTGATTGCGATGAGCTGCAGTTACTGTCCTTACAAACGTTACGGCCATAAAATGTTCGGCGATAGCGATTGTTTCATACACTGATCAGAAAACGTTATTTTATTTTATTTTTTTTATGCTGCACGGGGGCAAAAAGGAATCTCACTATGTCAATAAAAAACAACAACAATGATAAATACTCTGTCTGAATTCTAGCCCTTAAGGACATTTGCAGTATGAAATCGAAGGTTCAACAGGATTCTGAACGCGAAGAAGCTAAATCATAGACCGGATTGTTAAAGTTGAACTTCGTCCTTGTTTTCCATTACAGTCCCTGTTCATAAAACATTTGTTGGGCTATGTGAATCGCTGAATTCTGCCAACTTGCTTGAGACTGGTACCTGATTAAACCAGGTTTCTTGTAAGTGTACTAACTTTTCCAGTGATCGCTAAGGTTTGATATGGAAAAGACGAATGAATTCAATAAGGAAATAAATGAATTTGTAACAAAGAAAGTCAAATTTGGTGCTTTACATGATTTTTTTTTATAGCTTGCTATGGGGCTTAAAGTGTGTGTGTGTGTGTGTGTGTGTGTGTGTGTGTGTGTGTGTGTGTGTGTGTGTGTGTTTTCTTTGTCGTGGAATTGAATTTCTGCTTTAAATGAAATGCTCTCTCTCTCTCTCTCTCTCTCTCTCTCTCTCTCTTTCTCTCTTTTCAGACCTGTATGTGTACATATTTGAAAAAGAGACTTTTTTTTTTTTTTATCAAATTTACAAATGTATGCTTATTTATTCTTTGGTGATGCTAATGCAGAATACGTCTGTGTGGGTTCCAATACAATGTGAATGGCCGTGCAAATCTATCAAGACGTGACTGTTGTTGTGAGTTGTGACATGTTCTTTCGCAACAGAGACATTTGTACAAAGCACAATGTAGGGGTACGTTGTTCTGTTGACTGTTCATTGTTCTCTTGTCAGAAAAAAAAAAAAAAATTGTTTACGGCAGCATAGTCTGACATGATGGTTCCGCGAAAATGATGTTGCTTCTTTCTTTCTTTCTTTCTTCTTTCTTTCTTTCTTTCTTTTTTTTTTTTTTTAAATATTTTTTGTGTTTGGTATGCAAATGCATCACTTTCATGTTTGAATTTGGTACTGTGCATCAGTGTTGAACTTGAAATATGGGCGATGGAGTGATGTGTAGTGATTTGTGATTGGAGTTCACGTGGAAATGCAATGATTCAGAGACTGAACCTTTATTGTGTGCCTTTTAACAAATTTCTTTTTGGCTGGAATATGTGTGTACGTGTGCATGCAGGTGTGTGTGTGTGTGTGTGTGTGTGTGTGTGTGTGTGTGTGTGTGTGTGAATATTTGATACACGAATACATGCATTAAATGAGTAACTTTTGTGTGTGTTTTTGGAGAAAATCACACTTAGAAAACATTGAACTGTGCATGTACGTAAATCCACTCGAAGACACACACACACACACTCTCTCTCTCTCTCTCTCTCTCTCTCTCTCTCTCTCTCTCTCTCTCATGCACAGACACACATACACACACACACATATACACGCGCACACTCGTTCACATAACACGCTCACCAGTATGCTCACACCTACAAAATGTACATCAGAATATGGGCACGCGTGCGTGCACGGCTGCACACCACACACACACACACACACACACACACACGCACACACGCACGCACGCACGCGTGCGCGCGCGCGCACACACATTCTTTGTCTGTCTGTCGTTCTCTCTCTCTCTCTCTCTCTCTCTCTCTCTCTCTCTCTCTCTAATACGCGCACGTCAATATGCGCACACACATACTCAGCTTCTCTCTCTCTCTCTCTCTCTCTCTCTCTCTCTCTCTCTCTCTCACTCACTGAGTTTTCTCTTTTCCGTCCGTTTTTGCCGTGTCAACGTTATTGCTCTATGTAACAGCAAGTGGCTGAAAACAGCAATACATGAACTAAGGGCAGTATCACACAGACTAAACGTAAAAATATTTAGAGTCGAAAGAAACTCGAAACGCTTCTCATAGTTCCTGTCTGGCTCAGCTTCAAAATACTTAGAGGTTTAAATTGTGTGAGCTTTTCTTTTTTTTTCTGATTACTGTTTGACTTGGAAACACTCAGTGTCGTATGACATAAGCTTTACTTTCCGTTACAAACCAACAAACCAGCCACCACGACCAACAACAACAACAACAGATTCCAAAGTTATTTTTCAGGTGAACTTATCTCACGACGTGCTACTGTCTGGCAAAACGCACGTCTTGCACTTCGCGTTATGGCGACGGTGCTGCTTGTAAGCTGCTATACGACTGTGCTTCGCTTGACAATCAAATCCGTAAGACCCGTTTTAAATGTTTAACATAACAAAACCTTCGTCTCGATTTCTTTCATTGCCACTGAAAGTGCGGGACACAATACTCAAAGACTAAAAGAAACTGTCACCCCTACAACCAATCGGGCCGATCTCACAGGTAATATGTGTGGGCCAGTTTGAATTTCATCAAGGAAGTGTCACTGTATGCGGACTAGTCAATATACGCTGCACCACATCCGCAAAGTTTTGAGACCACACTGCGCGCGATCTAAAGCTGGTGGATCAATGAATTAACAACTAAGATGAGAAAATTCAAGAGGAGGGTCTGGTGGCTACGACGTAGCCGATGTCTGACCTACGCATTAGCCCAACGCGCTGGTCAGACCTTGAGTAGACTACCTACCTAACATTGGCTGTGCGATTATTAGCCCAGTCGAGTGGTCAGTAGCACACAACGTGTGGCATTTTGTCGGTAGGAATTTCATCGTGTGACATGACTGATAGAGCTTGGAAGTACTCGCTGCTCAGAGTTTTGTGGGTCGCTTCGGAATGGAAGTGGATGTTACACTAGCTTTAGACTACTGCGTAAGGTCTACAGCATGGGGAGAAATAACAACAACAACAACAACAAAAGAAAACAAGGCATAACGAAAATCGCCCTTGTCAGATTCAAACTAAACACCTGAGATTATTTTTTTCTTTTTAGGCGAGTGCGGTGGTGATGGTGGTGGTGGTAGTGTGTGTGTGTGTGTGTGTGTGTGTGTGTGTGTTGCTTTTTTTTTCCCCACCATCGGTTGCTGTTGCCGTTACAGAAAAGCAGGTTTCGAAACCATGAACATAAATTCTTACGTGCATACACAAAACACAATTTTACTCCCAACTGGTCTAACGTGCAGTGTTTTTCCCCAGCACTGCAAACACACTGTATTGAAAAGAAGCATACAACAAACAAGCAAAAGTTTAACAGTTAAACACCTGTCAATTAAAAAAAAAAAAAAATTGTGGTCGACACGCAGATAGACACACACTTGAGACAACAACTATTGAAGGCTTTCCGTACTGGTATAAATCCCATAGTTGAAAGTCCGTCATGTGCCTATGTCCTATTATCTATCTATCTATCTATTATTATATATATATATATATATATATATAATATATAATATATATACGCGGTAACACCTTAAAAAACAAAAAGCAAAAAAAAAAAAAAAAAGGAGAAAAAAAAAGTGTGTGTGTGTGTGTGTGTGTGGGGGGGGGGGGGGGGGGGGGGGGGTGAAGGGAGCCCGCCAAACACCAGGAACAAAATACTTCGGACTTGATGCTAGACAGACCAGAGAGAGTTCTCTCCCGTCCGTAGCATATTTCATTCTAGATGATCAATACAGCAGTATTCCGGGAGTTTTGTGCTGTAAGTCAGTCATGTAGGGTAATGGTCGTCACCCATTAACATGGCACTCATGAGTATGTAGGCACGTCTCCTTTCTCCGCCTCTTTTTCCGCGCATTCAACGACCCATTCTTTCTCCACATCCAACTCCTCACACACATATCTGCACAGTGCACACACACACATCCATCAAACAAAAACGCAGGCACACACACACACACACGCACGCACGCACGCACGCACGCACGCACGCACACACACACACACACACACACACACACACACACACACACACACACACACACACACACACACCAGCACATTCAAATCATACCTAATAGTCACACCGAGAAACAATGAATGAAATTAAAGAGTGATAGATAGATAGACAGACAGACAGAGTATTTCTGTAGTGTGATACATACATCTGCATCGTTGTGGTTGTTAATACATTTTCCTCTACTGCGCTGGATGTTCTCAGACTAAGCACAAGAAAAGCTCGGACCCGGGCTGGTCATTCAGTAAAACTGGCACACCGTACTGGTCGCCATCGAAAATTACGGAACAGAAAATGTGAAGTCCGTTCCTAATCATATTCATTCTGCCATTGCCTCAACCGCCTGACGTCATCTTTATCGATTCCTTCACCTACGTAATGTATGGCGGTCAACACGTCATCGACGGTCAGCTCAGGTTCCAGGAGACTGCGGGGCTCCACCTCCAGCCAGGTCATGGGGATGGAGTCTGCGTCCTCAGGCTGGCACGGTGTGTACATGACTCGGGTCTCGGGGCGACAGTCAAGGCCAGCTGTTGCACCCGCCGCACCACCACGCGTTTGCGGGAACGAGCGCTGTCTGGGACGGGTGGTGATGCACGCTGCTTCTCCCGTGCCGCCAATCTCAGGACTCGCGTTGGTGGTCCTGGGAGCAGGTTGACGATCTTGTTCAGTCTGCAGAGTCTCGTGCGGATCGTTGCCGTCGCCCTGGAACTGGCTGGGGCTGAGATGGTGAGCGGTCGTAGCTGCCGCTGCCTCTCGCGGTGATGGACGGTCCTCCTCTGCTCGTGTCATCTTCGTGTCTTCTACATTCTCCTCTTTTAGTTCTTCGCCATATCCTGTTGGTACCCAACCAGGCTGCTCCGTTTCCTGACCAAAGGCTTCCAGTAGTCTTGTTGGACTTTGTCCCTTCCGATCGGATGCGCTGGTCTTTCCGCAGGAGTCCTCCATCTCTCTGTTGTAGTCTTCCCGAGCTTCTGCAACAGGTTGCTCCGCCTTCCCAACAAGTTCCCTATCTGCTTCGTGACTGAGACTGTCTGTCCTCCCTCTGGATTCCTCTCGTGGAATGTCCCTCTGATCTTCGTCACGTGAAGGAGAAGGAGAAGCGCATGGACTGGTAGAGTCAGGTGTTGTGTCTCTGCCTGTGCTGCTGGGAGGTGATCGAGGTGGCGTGGAGGAGACCGCTCTGAAATGCCTGGCTTTCTGCACCCTGACTCTCATCACGGCCAGAGCTTCGTCCACCACAGCCCACATGTCGGCACGTGAAAACAGAGACGTCCTCTGCGCGATCCGCCGGAGGTCGCTCTGGTCCAGACTGTGCGGAACCTGTTTGATTGCCTCCATGACCACAGCTATTCTCTCCTCAGCTGTCGGTTCGGGACAACGTCTCCGATAGACGAAGCGACGTCGCAGAGCGAAGTCAGTGAGCCAGGGCCGTGACGTCACCCCGACCAATATGACGACATCAGGTTGACGTCCTAGCTCCATCATGAGCACCACCATCTCCGTTTTGAGAGCGCGGGCCGTGTCCTTCAGGGCTGTCCCTTCAAACTGTGAGCCGATGCAGCCGAACACTTCGAAGTCCAGGACGCACAGCGCGCAGGGAGCTGACTGGCTGGCGCGGGCGAAGAGTCCTTTGACGAGATCCCTCGCACTGACCGTGCCGCTGTGGACAGCCTGAAGGAGAAGCTGCCCT
>CM065730.1:47179804-47182304 GCA_033310375.1 Conus canariensis
GGAGGAGTGGGGGGGGGGGGGGAGTGGAGGGAGGGGAACGGACAAGAGGGTGGGTGGGGTGGGTGAATGGCAGCATGCTATACACGCGCATTTGGTCGTCTGTCAGTTCCCGGTCAAAGCATCAAATGATAAAGCATTTCCTTTGTGACCTGTGCTCCTTAAATGTAATATGTCTCTCTGTCTTTATCGCAGCCGAAAAGGATTATGAACGATAAAAGTCTGAAGCAACAGCAAGACTGTTTAATCTCTCTCTCTCTCTCTCTCTCTCTCTCTCTCTCTCTCTCTCTCTCTCTCTCTCTCTTCTCTCTCTCTCTCTCTCTCTCTCTCAGCGATAATTATATCAAAAGAACTGACAGTCTCGATGGCTGGGCAGTTGAGTTTATCATTCTCGACCACTCTTCATTAACCTAGTAAGGGCGTTGCTAGTAACAAACAACAACAACTTGAAAACTGAAAAAAAGTAACAAACCCGAAAACAGTGCTATAAAACACACTACAAGCTTACAATAACATGAATGTAATCATGTTCAACGTGAAGAAATAATATGGCATTAAGATTATCTTCCTATGTTTGTTCAGCTCGTAACAAAACATAATTCAGCTAACTACATTGTATCACGTGGTCGCAAATCGAACTTTGCATATTTTGGATCATATATCTGGAACTCTCTTCCAACATCCATCAAGGCATGTTGGTCACGGTTCTTAATATCCAGCGTACAGAATCTACTACTTACCACTGTCTTGTGACAACATTTCTAAGTACACCTTCATCATCATCGTCATGATCATCATCAGCAGCAGCAACAGCAGCAGCAGCAGCAGCAAAAGCAGCATCTCTCTCTCTCTCTCTCTCTCTCTCTCTCTCTCTCTCTCTCTCTCTCTCTCTCTCTCTCTCTCTCTCTCTCTCTGTAGTATGTTTGTTTGTGTGTATGTATGTATATGTGTGTGCGCGCATATTTATTTTTCACTCTTTCTGTACTGTTTAACAATTTTCCTGGTATTTTTGTTATTCTCAGCAGCATTATTACGAATGGTAGTAGTAGCAGCAGGAGCAGTAGTGGTGGTGGTGGTATAGTAGAAGGAGTAGTAGTTGTTGTTGTTGCTGTTGTTGTTGTAGCAGCCGCCTTGGCGAAATGGGTCGCGTCGCGGACCACCGGCTGGGAGGTCATGGGTTCGATTCCCATCAGAGCCATTTTGTTTGTGAGATTTTTCTGCCCCGACCGGCTTCTACCACAGTTGACCCACTTAACGGACGCGTGTTTGAAAGCGTTGCTAAACTTTCCTAACCAGCACTGCAGGTGTCAAACCAGAATGGAAATCCATAACATCATCTTTATCATCCTCATCCTCATCTATCAAGATTAAAACCAAAACAAAGTTCTCAGATTCTGTGGTCTTTGGCGTCCTGCTCTCGTGGTGACCTCAGTTTTGATTTCCGCTCCATGTCCATGTCCGTGGTTTGGTTCTGTCGGGGTCACCAGTGTCGGAAAGTTCGTGGATATTGTCAATGGTGGCATGGTGGCGCCCTCTGGTGGGAGAGCTCACTCGCGCTGGGTCAACGAGTGGTCAGTTATTGTCGTCAGTAGGAGGACTAAGTAGGTGGTGTCTCGCGTCTGTTGGATCAGAACAGACACCACTAGACAGACAGCATCTGAAGTGACTCGGGAGGAGTGCAGTGTCTCCTCTGGTGGGTTGCCTCACATCGCCTTGACATTGCCTGTTCTCTGTGGATTGCCCAGTGCCGGGGCTGTAGCGGGACAAGCCAGACACACTGACTGTTCTCTGTGGGTTGCCCAGTGCCGGGGCTGTAGCGGGACAAGCCAGACACACTGACTGTTCTCTGTGGGTTGCCCAGTGCCGGGGCTGTAACGGGACAAGCCAGACACACTGACTGTTCTCTGTGGGTTGCCCAGTGCCGGGGCTGTAGTAGTGGTAGTAGTAGTAGTAGTAATAGTTGTAATGGCCGTGGTGGTAGTAGTAGTAGTAGTGGTAGTAGTAGTGGTGATAGTAGTAGAAATATTTAATATTTTTGAATTCATGTCATATTTGCATACATTATTGATATTGATTGCTGTTTATTTTGTTACAATGTCGTATAGATCACTGCTTTGTTGTGTAATACAGACCTATCAATCTGTGTGTCGAGCTCTGTGATAGACTGTATACGATTTCTCCTAGTTTACCGCTTTGGTACGTAATAAAGACTTATCAGTCTTTGTGTGTAGGTGATTGATTTTATACGGTTTACGTGCATCGAACAACTATACCATGTCGACATGTTTTGCGCGCGCATTTAGAGACCAAGTCGCTCAGACCAGCAGACAACGGCACGCGCGCTTGTGAACTGCTCGGGGCGCACGTATTTTCACACACTGTCAGAAGAAGAATAAATTCAACCCCCCATTCCCTCCCTCCTCTCTCTCCCCTCCCCCCCCCCCCCCCCCCCCCCCCAACTGACAATACCACCACCAACCGGTATATCCCTAGTCTCAAGTTG
>CM065730.1:47187304-47199804 GCA_033310375.1 Conus canariensis
TTCGATTTTTCATGAAAAATCAATTCAGTTGTCAAGGGTTAAGGCCAGAACCCGACATATCTGGAATCACTTTTCTACCATTTGTCTTCAAGCCCTGTGTGACTCTCTCTCTCTCTCTCTCTCTCTCTCTCTTCTCTCTCTCTCTCTCTCTCTCTCTCTCTCTCTCTCTGGGATCTGTATTTATGTGGTTAAATGATTATTATATTATAACTGATTGAAGTTTTGTTGAGATACGTTTTGTATTTTTCTATTTTGATTTCATATGTCAGCAATATTTCCTTTTTGAGCCTATTGTTACCCCCCTTGTCATCAGACCGTAATGGTAATGACAATAAAATCTCTCTCTCTTCTCTCTCTCTCTCTCTCTCTCTCTCTCTCTCTCTCTCTCTCTCTCTCTCTCTCTCTCTCTCTCGCACGGCGTTGTCAGTACATGCTGTGGAGAAACTGGACACATAAGCAAGCATTAGCAAATTAGGATCAAACCGAAATTAAGAAAAAATAATTTCAAGCAGCAGCAACCAGCCGATGTTATGAAGTGAGAAATGGTGAAAGAGTTTTGCACCTATTAGTGTATGTGGTCTATGTTTGGTAAACGATCGATGATGTTTTTGCAGTTTTAGGTTGAAATTGCAGTTAATTTTCTGATCCGGACGAACGTAACTTAGCATTTGTTTTAATAATCGCACGAAATATTACACATTATCGGTGCATAAAGCAATAATTGCAACTGATCATAATTTCTAAGGAAATACTAGTTTTGCAATACTCAAAAGACTGCTGAAAACTTGTTTTTCGCAGATTTTAGGCGGTTATCGTTCGGTGACATCTTAAGGCAGGGGATAGTTGGAAAAGTCTTTTCAATATTGACAGTTCTGCTAGAACTATTTGTGCTAGCGCTTGTAATTACCGAGAATAAGCTACGGACACACACACACACACACACACACACACACACACACACACACACACACACACACAACACAACACACACACACACACACACACACACACACACACACACACACACACACCACGCACGCACGCACGCACGCACGCACGCACACACACACACACACACACACACACACACACACACACACACACATACACACGAACGCACGCACAGAGAGAGAGAGAGAGAGAGAGAGAGAGAGAGAGAGAGAGAGAGAGAGAGAGAGAGAGAGAGAGAGAGAGAGAACTATTGTAACGTATATTAAATGAAAAGAAAAATCCCATCGGCACCACAGATATATTTTACGACCAGTATGGGACATCGTGTCCAATTAGAAAAGAAAGAGACATTTCTTTCCACGGTAGGTGTCTACATTCTGACTGTTCCACATGTCTAGATGAACAGGGTAAACCAATCCACCCTGTTCATTTGCCATCAAGCCATCTTTTCGGCATAATTTAGAAGAAAATCGAATCCACTGAGTAGAAACTCCTAAAGACCTCACTGTTATGCAGTAAAACACAAACTATGACCGCCAATGGGTGCAAATATTTTGGCTGGAACGGAAGTACCCTTCTCGTGCGTTCTGGCACCAAAGAGACTTGTGGTCCATAGCAATAGAAAAACTAAGCAAGCAAGCAAACAAACCACGGAAATCCACACACACACACACACACACACACACACACACACACACACACACACACACAGTGCAGACGAACAAGTCTTCAGTCATTATGGAAATGATCGAAGTGGGGTGGGGCTCAGAGGAGGGAAGAGCTGAACAGGAGAGAGAGGATGAAATGGACGACATTCAAATAGAAACATTAGACCGTCTGCTGACAGCAAAGACAATCACGGAGTTCCGTGTTGTCAACAGAACAGCACCGCATGCACTGGCGGACATACACATGGGCCCGTGTCCACTCACCCATTCACACACACACACACACACACACACACACACACACACACACACACACACACACACACACACACACACATGTGTGTGTGTGTGCACTCACCACACACACACATACAGTGATAATAATGGCACAGCCAATGTTAGGTAGTTACCGACGGTCTGACCAGCTAGTTGCGCAGGTCGGATATCCGCTACGCCGTAGCCACGAGACCCTCTTCTTAAATTCTCTCATCTTAGTCATTAAGTCATTTATCCATCAGCTTTAGATCGTGCGCAGTATGGTCTCGAAACTTAGCGGATGTGGTGTAGCGCATATGGACTAGTCCCGCACGGGGTGACACCTCCTTGATGAAACTGAAACTGAAACAACCAACCAGAACGGGTTTTGTAGCTGTCATTGAAAGATTTGATAGTATCATGTTTGAACGTCGTATGATCCACCCCTCCTGTGCTGTTATCCTCCTCCCTACCCCGAGCCCCATCCCCGTCAAGTCATGTTCCTAGTGACTGAGGACCTGTTCACATGTCTTGTTCCACTCTAGTCTGTTGTGTTTATTTGTGCCGTGACACGACACGACGCGATGGCAAAGACACCCTCTAATGCACCCAAACAATGAATGAGAAAAGACTGATCAAGTTCCCACCAGGCACACTGATAAGTAAGTAATAAAACTAGTATAAACAAAAGCTGATTTCTTGTTTATTTACAGGAGCTATTTCAAGTTACATTTGAATGGCGCAAGTGAGTGTGTTAGAGGGTACCCTTACGCCAAGGGCTGTAACTCCTGTGCATCCCAACATTTTGATGGAAACATTTTAGATTCGTGTTCAGACACGCCAAGGAACATTCTGACACCAGTCCTGATAACCCCTGGGAGTGGGGGGGGGGGGGGGGGGGGGGTGCACGGGAGGCCTAGCTGGCTTGCGTACTAAATCCTGCAAGGCACGCTTGTAGGAGGCCGGCAGAGAAAGAGCTGGTCGGAGAACGTGATAGAATGGACCAACCTCGGGCTGCCAGAACTCCTGCGAGAATCAGAGGACAGACTGCGATGGAGAGGAAGATCGACCGAGTTATTAATGTTATTGATATTATTATTAGTATTATTATTATAATTATTATTATTATCATCATTATTATTATCATTATCATCATCATCATCATATCATCATCATCATTATGAATACTTACTTACATTGCGCCTATCCTCGGCTAGAGACCAAGCTCTAAGCGCTTTACAATCCACACTCGTTTACACAACGGGCTGCCTACCTGGGTAGTGCCGACTGAAGAGCTGCCAGCGGGCGCTTCATTCAGTCGTTTCCCGTGTCATCCTGTCAATATCGTTTAAACCTCGTTCACTCATTTTCCTTACTTCCTTCATTCTTTCCATTTCTCACGCAGGGTGCATGCTATGTGTAACTGCCATCCACACCAACGGCCAAACTGGCCTTCTCTTCCGAAAGTTGGTGATGGGATTCTATCGTGTGTGCAAGATGTTATGCATGCGTTCACACACGGAACCTCGGTTTATAGTCTCATTCGAAGGACTGCATGGGAAATGGAATCAGAACCAATGTTAACTCCGAGGGAAAAATCCCCCTGTACCAAACGGCCCTGCAGAGGTTCGAACCCACAACCCCAGAATCACCAAGATTACGAGTCCGGCGCTTTACCACTGAGTTATACCGGCTATTCCGTACGGGGGAGTTGTCCGGCACGTCCCCCGTATGACCACCTAGGTCATGAGAATGAGATGAGATGGTGTGTTTCTTTCCACCTTTTGTTTGTCGCTGTCTTGCCTGAAGAAGACCAGTAGGTCGAGGCTAGTTATTGCAATATTTGTAGCGTTATGCTGGCGGCTCACTACTTCAATATTTTTCATTTCCACGTTCACTATGATGACATCTCAGAGCGTAGAGGAGCTACTCTTCTGACACCGTGCCTTCACAAATGTTCTGAATCTCAGAGATATGAGGAATAGTAGCCCCGGCCATCAAGCTATCAAAATATTTCTGACACGTTTTCAAGTGCGATGTCTTTTTTTTTTTTTTTTTCAGATTACAGAGCCGGACGCCCTGGGGGGGGGGGGGGGGGAAGAGTGGAATTCCAGGGTTTCTCCCCCCCCCCCCCCACCCCCCACCCCCGTCCCTATCCATCACCTACTCCCGGCAGGCAAAAATTAATAGTAATTTTGGCGTGTTTCCCAACGCGCTGCAGTTGAGCAGGACCCCAGACCCCCTTTAAACCCCCCCCCCCCTAAATGATCCGGCCCTGGACTGGCAAAAAGGTCGGTCTGTATCTTTTTTTAAATAGAGAAGCGCGAATGACGAGAATAGAAATTATGCCACCGAAGAGGGCGTGGAAGATTTGACGGAAGAAAACCAAATTCAGCAAGACGTTCACCGAATAACGCCAACGCTTTCCTGTCCATGTTTTTCACAGAAAAAAAGAAGAAGAAAAAAAATGATCAAGCCGGCAGGGTAATAATCTCTCACCAGGCAGGGAAATAATCTCTCTTCATGGCAATTAAAGCCTGACCAGATACTGTTCAGCCGTCTGATCAGGCTTGCCAGTGTAAAAGCGTTCGTGAGTAGGTGGACCCCTACCACCACCACCCCCCCTCCACACACACACACACACCTCTATCCCATGTATCTCTCGCCCCCGTCCTCTCTCTCTCTCTCTCTCTCTCTCTCTCTCTCTCTCTCTCTCTCTCTCTCTCAACCTCCTCTGTCTGTCTGTCTGTCTGTCTGTCTGTCTGTCTGTCTGTTTCTCTCTCTCTCTCTCTCTCCTCTCTCTCTCTCTCTCTCTCTCTCTCTCTCTCTCCCACACCCTCTCTCTCTCTCTTTTCTCTCTCTCTCTCTCTCTCTCCTCTCTCTCTCTCTCTCTCTCTCTGTTGCTTATGTGCAGTATTCGAAAATTATCTGTATCTCTCTCTCTCACCTTCCTCCATTCATCCCAGCCTCTCTCTGTCTTGTCTCTCTCTGTCTCTCTCTCTGTCTCTCTCTTTTCTCTCTCTCTCTCTCTCTCTCTCTCTCTCTCTCTCTCTCTCTGTTGCTTATGTGCAGTATTCGAAAATTATCTGTATCTCTCTCTCTCACCTTCCTCCATTCATCCCAGCCTCTCTCTGTCTCTGTCTCTCTCTGTCTCTCTCTCTCTGTCCTCTTCTCTGTCTCTGTCTCTCTCTCTCTCTCTCTCTCTCTTCTTCTTCTTCTTCTTCTTCTTCTTCTTTTCTCTCTCTCTCTCTCTCTCTCTCTCTCTCTCTCTCTCTCTCTCTCTCTCTCTCTTACATATACCTATACAAAACTAAAGGAGCTTCTCTTCTATTTTCGAAGACAATACACCAACACAATAAGACACTCAAATCCCCCCCCCCCCCCCCCCCGCCACACACACACACACCCGCCCCCCTCGCCCCGCCCCCATTGTGAACTACCCGCAACAGCAGACGTGTCTATCCAGAGCTCTAATTGCAAGCAGAGCAGTGGCGATGTAAATAAGCCTGACTAACTACCCGCCCCACAGGGTAATACGCGACCACCACCCCACCCCACCTCCCCTTCCTTCCCTACTCACATTCTACCCCTCTGGTCCTCCTACCTACCCACCCGGCCCTAAGGCACCCCAGCCCCACACCCCCCATCCCTCACCCCTGTAACCCCACTCCTTTTAATTGGGATCAGGGGTCAGATAACGAGAAGGCTAATGGAGGGGGGAGGGGGGGGTTCAAGACGGGCAGTAAAGAGGGGGGGGGTGTAAGTTGGGGGGGGGTGAGGGTTATGGAGGGGGAGGGGGGAGAAACGCAGGGATGGGGAGAAGGAGACGGTTGAAACGAGAAAAGTATGTCGATCAAACCTGAGACCTTTTTTTTCTCCGAATTTTTCCCCATTCATTGATTACTTATCCCCCCCCCCCTCCCCCGCCCCCCGACATCATTGAGTTGATTTTAATGCAATATCCATGGCATACATCAAGAGGTGTCATCGTGGTGTGTTAAGACCTTGTTCTCCGATCTCCACTTTTCCAGGTTGTTTTCTCTCTCTCTCTCTCTCCTCTCTCTCTCTCTCTCTCTCCTCTCTCTCTCTCTCTCTCTCTCTCTCTCTCTCTCTTTTAATTAAAACTTTGTGTGAGTGCGGTTTATCAATCAGCAGGGCCTCCATCCTTCTATTTTTCCCCCCATAGTCCTTTTTTTTAATTTGTTTTTGTTTTTGAAGTGACTGTCTCACGCTCACCACGTCTTGTCGGTGTATTCGCTTACAGATGAGATTTTTGTCTGCTGATATAAATGTTTTGGCGTTTGATACAAAGTCGATTACTTACTTTGTTCTGGTCGAGGTGATTCTGGACGATTACTTACTTTGTTCTGGTCAAGTGGCGGGCATGCAGCCCTCAGTGACAAAGCTTTGTTCAAGGTCTGACCAGCACGTTGGACTAATGCGTAGGTCAGACATCCGCTGAGTCGTAGCCACGAGACCCTCTTCTTCAATTGTCTCATCTTTGTTGTTAATTCATTTATCCATCAGCTTAAATCATGCGTAGCGTGGTCTCAAAACTTAGCGGATGTGGTGTAGGGTATATATGAACTAGTCCGCACGCAGTGACGCCTCCTTGATGAAACAGAAACTGAAACTGGTCGAATGAAGACCAGCCATGGCAGACTGCGGCAGCTCGTTTCATTCCCCAAGCTCCACCACACAACACGTGTCCAAGTGGCGGGCATGCAGCCCTCAGTGACTACGACAGACAGTACAGAACGGTCTGTCACTCTGTCGCCTCGTCAGTTTAACCAGGTGTGACAACCGATGTCCAATCACCTCGCACTGCGCGCGCGCAAACACGCACACACACACACACACACACACACACACACACACACACACACACACACACACACACACACACATCCACACACACACGCAGAAGCACGCACGTGCACGCGACACACACACACACACACACACACACACACACACACTCGTGCGCGCGCGCGCGCGCGCACACACACACACACACACACACACACACACACACACACACACACACACACACACACACACACACAACTTACGAGTCAAGGAGGTGGGTGAGATTGGGGGTGTGGTTTGGTGTCTTTCTCAGTTTTTATTTCCACCCAAATAGTCCAACCAGACTTTGTCACAACCTTGTCCTCTGGCTGTAGCTCGCTATGACTCACTGACGATCCATAGCTATACTGTCACTCCCTTTTCGTGTCTCCTGTCATGACAGAATGGGTCAGAACTGTCTGTGATTGAGGGGACTTCTTTGCTGCAGTGCCTCTGGTTGCAGAGAGTCTGGGGTTCTGCTGACAAAAGTCATTGATGCTATATCTGTCAGGTTTCGTGTTCTGTTGTAGTTGTTGTTCATGTTGTCGTTGTTTTGTCTCTCTCTCTCTCTCTCTCTCTCTCTCTCTCTCTCTCTCTCTCTCTATATATATATATATATATATATATATATTATTTCTCTGTGTGTGTGTGTGTGTGTGTGTGTGTGTGTGTGTGTGTGTGTGTGTGTATGTGCCCGTGTGTGTGTGTGTGGGGGGGGGGGGGTCTCTCTCTCTCCATCTCTCCATCCTCTCTCTCTCTCTCTCTCTCTCTCTCTCTCTCTCTCTCTCTCTGTCTCTCAATGCTCAAGTAACACAGAGTTTTCCTTCTGCCTCTGAAGATGATACACCAACACTATAGGACACTCTATGACACACACCCCATGGTGAACTACCCACCACAGATGTGTGTCTCCAGCGTTGTAGCTGCAAGCAGAGCAGTCGCAATTTGAGTAGGACTGAATAACTATCCCCACCCCTCTGCCCAGCGTAATTTGCGACCCCCCCCCCCCCTCACTCCTCCCCTCCACCCACAGCCCTAACTGCCTTTTCTTATCTAACCGCATCCTACCCGTTCATCCTCCTATCCACCCATCCACCCTCAGGTTTTCCAGTCACATCCCCCACCCCTTGCCCCTGTAATACCACTCCTTTTAATTGGGACTACGGAGCAGATACTGGGAAGGTGGAGAGCGGGCAGCCAGATGGGCAGGGGAGGGGGAGGGGGAGACAAATTTTGGGGATGGGGTGGGTGGCTGAGGGGTAAATGGGGGAAGGAGAAGGGTAAGACAGCAAAAATATGTAGATTGGAACTGCAAGGCTTTTTTTTTTCCTCCTAACTTTTTTTTCCCCCATTCTTCTGTTAAATTACTTTCTTTGGGTCGAATGAACACACACGCACACACACACACACACACACACACACACACACACACACACACACACACACACACACACACACACACACACACTTACGAGCCAAGGAGGTGGGTGAGATTGGGGGTGTGGTTTGGTGTCTTTCTCAGTTTTTATTTCCACCCAAATAGTCCAACCAGACTTTGTCACAACCTTGTCCTCTGGCTGTAGCTCGCTATGACTCACTGACGATCCATAGCTATACTGTCACTCCCTTTTCGTGTCTCCTGTCATGACAGAATGGGTCAAAACTGTCTGTGATTGAGGGGACTTCTTTGCTGCAGTGCCTCTGGTTGCAGAGAGTCTGGGGTTCCGTTGACTGAAGGGGTTGATGTTGAATCTGTCAGAGTCTGTGTTCTCTCTCTCTCTCTCTCTCTCTCTCTCTCTCTCTCTCTCTCTCTCTCTCTCTCTCTCTCTGTGCCTGTTTTTCTGTCTGTCTGTCACTCCCTCTCTCTTCTCTGTCTCTGTGCGCGCGCATGTGTGTGTGTGTATGTGTGTGTGTGTGTGTGTGTGTGTGTGTGTGTGTGTGTGTGTGTGTGTGTGTGTGATGTGTATGAAAGGGGTAGTGGGGCTGGGATGGATGGTGCGTGTGCGTGTGTGTGTGTGTGTGTGTGAGGGGAGAGAGAGAGAGAGAGAGAGAGAGAGAGAGAGAGACAGAGACAGAGACAGAAGACAGAGAGACAGAGAGAGCAAACAATGATGTCTAGCGAAAAAAGTTGGTCATAAGAACAAGCTTGTCTCTGTGTGCGATGTATAAAAGAGAGATGTACTGCTAATGAGGCTGTGAAAAGTAATGACGACACCCAACGAACTCGAAACGCTTTCTGGAAGAAAAGCGCATAATATGTCTGCGAGGATCGAATGGTCCTGCATCCACCGTTGGAACCGGAATAGCACCAAACTTCATCCGCTTCGGCCTTGGGCCGTACTCCATCTTTCCATTTTCATTAAAAATGGTTCTGTAGTTTGTGCTGAATTTTGCTTACAGACGATCAAACGCAGTTAAAACATTTAGCTTCTTTGACAGATGAAAAAATAACAGAAAACAGAGAGAAAGAAAGAAAGAAAGAAAGGAGAAAAGAAAGAAAGAAGGGAAAAAAGACAGAAAGAAAGAAAAAAAGAACGATGTGAAGAAAGGTAAGAAAGTAAGAAAGAAAAAAAGGTAGAAAGAAAGAAAGAATGAACAAAAGAAAGAAAGGACGAAAAAACAAATGAACGAAAGAAAGAACGAAGGAAAGGGGAAAAAAAAAAAAAGAAAGAAAGAAAGAAAGAAAACGAAAAGGAAAGACAGAAAAACAACGGAAATGGGAAATCGGTGTCGCTGAGAGAGTGGGAGGACAAATAAAAGTCTTGCGCAAGAGAGACGGTGACTCGTCAATGACTTGAGTTGGTCCAATCGTGATTTCCGGATTCTGAATGACAGAGAGACCGAGACCTCCAGACACAGACACAGAGGGCCATGCCCAGCACATAGATCGCTGATGGCCCAGTGGCCAATGCACTCGCTGAGAAAGCGACAACATTAGTGTGGAATGAGGCAGAACCCCCACCCCCTCTGTCTGTTCTGTCTGTCTGTCTGTCTGTCTGTCTGTCTGTCTGTCTCTCATTCTCTTTCTCGCTCTCTGTCTGTCTCTGTCTGTCTGTCTGTCTGTCTCTCTCATTCTCTTTCTCGCTCTCTGTCTGTCTCTGTCTGTCTGTCTGTCTGTCTTCTGTCTGTCTTCTCTCTCTCTCTCTCTCTCTCTCTCTCTCTCTCTCTCTCTCTCTCTCTCTCCACTGTACTGGACCTGTAGTGACTGGCCTAAGCGCCGGTGTCTTTAGTGGAGAGGTTTTTTTCTTTCTTTCTTTTTCTTTCTTTCTTTCTTTCTTTCTTTCTTTTTTCTTCTCTTTCTACCTTTCTCTCTGTCTTTTATCTCGAGGACCTTTGTGCCATGTATGCTTAGCATGTGTGCAAGAGTCTAAGGCATCAAGGGCAAACACACACACACACACACACACACACACACACACACACACACACACACACACACACACCACGCGCCGCACGCACGCACGCACGCACGCACGCACGCACGCACGCACACACACACACACACACACACACACACACACACACTGTGATCCGGGTGGTGGGACTGTACTGTGACGATGTTCTATCCCATTGGAGAGCAGCCTGAATTTCCTCCCGAGAAATCTGTTGCAGGACAGCCTGATTCACTACACTACCGCACCGCACCGCACCGCACCCACGCACCGCACCGCACCGCACCGCTCCGGACTACACTACACTACACTACACTACACTACACTACACTACACTGCACATACCGCACCGCACCGCAACCGCAACACCGCACCGCACCGGCCACTACACTACACTCACTACACTACACTACACTACACTACACTACACTGCACTACCTGCACCGCACCGCACCGCACCGCACTCACCGCACCGCACCGCAGCCGCACCGCACCGCACCGCTCTACACTACACTACACTACACTGCACTACACTGCACTACACGCACCGCACTGCATCCGCACCGACCGCACCGCACCGCACCGCTACCTCACTGCACTACACTACATTACACTACACTCACTACACTACACTGACCACTACCACCACCGACCCACCGCACCGCACGCACCATACACCACACACACTACACACTACACTACACTACACTGCACTGCACTGCACCGTACCGCACCGCACCGTACCGCACCACACTACACTACACTATACTACACTGCACTGCACCGCACCGCACCGCACCGCACTACACCGCACAGCACCGCACCGCCGCACTACACTACACTACACTGCACTGCACCGCACCGCACCGCACTACACCGCACAGCACCGCACCGCACTACCTACACTACACTGCACTGCACGCACCGCAACACACCCACGCGCACCGCACCGCACCGCACCGCACCGCACCGCACCGCACTGCACCGCACCGCACTGACACCGCACGCACACACCGCACCGCACGCACCACTCACTACACTACACTACACTACACTACACTACACTACACGACCACACCGCACCGACCCGCACCGACCCGCACCGTACTACACTACTACACTACACTACACTACACTACACTACACTACACTGCACTACACTGCACTGCACTGCACTACATACACTCACTGCACTGCACTGCACTGCACTGCACTACACTGCACTGCACTGCACTGCACTGAACTACACTACACTACACTGCACTGCACTGCACTGCACTACACTACACTACACTACACTGCACTGCACTACACTACACTACACTACACTGCACTGCACTGCACTACACTACACTACACTACACTACACTGCACTGCACTGCACTACACTACACTACACTCACTGCACTGCACTACACTACACTACACTACACTACATACTGCACTACACTACACTACACTACACTACACTACACTCACTGCACTGCACTGCACTGCACTGCACTGCACTGCACTACACTACACTACGCTGCACTGCACTGCACTGCACTGCACTGCACTGCACTGCACTGCACTGCACTGCACTGCACTGCACTGCAGTAAAATGCAATCCTATACAACACGATACCATTCAACATAAAACAATAAAGCACAACACAACACAACACAACACAACACAACACAACAACAATACAATGCAATGCAATGCAATACAGTACAGTACAGTACAGTACAACGCAGTACAAAACAGAACGACACAGTACAGCTCAGTACAACACAGAACAACACCGTACAATACAACACAGTCAACACAAGCAGTACAAAGTGACACAAGACAATGCAATACAATACAATACAATACAATACATAAATACAAACAATACATACAATCAACGCAATATCATATGACACAATACAGTACAACACAGTTCACTACAATAAAGCACGACACTGTGTAATAAAATACAACTCAACATAACAACAATGCAATCAACGCAACAATACAATACAATACAATCAATACAATACAATCAACGCAATATCATATGACACAATACAGTACAGCACAGTTCACTACACTAAAACACGACACTGTGTAATATGATACAACTCAACGTAACAATACAATCAACGCAATACAAAACAATACAATACAATCAACGCAATACGACACAACACAGTACAATACAAATAAAACACAACGCTGTGTCATACAATACAATCGACATGACACCATACAATACAGTGAAGAAAAAACAAACAAACAAACAAACAGACAATATTGTATACTACAGGTTAACCGAGTATCATTACGAAATCATCTCATTGATTACATGATTGTCATTATTTAATCGGCTAGATTATATTTCTGTTAAATGTATATAAT
>CM065730.1:47204804-47209804 GCA_033310375.1 Conus canariensis
CGACAGGGAGGATCTGCCTGAAGTCCCCACAGAACAGCGTTGGGATGCCTCCCATTGGCCTGTGCACTTGGGTGATGTCCTGCAGCGTAGAGTCCATGGCCTCGTAGACAGCTTTGTGGGTCATGGGAGCTTCATCAATTATGACGGTTGCAGCCTCTTTGATGACTTTGGCCAACGTTGACCCACGCTTGACAGAGCAGGTTGGCGTTTCTTGCTTGTCGGCATCCAGAGGGACCTTGAAAATGCTATTTACTGTCCGCCCACCCGGCAAAAGAGTAGCGGCAATGACACTGGAAGCAGTGGCTAGCACTATTTTGCCTGTGGAGCGGATCCTGTTCAGGATAAGATTCAGGATGGTCTTTCCTGTCCCTCATGGAGCATCAAGGAGCATTATGTTGCTGCTTGCTGTGGGATCCTGCCTCTGCTCAACCATGGTCATAAAGCTGTCGTACACGTCTCTCTGGTCAGCTGTCAGCTTCTTCAGCTGGTCATCAGCTGCTGCCCGGAGTGCAGTAGTGTCGTAATTGGTCTCGCGGTAGTATTCTCGAGGCAGTTTGTTGTTGTGTGACTGTTGGCATCCCATACTCCTCTGTAGACTTGCCTCCAAGAAGGAAGAGTTTGTGCTGAATCACAGTAAGAGCTTGGTTGTAGATGGCATCTGTGTACTGCGCTTCATCATAGACATCTCTTCGGACTTGGAAGAGGAAATCTTCAGCAAGATGGTCTCTGAAGAGGTTCCACAGGTTGCCTGGGTTACTGGGGTTGAAAGCCACCAGGATAATACAGAAGTCACGCAGCAGTCGGGGTCTCTGAGAGATGGAGGCTTCCTCCAGGGCAAGTTGTAGAAGGCGGTCATCTTCTAGGAGTCCAAGAGCATTGCAAGCATCTCGAAAAATGTTGTGGACATAGCCGTTGACAATCTTCAGCTCCTCGTACGAACGGGATCCTTTCATAACGTTGAGTAGAAGCCTCAAGAAGTAGCACTCTCCCTGGCGAGGACTGATACTGTACAATTGCCGGATTGCAGTGCCCCTTTGTCGTTTCTTCCACATATTCTGAGTGGACATCAATGTGAAGTGCTCAGGGACTTCCACGTACTTCAGCTCTCGTGCTGTAGGGTCTTGAGAGCATAGGCTAAAGATGGCGGTAAGGGTTGCTTCTGGGGGAGAGCCTTGTGCTCTTTGCACTGCGTTGTGTGGATTGAAGTAGACCCATTGTCCATTCTCCAAATGGACAGCTGGTCTCTGCACCATGGGGTGGCGCTCATGCAGGTCAAATCCCAGGAGTCTCCAGGTCGCCTCGATGCTGCCAACGTAGCGGGCATTCTGGTACATTTGGATCTCATCAATGACTGGAGGTTGTTGAGCTGCTCCTTCACCTGCCTGAGTGGCTTGGAGTTGGAAGACGGCTTGGTCTGTGCCCTTGTGGACATACTTCAGGACGTACTTGATGAATTTTATGCTACTGCATATTTCCACATTGATGTGGCAGTTGAACTAATGTAGGAGGTAAGGGTTGTAGGGGACAACCCACTGGTTGGTGACGATGATTTCTCTCTGCCCAAGCTTCACAGTCCCAGTATGTCCTCATTCAGACTCCTCGCGTCTCCTGTACTTGGGGTAGCTGTCCTCACCCTGCTCTATGACCCTTCTTGCCTCTCAATCAATTTTACCTCACAATTTTTTTTCGTAATACGATACACAGTCGATAGAGGGATGCCTGTACTTAATGAACTTACCGATGCATTCTCAATTCCTCGATTGAAGTGCTCCAAAATGACAACTCTGTAGGGGCCGCCATAACCTAGTGGATAAGGCGCTGGACTCATGATCCAAAGGTCGTGGTTTCGAATCCCGGTTTGATCTTGGAAATTTTCACGTGGAATGTTTTCAGCTAAAATATCCATAGTTCACCCCGATATGCACCCTGGCCCCGCAGGTGTCAGGCTAATGTGACGGACCAGCCGTCTGCATATCCTTGATTTGGGCACGGACGTTAAACCCAACTCAAACATGACAACTCTGTGAAAAGATTGCATTTTCACGATGTATTATGTCTATTGGAGGGCCTCTGGGTTGACAACATTTCTGGTCTCCCTGTTTGGCGCAAGTATAGTCAGTGTTTCTGCGCTTCCATTTCGTGATGCTGCAACGTAGAACATTCCATGTGTAAAACACGGAACGGTCAAATCTGCCCCACGGGATGAAAATGTCTGACCATGGCTCTTGTTGACAGACAAAAATCAGACGGTATTGCAGAGCATCATAACTTCGGTGTATTTCTGAAATCCTCTGCAGACTACCATCTCTAAATTTAGAAATTAACGGTTTTTAACGGTCAATTTTAAGTTTCTGTTCATATTAGTTGTCTATCATTGATCAGCGTGTAAAACTGCACCTGTATACCAAATTTCATCAAGAAAGGTCTAAATTTAGAAAATAACGGATCTTAACGGTTTTTAATGCTCAATTTTATAGTTTCCGTTCGTGTAAGTTGTATATCATTGTTCAGCGTGTAAAAACTGCGTCTGTATACCGAATTTCATCAGGAACGCTCTAAATTTATATAATAACGGTTTTTAACGGTCAATTTTTAAGTTTCCGTTCGCTGTAAGTTGTATATCATTGTTCAGCGTGTAAACTTCATCTGTATACCGAATTTCATCAAGAACGGTCTAAATTTATATAATAACGGTTTTTAACGGTCAATTTTAAGTTTCGGTTCGTGTAAGTTGTATATCATTGTTCAGCATTGAAAACTACACCTGTATATCAAATTTCATCAAGAAAGGTCTAAATTTAGAAAATAACGCTTTTTAAACGGTGATACCATCTCTAAATTTAGAAATTAACGGTTTTTAACGGTCAATTTTAAGTTTCTGTTCATATTAGTTGTCTATCATTGATCAGCGTGTAAAACTGCACCTGTATACCAAATTTCATCAAGAAAGGTCTAAATTTAGAAAATAACGGATCTTAACGGTTTTTAACGCTCAATTTTAAGTTTCCGTTCGTGTAAGTTGTATATCATTGTTCAGCGTGTAAAACTGATCTGTATACCGAATTTCATCAAAAACGGTCTAAATTGTTTATTATATAATAAACGTACGTTTTAAAACGGTACAATTTTTAAGTTTCGGTTCGTGTAAGTTGTATATCATTGTTCAGCATTGAAAACTACACCTGTATACCAAATTTCATCAAGAAAGGTCTAAATTTAGAAAATAACGCTTTTTAACGGTGATAAATAACGGTCATAAAAACTATCGAATGACCCAATGTTATTCACAGTATGTCCTTCTAGACTCATGCCAAGTTTGGTGGCGATCCGAGGACTCCCTTTGCCGCCAGCATCAGAAAAGATTGTATTTTTGATCGTTTTTAGGGGGGTACGTGTTGTTAACGGTTTTTAACGATCATAAATAACTGTCGTAGAAACTGTCCAATGACCCTATGTTACTCGGGAGATGTCCCTCTAGGTTCGATGTACCTGTGCAATGTCACAACGGCCATTTGATGAAAAGCAGAGGAAAAAGATGTCTTTGAAACCGTTATAACAGTTTTTTTAAACGGTTTTTAACGGTTTTATTTCTTTAAAGATTAGCCCAAAACCATCCTCGGGTCACAACAGACATACCTGCTAAATTTCAAGAAGATCGGGTTTTAAACAGTTTCTTTTATAGGGTTTGGTGTTTTTAACGGTTTTTAACTGTTATAAATAACGTTTTTTAACTGCCAAATAACGGTTTTAATTTTAGGGAAGTAGTCCTGTACCTGTGCAATGTCACAACGGCTATTTGAAGAAAAGCATAGGAGAAAGATGTCTTTGAAACCGTTATAACAGTTTTTTAACGGTTTTTAACGGTTTTATTTTTTTAGAGATTAGCCCAAAACCATCCTCGGGTCACAACGGACGTACCTGCCAAATTTCATGACAATCGGTTGAGCCGTTTTTGAGTCTATAGCGTACACAGACACACACACACCACACACACACACACACACACACACACACACACACACACACAAACACAGAGAATTTGCCATTTATATATTAGACTAGCAGGGGCACCCGGCGTTGCCCGGGATATGAACATTCTTTGCGATACTCACGTGACGGTAAACATGTATTAATTGTTTTGATTTACAATCAATTACCCCCCCCCCCCCCCAACATCTTCCCACCCCCTCCCCCCACACAAATACACATTCTGTCTCCCTCTCTCTCTCTCTCTCTCTCTCTCTCTCTCTCCTCTCTCTCTCTCTCTTATACATTCTATTGTTTTCCGCCTGCCTCTGGCCCCTTTCCTCTGGATCTTCCCTAGCACGTCGAGATGCTTTTCTCGCTCGATTTTCCGCCTGCACTCACTGTTCCCATTCCCATTCTTCTGATTGCCCTTAATTTTGTAGGAATAGACTTTGTGCAAAAGTAGTTTATTTCAACGGGTCTGTGTCCAATGAAAAAAATACTGTATCAGGCATTGCACTGTACAATCATTTTTCTGGCCCCTCTCATTCCTCCCTTTTCATCCCCCTACCCTGTCCCATCCATGTTGCAAAATTACTACCTTACTGGACATACGCATACCGAATTTTATCAATAGCGGTGTAAATTTAGAAAATAACGGTTTTTTAACGGTCAATGTTAAGTTTTGGTTCGTAAAATTTGCATAACATTGTTCAGCGCTTAAAACTGTACGTGCATACGGAATGTTATCAAGAAGGGTGAAAATTTAGAAATTCAGAAAATAACGGTTTTTAACGGTCAATGTTAAGTTTCGGATCTTGAAAATTGTATATCATTGTTTAGCGTTCAAAACTGCGCATGTATATCGAATTTCTTCAAGAATACTCTAAATTTATAAAATAACGTTTTTTAACGGTCAATTTTAAATTTCGGTTCGTAAAAGTTGTATACCATTTTTCGCCATTTAAAACTGCACATGTATACCGAATTTCATCAAGAGCAACCTAAATTTTGAAAATATCGGTTTTTAACGG
>CM065730.1:47214804-47219804 GCA_033310375.1 Conus canariensis
GGCAGCAGTCAGACGTAAGAAGTAAGCCAATAACACTCTAATCCTAACGCATGCATTTGACTATAAGCCAATAACACTCTGATCCTAACGCATGCATTTGACTATAAACTTTGGTAGTTGACCCAGCTGACATGGTGTACTGTTGTCAACCGTCGCTATACGGAAGTAGCCTACTCCGTAAGTCGTCCGAAGAAAGAAAGAATGAAAGAAAAGAGAAGACAAGAAAAAGTACATTAGAAGCGAGTCTGTCAATCCACACCTACTACCGCCTTTCTGGGTGAATTTGACTTTGTTCTCACCCACAAACTCACTTGCTCACTGAATTTAAGAAAGAAATTCAAAAAAGAAAAAAGAAAAAAAAAAAAAAGAAATAAAAGCTCACCTACTGACTTTTTTGTTGTTGTTTTGTTTCCCCTGTATTACACTTTCGTGTCAGCGGTGGGGTGGGGGCGGTGAGATTACATTTTGATGCGAATCCAGATAAAAAAAAAGACGGATCCAGGATCTGTGGCTAAGGTCTGTGCTCTCCCGAACGCCCTTATAATCATAATTATTTTCAATTTGAATCGGTATAATTGTTTAGAAAAAAAGAAAAAAAAAAGAAGAGTTTCGCGGTTTCGGTTGTGATGATCTTTGCCATGGCTTCGTACGTGCGATTGGCTGGTCTAAAACACACTGACAGATGAAGATCTCGTTCAAGTAGAGAACCATTTTTCTTGTTTGCTTATGTTGCGAACGTTGTCAGCGAAGCCGAACGGAGCCCTGCGGTGCCCTTTCAGACTGTTAGTGTTCTGGTCGATTGGGTGGTGAGCTTTTCTTTGTTTGTTTGTCTTGTTTTCAGGCTCGCTTTCTCTCTTGAAAGAACTTTTACTGATTTTTTTTTTTTTTTTAAGTGAAGATGTCGTAGGCGTTGGGTGGGTGTGTTCCGATCGATTGAATTCGGTTGATGTGATGACTAAGTCAGCAGACAGTCCTCTCTCTCTCTCTCTCTCTCTCTCTCTCTCTCTCTCTCTCTCTCCTCTCTCTCTCTCTTGTATTCAGTTGGGCGTCACTGCTCGTATCCGTTTCGTTTAGAACTTTTTTGTTTCTTTCTTTTTTCCGAGAGAGAGAGAGAGAGAGAGAGAGAGAGAGAGAGAGAGAGAGAGACAGACAGACAGACAGACAGACAGACAGACAGACAGAGACAGAGACAGAGAGAGAGAGAGAGGAGAGTATGTCTCCTTGTCTGTGGCTGTGTGCTATATAGTCAGTATAGCTTCAATGTATGTATGAATGATGAGCATTAACATCCGACGAACCAGTCTCTTAAAGCAAAAGTTGTTCCTCCCAAACCAAGGTTCTGTGCTGTGGACAGGAAGACAGCTTCAAAGTGATCTGACAGGGGTGTGTGATCAGTTTCAAAGTGATCTGACAGGGCTTTGTGTTCAGTTTCAAAGTGATCTGACAGGGGTGTGTGTTCAGTTTCAAAGTGATCTGACAGGGGTTTGTGTTCAGTTTCAAAGTGATCTGACAGGGCTTTGTGTTCAGTTTCAAAGTGATCTGACAGGGGTGTGTGTTCAGTTTCAAAGTGATCTGACAGGGGTTTGTGTTCAGTTTCAAGTGATCTGACAGGGGTTTGTGTTCAGTTTCAAAGTGAGATGACTGAAGGAGGAAAGTGAAACAAATTTTAAGAAATGAAGTGTAAGTGATTCCGCAAAGACATTATAGACAGATCATAAGAAAAAAAGAACACGACGCGTTTCGACCTCCTAGGTCTTCTTCAGATAAAGCAAACAGGATTTTCGTTATTCAGGTAAAGCAAACAAGAGCTTTGAGTGTCGTCTCTTGATTTCAAACACGATGGAAGGGGGGGGGGGGGGGTATGCGTGTGAGAGGGGGGGGGGGGGGAGGGAGAGCAGTGGGCGACGAAGGAACAAGGAGTGGAGTGGGGAGGTAAGGATTGGGGTGGGGGTGGGGGAGGATGGGAAGTGAGGGGGGGGGGGGGGGGGGGTGTGCCTCTTCATGGGGCATATCTAAAAAGCCTTTAGTTCGTCAACGTTTTCTTTTTTAATCATCCTGTGTGTGTGTGTGTGTGTGTGTGTGTGTGTGTGTGTGTGTGTGTGTGTGTGTGTGTGTGTGTGTGAAGAGAGAGAGAGAGAGAGAGAGAGAGAGAGAGAGAGAGAGAGGGTATTTATTTAAAGCCAAAGCCCCCATATGAAATTGGCGATAACAATACTTCAAAGGAGAAAAAGTAACCGCACGTGTCTCGACTCCTTTCAAGTATAACAAGCAAAAAATCACGATAGGCTTACATTTGTTTCACTTTAAAACCTCTGTATGTATATTTTTGCCAAGTTTGGAAAGACATTCTCATTATGCGGTGACCTTTAAAAGCAGACATGAATTACATAGCTGGAAGGCAAACAGTCGGCAGAGAGAACAGTTTATGGGTAGTGAACACTGCCTTCGTGCCCAAGGCACATTGTTAGCTCATTCGTAAGTTGAGGCTGAATACTTGGAACACTAAATATTCTCATGGCGTTACTTGGGTCTGCAGATAAAACATTTCTGTGCATCATCTATTGTTTGAATGCTCGGTGTTAACCTCGCTCTCTATCAGGAGAACGGTATTGAGATGAATAACTTTGATAATGTCAATACTGTCTTATACGGTTCATATGTTGCTGAAATTGCCATGGGTTGTTCGCAGGCACAGGCTGCAATTTTTCTTTTCTTTTTTTTTTTAAATTAAGATCAACAATTTTGTGTACCACTAGGGTATTTCATTTATGTTCATATGCATATGTCAGATGTGGGTTTGAAAGTACTGACATGGATTGTAAGTTGAGTGTGTAGGATTTTTTTTAGTAAGTGTATAATATCATCTGGCGATGGAAAGACATTAAATAAACCACTGAACTGAACTGAACACTGCACATTTGTTACACAGTGTACGTAGGCAGGTTAGTAAGGATCAAGCACTGTGGTCCAGAACATTCTTCGTGAATTTCCAGGTTGGGAGGTTGTGGGTTTGATTCCCCTCACGAGCGTTAATTAATGGAATTTTAAAAGTATTTCTTTTTTTTTTTTTTAATAATTTTTTCCCCCTGGCCAGCTCCTATCCAGAGTTGAGTGTGTCATGGGGTCAAATGGGAAGACTGGAACCACACAATCCAGTTCCATCCATTTAATAGATGCATCTCTGAGAGTGCTGTTTCAATTTCACGACCAGCAATGCAGGTGCCTGTATTTCTCAGGCCTGGTTGAAGCCGAGCTATATTATGAAAGGTAGCATTGAGGGTCATTGGGGTCATGCAGCTTCTGACCAGCATAAATTGTCAAGCATCATTTTCTGAATCCTCATTTTCATTGATTAGTTTAAATAAAATCTCAAATCCTGGGGCAATAAATACCCTGTGTTCATGATGATATCAGCTTTGGTTCCCAAAGTCCATGCTCATGGGCTTTTTTGTTATTGTTGGTGTTGTTGTTGTTGTTGTTGTGTGTCATCAGAGTTGCTGATATCGGCTTGTTCGTTGTGAACTGCTGTCGGACGGACATGGAGATACCTGCAGGAAAGGGGCACTCACTCACGCTGGTTCCGAGACAAAGCGATCATTGCCTTGGGATGCTTAGTAGATGCTGTTCTGCATGTCTTGCCTCAGGAAAAAACACCACTGAATACCATCAAAATGACTCGGCGGCAGCGCCGAGTCTCCTGTCGTGGGTTATCTCCTGAAAACCTGACACTGGTTTTCTTACTGTGGATCACTGGGGCCAAAACTGCGCGTGGCTGTGTTCTGGGAAACGGAGTGAACAGTTTCAGAGAAATGTCACTGGGGGGCACAAAAGTTGATAGAGAGAAAAAAAAAGAATCAACATCTGAGTGAAACCTAACAATGAAGCAGTCAGCTGTAGTAAACGGCCATTCGTAGTAGCTCGTTATTTATTTTTTGTTTGTTGTTGCTTTTTGTTTGTTTGTTTGTTTTTGTTTTGTTTTTGTAACAGTGAGGAGGGGATGTAAACAAAACCTGAATGGTTTGATCCGATCCACAAGAGAACAATACGATGAACTGAACACATAACTATCTTATTCTTTGTCGAACGTCGCCTGCAACAGGCCTGAAGCTCCAGTCTGGAGGTTTGCAGAAAGATCTCTGACATGAAATACTGATTAACAGGGAGCTGATTTCAGGAATGGATGTGATGCATGCTCACAGTTCAAACAGCCGTATATATTGTAGCCATAAACGGGCTTCAAAGTGCTGGATTGTTCATCTCTCTCTCTCTCTCTCTCTCTCCTCCTCCTCTCTCTCTCTCTCCTCTCTCGTGTGATGAGAAGGGTTGGTAGGTGTTGTCCTTCAGGGGAATGGCTCAGTGTGTATTCTCTGTTACAGAGTATTATCAATCACAAATCACCGCCACGTACTAGTGGTGGTTTTTAATAACAAATCACCCCCACTACCTTCTGTCTTACTAGTGGTGGTTTTTAATAACAAATCACCTCCACTACCTTCTCTCTCACTAGTGGTGGTTTAATCGCAAATCACCACCACCACCTTCTCTTTCACTAGTGGTGGTTTTAATGGCAAATCACCGCCACTACCTTCTCTCTCACTAGTGGTGGTTTTAATGGCAAGTCACCGCCACCACCTTCTCTTTCACTAGTGGTGGTTTTAATGGCAAATAACCACCACTACCTTCTCTCTCTCACTAGTGGTGGTTTAATCGCAAATCACCACCACCACCTTCTCTCTCACTAGTGGTGGTTTTAATGGCAATCACCGCACTACCTTCTCTCTTACTAGTGGTGGTTTTTAATCACAATTCACCGCCACTACCTTCTCTCTCACTAGTGGTGGTTTTAATGGCAAATCACCGCCACCACCTTCTCTCTCACTAGTGGTGGTTTTAATGGCAAATCACCGCCACCACCTTCTCTCTCACTAGTGGTGGTTTTAATGGCAAGTCACCGCCACCACCTTCTCTCTCACTAGTGGTGGTTTTAATGCAAATCACCG
>CM065730.1:47227304-47237304 GCA_033310375.1 Conus canariensis
TTTCTTGCTTTGTTTAAAATATATTCAATATGAGCGTTCCAAGATAACTTATTACTTAAGATAACATCCAAAAATTTGACACTTTTTGCATAGTTTAAAACAATGCCATCCAACGTGAAAGTAGGAAGTTGTCCTGGATCGTAACCAGCATTAAAGTGAATCATATTAGTTTTTTTCTGGGGAAAGAGAAAGACCATTTACATTTAAAAAATCATTGATCTTATTTAACTCAAGTTGATATTTTATTTTGATGTAATTTAGTGATCTTGATGGCGTATTTCTTTTCATTGTCACTTTTGTCCATATAGGCATATATCATCAGCAAATTGAGCCACTTCGGTATCTTTAGAAAGACCTTTAGGGAGGTCAGAAATTAAAATATTAAATAATATTGGGGAAATTACTGAACCTTGGGGTAAACCCATTTGTAAGGGTCTTGGGTTGGAATACGTATTTCCTATTTTTGCTTGAATGTGCCTACCTTGTAGAAAATCTTGAACAAAATTGTACATATTCCCACTGATTCCGGTATTCTTTATTTTGTACATTAGTCGTTTGTGCCACACTTGTTCGTAGGCTTTACGAATGTCAAAAAAAAGTAGCGAGGATGTTCTTACGACGTGTAAATTGATGTTTTACGTGTGTTATAAGTTTTACTAAGTGCTCAATTGTAGATCTGCCTGCTTGGAATGCAGCTTGGTTGATAGGAATGATGAAATTTTTATTGCAATGATGAATTAGCCTTTTTAACACTATCTTTTCCATCAACTTACATGTGTTAGATGTTAATGATAATGGTCGATAGCTGTTTATATCACTGAGTGGTTTTCCTTTTTTATGAATAGGAATTATAATTGAGTGTTTCCAAATTAGGGGTATTTTGCCACTGTCCCAACATTTCTGGAAAAACAAATGTAGAAACTGTATGACATTTTGCGGGAAATGACTTAATATTTCATTTGAAATGCCATCTAATCCCACTGATGTCTTTTTATTTAGATTAATAATACACTCATTGACTTCCTGCAATGTTATAGCAGAATTGAGACAGTGATTTTCTGTTGGTTTTGGGCTATCATAGATGTTTTTCTTTTCTTCACGATCGCGGTGTTTTTTCTTGTCCAAGGATAAGCTGTTAATGCTGCTGTTGTAAGCAAATAAGTCAGCAAATGCTTCAGATTTATCAAAATTTGACGGAAATTGATATTGTTTTAGTTTAATCGGACAATGTGGAAGGGTAACTCCATTTTTCATTGTTTTTAATTGTGTCCAAACTTTTTGAATGTCTTTATAGTTTGATACCTCATTTTGACATACAGACGACCAATACTGCCGTTTTGATTGTGCAGTTATTCTATTTAGGTGATTTTTTGCTCTTTTTTTTCTCAAGAAGTTTTTCAGCTTTTTCCTTCGGATTTTTTTTTTCTTTTGTATTCTTTTGTTTTTTCTATTTTTTTCTTGTTTTGCCTGTTGACATATATCATTCCACCATACACTACCCAAATGTTTTTTTGATTTTATAGATTTTACAGTCAGAATTGATTCTTTTGCAGCAGAGTGTACTGCATTCTGAAGATGATCATATAACGTATCGACATCTTGATTCTCAATATTTTCTATGTTCATGTTAAATGAACTGAGTAGATATGAAATTATTCCAGTTATCAAATTTATAACAATATTTGGGAACTTTGTCATGTGTTACATCATTTGTTACAGGTCTCATATTTTCAAGAGAAATCATAATAGGTAGATGGTCACTATTTAATGTATCATCAAGTGTCAGCCAGTCACATGATATAGCTAGTTCAGGAGATATGAATGATAAGTCGATGGCACTAGGGTTATGTTTAGGGTTGTCTGGAATACGAGTAATACTGCCATCGTTGAGAAGGTAAAGAGAGGAGTCCACTATGTTTTCAATAAAACGGTTACTGGTTATTATTTGGCATCCTTTTTCCCAGAATGGCGAATGGGCGTTAAAATCACCAGTGATTAAATATTTGGTAGATTGGTCTGATTGAATAGAACGTAGCCACTCTGTATTACGATCGTTTGGACCCTGAGGTAAGTACACAGAAACAACTGTTACTACATTACAATCAACTTGAATTCTGACTGCACATGAGTGCAATCCAGGAATGTCTAGTGGAGCAGGACTGGCACATGGAGCATATTTCTCATCTTCACGAACATATATTGCCACATTTATTTTTTCTTCATTATTAATGTTTTGGATAATTGGTGGAAAACAGTAATTAGGACGCTTAGGTAGTTTATTTTTACTGACATTCAGTGATTGCAAAGCTAATATGTTGTATTTGACTTCAGAAAGATGTTGTACTAGTTGATCTTTACTGGTTGTGATGGATCGACAATTCCATTGGAACACTTTAAAATCCTTAGTTACCATGCGTTCTATTAATAGATTAAAAAAAAGGTTAAAAAGCAATTAAATACAATTGATGCACTGAAAAGTAACTAACAATACCAAAATTAAAAATAAAAAAAAGTATCACTATGATACGATAAACAATCTTAGCTATGATAAGAAAGAAAAAAGAACTGTACACAGAGAATGCACTCTATCAATGAAGGAAGATTGATCACTGGCCTGTTAGCGAATGCTTTAACTAACACAACAAAGAAAAATTCCCCTAAATAGTCACTCAAGATGGGAAGAACAGAGTCAATGGTTAAGATTTCCGCCAAAACTACACTAACGTATTTCTCTGTCTTTGGTTTAATACCAGGATGTAGGCCCACTGAGAATGTCAAACATGTTGTACCATGGACCACTGTGTACAGCGAAGGGTCCGTGTCCTCTGGGTGGTGGATAGTTCCCGGGCTGCCACTTGTTTGACGGTCTCGCCGTCTTCCTCGGTTTCTCCCAGAAGAGTTGTCGGATATGTCTTCCAACGTTTCTTGCCAGCACGCTCGATCCTCGATGTGTTGGATGGAGATCGTCTTTGAGAGACCATTTATTTGTTTGTAGGTTGGAATGAGAGACAAATGATATGTTTTTAATTCCAAATAGTTTTGTTGTTATCAATGCATTGAACAGTTCCTGCTTGACTTCTAGTTTTGAATCTCTGACAGGTGAGAGCTTGCAATAACAACCTTAACGTTGGGGTGGCTGGTGACAATGTTTTTGATGCACGAGGAAAACGCTGTGCTGGCAAGTTCAGGGTCCTCCTTTTGAATATCATTTATACCGCAGTGGATAAGCACCACATCCAATGATTTCTCATCCATGGAGTTAACTTAAAGATAAAAACATGGAGTTAACTTAAAGATAAAAACATAGACTACAACATATCTTGGAAAATCTTAAAAAGAGCAGCACCATACAACAACATTTCAAAAAAATGCAATCTATGCCTTACAGAGAAATACATTATACTATGTAAACCACAGTTGGCAACTCTAAATGTTAGAACAGAAATGGTTAACAATTGTAGACACAGATGGAAGTTCCTATCAGCGAATAAAACCAACACCTGAGAAACACATGTAGCACGGGAAAAAACAACAGCAAACCAGCTAGCTATATATATGCGTGGCACTGGCAATGCAGGCTCATCACATCCTGACGACCGCACAGCGTGAAACAAATTTGTAGATGGTTTTAGCAGCTTGATTTTAACTTGCTTTTAATATAACAATATATATATATATATATATATATATATAATATTATAATATATATATATATATATATATATATATATATATATGTACACACACACATATGTGTGTGTGTGCGTGTGGTGTGTGTGTGTGTGTGTGTGTGTGTGTGTGTGTGTGTGTGTGTGTGTGTTATTGACTTTTGATGAGTTCGATCACCTTACTGATTTTACTGGGATGAAGGTTCTAACAAACTTGTAAAACATCATATCTCTACGAAAAACTCCAAAAGACTAAACTACGAGACAAAGAGAGAATACAACTTCCCCGTCCTAGAACTGATCTGTATATGACTTCTCTTATATATTCAGGCGGTAAAAATGGAACGAAATTCCTGATGGCATTAAAACAAAGAATTCTTTGGCATCATTCAAAAGCTGCTACCAAGATTACTTATTTAAGCTATTATAATAATAATTCCATTTGCTTATTGTTCATGTAAATGGCATATATCTGCAATGTATTCAGTTACCCAGATGATGACCCCTCTCTCTCTCATCTCCCTTTCTCTCACTCTCTCTTTCTCTCTCTCTCTCTCTCTCTCTCTCTCCTCTCTCCGTCTCTCTCTCTCCTCCCTCTCTCTCTCTCTCTTCCTCTCTCTCTCTCTCTTTTCAGTTGTACTTATATGTACAAGTAGGTAAGTGTACATGTATACGTGAGTATGTATATATATATATATATATACTATGTCTTTATTTATATAATGTACTCTGCCCCCTTTGTTTTTTGTTTATTGCATCCCGATCCTTTCTTTATTAATATTATTTATTGTATTGTCATAGCTGATATTATTGTTAACATACTCTTACTGCTCTTTCTTGGCCTTTGTTTAATTTGTGATGTGGTTTGCTTTGTTTTTGAGGACCTGATGAAAAAAAGTATTGAAATGCTTATTCAGTTATCCTCATTAAAGATTTCAGATTCAGATTCAGATTCAGTAAAACAAGGAGCCTTAACCAATTCTTACACTCTTTGAATGTTCATCTCGAATAGTCATTTCATACAATTCCGTCAGTGTTACAAATATCTAGATCTACTGTTCCTTCAGACTCTACCAGCGGGCAAGGAATGCCCGC
This sequence comes from Conus canariensis, assembly GCA_033310375.1. NCBI lineage: Eukaryota > Metazoa > Mollusca > Gastropoda > Neogastropoda > Conidae > Conus > Conus canariensis. The sequence goes on from CM065730.1 coordinate 47,232,068, forward strand.
TCCAGCAATCAAGAGCAGGTCCCCCGATTCCCTGTGCAAGCTGTCACCACACATTCCGTGCACGCATTGGCTTGGTCAGTCACCTGCGTATCCACAAATCATTTCACCCCCACCCCACCCCTCAACCCCAAGATGACTGAAATGGTCCTCGTCGACTCGACGACCCACAACAGAACCAGTAAAATTACACCTAGCATTAGACAGTGTGCTTAATATATTGATTAGTACTCAGTTTATGGAAAACTAAGTACACTGATTGATGACTGATTTAATTTATTTTCATGTTCAGTATGTGTGTGTGTGTGTGTGTGTGTGTGTGTGTGTGTGTGTGTGGTGCGTGCGTGCGTGGTGCGTGCGTGCGTGCGTGCGTGCGTGCGTGTGTGAGTGTGTGTGTGTGTGTGTGTGTGTGTGTGTGTGTGTGTGTGTGTGTGTGTGTTAGTATGAACATGCACTCATGTGTGAAAGGCTACATATGAACATAAATACAATAACTATAAATGAATTAATATTTACAATAAATTTGAAAGTATAGTGCTGGATAAAACTGATGCAATTTGTATCATTTCTTCGCTGTAGATTATATCATTTAAAGACCCCATTTTGCTACATCTATCCCAGATATGTTGTATTATAGGGATAGCAATGGGCAATCAAAAAGAATGTGTTCAATTGATATTAGATTACCACAGGCACATTCTACATTTTTTGAAAATTTAGTCTTCCATGAATTGAATCGAATTTTGTAAATGAGACTAGACAAAGATCTTGAACACAGTAATATTTTTGACTTTGAAGGAAGCTTTTCTGTCATTATACTACTTTCTAACATCGAGTTTATTTCATCTTTTTCTAATTTTAGTGTACTATCAGGATATTTTCTAATAGCTCCTTCTTTCGCTGATCTATCAGCCATTTCATTCCCCCAAATACCACAGTCAGATGGAATCCAGCAAAATTCTACATTGATACATTTACATATAATTGAATGTACTAAGTATTTTACATCAAATATCAACTCTTTTCGAACTTTTGCATTCCAGTTTTGCAGACTGCAAAGAACAGATTTTGAGTCAACACAAAGTAAAATGCTATAAATCACAATATCAATATCAGCTATGAAGGATAAGGCCATAAGAATTGCATATAGTTCTGCAGTAAATACAGAAAAACCTTTTCCTAGACAAAATGACTTTCTTATCTTTAAAGCAGGAATAGCAAATCCAGCCCCTGTGTATGATTCCCAAACTGAACCGTCTGTAAAAATCTTTAAATGATTCGGATACTTATTTTCTAGATGTTCTTTTGCTTCAACGGATATGAGATTGATGTTATCCTCTTTTTTTTTTTTAGAGTTGTATAATCTGTATCAAATCTAGCAGAAATATGCTCCCATTGAGGAATAATGGGTATTATGGGACTACTTGAAATTGATGTAATATCAATATCACAACTCTTAAAAAGATCATCTGTATAGTTTCTAATAGGTTGAAGATATGAAATGTTTTGCGCTCTCTTCGGGAAATCCTGTCTTGAGTCAAGAAAAATGTCATTTGTCACTGAATTAGAAACTGAAAGACATCTAGTCATATACTTTGCAGTGGCCAACTTCCGTTGGTCCTCAAGAGTTAAAAGATTCGCTGCTCTGTATGTTTTAAGCGTATTTGTGTGTACTGGCACACCAAGTGCCAACTTGACAGCCTTACTATCTATGCTTTGTAAACTTTTTTAGCAGCGTCTGTGGAGCTGAGAAATAAACCTCTTGACCATAAGTTAATTTCGATCGAACTAAACTGGTAGCAAGATGTAAGAGTGTTTGAGTATCTTGTCCCCATGACTGAGCATTAATTATTTTGAGAAAATTTAATCTTTGTCTAGCTTTACTTATTATGTGTTCAATATGATATCGCCACTTTAACTTAGGGGTTAAATAGACTCCTAAAAATTTGACAGCTTTTGAATATTTAAGAGTGTTGCCTTTTATAACAAGTTGAGGAGGATGCTTTGGAGTATCACCATTGATAAAAAGCATTAATTGTGTCTTTTCTCCCGAAAGTTCTAAACCATTTTGTTTCATGTATAAGTCTAACTTATCTAGCTCAACTTGATATAGTTTTTGAACATGCGTTATAACTCTCTTATTTGTTTGTTTTCTGACGTTTGTATTCATCCATATAGCAATGTCATCAGCATATTGAACGAGATGGATATTGTTAGATGGAACGTTTGGGAGATCATGAATAAGAATAGTAAAAAGAATTGGAGCATGATAGATCCTTGAGGAATTCCAATATCAATATCCTTGAATGACGAATAACATGTGCCAATTCTTGTACAAATAGATCTCCCAAACAAGAAACATTTTACAAATTGATACATTGCTCCACTAATTCCAATATGTTTTAGCTTATAAAGCAGACGAGCATGCCATACACTATCATAAGCTTTTCTATTATCAAAAAAAGTAGCAAGTGTACTTTTTCTTCTTGAAAACTGTTTTTTAACTTGATTCGTAATTTTGACTAGATGATCAGTCGTACATCTTCCTTTCCTGAAACCTGCTTGGTTGTTTGGAATAATATTGCTCTTTTCACAGAAATGTAAAATACGACGTTCAACAATTTTCTCCAATATCTTACCAACTTGCGATGTTAAAGCTATTGGACAATAACTACCAATTTCGGATCTACGTTTACCTTGCTTTGGAACTGGTATTACAACCGTCCTCTTCCAGATAGCAGGGAGAGTTCCATTTAACCAACATTTTTGGTAAAATGAGTGGAGTAATTGCTTCCAAGATAAAGGCAAATGGCAGAGCAATTGATATGAAATACCATCGATGCCAACAGCAGTGGTATTGCAAGTAACACACTTCAATGAATCATTAAATTCCTCAAAAGTTATAAAAGAATATAAGTAATGATTTTCATCTGGAGGAGGGTCACATGTTTTTTCTCTTCCTCATCTCAGTAGCTTCTTATATCTGATGAAAGACTTAATGATGAATTATTCTTTGAAAACACTTCAACAAATAACTCTGCTTTTTCTGCTGATGTGGGGGTAGCGTTGTTATCTAATTTAATGGGATATGATGGTAAATGGCATCTGTTCTTTAATTCTTTAACCTTCTTCCATACTTTGTGCATGTCCTTTGATGTAGATATTTTTGAATAGCAAAAAGTAGTGAAATAGATACGTTTTGCTTTGGCCACAATTCTGTTACTCTGATTTTTTGCACGTTTCATTGCAATAAAATTTTCTTCAGTTCTGTCCTTTAGCCATGTTTTATAAGTTTTCTTTTTACTGCTCACTGCTTCTGCGCATTCTTCATTCCACATCCATTTCCTCTGTACTTCTTATCATTATAACATTTACGCTTGGGCATTGATTTTTCAGCAGCGTATAAAACAGCTTTTCTGAAGTTCTCATAAAATATATCAGTGTCTTCATGTTCCATGGAATTATGATCTATTGACAATAGAGTTGACTCATAGAGGTTCCAGTCAGCGCTATTGTATAAAAACTTAGGAATCATATCTTCAACTTCTTCTTCATCTTGAATCTTTTCATTTAGTGTAAGAACAATAGGAAAGTGATCACTTCCTAATGTGTCTTCCTCTGTTATCCAACTAGCATTCAATGATATATCAGGAGATACTAACGTTAAGTCAATAGAGGTTGGCCTATGATTTGAAACATCAGGAACTCTTGTTATGCTGCCATCATTCAATAAAACTAATTTGGAATCCACAATATTTTCAACAAAGCGATTACATGTTGTGACAGAGCAATCTGGTTCCCAAAACGGAGAATGTGCATTGAAACCCCCCAATATGATCCATTTTTTTCTGGAGAAGGAGGTGTCTTAACCAGTCTGAATTATCTGTGTTTGGGCCATTTGGATAATATACAGAAAGTATATTTATACTAGAATCTTTGCCCATTTTTAATGATAAACCAGTAATAAAAAATTCTTCTTTATCTTTAGCTGTTGAATTGAAGTCTAACTTCAAAGATCTATAATTAAGATCTGATCTAACATATATTGCAGTCTGAACCCTTTTAGTTGATATACTACAGTTACATACAGGAGGGTAGTAAAATCCCTTGAATTGAGGTAATTTACTTGGTTCTACATATAGAGACTGCAAAGCCAAGATACAAAAGTTGTTGGAATAAATGTAGTTCTCAAAATGAAGTAGATTTTTAACGATGGATCTACAGTTCATTGTAGAATAGTAATACAATTGTCAACATGTTTCATAATAATTGGTAGAATAAAACGTTATAAACAGACGTTGGGCAAAGTCAATAAGATTGAAAGATGGGGACCCAAGGTTGTCGAGAGCACCAGGGGAAAGGCACTCTGGGGATGCGCGCAGGCCTGTAGCCATTGCTGGATGGTCCCCGATGACCACTGAAACCATGTCCACCGACAGGGTATTGGGAGCGCCTCCTGTGTGGCCGTTCCCAAAAGATGCGGTGGGCGTGACGCCCCAAGTTGCCAGCGAGGATGCTGGTGCCCCTGTCTGACGGGTGGATGGAGTCCTTCATCAGCCTGTTGTTCGTGGAGTCCAGGTTCTCATGGGACAGAAGGGACACGTTGTGCATGGGGAGCTCTGCAAGGAGTAGGGCGTTGAACATCTCCCGCTTGCTTTGCAGATGTCGATCTTTCACTGGGGCCACTCTACTAACAACAATCTTGGTGTTTGGGTGATTTTGCTTTTGCTTGTTTTACAAGTGCGGACATCTCTGACACGACTGTCTTAGGATCTTTTCCTTTTAGATCGTTGATCCCACAGTGAAACACTAAGCAATCAGCAGTCTTCACTGTCTTGGTGTCGCCTAGGTTTTTTGCACAGGCCTCCAATCGGTAGGATGGTTTTGAAACCAGATGTACACCGTACGCATACCCCAAACGACGTGGGTTTATCTTCCCCATTGTAGAATCACGGAATAGAATAACCTTAGGCAGACAAGACTGGTTGACGTCATCCCTCTCTTCATCATGTTTTGACGTCATGACAGGCTTGGATTTGTGTTCTTGATTTCTTCGCTGCGTTTCAGAAGTGGTTGTTTTGATTTTGTTGAATTCTTTCGGTGTTGAAGAGGTAGGAGATGCCTTGTTTTGATTTAGCAAGTGTGTTTTCGCAATGTCTGAGTAGAGTGGTTTGTCTGCCGGTGTTGGGGTGTTCGTTGTGTATGTTTCGTCGCTTACTTTTTGCACCATCTTTTCCTTC
>CM065730.1:47242304-47244804 GCA_033310375.1 Conus canariensis
GATCGAGGAGATAAAAGACTTCGCTGCGACCGATTCGACCACAGGTGTTGAAGGTCTGGAGAGCTTTAGGACTGGCCCCTTTTTACACCTGACGCGTGTGTATACGTGTGGTGTGCCCGCTCGCCCGGCTGACTCAAAAAAGAAAAAAAAAAAGTTGGTGACAAGAGTGAATAGCTTTATATCTTTTTTTAATTTTCATTTTTTTATTTTTATTTTTTTTTACGTTTTTGAAAGACGATACTCGAGCTTTATAACACCGTTCACACAATACGATCTTGCCGGCCCGGGTTCAGACCAGCACACGACTCAAAGTAAAAAAAAACCAAAAAACAAAAACAAAAAAAAAAACCCCCAGCAAACTCCAGGCCGTAGTATAGTACGTGTGTGACGAGACTGCCTCCCACCCCCACCCCCCCCCCCCCAGCAACCACCACCCCTACCCCTGTCTCCACGCCCCTACTCCGACCTCCGCCACTTCATCTTCCTCTATCTCCCAGCCCCAAACACACACACACACACACACACACACACACACACACACACACACACACACCCGCACGCACACGCACACGCACGTACACACACGCACGAGCACGCACGCACGCACACGCAGGTACGCGCGCGCGCAGACACGCACGCAGGCACAGGCATGCACGCGCTTGCAGGCACCCACGCGCACCCACACGCACGCACGCTCGCAGGCGCACACACAAACACTACACACACGCACGAACGCGCACACACGCACACATACACGCACGCGCGGGCGCACACGCATGCACGCACACACACACACACACACCAACGCACGCACGCACACATGCATGGACGCACGCACGCACACACACGTACGCACGCACGCACGCACGCACACACACACACACACACACACACACACACACACACACACACACACACAACACTAGCCGCGTCTCCCAACCCCGCTCCCTTCTCCCTCCCTCCCCCCTAATCTACACTTCTCGCCCTGTATGCACTACCCCGTCTCCCGTTCCTTCTCCACTCCCTTCCGATCCCAACCCTCCCTCCCTCCCTTCCTCCCCCCCCCCCCCCCCCCCCCCCCCGACCTCTCTCATTATTACACGTCACGACTTCTTACCTCGGCGGGGTAACCAGCCAAGGACGTTTTTGAAAACTTAGCGTCATCAGTTTCTGATGCACCTGTTCTTGTGTCATGATTTTTTTTTTTTTTAGTTTCTCTGTTTCTGTCACCTGTCTATGCCTGTCTGTCTGTCTGTCTGTCTACCTGTCTGTGTGTGTATGTGTGCGTGTGTGTGGAAGGGGGAGGGGGGGGGGGGCTTAAAACTTAGCGTATGTGGTGTAGCATATATGGACTAGTTCGCACGCAGTGACGCCTCCTTGATGAAACTAAAACCGACCCCCCCCCCCCCCCCCCCCCCCGCGCGCGCGCGCGTTTGTGTGTGTGTATGTGTGTGTGTGTGTTTCTTTTGCCAAGGTAGCGGCTGGCTGACTATAAGAAAATGAACATGATTTGAAAACCTACATGTGTGTGTGTGTGTGTGTGTGTGTGGCGTGTGTGTGTGTGTGTGTGTGTGTGTGTGTGTGTGCCTATGCTGTGTGTGTTGTGTCACAAGTTTGTCGTCAGTCAATGACTCATAGCGGGGGTGTAGGTCAGTCCCAATGACAGATGTGTCAGCCGTCTGGCAGACGTGTAGCACGTTGGCCCAACGCCGCCGTACACCTGTGCAGAAGTTGAGGGCTTCCATCAATTATCCGTGTATTTGTTTTTGTTAATTAATGTCCACCATTTTCCTCGCTATTCATGACCTTGGATTTTTTTCTTTTATCGGTTAGTGTTAACTCGACGATAATGTATTCGGTAGTGTGTAAGAGAGGTTGTGAAGAAGAAAAAGATACAACCCCAAGATGTCCCGAGTTTATGTCATGGGTTAGACAAGCGCTTTCATTTGTGTTATTATTACGATCGTATAACGCTTAATGTTTGATAATGCGCAATATAGAACACTTCAGCAATATTGATCACCGTCTCACGTTTGACTAAGAGTCTCGTAAGAGAGAGGAACGGGACAGGGAGGGTTAAAGAGAGCAGAAATAGAAGGAGAGTAGGATTTCGGATATTACGTCAGAACCACCACCACCACCACCATCACCACCCACCAGTTCCCCTCTATCTTCTTCATTATGGACTCCTCCTAAGTGGACCCCAAGCCACCAATCTCATTCCCCTCCCTACCCGACCCTTCCAAAGGCTCTCCATCACCGTTCACGCCGAGTCATGATAATGTGCAAAGCACAGCCGAACTCCGAAGATGCGAAAGCAATCTCCAGTGAAAAGGTCGGTGGCAAAACAAACTTTACCACCGCTCTTGCCATTCGGATACTAATGTTATCTATACCAACAGTTGACGAAGAAAAGGAATTTCGCAAACCATGGTGAACACATATATTTCCGGCAGAACGAAAGTTGCTAGCAGTACCCAGTCTTCTATCTCGTGGGCAG
>CM065730.1:47252304-47257304 GCA_033310375.1 Conus canariensis
CATTTGCGGTTGCTCCAAACAACCTTAGAACAAATATTCTGCACAAATCAATCTAAAACCAGGAGTAGCAGAACCTCTAAATACACCAGACTGGATAGCACCAGGGAATCAAGCACTTCTTTTCTTTCAGTCGGTGTTATTATTCTTTGACCCCATTTCTAAATGATTCATGAACAGTTTTTAAAGCACAACCGTAGACCGAAAGCATGTAAACCTTTACCCATAACTAACCAGCCGACCCAGTCAAAAGCTTTCTCAAAGCCAATAGAAATCAGTAAAACGCGTCAGTGCTTTACCTCAGTCAACAGAAATCAATAAAACGCGTGAATGCTTTGCCTCAGTCTAACAATTTAGATCATACATTGTTCATAACTCTGCTGGGTAAGTACCAGGAATGAAACCTGGCATTTCCTTATTCTTTAATTTAACTGAATGCGTTTACATTCCATTTGTAATGCAGGATAATGCACTGTTGTTAAGTTTCAATATGGAAGCGAAATAGGTCTCCAGGTCTTCGCGTGTCCTCATCGTATCGTGCGTGTGTGTGTGTGTGTGTGTGTGTGTGGTGTGTGTGTGTGTGTGTGTGGAGGGAGAGAGAGAGAGGGAGAGGGAGGTATATGTGTGTTGGGAGCTAGAGCTTAACAGCTGTGCCAAATGAATTCATTGCGCTACAGAAATAGTTGTAGAGTTTGTTTTCCATTAGACAGGTTAAAATGGTTGCACCAATCAGAGTTAATAACTAATTACAAGAGGAAAATGACCGATGGCTTGTCCTCAAACTGATGACAAAAAATCTCATAACCGGGATTCACAGCGTGTACCCGTAGCCTTTTGGAGATCCAATCTAAACGTCACTGTCTCTCCCGTTTCTTTCCCCCTGCGCTTTGAACAAAGTTTTAAGTGAGGGGCTCAAATGATGTATGTCGGAGACTGAGCGCACGTACGTCCGTGTTGATGTGTTGTGGGGAGTAGTGGGTGGAAGGGAGGGGGAGTGGAGTATGGTGGAGGAGCGTGGGGGGGGGGGGGGGGGGGGGGGGGGGGGGGGGGGGGGGGGGGGGGGATAGGGAAGGTAGGGGTAGCAGGAAGTAATTATCAACCAAGCGAAGAGTTGGTGAAAACTGAAAGTTGTTAGTTTGATACATGCCTGAGGCTGGTTTGTTTGTTCGTTTGTTTGTTCGTGTGCGTGCGTGCGTGCGTGTGTGTGTGTGTGTGTGTGTGTGTGTGTGTGTGTGTGTGTGTGTGTGTGTGGTGCATGCGTGCGTGCGGGCGTGCGTGCGCGCGCGTGTGTGTGTGGAGAGAAGAGAGCGGATAATGAAAGAATAGAGGAGAAAACTGTTGGTCGTGTGCTTGAGCTTGGGGTTTGGATTTTGTTATTGTTGTTTGTTTGTTTGTTTTGCTGCTTGAATTTTCAGAAAGAGAATGAGATAGGTGGGAAGATGAATGGGGAGAGGGTTAGGGGGCCCATGGGGACTTTACATAAAAATAAATCCTCTCTCTCTCTCTCTCTCTCTCTCTCTCTCTCTCTCTCTCTCTCTCTCTCTGCTGTGTGTGTGTGTGTGTGTGGAGTTGTGCAGGGTTTGTGCTTTGTCTTGTTTTATTTTCTTTCGCCTTTCTTTTTGGTTACGTTACTTTCATGCCATGCTGTCAGAAGTCGGACTTTTCACTGTCACTCATGTGGACGGCAGAATAATTGAAAGAACCTGACTCCACTTGGCGAAGTATTTACTGTGTGATTATTCAGTCGCTTGAATAAATAGTAGACTTACACGCTTGCGCGGGCGCGAGCGCGCAAAACACACACACACACACACACACACACACACACACACACACACACACACACACACACAACTCACCCACACACAACTTACACACACACACACACACACGCACGCGCACGCACACGCACACGCACGCACACACATGCACGCACGCACGCACACACACGCACACGCGCGCGCGCGCACACACACACACACATGCACGCACACACGCATGCACGCACACACGCACGCACACGCATGCACGCACGCACGCGCGCGCGCGTGCACACACACACACACACACACACACACACACACACACCAATACGCAATAAAATGTTGCAAGCAACAAAAAAAAAAAAAGAAGAAGAAGAAGAAAAAGAAAAAAAAAGAGAGCGTAAATTTTCTAGAACACGCAGACGGATGACTGACAAACTCTTTCACATCCAAAACGTTAAAACGTTCTGACCATCTGCCACTTGCGGCGCTAAAGAAGGAACAGTTCAGTGCCCATTACACACACAGGCCACGCTAAAAAAAAACACCCACTCGTATGAATGGAAAAAGTAAAGAGGCTGCGTCCGTGGTGTATTCCAGGTGATAAGTATGGTCTTTTACACACTGTTTAATGTTCTGTCAGACAAAAGCGTTTTACAGAAAAATAATGTGACACCCTTGTTCAGAGATACCTTCCTGAAAGAGATGAATACTTTTATCAGATCTAAGATTTTATGGAAGAGAGATTTTGAAACAGTTTTTGGCCGCGTTTTATACACGGTTTAAAAGCGCGCACGCACGCGCGCGTGTGGGTGTGTATGTGTGTTGTGTTTTGTGTGTGTGTGTGTGGGAGTGGAAGGGGGTGTTGGGGTATGTGTTTGAGCAACTTATACATAAGAAATTGACTTCATCGAGCTGATTGCCCTGATATGGCTTCTTGTGCCCGGCTGGTGTATAAACAGCATGAATTGTACCAGTTGTATGCAATGAATCATTGTCACACCTGGAACACCTGAAATAGGATTTGCCCACTGCCCTTCTGTTTATAAGCAACATTCATCAAACTGGCAAGATATAGAATCAGTGGGACCAAACAATCATTTTACATTTGAGTCCTCGTCAATTTCGGCATTATTTTAGACTGCTGTTATTAACACCTGCCCGATCAGGAAATACGACCAGCTTGGCGCTACTCTCTACGGCATGACACCAGTGGGCCAAGGGTAAAGTGTCGGGCGGCTTGCGTGACACCGACCAATGAGAGAGACCCCGGATTTCCGGTGATAGACACACGACCACTTCAACAGGTGCACTGCCGGCACAGGTGGTGATCGTGTTTCTATTCCTTCTGTTCAGTTCAGTTCAGAGAGAGAGAGAGAGAGAGAGAGAGAGAGAGAGAGAGAGAGCGTGTGATGTGTGTATATACGTGTGTGTATTTATGTGTGTGTGTGTGTGTGTGTGTGTGTGTGTGAGAGAGGGAGAGAGAGAGAGAGAGAGAGATTATGTGTGTACGTGTGTGTGTTTGTGAGAGAGAGAAAGAGAAGAGAGAGAGAGAGAGAGAGACTAACAGAGGCGCGCGCGCGCGCGCGCGCGTGTGTGTGTGTAAGAGAGAGAGAAAGAGAGAGAGTTTGTGTGAGTGAGTGTATGTGTATGTGTGAGAGAGACAGACAGACATAGAGTATGTATGTGTGTGCGCGCGCGCGCGCGCGTGTGTGTGTGTGTGTGTGTGTGTGAGAGAGAGAGAGAGAGAGAGAGAGAGAGAGAGAGAGAGAGAGAGAGAGAATACTTTAAACACCACCCTGTGTATGTATGCAGAGATAAATGTTTATCATGACTAGAGCTTTGGAGGGACACAAAAGCTTTCTAGTAGTCCCTGAACTCAAACCGTTTTGCCATTGTTAAATTACAGTTGCGAGAGTAACCACGTCACTTTTCCTGCTAAAATCTGATCTGAGATCGGTGGGGATGGGGTGGGGGTCGGAGTGGAGGGGGGGGGGGGTGAATAGGTACTGAGTTCTGGAAGCTTTGAAGGTCCGCTGTATTCCAGTAAGCAACTTCATACCAATCCGTACCGAACAGTGCTTCGTTGCACGCTAATTTTATTTGTCCATCTTTACCTTGGTACCAAGTACCTTCAGTTTCTATCAGGTGTACTCTCTCTCTCTCTCTCTCTCTCTCTCTCTCTCTCTCTCTCTCTCTCTCTCTCTCTCTCTCTCTCTCTCTGCTTGCCTGTCTCTCTGTCTCTGTGCCTCTCTCTGCTTGCCTGTCTCTGTCTCTGTCTGTGACTCTTTTTCTCTCTGTCTCAGTGTCTCTTTCTCACTGTCTGTGTCTCTCTTTCTCTCTGTGTCTCTGTCTCTTTCTTTCTCCCCCCCCCCCTCTCTCTCTCTCTCTCTTTGTGTGTGTGTGTGTGTGTGTGTGTGTGTGTGTGTGTGTGTGTGTGTGTGTGATTCATCTCACGCATGGTCATGATCCCAACCAGTTCACGCTTTCCACAGTCAAACGCACCAGATGCTCTGTGCTTGTTTTCAAACTTCCTCCCCCTACACCCGGGTCAACCCTGCTTTCCTCCCAAAGCCTATACTGTGCTTCCAATTTAATGCTTCTTGGGGCTGAAAGCAGGGGCGAGACAGGGGAAAGGGAGGGTTCGGGGTTTGGGGGGACCAGACTTCTCATATCCTAACAATGGACATTCAGTCTCCCTTCCCCCCTCAGATCTCCTAACCACCACCCTCACCGCCCCCCCCCCCCCCCCCCCCCCCCAAAAAAAAAAAAAAAAAAAACCCTTTCCGCCCTCCTCTGTCAGTGTTTTGTTTTGTTTTGTTTTTTACCTTCTCTCACCCATGCTTAATATGATAATTCAAACACTATTAGTTATTATATATGTATTACTTGTTTCTCTCTCTCTCTCTCTCTCTCTCTCTCTCTCTCTCTCTCTCTCTCTCTCTCTCTCTCCAAGTGACATACTGACACAGCAGATAGAAGACAACGGGGTCAGTGTTCGCAGTGCAAGAGACGGTCGGGACTCGCAGCAAGATAACAGGGAAATGGTAGCGGCCGGCAGATAATGTCTTGTTTGAAAAATAAAAAGAAAGAAAAGAAAAGAAAAATTAAAATTAAAAAAAGTGAGATAACATTCGGGGAAGTTTCTACGCCTGTGAAGAAAAGTCTTTGTTCTGTTCCAGCGCTGGCCATAAAGGACATCCTTGTCTGGATGCGTCATAGAAACTGAACGACAAAAAA
>CM065730.1:47269804-47274804 GCA_033310375.1 Conus canariensis
GAAATGTCACTAGGTTTTGCCGCCTTTGCACGTGATACTTGCTACTTGATCCCGACGGACTCGGAAGTAATAACCCCGAACTGTGATTTAAGGTGTGACTACATGAACAGTTTGAGCCGTGCGGTTGGGAACACTGTGAGTGTCTCTTGCAATAGGACAAAATCCGTGTGAAACCAAGTCCCTGCCACTTGATGGGAGCTGATGTTGATGATCTGGTAACAGACTAAATATGCCAATCGACTACAATGGCAAGACAACGTGAAAGCTGGAAGAAATGCCGCCGGAATATGAACGCTGACTTAAAAACTCGTGTCTGTGCATTCGTCGAATGTTGCAGAAAACGCAGCTGTCGTGTAAATGTAAACCTTGTTTTGATGTTGTTGTGTGCTATTTTTGTTTTCTTTTGATTCTGTATTTTGCTGTTTCATCTCATTATGTGTCCTGTCAATGTTATATTGGGCTACTCCCGCCTCCCACTCTATTCACAGCCACCACAACCGGTCCCATCTTGTGACACTCCTAGCACTGGCAGCACCCCCCCCCCCCCTCCCGGGGTTGTAAACACTGTCAAGCCGGGGTAGGGCAACCCACTGGAGGAGACACTGCGCTGCTGCCGTCTCACCTCGGTGATGCTTCATCTGATCCATCGTAGGCAGGATTTCACCTTCTCACCCCCTTCCAACTCATGACAGTAATTGCTCAGGTGCGGAAATAGTGTGAGGAGGGAACCTGCCCCCTCCGGAGCACGCCACCACGTTCGTTTAACCGACAGTTCACACGAGTTTGCCGGAACCGACGAGTTTGACATGAACTGAGCACGTGGAGAGAAAAATGGACCCTGAGATCACAACGAGAGCTGGTCATGAAGGTCCGCAGCAGGTGAAGACTTTATTTTCCTCGTAGAACTTTGTCAGACGTCTTTTTGTTATCGCCTCTGGGCGCGTTGCCTTCATCCCCAACCTCCAGACATAGTGTACTTCATTAGTGTACTTCATTAGTGTACTCCATTAGTGTACTCCATTAGTGTACTTCATTAGTGTACTTCATTAGTGTACTCCATTAGTGCACTTCATTAGTGTACTTCGTTAGTGTACTTCATTAGTATACTTAATTAGAGGGGCATGCACTGGCTGGAGATCCGTGTGGAAAATGTAACTACCTCCGTAAAAAAAAGGCTGATTTTTTTTGTATAACCTTTTCAGTGTGTGTGTGTGTGGTGTGGTTTTTTTTATTTTTATTTTTATCTTTTATTCACTTGAGAACAATACAAGCTTTAAGTTCTATTCCCCTAAGAACACTATACAAGCTTTAAGTTCTGTTCCCTTAACAACTATACAAGCTTTAAGTTCTATTCCCCTTAGAACAAGGCAAGCTTTAAGTTCTATTCCCCAAAGACCAGTACAAGCTTTAAGCTCTATTCCTTTCCCTAAGAACAGCACAAGCTTAAAGTTCTGTTCCCCAAAGAACAACACATACATATAATTAGGACGGAATTTCTCTCTGACCTGTAACTTTTAAAGGCATATATCAGTTTGGTGACCAAGATGAAGGGATTATTAAGGTGAAAATAGCGGAATCGCAGACTATTTTGTTTGAATTTCATCTTTGTTCAGTTATAATCTCTCTCTCTCTCTCTCTCTCTCTCTCTCTCTCTCTCTCTCTCTCTCTCTCTCTCTGTCACACACACACACACACACACACACACACACAATATATAATATATATATATATATATATATATGTATGTGTATCTCTCTCTCTCTCTCTCTCTCTCTCTCTATATATATATATATATATATATAGAATGCTGAACAATTTATATATATATATATATATATATATATATATATTCGCCGAATGCTGCAAGCTCATTTCCGATCGGTCCCAGATAGGATCCGCGGTTCGTCAGTCGCATAAGACCGTTGGATTCGTTTTTGCCCCCAATGTCTCACATTTGAGGATTTTGAAAACCAGCTAACACTACAGTTTGCTCAAGGTGACCGACAGTGACCTCAGTTTTTTTTTTTTTTTTTTTTTTCGCTCCCTTTTCACACCTATGGAAACGTAGCTGTTCTCTGTCGAAGGCGGAGTTTGCAACAAAGTGGAAGTCCAAGCGCGGCGCAAAGCATTGAGATACATCACTATACTTTTAAAGAGCAGTCGAAAGACCTTAAACCTCTACTATATTCGAACGAATCCTGGATCAGTCTTTTGACTGCCATCTTGGGCGAAAACGTCTTTCTGAAGCCAGGGGACGAACTTGTTGCTTACGGGACGGAAGAAGTTAGACCTCTGTGTACCTGGAAAAAAGAAAAAAAGAAGCCACCATCACCACCACGAAATATCTATCGTTCATATCGCTAGAAAATGTTAATCTCCCATGAAAGTGCATTACTTCGTAGGTGGTAAATAACAGCTCATAACAGAACTTGACAGTATTTATTTTCAGCGGAATGTTCGTCTTAATCCTGTCAATAATGAGAACAAATCTGGATCCACCGTATGGGAAATAAGTTGGTAGGGAACTGAAAGAGTTACCTCCCATACACTCTCAATCTTGCTGAACAGGTCCTGTATTCACCATGTGATCCGGATCCGCACTTCGGATTGACGAATTTGTATTTCAAATGGGTTCAGTGAATTTGTCGCAATCCTGCTGACAAGAAACGAAGCAACAGACGCCCGCGAACATGGAACCAGCTTTTGGTGGGTGTAATGAACGCATATCATCATGTTTAACAAACAGGCAAACGAACGAACAAAAAAAAAGCGAGAGATGAAAACAAAATATGCTTCGCGTGTTTGACAGACATTAGCTCTCGTTCATTATTGTAGACAGAGAAGAAAAGGAATGTGAAATTAGAAATTACCAGGGAATGACTTGTGTTTTCTTTTGCGTATTCTCTCTTCGCTCTCTCTCTCTCTCTCTCTCTCTCTCTCTCTTCTCTCTCTCTCTCTCTCTCTCTCTCACCACACACACACACACACACACACACACACATACACGCACGTACGCACGCACGCACACACACACACACACACACACACACCACACACACACACACCGAAATTGTCTTTTATTTGTTGTTGTGTCTAAAATGTCGGCATGTCACGATATTTGATGTTGCAGAAAGTCTCACTTAATTCTGTGTGTGTGTGTGCGTGTTTTGGTTTTTTTTTTTTAATCCCCCATAGTTTCAGTGTGTATGGGTGTCAGGAAGGTACTTTTTTTACGAATATTAATATCATCTTCGGTAAAATACAGAGCTTTGTCCTTAAATCTGACAATATTGAAATGAGAATGACTTTTGTTTGTTTGTTTATATGTTATGTTGATTTTGTTTCCTTTTAAAGTTCTTAGTCATGACCATTCGTTTAAACTCGCTCATGTACCCTGCACCTGACACTTACAGCCCACACAGCAACAACAACAACTGGAGAAATGAACCAACACAAATTAACATCCATTCAAGACTTGCACCGTCGTTTTTGTTGTTGTTGTTGTTGTTTTAATCTTGAATATAGTCGAACACAGACAGGGACGAACAGTAACAAATGCAGGTAAACTCGGGTTTGATTGTTATGAAATAAAATCTCAGATGAAGCTGGGGATAGTAAACAGTAGATAACTAACAAGCAGGTGTTGTTGTTGCTGTATATTATTATTATTATTATAATGAATACCTATCCTAGAGACCAAGCTCTAAGCGCTTTACAATCCACTCTCGTTTACACAACGGGCTGCCTACCTGGGTAGTGCCGACTGAAGAGCTGCAAGCAGGCGCTTCATTCAGTCGTTTCCCGTGTCATCCAGTCAATATCGTTCAATCCATTTCCTTACTTCCTTCATTCTTTCAACTTCTCACGCAGGGTGCATGCTATGTGTAACGTGTCATCCATACCAACGTTCAAACTGGCTTTCTCTTCCGAAAGCTGGTGATGGGATTTTACGTGTGTGCAAGATGTTATGAGTGCGTTCACACACGGAACCTCGGTTTATAGTCTCATTCGAAGGACTGTAGGGAAATGGAGTCAGAACCAGTGTTAACTCCGAATTAAAAATCCCCCTGTACAGAGACGGCCCGGCGGAGATTCGAACCCGCAACCCCAGGATCACCACGATTACGAAGTCCGGCGCTCAACCACTGAGCTATTTCGGCCCATGTGTCGGCTACAGGGTATAGAGGCAAGTGTCAGCTACAGGGTATAGAGGCAAGTGTCAGCTACAGGGTATAGAGGCAAGTGTCAGCTACAGGGTATAGAGGCAAGTGTCAGCTACAGGGTATAGAGGCAAGCTTGCAACATCCTTTTCTGGTGATGCCTCCTTGTTGTTCTGTGGCTCAGAGTTGGCACTTCAGTTTGCGATTTGGTGCCGCAAGCAGCATTCGTCTGGAGTGACGGGCATGTTAGTAATTTCAGCATGGGAGATTGGGGTATCCTACTTGTTCGTTATTTCTTTCACTATTCTCTGCCTCATTCAAGATTTCTTTCCAGTTTTTGAGTGTGTGGAAATATCTGGTTTAATTGATGTTGATGTTGTTGTTGCTGGCAGTAAGAGCTGTATTAGGCACTGACTACCACACGATCACAGCCCTCATGTTCTACAGTGCTATAGCCAAAATGAAAGCTGAACATTAACAGTGCACACGTTCTTTCTGTCTCATGTTCACTAGATTATATTTCACATCCAGTGTCTCATTGCAACGTCAGGTATTATTCCCGGTGTCTTGGTTTTACTTTTTTAGTTTTGTAATTTTTTTTTTTTAGTTTTAGATAACGCGTCACGTCCGGTTGTCTCATCTGATCAAGACTGGCTTTCATTTCCAGTGTCTCCTCTCAGCGTGACCTTTCACCCCTCTCGTGACCTTTCACCCCTCTCGTCACGTTTCAACTTGACGTTTCACACATATGGTCAAAGTTGAACACTACGGATCGTGTAGAGAAACTCGGTTATGCTGTGTCGTGTCGTGTCTCATCCCCCATACCCACCCCCAACCCCA
>CM065730.1:47279804-47295937 GCA_033310375.1 Conus canariensis
CGCAGCTCTTGGTCTGGCTGTAAGCCTACCCACGCTTTCCCTACCATGGAACCGCATCGGCATTTCTGTATGTTCTCACTCATAATCACCTCTTCGATGTTTTTTGGTTTTATTACAAAATATGGCTCCGCTTATTTTTTTTTCCATGTCCATATATTTAGAGAGAAAAAAAGCACAGTTAGGAAAGTGAACAGTGTTGATTTTACTCGCCAGAGTATTGCTTTTGTCAGGTGGTACTGAAACCAGCCAATGACAACCGATTATGTTCAGAATGATGAGCGTTGGACGAAGCTGCTGTCCGTTATGAATCTATTCATTTGTTTATCAGGAAACAAAATTTAAAAAGAGAGAGAGAGAGAACAAAATGCCAAAGGAATTTTGCTTTTCCGTGGAATGCTTTCGACAGTCCACGTACAAGGGAACTAAATGCGTATTTTAACATTGCTGACAATCAGTTTCAATAGATTTATTTCCCCTGGCTGACATCTGGTTACACCACTGAGCTGAGTGGGTCATAATTATCATAGCCGCCTCAAACTAAATCGTCGGTCACAGGCACTTGAAATATGACTGGTTCTGTTACTATCAATTGCATATGTTTGAATACTATTCAGATTAAGGTCACACGTGTACGCGCGCAAGCAAACACAAGCTCATACATAGGAACGCTCGCGCACACGCTCACGCGCACGCACGCACGCACGCGCACACGCACGCACGCACACACACATAAACACACACACAGCTTCGTGTGGCGGGGGGTGAGGAGGGAGGAAGCAGGGATGGAGGAATGAGAGGCAGATAAAATGAAAGCTAGAAAGAAAAAAACAAGATGCGAAGCATATAAACGTGCTCCCAGTTTTCCAAACCGCTTATAAATCGGCCAAGTGCTTTGTGAGATAAGAAATAAAGGCAAAATAACGGTTTTAACGGTTATTTGACCGATGTACACTTTTGAAACTGGTATTTTAGTCCTCACTGGGCTAAAGCCTGTGTACATACCAAATTTCATTCAACAGCTTTTAACGGTCAGATTTTGAAACACTACATGGAAGTGCCATTTGTGTGTGATAACTATTCTATATACAAAATTTCATTAAAACCCACAAATATATAAAAAATAACGGCAAAATAACGGTTTAACGGTTATATAACCGATATACACTTTTGAAACCGGTATTTTAGTCCTCACTGGGTTAGTCGGCTATAGCAGTAAACTAAAACATCGGGCATCATCCGTGGCCCATAATGAACATACCTACAAATTTTCAGAAAGATCGGCCCAGTAGTCTGGAGCAAGTGGAACACATTTTGACCACGGACACACAGACAGACAGACACACACACAGACAGACAGACAGACAGACAGACAGAACCACAGACAGCATTTCTTCGTTCCCATTCTAAAGTACTCCCTGTTCTATAAGAACTGGGAGTACAAAAAGACGGTTAGCCTTCTGTTCATCCCTGCCTTTCTCACCCTCGTCCCAAGTTTCAGTTTCAGTTTTCAGTACGTGCATACTACTACTACTACGTAATGAATACTTATATAGCGCCTATTCTCGGCTACAGACCAAGCTCTAAGCGCTTTACATCAACACTCGTTTACCCAACGGGCTGCCTACCTGGGTAGTGCCGACTGAAGAGCTGCCAGCTGGCGCTTCATTCAGTCGTTTCCGTGTCATCCAGTCAGTATCGTTCAATATCGATCACTCATTTTCCTTACTTCCTTCATTCTTTCCATTTCTCACGCAGGGTGCATGCTATGTGTAACGTGTCATCCATACCAACGGCAAACTGGCCTACTCTTCCGAAAGTTGGTGATGGGATTTTACGTGTGTGCAAGATGTTATGCGTGCGTTCACACACGGAACCTCGGTTTATAGTCTCATTCGAAGGACTGTATGGGAAATGGAGTCAGAACCAATGTTAACTCCGAGGGAAAAATCCCCCTGTACCGAAACGCCCCGGCGGAGGTTTGAACCCGCAACCCCAGGATCACCAAGATTACGAGTCCGGCGCTCTACCAACTGAGCTATTCCGGCTCCAGTACTAGTCCATAATTATACACTACACCACATCCGCTAAGTTTTGAGACCACACTGCGCATGATTTTAAAAATTAATCTGATGGATAAATGAATTAACAACTAAGATGAGGGAATAGAAGAAGAGGGTCTCGTGGCTACGACTTTGCAGATGTCTGACCTTAGCATTAGCCCAACGCGCTGGTCAGACCTTGAGTACCTTCCTAATATTGGTTGTGTCTTTTCGTCCCCAAACGAAACGCTACTTACTATCTTCATATCACATACTGACAAACACCCACCAGGACCCGGCAAGACTGAAGGGAGGGGGGGGGGAGTGGTGGTGGAGGGGGGGGGGTAGATGTACGGGTAGGGATGAGGTTATTTGGTGGGGTAGCTAGGATTTCAGTCTGACATTTGAGAGCAGGGATTTACCGGTTGCAGTGGTATTGTCAGGTGGGGAGGGGAGGGGGAAGGGGGATAAGGGAGGGGGGGGGGGTCGAATTGATTCTTCTGGCAGTGTGTGGAAAGCCGCGCGCCGCGAGCGGCTCATAAGCGCGCGTACCGTTGTCTGCTGGCCTGAGCAACTTGGTCTGTATATGCGCGCGCAAAACATGTCGACATGGTATAGTAGTTCAATCACGTAAACCGTATAGAAACAAACACGTACCCGACACATAGACTGGTAGGTCTGTGTTGCATAACGAAGTGGTCTGCTATGAGTTACTGACAAATGAACAGCGAAAGATATCGATAACGTATGCACACATGAAACAAATATAAAAATATGAAATATTTGACTACTACTAGGCTACTACTACGACTACTCTACTACTACTATTACTACTGCCGCTGCTGCTGCTACTCCTACTACTACAGCTATTGCTACTACAACTACTGCTGCTGTTGCTGCTGCTACTACTACTACTACTACTGCTGCTGCTACTGCTGCTACTACTACACTACTACTGCTGCTGCTACTTCTACCACTACTACTACTGTTTTTCCTGTCGCTTTTTCCGTGCTACCTCAGTGACATAGTACCCACCCGCTCATTCCCCCCTCCCCCTCCCCCCACCCCTCACCTTTCCACAGCCACCGTCTGGCTTGTCCCGTTAGAGCCCCGGCACCGGCAATCCACAGTGAACAGTCAGTGTCAAGTCGATGTGAGGCAACCCACCAGAGGAGACACTGCACTGCTGCCGAATCACTTCAGGTGACGTCTAGTGGTGTCTGTTCTGATCCAACAGACGCAAGGCACAATCTACTGAGCCTCCTACTGACGACAATAATTGACAAGTCGCGGACCCAGCGCGAGTAAGCTCTCCTACCAGAAGGCACCACCATGTCACCGATGACAATATCCACGAACTTTCCGACACTGTTGACCCCGACAGAACCAAACCACGGACATGGACTGGAGCAGAAATCAAAACTGAGGTCACTACGAGAGCAGGACGCCAAAGACCACAGAATCTGAGAAATTTGTTTTATCCTGATAGATGTGGAGGAGGAGGAGGAGGATGAAGATGATGCTGTGGATTTCCGTACCGGTCTGAGAGCGCATAACAGGGCTGTATTCCACGCTTACTTTCGTAACATTCCAAAGCGTCAACAAGACCCGAGAAATGCAGGCACCTGCAGTCTTGGTCAGAAAATTTTTAGCAGCGATCTCAAAGACGCATCCGTTAAGTGTGTGAAACTAGACTGTGTGCACGTCCCAGTCCTTCTCAAGTCAACTCTGGACAGAAGCCGGTCGGGGCAGAAAAAAATCCCACAAATAAATGGCTTTGATGGAAATCGAACCCACGACTTCCCAGCCGGTAGTCCGCGACGCTAACCAAGGCCAATGCGGGAAAATTAAGTCAAATTGGGAAAGAAAAGAACTTATATTTAGAAATAATTCGTTTTCTACCATCTTCAGCTATACAAGGGTTTCTTACTGTTACATGTTAAAGCTGTTGTACTGTATTGAATTATCATGGCAAATTATGCTCTCAAAGCATGTAAGAACGTTGTCAATAGTTACTGCATTTATATGTGCTCCGTGGATCTTTGACGCCACGAAGCTCTTTACTGTAGAGAGCCGAGGGACACGGGGGAAAATCTTCCCCTTTATTCATCCTTTCCTTTCCTCTCTTCGTCCTTTATTTTCTGACAAATGACATCAGTGGCCTCTCTCACATCGTCCTCATCCTTGTTTACCATGTTCCCGTCCTTCGTTTTCTCACAACATCTTCGTCCATCGTTTTCTTTCTCATGTCATTTAACTTTTCCTCGGTTTGTAACCTGTGGCGTCCTCATCCGCCCTGTTTTCCTCAGCATCTCTTGTCCGTCCTTTCATTCCTTGCCATGTCTCATCCGTTCTTTCCTTCCCTGTTATGTGTTCAACCACTATTTTCTTACACACGGTTTTCTATAACAGTCGTCTCTTTCTGACCACGTCCTCGTGTGTTCCTTCCTCACCATGTTTTCACCTGCCCTTTTTTCTCGCCATTTCTTTTTTTATTTTTTTTATCACCAATCTTTTCCTTCGGTCATCATTTTTTTTTTCTCCATTCTTTTGTTCTCCTGACTTTACTTTCCATATTTCTGGCATGTCCTCCCTTTTTCCTTTCTTACTTGGACACACCCATCCTTCCTCCTCCACAGTATCTTGACCCGTCCTTTCCCGTCTCACCAGGCCTATGTGCCTATAAACCAGCTCATGATGCTCTCATGCATCTTTCTTATGTCATGATATCCTCGTCCATCTTTCCTTTCTCATAATGCTCTTGTCCATCGCGAGCGCGCGCGCGCGCGCGCGCGCGCGCGCGTGTGTGTGTGTGTGTGTGTGTGTGCGCGTGCATGCGTGTGTGTGTGTGTGTGTGTGTGTGTGTGTGCGTGTGTGTGTGTGTGTGTGTGTGTGTGTGTGTGTGTGTGTGTGTGTGTGTCTCTGTGTGTGTGTGTGTGTGTGTGTGTGTGTGTGTGTGTTGTGTGTGTGTGTGTGTTGTGTGTGTGTCTGTGTGTGTGGTTTCTGTGAGAGTATCAGTGTATTTGAACTGTGGGATTTTCTCTGATTTTCTCGTTGTGTGTGTGTGTGTGTGTGTGGTGTGTGTGTGTGTGAGAGAGAGAGAGAGAGAGAGAGAGAGAGAGAGAGAGCACCGTGGTGTGTGTGTGTGTGTGTGTGTGTGTGTGTGTGTGTGTGTGTGTGTGTGTGTGCATGCTTGCGTGTGTGCGTGCGTGCGTGCGTGCGCTCATGTGTGCGTGTATGTGTGCGTGTGTGCGTGCGTGCTTGTGTGTGTGTCAGTGTGTGTGTGTGTGTGTGTTGGTGTGTGTGGTGTTGTGTGTAAATGTACGCGCGCGCGTGTTTGCGCCCGTGCATTTGTGCGCATCCGTGTGTCGTGTGAAGGAGGAGAGGGCAGGGGTCGCACACACACACACACACACACACACACACACACACACACACACACCACAGAAACAGTGGCAATCTTCAAGACAGATTCAGTGACCTGGTCATGTGCGGGCTTTAATTCTGGGGGCATGAGACGCACGTGAAATCGGCCTAAGCGCTGGTGGGTGTTTGTCGTGTCACGTGATTTCCCGTCGTCCAATCAGCGTTTGCTTTTATGAACTCACGACAAGATCACTGGACTGCGCCATTCGCAAGGCGCGCCCGCGAGGACTGGAACGGTGAGTGAGTGAGCGATTTTTTCTTTGTACTTTTTTGAGGTAGACAGTACATAATCCACCTGTTCATTTTTTTCTAAACCTCAGTTTTAGCCAGCCAAGCCCCTTTTTCAAACCACTTTCAAACAATTTGTTCTTGGCAGAGAAATTTTCCCCCCTTGTGAAGTAAAAAATGTCGGAAGTTGCCGAATTCTGACTTGCCTGCTTACCAGACATTTCAGCGTGTTTCTAATCAGGGGATATCCTTTCGTACACCCCTCCTTCTCGTACACAAGGGCTTATTTACTACAAGTATTTGAGGCTGTTTTTATTTGTTTAAACCCAATGCCACTGAACACGCTTTTTGCCATGTAAAAGTTTTCTGGCGTCGTCGGACGGAAAGCAGCTTTGGTGAGGAAGAGGGGGGGGGGGGGGGGGGGGGGGGGGGGGGGGGGGGGGGGGGGGGGGGGGGGGGGGGGGGGGGGGGGGGGGGGGGGGGGGGGGGGGGGGGAAAGATATGTCTCTGATCACATTCAATCTGATTTTTGAAGAAAAGATACAGAAAGAAATCTTCTGAGACGAGTTAGTGTTGAAAGTAAGGGGCCACTAATCTTCATGTTTGTGGGAGGAAAGAACAAAAAGGTTGACCCGTCAGTAATGTGCGAATGTGACCTCTAGCAAGAAAACTGGATCAAATATGCTCGAGACTTGCTCGTTTGAGTCTAATCTCTGGTCAGCTTAGGCTGGTAGAAATCCCCCCCCCCCCCCCCCCCCCCTTTTTTTTTTTTTTCCCTTCTTTCCCACACACACCTCCTCTACCATACAGCGGTAAGAAATTTTAAGATTTTAGTAATAAACATTGAGGAGTAGTGGTCTGTTTTTGTGGTGTATATTCACCACATGAATAAACTTTTTCTTTTAAGGGAGCTAAGGAGAGTAGAAGAATTCCGAAGAAATTTTGGAAATAAGAAAGGACAAAAGTTAATACAGGTATTGGCTTCTTAAAAACCAGTGATGGAAAACTGGATGTTACGGATTAAGACAAGGCATAGGTTTTGAATAATCTTTTTGCTAGCGTCTTTACAACAGAGGATATCAGTACATTACCAGGTTAAGTAGAAAATTCAAAGTCAAATGATATATCATTATGTGATAACAGGGTTATTCCGACTGCTGTAGAAAAAAAAGTTACAGGAACTAAACCCGAATAAAGCTAAAGGACCTGATTCAATATCCCCTTGAATACTAAAGGAAGTGAGCAAAGAACTTGCAAAGTCACTTTGTATATCATTTAATAAGTCCTTAGAATCAGGTGGGTTACCAAAGATTGGAAACAGCCGAGGTTGAAGCTTTGTTCAAGAAAGGAAACGGGAGTGATGCTGAGAACTATAGTCCTGTAAGTTTAACTTGTATTGTTTGTACAGTACTAGCATCACTGTAGTAAGAGACTGTATTATTTCTCGCTTTAAAAGTAATAAACTTTATGCACAATGTCAACATGGATTTAGAGGGAAAAGATCCTGTGTAGCCCAATTATTAGACGTTATGGTGGATTTCACCAGTATGATGGGACGATGGGGATCCCTTTGACATTGTGTATTTGGATTTTAGAAAAGCTTTTGATTCTTACATGAAAGACTGCTCATAAAATTAGCATCTTATGGCATTATAGGAAATACACTGAAATGGATTAAAACATTTTTAATATGATCGAAAGCAGAGTAAGAGTAGGAAATGTTGAATCAGAAGAAACAAAAGTAAAAAGCGGAATCCCACAGGGTAGTGTATTGGGTCCAATCCTGTTTACAGTATCTAGAAACGAGTTACCTGATTCACTACACTGTACTTGCAAAATATTTGCTCACAATACAAAACTATATGACGGGGTTGCCAATGGTAATTTAATTCAACAGGACTTGCTAATACCACATAAAACTGGTCAGACACTTGGAATTCATATCTTAATGTTTTCAAAAAGTCATGTAATGCATGTTGGTAAGAGGAATGTTAGACGTGAGTATTTCATGAAAATTGGACATGATGTACAGAAAATTAATGTGTGTGAAACCGAAAAGGATTAGGGATTACATTTGACAGTGAACTTTCCTTTCACCCGCACATCAATAAGTAGTAAATAAGGCTAATCAATTGATAGGAATTAGTAAAAGAACATTTTCATACATGGATAAACAATTTTAATGTTGTATAAGGCCTTTGTTTTGACCTCATTTAGAATATGCAAATGTTGTTTGGAATCCTTATTTAATAAGATGATCAAAAATGATTGAGAATGTGCAGAGAAGGGCAACTAGGATTACTTATACAATGTGAAAATATGAGTTACGAAGAAAGGCTTAAGTTCTTAAAACTTCTCTCTGAAAGGTAGGTTTAGGGGATTTAATACAGGAATACAAAATAATGAATGGGATAATTTATTTGAAACATTTTTTTTTTCTCCTTTCCACAACTAGTATAACAAGGAATTCAGAAGGTAAACATCTTTGTTAAATACTAACAAAAGAGCGTGTTGCTTTTCTAACAGAGTTGGAAAAATTGTGGAATGCAATTCCTTTTGATATTAAATATTTTTAACATTGACAAATTCAAACATTTCCTAAAACGGTTGACTCGGAACTCAAAATTTTATTTCAGGAAATCGATTGAAGCATATTTGCCCGAAGTAGAAATAATAAGGCATGCTTTTCAGACCCCAAAGAAAAGCTAAACACATGAAAAGGGCGTTAAAAAGGCAAAAAGGCCTAGGCTTCGAGCCAGCCCTCAACTACTACTGCTACTACTACAAAAACTACTACTACTACTACTTATAATCCTAATTATTCTACGAACCAGGAAAGGGTAAGGGTGGTGGGGTGGTGGTGGCAGTAACCTTAATTATTGACGCTAGCCCATTCCGTTCAATTCACTCTTGCTTGTCCCCACATCCTTCCTCCACCCCCATCCTCACCTCACCTCTCCTACCTTTTCTGTTGATTTTCTCTCGACTCCCCCGGTCCCCATAGCAAACCCTTCCACACACACCAATTACTGCCCCACAACCCCCTGCCCCCTCCGCACCTTAGTTTAATCGTGCAAGAAAGAGAGATGCGAAAGGTACTTCTTTCCTTTCCCGACCCTCCTCCCTCTCCAGTTCCCCCATGCCCCTTGACGTTCCACTTCCACGCCCCCCCCCCCTCCCACCCACACTCTATACTCTCTTCACAGTTGTAAATCTAATCGGTTGGAGGGTCAGGCTGATATTTTCCATTCTCTGCCTTCAAATTTAGGTATAGATGTCTGAAACTTCAATACTGAAACTGCAGTACCAAAGAATTCAGGACAAGCCGGACTACAGATATTCCAGCCATTCACAAGGACCATCAGGGACTGGAATAAACTCCCTTCGGAAGTTGTCTTGTCCTCCACACCCTTGATAGCTTCACTAGAGGTGTCAAGCTTTGCCTAACTCACCTACACCACCCCCCCCCCCCGCCCCCCCTCCCCCCAAAATGCTGCGCACCCCGAGTATGACAGTAATGATCGGTGTTTCGATCTATGGTCATTATCAGGAGGAGGAGGAGACGACCATCAGCTACCAATACAAAATGGTTTATCTTGATAGTTTGGTACTTAGTTTTTAGTTCAGAATCTAGTGACCCATCGATAATATTGAATGTAACCTGATTTTGTGGTGACCTGATCACTTGACCGTGCATACTGATTTAAACCTGATCTCTAAGACTTAGTATATCCATATGTCTCCCTGCCACAGACGTTTCTACACAGCAGTTAATCCGTTGAAGAAAAGTTTAAACGATGAATTCCGAGTTTTTTTTTCTTTTTTTTTTGAGTGGAGTGTCTTCTTTTCTGGAGGTATACTATAATAGCCATAAACTCGGGCTTGCGGAATATCCTTTCACTTAACACATTTAATGGCTGAAACGGGTAAGCGTTGATTATTCAAAGTGATTATAAGTTTACTCAGGAAAAGAGGAAAACAAAAAACAAAAAAAAAAACAAAAAAACGCGCGCACACACACGGAAACTCTTCCAGTGTCGGAATGAGATGTCGAGCGGACCAGAAGAGGGGTTTGAAAGGTACTCCTTCCCAGTCCAACACACACCAAACACCCCATCCCAAGATGCCGCATGTACCCCAGCTTTACTGAAGTGTATCCCCCCTTCATCCCCCCCCCCCCCTTTTTTTTTTAACACTTTTTCCTTATTTAGAAATCAAACGTCCGATAAGCCGAAAGTAACGGAATTATACTGCAAATCCCCCCTTCCTCTCCAAGGTATGAATTTTGATCGGAAGGGGAGAGAACTGACCGTTTAGGACTTTGAGAGGTTGGCATCCGCTATGCCACCGTCCCGTTTCGTCACCATCCCACCAGATGACCAACCCGCAATGTTGCCGCCCCGTTGTGTAGTCGCCCCGCTATGTCGCCTCCTCTCTCTCTCTCTCCTCTCTCTCTCTCTCTCTCTCTCTCTCCTCCCCTAGACACGCACATATATCTCTCTGTCTCTCTCTGTCTCTCTCCAAATAACCAACCCGCAATGTTACCGTCCCGTTCTGTTGTCGGTCCACTCTGTCGCCTCCTCTCTCCCTCCCTCCCTCCCTCCCTCTCTCTCTCTCACGCACACACACACAACACACACACACACACACACACACACCACTACACACGACGCACGTGCACGTGCACAGAGGCGGTTTCTCTCACCCTTTTCTTGTTCACCCATACTGAGTCAGATTGGTATTCCCGCACGTCATTTAGTACAAAATCGAAATCCACACTTGGGATTCTCGTTGCTGTTCTATAACCGAACAGGAGCCGTTTAAGAATAGCTTTGACAGGTGGTGCTGTATCATTAGATTGCCATCTGTGTAACGGTAGAGATGAGCTGGTATCCTTTAAAGTGTAGGCACAATTTGACCTCGCTTCCTTCCTGTTGGGAGTTGTCAAACATTGGCTCAACGATTGGGGGGGGGGGGGGGGGGGGGGGGGGGGGGGGGGGGGGGGGGGGGGGGGGGGGGGGGGGTGGGGGGGGGGGGGCTTTCTACTCTTCTCGCACAAAGTTTGCTTTCCGCAGGTCAAGGTAAATTTGTGCGGACAAAATATTTAAAATCTCCTAAAAAGAAAATTTAGGTGCATTCCCCACAATTTAAGTAAATCAGCTTTCAACGAAAAGAAAATTCTCCTGTGAAACTAAGAACAAAAGAAAATTTTCCCATGTTTTTTTTTCTGTTATTTTCCTAACTACTTACCTACCTGCCTACCTCCCCACCTACCTCCCTATTACCTATACTTACCTACCTACCCCCCAAACCCCCCTACCTCCCTGTTACCTACCCCCCTACTTTAATTTACTGTATTTTTTTGTTTTTGTAAAAACGATCGACATCTAAAAATCAATCTATCTTAAAATACATAAGTGTTGCAAATCTTAACAGTGGTCGCGATTATAAAATTTATTCAAAAAAAGACGGAAATGTCCGTCTAAAAATGTTTAGCTTTAATAATGCGTCATTTTTAAACTTTATAGAAAATGGGTTCTCCACATAAATTGATGTAATGAAAACAAAAGTTCAGAAATGTTAACCTGCTTATTGCATCGAGTAATTTTGCATGTGCGTATACTGTACCACAACAGAAAAGTGCAGCAATACAGCCTCCCCCCCCCCCCCCCCCCCCCCCCCCCCCCCAACACACACACACACCCGGGGCCCGATTGCGGGTGTATTTCCCCGGGAAAATTTTTGAGTTTTGTAGGACTTCGAAAGATTTTAGAGACCCCCAGAATTGTGGCAGTAGGAAGCGAGACGGGAAAAATTTAAATTTTTGGACAAACGCGTCTTTTGAGAGAATTCTCTATACTTTTTTATGTCGCAAAGTTTCTTTCTAAAATGCTGTTAAAATGATTTTAAAAAGTGCTATTTTTTCTTTTGCCCAAAAAATTTCTGAAATTGCACTGTTTTCCTTAAAAGTAAAAAAAACCGTTTTTTCCTTTTCAAAATACAAGTCCCACTCTTTCACTGTGTGATTTGTACTGGGTGTTTTCAATTCACTTGTTTTATTTTAGGGTTTTTCCCAAACAATTTGTGAGGGTGGTGCACAAACTAAAAAAATTTAAGGGTTTTGTGAATGTCGTAGGCACCAAGCAATAAAGCCCGAGTTTGATGGCAAAGACTCTTTTCCCCGCTGCTAGAATTCAAACTTAGAGTGCGCCACAGGAAAAAAGCGCCCAGTAACTGCTTTGTTGAAAGCAGATATTTTTAAAAAAATTTTTGTTATCTTTTTGGGATTTGTGATCAGGGCCATAAAAGCTTTGATTTACGTCATTTTTTCCAAATCAAATCCGTTTTCCCTCTCCTCTCTCTCTCTCTCTCCTCTCTCTCCTCTCCCACGTTTAAATTTTTTCCTTGCAATAGATTGAACAAGGATGAACAAGGGGTTTTTTTACCTTCAAATAAATCACTCTTGAAAAAGTACAGTAAAAAAGCTTTTTTAACGTGAAATGTCTTTTACGTGGTCCTCAAGCAATATTCTCCCACTGACGACTTAGATGTCGGCCCCCCAGTGACTAGCATGCGTTCGCAATAAATCCTCTTCACATGAGAAACAAAGAAATTATGAGAATGATCGACGGATCTGTCCTGTAAAACCCTTTGAATCGGAAATCGTCGCAATTTCCATTTGACGGTGGGGTCCCCCTGGGACTAAACCGTTTCGTGAAACAGACAGATGTGTTCAGGCCCCCCCCTCCTCCCCGCTTTCCCTTTTGGCATTTTGTTGAAACCCCTTTTTATATTTTTTAAATTTTTGTTTCTTTTTAAAATTTCCCAAAACACCCCTTTGCCGCCATTTGTATTTGGGTGCACCCCCATAATTACTCATTTCTGGGTTTCCCAATTTTTCCCCTCTGTTTCCCCCCCCCCTTTTTTCCCTTTCTGTTCTTTGTCATTGCACTTTTTGTCTATCTTCCGTACCTTTTCTGAAAGGTATTCCCCGCTGCGATTCCACAATCTCATAAAATCAAAATGTCCTGTCCTTTTGCGTGCCCCCTGCACTGCAGCTACACCGCCTTTCTGTGGTGGGTTTACAAGGATGGACGATGACGCGATCCCGTTTCAAGGCCTGAACGAAGCGCGCACTCACATGCGCTCCACTTGACAGTTTAAGACCTTTCATTTTGAAACAACTAGGTCCAAGCCCACAAAATATGTTAATGTTTGACAAAAGGTTCCTCAGCAATGTACAAATAATGCCTAAACAGTTTGCCCGTAGATTGTTTGTGTTTTTTGATGGCTGATTTTTTGTACGGTGAAGAAAAATTCAAGGTCTGTTTCGTATTGCTATCAAATTACGGTATTTTATTTTTTGTTAAGTGCATTCTTTTTTTTACTTCACCTTTTCTAACTAAAAAGTTGCTTAATTGAAGTCAGATGTAAAACTATGGTTTCCATAACAGGACCAAAGACCCTGCATCAATGGCCGCGGAAAAAAAGGGAAAACCAAAGGCGAGCAACTCTGAATGCAGCAAGTATTTTCTTTCTTTTTTCTTTTTTTCAATCTTCAAATTTTTTGTTCCTTTCCCAGTGTTAGTGTGCCTGTTCTTTCACAAGTTGAGCAAGTACTTATAATTGCCAATATTGTTCTTGGAGCTACATTGTTGAACCTAGTATTGAGTTTTTTTTTTTTCAGATTATATATTGTCATTAATTTTTGCGCCTATTCGTCGACTAGAAAACTGCTCTAACAGTTTAAACAGTCCCGCTCCCGCATTACACAAGGGGCTTCCAACCTTGGTAGAGCTGAATGGAAGGGCCTCCTTGCGGATGCTGATCATTTGTTTTCCCTCAGTCACTCAGACTTCTTCTTACAAGGCTGTCATCTCCAGATTTTCATTTCCACTTTCCTCTGAGGCTTTAGGTCTGACTCCCACATCCCCACCACAACACATGCTTCATGTCCTCTTTCTATGAGGCTTAAGTGACTCTTTTCCCACCACTGGCATTCGTGTCCACTTTGTATACTGTTTTGTTCACATTCCCTACCCACTCCCTCACCCCCATCCCGGGTTATGTGTTCCTGTTTTCATGAGACTTGGTGAGCCAGTCCCCGCAACGGCCCTTCCCCATCCTCTCCCTCGCGGGTCCTTGCCCTCTTTTCAATGATGTTCATCGTCTCCTATAACCCCCAAGTTTTCGTGACCTTTTTCCGAATGGTTGGGTTTCTCTTCTATCCCGTTCCCCCTTCCCCCAGGTGTATTATTTCCTATAATCAACAGTTTATTTAGGTTATCTTTCCACCTCCAAGATTTCTTGTCCCTCTTTCTATGTCTCGTATCTTTTTCCCACAAGCGGGTTTTCGTGTTCTCTTCCTTGTAAGGTTCAGTGTCTATCCCGCAACCCTCCCTCCCCTCCAACGGTTTTCATGTCACTTTCTGTAAGAATCGAATGTCTTTCTTATCCTCGGACGGTTCCGACTCCCTTTATATGAAGTTGGGTATCTCTTTCTCCGTCAGTGGATTTCGTTACCCTTCCCCTTAGGGTTCCGGTTTTGTCTCTTTTCGCCCATTCAGGATTTCGTGTTCTTTCACAAGGTTCGGTGTCTCTTCCCCAACCCTATCCCACTTCAACAGTGATTTCATTCCCTCTTTTCTAACAAGAAGTTTCGGTGTCCTCTTGTCCCTGTGACATAGCTTCCGTTCCTCACGGTGTCCCCTCCAAAAGTTTCCTGTCTTTCCCTGAGGTTTTGTGTCGCTGCTCTCACTCTGCCCTCGCACTACAGGTTCTTCATTTTCTGCAAGGATCGGCGTATCCACCCCGTTACTCCCCCGGATTTCCTGATCCTTGTATCTCTCTTGTCCCACCCGGGTTGTAACCCCCATTGTTTTTATGTCTGCTTTCAATATACTTTTTTGTCTCTTCATACCCTCCCCTTCACACCCCCTGCCCCCATGCTTTGTTTCTCTTTCTTTGAGATTCGTCCGTCTCCGTTCACACCCACAGTTTTCGTGTCCCCCTTTTTTCCAATCGAACTTCTAGTTCCTTAACCAGTCCTCCACATAGTGTTTGGGGTTTTCTTTAAAACATAGGTCTCAAACATACACCTAGCCCCTCCACATCCTGCCGGCCCACAGGTTTTTGTCCCCTTTCTTTTTCTGCGTCTCTTATACTCCCCACAGGAAAATCCTGTCCTTTTTCATTAAGTGTTCAGTGACTCCTTTCACACCTTTCCTGCAGTTTAGTGTCGTCTTTCTAACATTTTCTCTCCCCCCCACACCCTCCCCCCGGCTTCTCGTGTTCTGTTTTTGTAAGTGTGGGTGTTTCTTCCTCCATTTTCTAAAGTTTGGTGTCTTTTATATCTGGAATGTTACGGTATCCCTCCACACATACACGCACAACACACACACACACGACCACACACACACACACACACACTCGCACACACACACACAGGCTTTCGTATGTCTCTAATCTACAATATTAAGTGTCCAGTGTTTCGGTGTTTCTTTTGCCTACCTCAGGGTTTCTTGTACACTTTCTTTGCGTTTCTTCTCTCTCTCCTTTCTCACACGGTGTTTACTGTCCACTTAGATTTGGTTGTCCCCACCGTCCGCCCCCCCCTCCCTTGCCCGCGTCTCCCTCCTAGTTCTGTGTTCTCTAGGTGTAATGTCAATGTCTCATTCGCCCGCTTCCCTAGATATGTCCTTTTTCCCTTTATGTGTGTCCTCTTTCAGCAAATTTCGTTGCCCCCCGCCCTCACTCCCATACCTCTCCATACACAGTTTTCATGTTCTTTTTTTCGTGTTAGTTTCTCGGTGTCTACCGTACCATCCACAGTGTTTCGTGACCTCTGCTTCCAAGGTCTGGGTCTCTCCAAATCCACAACCCCCATCCCCCGCCCCCCGCCCCCCAGGGGTTTCGGATCCTCCGTTATATACATTTTCGACGCTCCCCCATCCCACCTTTTCTTTTCCCCAACGCACACACTGAAGGATTCGTCTTCCTTATAAAATGTTTCGTGAGGCTCCTCCCCCCCCCCCCCCCCCAACCCCCCCCCCCCCCCCCACTTGACTAGGGTTTTCATGGTGTCTGTCCTCCACATGTTGGATGTCTCTCACCCTCGCACAGGATTTTGTGTCCTATTTTAAAGTTTTTGTGTCCCTTCCCATTCCTCGTAGTTAGTGTCCTCTTTCTCTCGGATCCGATTTTTCTTTTCATCCTAGGCATGTTTTCCATGTCCCCCTTGAAAGATTGGTGTCTTCATTCCTGCCACAGTTTCAATCCTTTAAAAGGCCTGGGTGTCCCCCACCCCCTCTCCAGTTTTTTGGTGTCCCCATATAATAATCTTTTTGGGGGGTCGTTTTCCGTTTCCTCCCGTCCCCCTATCAGGCACCACCCCCCCCCATCCTCACCATATCGAGGTTTCGGCCTGAATTTCTGTACAAT
>CM065730.1:47296037-47338537 GCA_033310375.1 Conus canariensis
TCCAATTGTCAATTCCATCTCTTCGGATAAAATTTATTTTTTCAGAACATTCTATAGTCTTGGCTGGGTTTTATTCTTTAAGAAAGGGCATATGTATGTTCGCCACTGCAGATTTGACAGAAGTACTGTATGTTTCAGGACTGCCTGAACAGTGACAGAAGTACTGTATGTTTCAGGGCTGCTTGAACAGTGACGCAGGTGCCAGAACTGTCGGCAAAGGATTCGTTCAGCATTTGGACTGGAACCATCACATCAGTCGACCCGGTGTCTCGTTCTTTGGCATTTATCGGTTTCCTGGGCAACCGCCGCAGTTGGTAGCGAGGTAAGAAAGACTGTGTTGAACACAAGGGTCAGTTCTCTCTCTCCCTCTCTCTCTCTCTCTCTCTCTCTCTCTCTCTCTCTCTCTCAATGAGGAAAATTGTATCGTGTGGTCTGAAGATTATTTGTTAGAGTACACACATGAGTTAAATTCACACGTGTTCCACAGCCATATCCAAGAAGCTGTTCAAGCTCTCTCAATCGATGTCAACACTTCTCTAGATATATTTGTTAAAACATTGTATGGAGCTGCTGCCTCCATGATTCGAACTGTAGGCAATAAGAAGAAAAACGTAAATGAATGGTATGATAAACAATGCGCCCAAAAGAAAAGAACGGTCCGACGTTACCTTAAACTATTCCAGAGGTCAAAAAAGAGTAATGAGCAGCACAGAGATAAGTATGTGGATGAAAGGAGACTATATAAAGAACTTTTATTCTGCAAGAAAAAAGAATTTGACAATGAAAGGATAATTAAATTAAAACGTCAACCAACGACCCCAAGGTATTCTGGAGAATAATCAGATCTGTGAACAGAAAAAATGTAGTGCGCAATGATATTTCTATGGACCAGTGGTACGAACATTTCCACAGGATATTTAATATGATGACACCTGGGCTGGATCAAGAGGAAATCTTAGCAGCAGAACTAATGGACAATTCAGACGAGCCACTTTTTAACGACCCTATTTCTCAGGAAGAAGTTGTATCTAGTATAAATAAACTAGCCGGTAAAAGTTCTGGTACTGATATGATACTTGGTGAAATGCTTAAACATGCCAATGAAACGGTAATTAAATTTCTCGTAGTGCTTTTCAATAAGATATTTGAACAGGGCATTTTTCCAAAAGACTGGTGTAAATCCATTATTATTCCAATTTACAAGAAAGGGGATGCTAATCTACCAGATAATTACCGTGGTGTGGCATTAACAAGTATCGTGAGCAAAGTGTACACATTTATTCTGAATAAGCGACTTTCACGATGGGCAGAAGATGAAGGAAAATTAGCTGAGGAACAAGGTGGGTTTAGAGCAGGATATAGTACAATTGATCACATTTTTACTTTACACTCGGTCGTTGAAAAATATTTAGCAAAACATTCTAAGCTCTATGTAGCTTTCGTCGACTTTAGGAAAGCATTTGATTCTGTTGACAGAAATGTCTTATGGCATGTGTTAAGAAGTGGCGTTGATGGAAAAATGTATAAAGCACTTCGGGGAGTTTATGACTCAGTCATTGCATGTGTAAGAGATAAGCATTCATACTCTGATTTTTTTTTATTGTCCGAGAGGAGTAAAACAAGGATGTGTACTCAGCCCAATTATGTTCTCCTTTTTTGTCAATGAATTAGCCGTAGAATTAATCAGGGAAGGAAAGCACGGAATCCAGATGGTACCAGGAACTTCAGAATTATTATTGCTTTTTGCAGACGACGTTATTTTGCTCTCAGATACTGTTATAGGTCTACAGAATCAGCTGAACAATCTGAAAAAAGAGGCTGACAGATTACGTCTAGAAGTGAATCTAGATAAGACTAATATTATGGTTTTCCGTAAAGGTGGTTATCTTGGAATAAGAGAAAAATGGACATATGGAAACGAAGATATAAGAGTAACAAACGCATACAAATACTTAGGCTTGATATTTACAACAAAGTTAAGTATGAATGCTGCCCTTCTAGACATGAGTAGAAAAGGTAAATTGGGCGTTATTGAAATTCTAAAATCACTAAAGAAACAACATACAATTGATCCTTCCCTATTCTGGAAGCTTTTTGATACTCAGATTGAGCCCATATTGACTTACGCAGCAGAAGTATGGGGGTTACAAGATACAGGGTTAATAGAAAAAGTACATACTTTTGCCATTAAACGATTCCTGGGTATACCACTACACTCTTCAAATAAAATGAGTTACGGAGAAACAGGAAGATATCCTTTGCTCGTTCGAACTGCTGTAAAATGTGTTAAATACTGGCTGCGGCTGGTAAAACTACCAACTAATAGAATATGTAGGCAAGCCTATGATATGTTGTTATAACAATTAGAAGCAGGCAAATACAATTGGGCATCAAAAGTTAGGAACACTCTAACAGAAAATGGTTTTGGTGTAGTATGGTTGTGTCAAGGTGTTGGCTCGGAGGAGGGGTTTATATCAGAATTTAAGGAAATTATTGTTTCATGTTACAAACAAAATTGGCACTCAGAAATTGAAGATAATGATAAATATGAGTGGTACCGTTCTTTTAAAATTACGTTTGAAGCTGAGAGGTATCTAACTTTGATAACGAATAAAAAGATGAGGGAAGATCTGGTAAAGTTTAGATTAAGAGTGCATGGTCTAGGCGCTGCAAAACACTGGTTTATGACCAGCGAACGAAGTGTTGACTGCCCAATGTGCGGTCACAATAAGGAAGATGAAGTGCACTTTCTTTTTCATTGTTGCTTCTTGTCAGATATTCGCCGAAAATATTCTTTTTTCAATATGACTCATGTCGAGCCTACAGTAAGTGGTTTAATTAATCTTTTGGCAACAGATAATGATGCAACTATCATTGGCCTTGCTAAGTATTTAACTGATGCTACCAAGACGAGAAAAAAGAAGCTAGAACTTAATGACAACAGTATTGTAATCTAATGTTCCTTGTTTTGTCTTAGTATGTTCTTTTGTAATTAGTGGATGGCCATGTAGTCTCAGTATGTGTGTGTGTGCGCGCGCTTGCGCTTGCGCTTGCGCACATGAGCTTGCGTGCGTTTGGAACAGCAAGGTCGGGAATGGAGAAGGGAAAGGTGGGGTGTGGAAGGGGGGGGAGGGCGATCGGGCGGTCGGGGATCTGTCGGATTAGAGGGTGAGGTTGGGAGGAGGGATGGAAAAATGTGAGCTTGCGTTTACTGTTTATGTTTGTTCGTGCAAGGTGAGAGAAGGGATTGGGAACTGGGTTTTGGAACTAAAGGGACGGGAACGGTAGCGTAGGAAAGGACGTTCTGTACGAAAGTCTTCTAATCAGATTTCATCGTTTACGTGTGAGTAGTTTGATATAAATATCTGTACCATCCTGACAATGTGAGCGATCCTTTAATCCTTTACGTGATGTTTTTGTTTATTTCATCATTTAGTTTCCTTTTACTTTAATGATACAGTGTGTATTTTCTTTATACTTTCATGATGCAATGTGTCCAGACGTATGTATACCCCCCTTGCCTTAATGGCCCCTATAGCTGAAGGCAATAAATCATCAAAGCGTCAAAGCGTCTCTTCTCTCTCTCTCTCTCTCTCTCTCTCTCTCCTCTCTCTCTCTCTGTGTCTCTGTCTCTTTCACACACTTTCCTTCCCTCCCCCTTCTCTTTCTTTCTACAAACATGCAAGCGCACGCACGCGCGCACGCGCACACACACACACGCGCGCACACACACACACACACACACACACACACACACACACACACACACACACACACACACACCATACACACACTTTTTCAACCAACAAAACATAAAAGCATTGAAACCGATCTGAGACAGCTGGAGAAGGGAGAGAGGCTAAAGTATATTGAGATCCTCATGACAGTAGCAAGAACAGTGCTCAAATCAGACTCTGTTGGTCAGAGAAGTAGGGGGAAGGGCAGGGGGGGATAAGGTTGAAGGCGGGATGGATGTCGAACATTTTTGCGCTTCGTTTCGCATCCATAGAGTATGTGCGCGTGTGGATTCTCTCCCTTGGCTTAAAGTATTAAGAAATATATGAATATACCACTGAAACGGATTTTTCCAAATGACCTTTATCCTTGGACCTTGAACTGGAAACGAATGCCTGCTATCCTCTCGCCTTAACACTCTGTATTATGTATTACATACAAACGCGCGCGCGGGCGCACGCGCTACACACACACACACGCACGCGTGCACACACACATTCTCTCTCTCTCTCTCTCTCTCTCTCTCTCTCTCTCTCTCTCTCTCTCTCTCTCTCTCAAGGGTGAGAGGCTGAGACAGGCGCGCGCACACACACACACAAAGGTGAGAGGCTGAGAAACATTGATGTTTATTATTTTGATGAAGTTACTGGCATACCATGCGTTGCTAAATGTTCCTCCACCGAATATCAGTCGGCCAGTTCGTTCATAGCAATCTGTCTTAAGCTATGTGAAGTCTAAAATGGAGCATAAAGTGGTACTGCACAATGTTTTCTAATGGAAGATTGTTGAAAGCTTTTATGATGTTCATATAACATATCGCATTAATCTAAATATTGTTAGATTGCAAGATAACGGAACACAGATACCTTGTAAAATCAGACTCATTTGGCTGAATTCTAGTGAAAAAATCTTAAATGTTTTGAACTGCAAAAAAAAACAAAAAAAAAACAAAACAAAAAACCCAAAAAAACAAACAAAAAAACCGTGAACAAACGAATCACAAGACACAACACGACGCGTTTCGACCTCTTAGGTCTTCTTCAGGCAAGAAACAAAACAATTAGGACAAAAAAAATGAACGAGCAATCACTTATCTTCAATCACTTAAGCGCAAGATAGGCGTTGAAACTTTTAATTCAACGCCTATCTTGCGCTGAAGAGATTGAAGATAAGTGATTGCTCGTTCATTTTCGTTGTCCTAATTGTTTTGTATCTTGCCTGAAGAACTAAGAGGTCGAAGCGCGTTGCGTTTTGTCTTGTGATTCGTTTGTCCACGGTGTTTTTTTTTTTTTTTTTTTTTTTTCTGGCGGTTCGCTAACATTTATTTAGGATTTGATTAGATTTCCGCCTGCAGTCGTCTCACTTTGCAACTAGATCTGAATTTTAGTGAGTCAGAATCATTTACGCAGAACAGTTAAAAGTTCACAGAAAATATCGATGCTTTTGTCACCAGGGGCAAGGCACCAGTGCATCAACGACCATGGAAAACGGGGAGCAGCAAGAACCAACTCGGGGAAGGCAACAGAATACAAGGAGAGTGGTGGCGAGCTTTTATGTTTTTGGCGCATCTTCTGTGCCACTTCAGTGGCATTGCACCCACACTGCTCATTCCGACACAGACGCAGCCCGGCCCGGCCCGCTGCAATCCCGGCACGGCAATCCACAGGGAGCAATCGATATGAAGCCAAGTGGCAAGCCACCGGAGGAGGCGCGGCACTGCTGCCGAGTCACTTCGGTGCTGTTCAGTGGCTCCAGTTCTGATCCAACATACGCAGGACACCACCTATTAAGCCTCCCTACGGTCGACAATATTTGCTTAGTTGCGGAGCCGGCGTGAGTGAGCTCTCCCAGAGGGCGCCGGCACGTTCGTCTAACGACAGCCTCCCATGGACTCGCCGATACCTGTGACCCCGTCGGAATCAAAACAAGGCCACAGATTTGGAGAGGACATCGAGACTGAGGTCACGATGAGAACAGGGCATGAAGGGCCACAGAAGCCGAGACCTTTATTATGCTGATTGATGAGAATGCGGATGATGAAGATGATGCTACAGACTTCCATTCCGGTCTGAGACTGCATGACAGGGCTGTAATCCACGCTTATTTTCAAGATATATCCTGGCGTCAACCAGGCCCGAGAAATACAGACACTTGCAGTGTTGGTCAAGAAGATTGAGCAACACTGTCAGAGACGTATCCATTAAGTGGATGAAACTCGACTGCGTGGTCCCTGTCTTTCCAGTTGAGCAAACTTGGATCTGGGTAGGAGCCGGTTGGGGCAGAAAAATCCTGACTGATGGGAATCGAACCCACGACCTGCCAGCCGGGAGTCCGCGACGCTGACCACTTGGCCATGACGGCTGGTTACTGTTCTTTATCCGACACTTCAAGTGTTGTGCAGGGTCAAAATATTCTTAGTGTTTAGTCTGTGGTTCTTTGGACGTCATGGACGAGTTCTTTTAGATGGTTTGCATAAAAATCAGCAACATTGTTGATTCAATTCAACAGGGTTCCGATTGCTCGTTGTTTGTAGATGATTTTGCCCTCTGTGTAACTGGAAGCTTATATCCAAGTGTTCAACGCAGGCTTCAGCTTTGTGTAAATAAAACACTTCTGTTGGCAGAAGAAAATGGCTTTATCCTTTCCTGCTACTAGGATCCAGTGCATTTATTTTCATAATCTTGGACAGCTCTTTGCTGATACTGAAATCCGAGAAGGGAAATCTCCCATTCCACCTGTAAATGCAGACAAATTTCTGGGAGTTATTTTCGATCAAAAGCTTAACTTCCTTGGTCACAGTAAACATTTAAAAACTTCTTGCCAGAAAGCTTTAAACATTCTGCGGGTCGTAGCATAGACCGACTGGGGCGCTGATTAGAAAACTTTGCTGAACCTCTACAGAGCCTTGGTTCGTTCTAAACTGGACTATGGATGTGCTGTGTAAGGCTCTGCAAGACCCTCTTATCTGAACTCTTGGATCCTATTCATCATCAAGGGGTTCGTCTTTGTCTTGGAGCATTCCGCACCACCCTTGTGTACAGCCTGTATGCAGAGGCATGTGAATCGTTATCCAACCGCAGGCTGACACTATCCTTGGATTACTATCCCGGATTGTTCTCTGAACCAGAACACCTTGTTTGTGACTGTGTTTTTAATCCTCATTTTCAAAGTAAATTTGAAGAAAATCCCATCTGCATTCCTAAGTTTGGACTTCGTATGCAGCCCATGCGCAGAATGCAGGTCTTGATCTAGGAGTTGTGTCGGACTTCTCCAAGTTTCCAGATAAGCCTACATTGATCGTTTTCACATCAGAAACAAGCTTTGATCTTGCTGCTTTTTGCAAAGAATCCACCAATCATCAGGCATACGAGGCTGTTTGCCGATCTCTGTATAAACTTTCCATTCTTTCAGACAATGTTTACTAATGGTTCAGAGTCCGATGATGGATTGGCGTGTGCAGCCTGTTGCCCAACCGTTTCTTTTCAAATCTTACCAAAGCATATTCCGTCAGATAGTTCTGTTTACTATGCTGAAACTAACGGCTTTGGTTCTAGCGCTGAAGATCATCTCTTGGCTATAAACAAGGACTTGGTGATTTTGTCTGATTCGCAGTCAGCTTTAGAGGCTGTAGCTGGCCGTTACCTCCATGATCCTGAACTTTTAAACTCTTTCAAACTTTTTACCTCCTTGAAAGCGGAAGGTCACAACATTGTTCTAGCTTGGGTTCTTGGTCACGTTGGCATTCGGGGAAATGAAAAGGCTGATCGTTTGCCAGGAATGCCACAACGAAGAAACTGCCCAGGATATGTATCCCCTATTCAGATTTTAAACCGAAGGTTAGTGGTTATATCAGACCTGGCAGGACTCGAGTACACAGACGTATAATAAACATTTCCGGATCCGACAAAAGCTATGTGTTCCTCTCATCTATCTCTGGTGGTCGCAAAGAAACGGTTCTATGCCGGCTGCACGCTGGCCATTCGCTTGTAACTCATTCGTTTCTTTTAAAGAGTGAAGAAGCTCCATGGTCCATTCCATGTCATGTACCATTCACAGTGAAACATATTCTTTTAGAGTGTTCAGACTTGTATGGTTTGAGACATAAGCATTTTACAACGGAATCCATAAAAACCTTGTTCTGAGATGTCCCGCCTGACGTGATCTTTAATTTTTTTTAAGAGATCAACATTTTTCATCTGATCTAAGATTTTACAGAAGCAATGTTTTAAACAAAATTTCCGTTGTGTTTTAGATGTATTTTAAAGGGTTGTGTGGATGTCTTCAACGCAGTGACAGCCCTGACATGGCCCTTTATGTCTGACTGGGCTATAAGCAACATTGCCATACCCTTCAGACGGTTTGGCATTTTCTGTTGTTTTTGTCTTTTCCTAGGAATTTTAACGGGTTCACCTCCTTCATACAAAGAGCATAATGTCATCTTTATCTAGGTATAGTGTTTCTTTCATTTGCAGGTCTTATTCTTTCCTTGCGTCAGTGGCTCCTTCATTCAGAGATTTATATGGCTTTTCTCTTGGGCGTAGTCTTCTTTTCTAGGATTCGATGTCCATTTTCATTATCATTATGAATGCTTATAATTTTAGTGCCTATCCACAGAAAGAAAGCGCTTAAGAATCCACACTCATGTTTCATATGGCCATGACGATAAGACAGTTTTGAATGTTGGTGTTCTGGGGAACAAGGATACAAAACGGGGAGTACCAGAGGGAATGTTTCCTGGAAAGGCATGAAAGGCTGACTCGAGCTCTGGAGCAGGTCTTGTGAATCGAGGGATCTGGAGCATGGACGCATGCTTTCAGATCATTTTGGTTCGGGCTGCAGAGCTCTTGAAGTCTTTGATCCTCTTCCTGAGATATTTCCTAGTGCGCACCTGGTACTCCTGATCTGAGTGTCCTTCATCCACAGAAAGCCAGACATGGTAATCAGTTAGCACGTGAATCCATTCATAGCTTTCAGATTTTACAAATAATTCTTAGCAAGTCCGCCAAATTATTTTTTAATGAGTCCGCCAAAAACAAGGACAAAAATTACAAGATAATTTTAATTTCCTACTCTTAAGGGAGCTGGTGGCCACCTTTCAAATAGTACAAGTACTCTCGACTTCCTATGATAGCATTTGCTATCCTTTGCTTTGTTCTTTCACAGGATTTAGTGTTCTTTGCAAGTGGCTAGTGTAATCGTTTTAGGCGGTTAAGTTTCCCTTTTTTAAAAGTTGTAGTGTTTTCGCTCTACAGATATAGCATTTTCCTTTCAAAGGTTTTAGTGTTCTCGTTTCTTACAGCTATGGACTTCATTTATCGGTTTACTGTCTTATTTGATAGGTTGTAGTGCCTTCCTCTCATAGGGTTTGTCGGAACAGCTGCTGAGTGCCATAAAACTGGTAGAGAGATCCCAGTGACTCCCCATAAACAGTTGAGTACGTTCAAGGGAGTCATTAGATGCCCAGATATTAGATGCGTCTCAGAGACTTAGATAAAAACAGAACTTGCATCGCGAGGTGTATTTTCAACATTCGTAGGGTCACAGTTCGCAAAGAAAGGGAAAGAGTGCCCACCAACACCCACTTTCTGACGTTCTGTATCCTTTCATTGCCTTAAGTCATAAAAGTGGGTTCTTTCAATGTGTACATTTAACTTGACATTCCCTCTCCGATGCAGTGCTTCAAGTGCCAGAAAATTGGGTACATCCAAATTTGCTGTTCTGGGGAGGTGTGTGGTGAAAAGTCATGACCGTTCCGATTCCTAAGCCTGGAAAAGACCATACCAACCCTTCAGACTATCGTCTGATAGCTCTGACAAGCTGCTTCTGCAAGCTGATGGAAAAGATGGTCAAGCCCCATCTAATCAACAACCTGGAAACCGATGACATATTGGCCAGCACAGGTTCCAGAAGTACCGCTCGACCATTGATCATTTAGTCCGTCTGAAAACCACCATCCACAACGCGTTCATTAATAAACATTATGCGGTTGCTTTCTTTCTTGATCTGGAGAAAGCATGTGATACCACTAAGAATTCTGGAATCCTTATAGACCTCCATAAACTTTCTTTTCGTGGTTGTCTGCCTTTATTCATTCAAACCTTTCTGGCTGATCGGCAGTTCCGAGTCTGCATTGGCACCACGCTGTTGGACATCCATGGGCAGGAGTTGTGTGTACCTCAAGGGAGCATTCTTCCTTTGGCTCTGTTCAGTATCAAAATTAACGACATTGTCAATTAAGTGAACCCGGGGTTCAGAGTCCTCTCCGTTTGTTGATGACTTCGCAATCTACACAGTTGGAGCCTCTTATGCCAGCATTCAGCATCGACTCCAACTTTGCGTGGATAAGATTCGACAGTGGGCCGAGGAAAACGGGTTTACCTTTTCAAGCACCAAAAACACAGCATATCCATTGTCACAATTTTCGTCGATTCATTGCCGATCCAGAAATTCGTCTGGATAAACCCACCATTCCAGCTATAAAAAAAACCCACCAAATTTGTGG
Organism: Conus canariensis; assembly: GCA_033310375.1. Lineage (NCBI taxonomy): Eukaryota > Metazoa > Mollusca > Gastropoda > Neogastropoda > Conidae > Conus > Conus canariensis. The sequence goes on from CM065730.1 coordinate 47,306,275, forward strand.
GTGTCATCTTTTTCTTTAATCGAAAACTGAACTTTTGAGTGTTGGATGGGACATTTAAATGTCATCCAACGCTCAAAATTGCTTGCTAGAAAGTACTGAGCATTCAGGAAATTCTGGCGCACACAGATCGAGGCGTGGATAAGAAAACCCTTGTCTATTTTTGCGGAGCTCTAATCCACTCCAAACTGGTCTATGGATGTGTAGTCTAAGGCTCGGCCAGACCCTCCGACGTGAGAAGTCTAGATCCCATCCACTACCAAGGGCTTCGACTCTCTCTGATTGCATTCTGCACCACCCCTGTTTATAGCCTGTGTGCTGAGGTAGGAGAACCATCCTTAAACTGTTGGCTGAAACTTACCTTAAACTACACGTTGTGTCTCTTATCTGAACCCCCAAACCCTATATATGACCGTGTTTTCGATCCAAAGTTCCAAAAGAAATTCGACGACCATCCAGTTCCATTCACCCTTGGGAATTCATCTGCTCCCTCATTTGAACAATGCAGATATAGACCTTTGACTCGTGTTTCATTTATCCGAGTTTCTTGATGACCAACCGTGGACTTGCTCACTCCAGAGATCTCACTCCAGAGATCCGGTTTGATTTAGCGTCGTACCGTAAAAATACCACTAGCTCCGTGGCGTACAAGTCCTTTTTCGCCGAACTGTGTTCGAAGTTTCAATCGTTCAGAAGAATACACAGACTGTTCCAAATCTGAGGAGGGGGTTGTCTCGACTATTATGCAACAGGTCCTTCTCAGAGATGTTCTAAACACATTCCCACTGACAACTCCATCTACACTGCTGAGTTGACAGCCTTGGTCCTGGCTCTTGACATGGTCTCTAAATGAAAACGGAGTTCCTCATTTTGTCAGACTTGCTTTCTGTTTTGGAGGCCATTGCCAGCCGTAACATCAAACTCCCTCAACTGATGAAATCATTCAAACTGTACACCTCTATGAAATCAGATGGATATAACATAGTTTTTGCTTGGGTTCTAAGACATGCAAGCAGTTGAGGCAACGATTTGGTTGATCAACTTGCCAAGAGTGCAGAAGAAAAGATAATCAGATTGTGTATCCCTCACACTGATACGAAACCCAAATCCCAGGCTTACGTCAAAGACCTATGGCAAGAGAAAATTAATGGAACTTGCAGACGGATAAAAAATATTTAAAATCCATCCAAACCTGAAAGTTTTTACCATTTTCCCGAAGCGGCCATAAAAATGTCTTGTGATATTTGCATACAAGTCACTCCTTTTACACCCATCTTTATATCTTTTAAAGGTGATGAAGCTCCGTGGTGCATTTCATGTCATGCCCCACTCACAGTTGTAGTGGCATACTCTTTTAGAGTGTTGGGACCTGCATGATGTGAGACATAAACCCTTTACAGCAGACTCCATGAAAACCTTTTTCAGAGATGTCCCACCTAATGTGATCTAGGAATTTCTGAGATTAACATTTTATATTTGATCTAAGATTTCACAGAATTGTTTTAAAAGATTTCTGTTGTGTTTTAGACGTATTCTAAAGGGTTGTGTGGATATCTTCAGCGCAGTGACAGCCCTGACATGGCCCTTTTCGTCTGACAGGACTACAAGCAACATTACCATACCTTTCAGATGGTTTGGCATTTTCTGTTTTTGTCTTTTCCTAGGAATATCGAGGTCTCTTCTTTCACAGGTTCATCGTCTTTTTTTCCAGGTTCGGCGCCTTGTTCATACAAAGTGTTAAATGTCATCTTTATCTAGGTATAGTGTTTCCTTCATTCGCAGGTCTTATTCTTTCTTGGCTTCAGTGGCTCCTTCATTCACATTTTTATATGGCTTTTCTCTTGGGCGTAGAGTCTTCTTTTCTAGGATTCGGTGTCTATTTTCATTATTATTATGAATGCTTATAATTATAGTGCCTATCCACCGAATGACACCACGCTCTAAGCGCTTTAGAATCCACACTCATTTTTCATATGGCCATGATCAGTTTTGAATGTCGGTGTTCTGGGGAACAAGGATACAAAACGGAGAGTACCAGAGGGAATGTTTCCTGGAAAGGCATGAAAGGCTGAATCGAGCTCTGGAGCAGGTCTTGTGAATCAAGGGATCTGGAGCACAGACGCATGCTTTGAGGTCATTTTGGTTCGGGCTGCAGAGCTCTTGAGGAAGTCTTTGATCCTCTTCCTGAGATGTTTCCTAGTGCGCACCTGGTACTCCTGATCCGAGTGTCCTTTATCCACAGAAAGCCAGACATGGCAATCAGTTAGCACGTGAATCCATTCATAGCTTTCAGATTTCACAAATAATTCTTAGCAAGTCCGCCAAATTAATTTTTAATGAGTCCGCCAAAAACAAGGACAAAAATTACAAGATAATTTTAATTTCCTACTCTTAAGGGAGCTGGTGGTCACCTTTCAAATAGTACAAGTACTGTCGACTTCCTGTGATAGCATTTGCTATCCTTTGCTTCGTTCTTTCACAGGATTTGGTGTTCTTTGCAAGTGGCTAGTGTAATCGTTTTAGGCAGTTAAGTTTTCCCTTGTTTAAAAGTTGTGTTTTCGCTCAACAGATATAGCATTTTCCTTTCAAAGGGTTTAGTGTTCTCGTTTCTTACAGCTGTGGACTTCATCTATCGGTTTACTGTCTTATTTTGATAGGTTGTAGTGCCTTCCCCTCATAGGGTTTGTCGGAACAGCTGAGTGCCATAAAACTGGTAGAGAGATCCGAATGACTCCCCATAAACAGTTGAGTACGCAACAGTTGAGTAAGCGCTTTTCAATTCACACTCAAGTTTCATATGGCCATGACGATAAGACGGTTTCGAGTGTCGGTGTTCTGGGGAACAAGGATACAAAACGGGGAGTACCAGAGAGAATGTGTCCTGGAAAGGCATGAAAGGCAGACTCGAGCTCTGGAGCAGGTCTTGTGAATCGAGGGATCTGGAGCAAGGACGCATGCTTTGAGGTCATTTTGGTTCGGGCTGCAGAGCTCTTGGAGTCTTTGATCCTCTTCCTGAGATATTTCCTAGTGCGCACCTGGTACTCCTGATCCGAGTGGCCTTTATCCACAGAAAGCCAGACATATGGTAATCAGTTAGCATGTGAAAACTTTCATAGCTTTCAGTTTTTACAAATAATTAGCAAGTCCGCCAAATTTTTTAATGAGTCCTCCAAAAACAAGGACAAAAATTACAAGATAATTTTAATTTCCTACTCTTAAGGGAGCTGGTGGTCACCTTTCAAATAGTACAAGTACTCTCGACTTCCTGTGATAGCATTTGTAATCCTTTCCTTTAGTATCCTTTCACAGGATTTAGTGTTCTTTGCAAGTGGCTAGTGTAATCGTTTTAGGCAGTTAAGTTTTCCCTTTTTAAAAGTTGTTTTCGCTCTACAGATAGAGCATCTTCCTTTCAAAGGTTTTAGTGTTCTCGTTTCTTACAGCTGTGGACTTCATTTATCGCTTTACAGTCTTATTTTGATAGGTTGTGGGTGACATCTTTTTCTTTAATCGAAAACTGAACGTTTGAGTGTTGGATGGGACATTTAAATGTCATCCAACACTCAAAATTGCTTGTTAGAAAGCGCTGAGCATTCAGGAAGTTCTGGCACACATAGGTTGAGGTGTGTATAAGAAAACCCTTGTCCATTTTTGCGGAGCTCTGATCCACTCCAAACTGGTCTATGGATGTGTAGTTTAAGGCTCGGCCAGACCCTCCGACGTGAAAAGTCTAGATCCCATCCAACATCAAGGGCTTCGACTCTCTCTGATTGCATTCCGCACCACCCATGAAAATGAAACCCATATTCCAGGCTTACGTCAAAGACCTATGGCAAGAGAAATGGAACTTGCAGACGGATAAAAGATATTTAAAATCCGTCCAAACCTCAGGTTTTACCATTTTACCGAAGCGGCCGTAAAAAATGTCTTGTGCTGTTTGCATACAGGCCACTCCTTTTACACCCATCTTTATCTTTTAAAGGTGATGAAGCTCCGTGGTGCATTTCATGTCATGCCCCACTCACAGTTGTAGTGGCATACTCTTTTAGAGTGTTGGGACCTGCATGATGTGAGACATAAACCCTTTACAGCAGACTCCATGAAAACCTTTTTCAGAGATGTCCCACCTAATGTGATCTTAGAATTTCTGAAAGAGATTAACATTGTTTCACCTGATATAAAATTTTTACGGAGGAAAGATTTTTAATATATTTCCGGTGTGGTTTTAGGTGTATGTAAAGGGTTGTGTACTGATTTTTTTTAATGTGAGTTAACTTCAATGCGGTGATATCCCTGATATGGCCCTTTGCGGGCTATTGGCACAATCTATCTATCTTTACCATAGGGCTTATAATTTTTTTTGTCAAAAGGGTTAGTGTCAACTTGATTATAGAGCTAAATGCTGCCCTTTCATATTCTTTAGTGCAATCTCCTTTCAGAAAGTTAGTCTTTGTTACATAAAGTTGACGTCTTTTGTAAGGCTTTGGCCGCATTTACAGTCTTCACGTTCCCAGGTTTAGTATCTTCTTTTTGTCATAGACTGTACTGTCCTCTATATTCTCAGCGTGTATGAATGTCTTTCCTAGGCTTAATTTTTACTGTCTATGCTTTAGTGCATTTGTCAGGATTTAGCGGCGACTTCTCGGTCAGAATGTAATCCGCGGCTTCGTTTGTGGCAGGTCATAAAGGATGGTCTGTCTGCGAGAATCACAACTGGTCAACCACGAGACGTCACACTACATCTTCCACGGCCACCTCCATCCTCGCCCAGGGCATATGACTCCAGGGACGAGATACTACCAAGATCGTCTTCCGAGTTCACAGCGTTACTACAGGCTTCCAGACAATCCGTTCTCATGGGATGCAGGAAGAATTGCGACTTCTGCTGGACCAACCCACTGCAGGGACTCGACGATGAATTCACACCGGCAAGGGACAGAGAAGACAGAAAGCCTTGCCCAGAGAACAGTGAAGGGCTTCGAAAAGCCAAATCAAACGTTCTTGCTATAATCGGCATTTTGCGTGCGTGTGTAGTGTGTGTGTGTGTGTGTGCGCGCGCGCGCGCGCATGTGTATAAGTGTGTGCGTGTGTATGTGTTTCTAACATTTGCGTTGCCGAGATCCTGTATAAATCCATCTGTTTCAGCGTTGAATGACATGGTAGAAGAAATAGTTTCTTTCACTTTTTATTTTCCTTTCCTTAATATGGAATCGATTCAGATTTGGTGATAGCCCTGATGTGATCCCCCTGAATTCGGCTATGCTGTAAACAGAATGAACGAAAAAATATCGTGTGTCTTTGATACGAAATGATTATTCTACAATAATAATGAACAGCATTATGATGGATGGTAGATGTGCAGCTATGTGTATTAAGATGTTCATTTATGCACGGACGGGCGCGTTGGAGTGTGCGTGTACGTGTGCTTGTATGCAAGTTCTGGTTTGTATCTGTGTGTCTCTCTCTCTCTCTCTCTCTCTCTCTCTTGAGAGTGAGTGCGTGTATGTGTCCCATTACCTCGTGCCTTTTTGTCATAATTGCTTTTTTTCCGACCCCCCCCCCCTCTCTCTCTCTTCTCTCTTCTCTCTCTCTCTCTCTCTCTCTCTCTCTCTCTCTCGTAACTTTTTACTGCTGGAATGAAGCTGATTTGTGATCTGTAATATACTCCCCCTTCGCCCATGGTGATTAGGTTATCATGCTTTTTTTTGCCTTCTCCATTTGTGCTTTTTCATTTTCATCCTCATGCATTATAATTGTTTTGCATTTCCTCTGTATGTTTTGTTTGTTCGATAGTTCTCCGTTACAACGTGCTCTTTCCTGCACCCCACTGTTACCTCCCCCCCTCCCTCTCTCTCTCTCTTTGAATTTTTTTCTATATAAATCATTCATTTTCAGTAGCATAAACAATTTCGTGTTACGTGTTTCGCGTGGATAGGCTTGAGGCCTCGCATGAAAGTCACAAGTTTACGACTTCTCTCTCTCTCTCTCTCTCCTCTCTCTCTCTCTCTCTCTCTCTCTCTCTCTCTCTCCTGTACTCCTTCCGCTCCTACGTCTCTTTTTTTTTTTTTTTTTTTTTTTCAACCGCTTCTACATTTATTGCTTGACTTATTTTGCACTGTCGACCCTACTCGAGGCGAGGACTGGCTGTATAAAAGCACACCAGTGCAATCTTATATCCACGTAAATAATTCTCTCTCTCTCTCTCTCTCTCTCTCTCTCTCTTCTCTCTCTCTCTCTCCACCATACATACATATGCCATTTAGATGTCTTTCAGTAGTGTAATACGAGTTATTCTATGTTGGAGTGAAAAATCAAGGGTAAACGTAAGATGTTCTCCGTGCAGCCTGGTGTAAAATGCAATAATCTGAACAGTCGAACAACCGTTCTTACCTGCTTTCGTTCGGGATGCGTTTCTGTTTTGTTTTATCTTTTGGTGATATGATTTCCGCTATGAGTTCGTTGACCCTGAAACGCTTTCTATGTAGTTTGCTGGGTTATTTGATAACAAAGACTGAAAATTGAGTTGGTGTGTGTGTGCGTGTGTTTTAAGTCGGTCGTGTGTGTGCGTGTCAAAATCGGTATTTGTGCAAACTATTGTCACTTACACGCAGTTGAACTTTTTTCAGTTGCAGAATGTAGCTCAGTCGGTCAAACCGGGCATCTATGCAATGAATCGGGCCCCAAATTACAACAATCCATAGAAATATCTGAAAATCGTGTGCACTGCCATATAAATAGTCCTGGCGCGCACGGCCTTTAGAAAAACTGACGAAGACATGCGAACTAGCACTAGGTATAATGCAGGTCCCATAACATTGTTGCTCTAAAGGTTATTGGCCTTGATTAAAAACCGTTTTATGCATGTAGTGTTCTAAGCAATCGAGGACCTAAAAAGTAAGATTGTTTCACCCAGCGACCGACATCCCACCCTTAACACCAGGAGGGACGGGAAGGCTGCTAATGGACAATACAACTTTAATTCTTTATTCCATTTTCACGCAGATGAAGACACAAACATGTTCTCGGCACTCTAAAATGTCGTCAACATGTTGTGAACTATGTAGGCGCCATGCCCTCCCTTTCATTTTCAACCCACTCATGATCCCAAGGTAGAATGTGACGGAGAAGAGGAACCATTGAGGGAAAACATGATCCCAAGGTAGAATGTGACGGAGAAGAGGGACCATTGAGGGGAAAACATGATCCCAAGGTAGAATGTGACGGAGAAGAGGGACCATTGAGGGGAAAACATGGTCCCAAGGTAGAATGTGACAGAGAAGAGGGACCTTTGGGGGGGAAAACATGGTCCCAAGGTAGAATGTGACGGAGAAGAGGGACCATTGCGGGGAAAACATGATCCCAAGGTAGAATGTGACAAGAGGAACCATTGAGGGGAAAACATGATCCCAAGGTAGAAGGTGACGGAGAAGAGGACCATTGCGGGGAAAACATGATCCCAAGGTAGAATGTGACAAGAGGAGCCATTGAGGGGAAAACATGATCCCAAGGTAGAAGGTGACGGAGAAGGACCATTGCGGGGAAAACATGATCCCAAGGTAGAATGTGACGAGAGGGACCATTGAGGGGAAATCATGATCCCAAGGTAGGTGACAAGAGGAACCATTGAGGGGAAAACATGATCCCAAGGTAGAAGGTGACAAGAGGGACCATTGAGGGGAAAACATGATCCCAAGGTAGAAGGTGACGGAGAAGAGGACCATTGCGGGGAAAACATGATCCCAAGGTAGAAGGTGACAAGAGGGACCATTGAGGGGAAAACATGACCCCAAGGTAGAAGGTGACGGAGAAGAGGGACCATTGAGGGAAAACATGATCCCAAGGTAGAAGGTGACGGAGAAGAGGGACCATTGAGGGGAAAACATGATCCCAAGGTAGAATGTGACGGAGAAGAGGGACTATTGAGGGGGAAAGCATGGTCCCAAGGTAGAATGTGACAGAGAAGAGGGACCATTGCGGGGAAAACATGATCCCAAGGTAGAATGTGACAAGAGGAGCCATTGAGGGGAAAACATGATCCCAAGGTAGGTGACAAGAGGAACCATTGAGGGGAAAACATGATCCCAAGGTAGAAGGTGACAAGAGGGACCATTGAGGGGAAAACATGACCCAAGGTAGAAGGTGACGGAAGAGGACCATTGGGGGAAAACATGATCCCAAGGTAGAAGGTGACAAGAGGGACCATTGAGGGGAAAACATGACCCAAGGTAGAAGGTGACGGAGAAGAGGGACTATTGAGGGGAAAACATGATCCCAAGGTAGAATGTGACGGAGAAGAGGGACCATTGAGGGGAAAACATGATCCCAAGGTAGAATGTGACGGAGAAGAGGGACTATTGAGGGGAAAACATGATCCCAAGGTAGAATGTGACGGAGAAGAGGGACCATTGGGGGAAAACATGATCCCAAGGTAGAATGTGACAAGAGGAACCATTGAGGGGAAACATGATCCCAAGGTAGAAGGTGACAGAAGAGGACCATTGAGGGGAAAACATGATCCCAAGGTAGAAGTGACAAGAGGGACCATTGAGGGGAAAATCATGATCCCAAGGTAGAAGGTGACAAGAGGGACCATTGAGGGGAAAACATGATCCCAAGGTAGAAGGTGACAAGAGGGACCATTGAGGGGAAAACATGATCCCAAGGTAGAAGGTGACAAGAGGACCATTGCGGGGAAAACATGATCCCAAGGTAGAAGGTGACAAGAGGGACCATTGAGGGGAAAACATGATCCCAAGGTAGAAGGTGACAAGAGGGACCATTGAGGGGAAAACATGACCCCAAGGTAGAATGTGACGGAGAAGAGGGACCATTGAGGGGAAAACAACTGAGCGGCAAGTTACAGAGAAAGGAGTGAAGAAAAACGGGTCCACATCGCAGTCCAAACAGCATCGCGTGCGCTCGCGCGCGCGCACACACGCACACGCACGACCACACACGCACGTACACAAACACGCCGTGCACACGCACGCACACACACACACATACAAGCGCGCGCACGTTCGCACGCACGCGCGCACACACACACACGCGCACACACACACACACGCGCGCGCGCGCGCGCGTTTCTCTCCCATCAGCAGTTTTTGAATATTTTGATTATGAGGAGCAAAGTGTCTGCATACTGGTGCAAGTCAACTAACTTAAAAGAGCAACAAACCTTTTTTCTTCACTGTTAACACAGCAGTAGCTGCCTTCCCCACCTCACCATTCCCCCTTTCGCCCTCCACGCCTCCCCCCCCCCCCTCCCGTCCCCCTCTTTCCCATGTCCTCCCCTGCCCTATTCGACCCTTTCCCCACCAAGCCTACAATCTGCCATTTTAGATTGATGAACTGAAATCAGCTTTGCAAGTCTGCAATGATTCTGCTCCTGGCCTGGATGAGATTCACTATCAGCTCTTGAAACATCTCCCAGAAAGCTGTCTCCAGACCCTTCTGCAAGTCTTCAACCATATCTGGACCACAGGGTGTTTTCCGCAGTCCTGGCGGAAATCCCTCATACCTATACCCAAACCTAGAAAAGATCTTTCGAACCCATCAGATTACCGTCCGATGGCTTTGACAAGCTGTATCTGCAAACTGATGGAAAAAATGGTCAATGCTAGACTCGTGTGGAAACTTGAAACCGATGGCCTTCCGGCGAAAGAACAGTGTGGTTTCCGCAAACATCGTACTGTAGTGGACCATTTGATCCGTCTGGAATCTACACTTCGAAACGCCTTTATAAACAAACAACATGCAGTGGCTATTTTCTTTGACTTGGAGAAGGCCTACGATACCATCTGGGATACTTCATGATCTCCATGATCTTGGTTTTCGGGGTCATCTTCCACTTTTTATTCAAAATTTTTTGGCAGAACGACAGTTTCAGGTTCGGGTTGGCACCACTGTCTAATGTTCATGAGCAGGAGTTGGGTGTTCCACAAGGGCGCACACTGTCTCCTGCCCTCTTTAGCATTAAAATCAACAACGTTGTTAAGTCGGTTCAACAGGGTTCTGACTGCTCATTGTCGATGATTTTGCCGTCTATGTAACTGGAAGCTTGTACCTGAGTGTTTAGCGCAGGCTCCAGCTTTGTGTGGATAAAGCTCATCAGTGGGCGGAAGAAAACGGCTTCACCTTTTCTGCTACTAAGTCTCAGTGCATTCACTTCCATAATTTTCGTCATTTTTTTTTTGCAGATCCTGAAATCCAAATAATAGGGAAATCTCCCATTCCAGCTGTCAAAGAGGCCAAATTTCTAGGAGTTATTTTTGACCAAAAACTCGACTTTCTTAGCCACATTGAAAACCTAAAAACTTCTTGCCAGAAAGCTCTGAACATTCTGCGGGTCGTAGCACACACTGACTGGGGCGCTGATAAGAAAACTTTGCTGCACCTCTACAGAGCCTTGGTCCGTTCCAAACTGGACTATGGTTGTCCTGTGTGCGGCTCTGCAAGACCCTCTTACCTAAAACTCTTGGACCCTATCCACCATCAAGGGCTTCGTCTGTCTTGGAGCATTCCGCACCACCCCTGTGTACAGCCTGTACGCAGAGGCAGGTGAACCCTAACTATCCAACCGCAGGCTGAAACTATGAACTACTGTCTGAGATTGTTCTCTGAACCAGAAAACCCTGCCTATGACTGTGTCTTTAACCCTCAGTTTCAAAGTAAATTCGAAAAAATCCCAACTGTATTCCGACGTTTGGTCCTTGTATGCAGCCTCATGCGCAGAATGCAGATGTTGATCTGGGAGTTCTGTCTGATTTCTCCAAGTTTCCAGATAAGCCTCCGTGGACCTTTTCCACACCAGAAATTCGTTTTGACCTTGCAGCTTTTCGCAAAGAATCTGCCAGCTCTCTGACATACACGGCATTGTTTGCCGATCTCTGTTCGAAATTCCCATCCTGTCAGAAAATATTCACTGACGGCTCCAAGTCTGAAGACGGAGTGGCCTGTGCAGCCTATTGCCCTGGTGCTCCTTCTCAAATATTGTTAGAACATATTCCTTCAGATGCTTCTGTTTACTCTGCTGAACTTACAGCTCTGGTTTTAGCATTGAAAATAATCTCTCAATCCACAAACAAGAACTTTCTGATTTTGTCTGATTCGCTGTCAGCTTTGGAGGCCATAGCTGGCCGTAACCTCCATCATCCTGAACTAATAACACTTTTTAAATTTTGTTACCATGTTGAAAGCGGAGCGTCACAACGTTGTTCTGGCTTGGGTTCCTGGTCATGTTGGCGTTGGAGGGAATGGAATGGCTGATCGTTTGGCCAAGAATGCCACAACAGGGAAACTAACATATCTGTCCCGTACACAGATAAAAAACCAAAAGTTATTGATTATGTCAGAGACTTCTGGCAGGAGGATTGGAATACACAGACAGATAACAAACTCTTTCAGATCCGTCCAAACCTAAAAGAGTTCCCCTCATACAGCTCTGGTGGTCGCAAAGAAGAAACGGTTCTATGCCGGCTGCATACCGGCCATTCGTATTTTACTCATTCAAACCTTCTAACCGGTGAAGAAGCTCTGTGGTGCATTCCATGTCATGTACCACTCACAATGAAACATTCTTTTAGAGTGTTGGGACTTGCATGATGTGAGACAAAAACATTTTACAGCCGATTCCATGAAAACCTTGTTCAGAGATGTTCCACCTGATGCGATCTTTGAATTCTTGAAAGATATTAACATTTTTCATCAGATCTGAGATTTTAGAAGATGTATTTTAAAGAGTTGTGTGAATGAATGACTTGAGTTGATTTTAACGTGGTGACAGCCCTGATATGGCCCTTTGCGGTCGGCTGGGCTATAAGCAACATTACCTTACCTTACCCCACCATTTCCTAAAAGTCCCTCTCTTCCGTCCCACCCTCCTCTCCACTCCCCTGTCTCTTCTGCCCAGCCCCTCCCCCAGTTCTCCCCTTCCTCATCCCCCTTCTTTTGTTCTTGTCTCCCCCTCCTCACCTATATGCTCTCCACCGCATGTCTACCACAAAGTGATTCAATCTTGATACGTCCGGCATGGCGAAGAGCTTGTCAAATTTGGAATCAAATGCCCCCCCCCACCCCCCCCACCCCCCTTGTGCCCTGTTCTCCTTTCCGCTTTCTATTCTCCCAAGGACAAGGAGAAATACGGGGTGTACTTTCCATAGGAGCAGGGCTGCTTGGTACTCCACGAACTGGCTAAGACTAGCGTCTGGCCCGTGCGTAGGTCCAGCGTCATTTTCTGCTCTTTCTGTGATGTTATTTTCCATTTTTCTTCTTGCTGAGACACTCCTGTAAACGTTCAGTATGTGTGAGTAAGCACGCGCTCGCACGCACGCACGCACACACACACACACACACACACACACACACACACACACACACACACACACACGCACACACACATACCACCACTACCACCACCACCATAATAGGACTAATGATAGGAGGAGAGCATAGACCACCACCAACGTGAAACGTTATCTTGGATCTGCTCTTCTGATCTGGAACTGCAGCAAAATGTACAGGAGAAGATAATACGTTGACTGTAAAACGGGACAAAAACAAACGAGAATCCGTCGACAGGCTTTCCACTTCATTTTCTCTTATTGTAGCTTGACTCCTGTGAGCTATGAGCAAGCCAGTCAATTTGCGAGTGAAAAGAAAAATACACTGTGCTGTCTTCCCAGGGAAGTAATAGTAGATGCAGACCCCAACTCCCCACTCTCTCTCTCTCTCTCTTTGACACGTATGTAGCCTAAATACTCGGCGAGTTTCTCTCTCTCTCTCTCTCCCCTCTCTCTCTCTCTTGGCACGCGCGCGCGCGCACACACATACACACAGACACACACACATACACACACTCGCTCACTCACTCACTCACACATACTCATTGTGTATCCCCCCCCCCCCCCCTTTTTTTTTTTCTTTCCATTTTATAAGTACTGCCGTCAATGCTCATTTGTTTAATTGTTCCTTTCGGTGTGAGTGGTAAATGCAACAGAGCGACAGTGACAACGCACCAAACATTAGAACATGAACAAACCCAGACGCCACGTATCAAACTCGGAAGGAAAAAAAAAAAAAACTAAAACAGCAAGCGAATGTCCATCGGTAATGTAACACAAAGACAATGCATGGTGTGTGAGGCTTTAGAGAGAGAGAGAGAAAAGAAAATATGGGTGGGGGGGGGGGGGGGGGGGGGAGAATGAAGGCCCTACTGTAGAAAAGGCCGTCTTTACCCCCACCCCCCCCACCCCCCACCCCCCCAAAAAAAAATAAAATAAAAAAGAAAAGAAAGATACAAAAACAAAAGACAACAAAACAAAACAAAACAAAAAGCAAAGGTGGAGGGAAAAAGAAAAAAAAATGCAGACTGACAAAGTTAATTCCCATGTTTCGAACATGATATGAGAAGAAAAAACAATCAACGTTAATGTCACTATAAAGTTTTTAACTCAGCAGGAAAATGGAAAATATATCATTTTGTATATAGTTATGAATTTGTGCGTAGTACCTGCACAGTGTTCATGTTCAGTAAGAAAAAAATCCTATTCTTGATCAACGTACTCTGTTCCCGCCTTTGATTCAGAAGTGCTCCATAAATTCAGCGAGTAACCACTTGGGCCACAACTTTGAACCGAGTCTCTGAGTGGAAACATCGGTTCTGTAATTTGACCTCTTGCAGACATACATATATTCAGACAAACAAACTCGCTGAACTTCCTGGCGGAGAGTACTCCGGAAATCGCAGACACCGGCCAAGCACGAACGGATCCCGGATTTACCTTTTGATCTGGATCCGCGCATAATATTGACGGAGTTCATTCTTGGCTCGCATTCCGTATTGCCGCCTAGTCTGGCTGACATCGGTTCCGACGTCTTTGCGTCATCTCGCGGACAGACGGACAAACATGTCAACAGACGCGATTGAGCCAAAGATAGCGCAGTCGGTGATCCCCGCTCCTCAACAACACTCGCACCCCAAGTTAGATCGGCCACTCCCGCCGATAAGACAGCGGCAGACGCGAGGGAAGAAAGCACTTTGACCTCGATAGGCGTGGGGGGGGGGGGGGGGGGGGGGGGGGGGGGGGGGGGGGGGAATCGGTGACACAGTTCAGTTTCATCTCGGTGAATGGCGGTTGAAATGAGTCATGTCGTCTGCACAGAGCAACCATCCCATAAAAATCGTTACTGGTCATGAGTGACCTGTGGAATGTGGAAATAAGACTGTCGCATTTTGTTTCAGTCAGGAAGCGGTAGAACGGCGATGCCCAGATGTAAAAGCTGAAACCATGATTATTATACCACAGAACATAAATCACCACGTAAGGTGTTGACCAGTCGCCAGTGGTGTGTGCACCCGACACAGAGGGGCAGGGGGGGGGGGAGGGGGGGGGGGGAGAATTGTGTATTCACAGAAAGGCATGAAGGGTGTTTGATGGAAAGCAACCAATCCACAGTACAATAAACATAACAAGACAAACAAAATGGTGTTATTCCATGCTCTCTTGAATGAAAGGCCTTGTATAAGTATATTGATCTTTTTCGTCTGTAAGTACACTGATCATTTTTTTAGGACAAAATTTACTATGCAGTGACATCAAACGGTTCGGTTTGAAAGCGTAAGGGTTTCCATAGAATTTTGCTGGTATCAGCTTTTTTTTTTTTTTTTTTTTTTAAAGATTAAACAAAACAGAATTACATAATACAAAGTGCGATTCACCTTCACTTTTTACACACACACACACACACACACACACACACACACACACACACACATACACACACACACACACACACACACACACACACACACACACACACACACAGAGAAAAAGGCGCTCTTCCATCCATGATACGACGTAACAGATTAGTCATTTCATGGGGATAGTCGCAAATCGACTCTGCGCAGAAAAAACATCAAAATATCGACATTTTATGAGTAATCTAGCGAACAGTAACATTGTATACCTGTGTCGGTGGGAGAGTCGTCGCCCCACAACCTGTGAAAGGCCTCGGTGACGCGTGACGTCACCGAGTTCGAAACGCCCTCTCATCCTGTCGCAAGCGTCATGTCCGCCTCTCGCAGATCTTATTGACCGCCCTGTCCTTCACGCAGAGGCGTGTGGGTGGTGGGAGCGAGGTGGAGGAAGGGAGAGGCACGTGAGGGGGGACGGGGGGGAGGGATAAATCTGTTGAGTAGTATGATAATGTGACATTTAATGCTTAAGGTCCGCACCCACCAAACAAAACGTGGCAGACGACAATAGACAAGAGTGTGGGAAGCAGCAGGATACATCTTATAGTTTTACACGCAGCTGTATTGAGGAAATTATTGAACGAAGATTGGGTCCGTGAATCTAGATCGGAAACTAATAACGAACCATAGTTTCTCCCGTATTAACTGAAACTACGATCCTATTCGCTGGATTACGACGAACTGAAAACTGATTCTTAATTAACTCAAGTTCGAACGATCGTTTCTCAAGGGAGGGAATAGAACCTACAAAATACTCTCCGCTGTTATTCGTCTGAGATACATTGCTAGTCCTATTGAGCTTGAAACTTGTTTTGATTTGGCTGTGAAGTCGATTTCAGTGATCTCTTTATCCAAAATCTAACTTCTTTATTTCCAAAGCATTGTGAACGTGACTATTTCGGTCATACCGAATAAAAATGGCCAATTACGATTCGAAATTGAAAATTTAGGTCAACCAACCACAAACTGACTCGAGACACAGGAGAGTGTCACTAATTGACTACGGGAGGGTTTCCATAAGGTCGCTTCTCTGGAAAGATACTTCCCATTAGCGTAAATCTACACAATTCCCATAACATACTGAACGATCCCTATCTTCTCGCAAACGCAAGACTCGGTGACATAGAAACGATGACTTTTGTCATATCTTTAGATGCGACTTTTTTTTTTTTTTTTTTTTTTTAGCAATTGTAGAAAGTAGGCGGTGAAACCGTACCTAAACCAACACCCCAAAGTTCATTAGTTCTACGGTTGTTTTCTTTCTTTCTTTTTATTTCTAAAGTTGTTGAATTGGTAAGATTTGTCTCGACGATTACGAAGGGCTACGGAAACATCGTGAATACAATATTGTATTTCGGTAAGAGCATCTAACTGCTGTTGTATGACTACTGTTGTATATGATCAATATGATACAGTTGGTCCGGATTCGCTAAACAGATCCGCACCAAACTTGAGTGTGTTCGTTTTTTTTTTTCAATTCCTGTTGTTCTATTTTTCTGGGTTTTTTTTTTTCTTCCTTCCGACCCCCTCCCCCTCCTTTTTTTTTTTTTTTTTTTTCCTTAGCCTGTTTTAATCTCAGTCAGACATTGCAAAATATTTACACCATTCGTCAATTTCACTGGTATCTAGGTTTGTTGTTGTTTAATGTCTATGGGTTTAGTCTTTGCAAGTGCTCACAGGTGTCCGAGCTTCTGTTGTGTTCTGTTGGTAGAGAGAGGATACATTCATCTACCAAGTTATTTCTTTTTTTTTTTTTTTTCTTTTGCTTTGTCCATAGCGTTTGAATGTTTTTGTCTTGGTTTGTCTTTGTTCAAAACGAGTTTCTAGGTACTTTTTTTTCTTATTCTTAGGCTATAAGCTGATTTATCGACAATAATGGGAGTTCATGAATGTAGGGATATGTGCGTGTGTGTTCTGGCCAACGTTTTCTCTCTCTATCCGCTGTAGTCAAAACGTGTGAGGCAGTCTCTGAGTTGTAATGTTGACGTACAGGCAATAACATAAACGGACACAGACGATAACAAAACCTCCTTGACGGAGGCCGTAAACAGCAAAGACAACAACAACAACAACTGATGCCTGCCTTCCCGGATGGGGGTGCGGGTGGGAGTAGGGGGCTGGGAGGGGTGGTGGGGGCGATAAGGGAGATATAACCAAAATCTGCGAGATTTATTTCTTCGAGTACACGGATTTCTCGAGCACTGTACGACATTGAGTAAGTCAGTGTAATAAAGGCACACACTGACGGTGCTTACACACGTGTACGCATGCACGCACACGCACGCAAACACACACACACACCCACACCCACACACACACACACACACACACACACACACACACACACACAATATATACACACACACACGCCCGCATGCCGCACGCGCGCGCGCGCGCGCGCGCCCACCCACCCACCTACCCCCCCCCCCCCCTCCCCCCCCCCCCCCACCCCCACACCATGAACACACACACATGAACACATTAACACAAAAACAGTGTCACACAGGTTCGAATTCGAACGTGAACTTTTATTCGCCGCGCGCAATACACACACACACACACACACACACACACACACACACACACACACACACACACACACACACACACACGAACACACACACACACACGGCGCGCATACATACACACGCGCGCACTCGGCCGCTTTTGATGTCCGCTTCCGGAGGTCAGACCGGACCGCACAAATGTCAGTCTTGATCCACTATTAACCCACGTGATAAAAACAATCAGCTGAATTTGCTGTAAGTGGGAGTCAGGTTCGACTAACTGGTCAGCATTAATTTTGTTCCAGCCGATGCTTTTTCAAAGGAGTATCCTTCCAAACTCTCTCCCGCCCCCCCCCCCCCCCTCCCCTTCTCTTTACATACCCCCCCCCCTCACCCCTCCCGCTACCTCTAGCCATCTCTTGTTGACCTCGTTTTGGGGAAAACATAATTATTTGTGATAATTGATTGATGAGCAGCGTACGGAGAGAGGAAAAAATCGTAGACACGCTTAATCAGGGAATGTCGTAGGCACTCTGCAGATTATGCAATCCGCTTCCCTCCCACCCCCACCCACCCCTCCTCTGCACACAGCAGATTATGCAACCCACTTCCCTCTTACCCCCCCCCCTCCCCCCTCCTCTGCACACAGCAGATCTTGTTGCCCGCTTCCCTCCCACCCAACCCCCGCCTCTTCGCACACACATGCACATCTTCACCCTTCTTCCCCTTCGTCTTCCATCTCTTCTATTTACCGCAATTCATTATCCGCCATATTCCTTCCCCTCCCCACTCCCACAGGGAGACAGACAGGCAGACGCACGGACGGAGAGAGAGAGAGAGGAGAGAGAGAGAGAGAGAAGAGAGAGAGAGAGAGAGAGAGAGAGAGAGAGAGAGGATCGATTCCCGGTGTTGGAAGAAGTGAATAAAGGGAAACTACTGAGTATACGTGTGGGGTTTAAAAACGTATCGGAGTTGTTTTCCTTTACGGCACGCTTGATTCCTTTTCATGGCGAGGGGGAAAAAAAAACAGCAGGGAAGAAAGGAAGCAAAAAAGGTGGGAAGGAAAAAAAAAAAAAAGAAAACAAGGAAGGAAGGAGGAAGAAGAAGAGAAAGAAGACAGCATTACATTTTATCTGTCGTTCCCTCCTTGTTTCACTGTTTGTCTTTTTGCCTTTGTTGGTGAATGTGTATCTGAGTGTATGCGTGCGTCTGTAGTGCGTGTGCCCTTGCGTCTGCCGATGTGTGTGCGTGCGTGTGTGTGTGTGTGTGTGTGTGTGTGTGTGTGTGTGTGTGTGTGTGTGTGTGTGTGTGTGTGCGTGCGTGCGTGTGTGCGCGCGCGCGTGTGTGTGCATGTGTGTTGGAGATTATCTTAGAACGCTTCAGACTACTGATAGCTTGGAAATGAAATGAGGCAGGGAACAGCAAACAACAAACAGTAAACAAGTGGGGTAACCTTTGCTCCCATAAGAAAACCTAACACAGAGTAACTTTTATTCAAGACTGGCACAGCCTTTTAGACCTGAATAAAGTCAGACAAATACATAGACGAACAATCTAATAATAGTGGGGGAAAAACAAGCGCAGGCCAACAACTCAACTGTCTTCATAGTAATGACTTGTCAAAGATTTGGACTTAAGGAGGGTGGGTGGGGGGGGGGGGGGGGGGGGGGAGAGGGGGGGAGGTTGAAGATGGAGAAACTGGGAACATGAAATTAAGAAGATATATTACAGATAATGAAAACTCTTCACTAGCTGCATAAGGGAACCATCGTAATCCCTTTTGAAGGCAGATATATTTGTATATGAAAGGCCTCGGAGCAGGCAATACAAATATATCTGCCTTCAAAAGGGATTACGCTGGTTTCCTTATGCAGCTAGTGAAGGGTTTCCATATCTGTAATATATCTTCTTAATTTCATGTTCCCAGTTTCTCCATCTTCAACCTCCCCCCCCCCCCCCCCCCCCCCGCCTCCACCCACCCTCCTTAATTAAGTCCAAATCTTTGACAAGTCATTACTATGAAGACAGTTGAGTTGTTGGCCTGCGCTTGTTTTTTTCCCCCACTATTATTAGATTGTTCGTCTATGTATTTGTCTGACTTTATTCAGGTCTAAAAGGCTGTGCCAGTCTTGAATAAAAGTTACTCTGTGTTAGGTTTTCTTATGGGAGCAAAGGTTACCCCACTTGTTTACTACTGATAGCTTGTTTCATATCTGATGCACTCAATCCTCCTACTTTTACGCTCTTATACCATATGCAAACTGCGCTGTTTTTTCGTCCCTAGTTACTAAGTGCATTACCTTTCATGTATATGTTCCCTCAGTTTATAATCCTAGGTACTTTGGCACAAAGCAAGAATGAGTAAGGCGAAGCGGGATCTCCGTGGCGACATTCTCTCTGCCGTCGGCCAGGCTGAACAATGTCCGTTCACAGTAATAGTGGATTTGATATTGTGAATGATATAGACAGCCATCAACACAATGCTAGACTAAATGCAAATGCATTCAAGACTTTCATCATCAAGAAATTCAAATTCATAGAATCGAAAGCGTTTTCGGAATCATTGCAGATTTGTCAGTCAGGTTAATTGTCGTTCAGGTCAAGCAGAAGAGCATAACATAGTCTTATATTATCTCCAATACACTGATTTGTCAAAAAGCTTGTTTGAATTCGATTTCATTTATGATTACAAGAACAAGCCTATTTGCCATGGAGAGGAGAGAGAGGTGGGGGGAGGAGAGTAGGGGAGGGGGGGGGGGGGGCGGGGCTCGATTTCGTGAACTACACTTAATAGAGGAGTAGGTCTCCAGTTTGTTTCTTATTCCTTTAGTTTGTTTCGTTTTGGAAAACACATAATTATCTATTCCTTCTTTCTGAGTTGAGGATAATTCATCGGATCTAAATCCTGCATTTGATGTTTGAACGACGAAGTCCTCCAGTGATATTCAAAACACGTTAAAAAATTCTGTTGCTGAGCCACCCGAACCAGGATCGGTATTATGTTTCAAGTTATCTAGTGCATATGTTGCGTTCTCTAAAGTGTTTTCTTCTTCGATTCCTTTTGCAGCTTCATCGGCTAGGGCTGGTGTTTATTCTTCTTCTGTATCAGGGACTTCACAGGCACAGGGACGTCACATTTCTCCTTTCATATAAGTTTTCACCAAACCTTTTCACTTCATTGCTTTATCATTTTGATCATGAACGAACTTATGATTAAATCACTCGCTGCATTCGGGGCAGACACACGGGAAATAAGACAGAAGCAGATTAGTCACTATTACGATGGGAAAATATACATTTTTGGAACGTTGGGGTAATCAGCCTCACTGAGTTGACGGTCCAGTCGATCTATATTTGTGTTTTGCTCAGATAGTTAACATCATACACACACTTGTGCAAGTCTGTCCAGAGATTCTGTTGTTGCTGTTGTTGTCGATGATTGTTGTTCTGCTTTTTAGAGTTTCTGATTTGATTGTTAGGAGAATATTTGTAACATTGCTCTTGTGGACAGAAAGAGGAATGTGCGTTAACTTACGATTCTCTTTACGTAATGATGACATCAAGCTGTTAGATTGTACTCCTCTCTCTCTCTCTCTCTCTCTCTCTCTCTCTCTCTCTCTCTTGTCTGTCTCTCTTTCTCTCTGTCTGTCTCTCTCTGTCTGTCTGTCTCTCTGTCTGTCTGCCTCTCTCTCTGTCTCTTTCTGCCACACTCTCTGTCTCTGTCTCCCTCTCTCTGCGTCTCTCTGTCTCTCTGTGTGGTGGAATATTGGGACTAATCTATGGCACCACATCTAGCGAGCCTTAATATATTTAAAACGTCATTTTTACTTTAGTTCCGTGGCACTGCGATATTGACGCATATAATATGACGTGAAGATTTAAAAAAAAAAAAAAAAAAAGGCAGAATGACGTAAGGAACTACTCTGAGATGGATTTTTGTCAGTTGACTTTGCCAACCAGAGAATAGTTGGAGTCCTTAGTCTTTCAGAGAGAAAGAAAGGATTTTTGGTCAGCTGAGCTTATGTTGGCTGGTTTTGGATTCAACAGTGCTGTTGAAGTGTGCCACAGAAATAAGAACGGGAATGAAAACACGGGAAACCCTTGGATTGGTCCTACAACTTCTGTTGAGTTTCTATCGAAAACCGTTCATCAAAACGGAAGTGGTAACCATGTAAACAAAACAAGGGAAATAACTTAATCATAAACCGAACAAGGGAAGTCACTCGCTCGTAAGAATGATATGCTGCATTACCCCCTTCCCAGTGGAGTACAACTACGTGGCGAATTGTCAAAGAATGAAGGGGAATGAATGTCAACGAAGTCTTGCTGGTCAACGTGAAATGCGACCAGAGCGGGTCGAGGTTTCTGAACAGTGTGTAACAGGGGATGATGACGACACAGTCTTTAACTCTTCAGAGGATAACTGCCGCAGTGATGGTGGTGATGCCTCAGCAAATGAACCCAGTCTTTTTGTCATCTGAAGATGTTAGTGGCGTGACAAAAGCAGCTTTGAGTCGGTCGATTGAGACCTTCTCTGAGCGTCCCTTGGTGTCCAGGGTGAAAAAATTGTCACTGATGTTAATGATGCTGTAAGGGCCATCATAAGGTCCCTGAAGTGGATGCCGATGCGAGTCGATTCGGACATAGACATGACCTATTGAAGTCAGGTTTGAGGGCACATATGTAGTTTGTTGTCCATGGAACTTTGATCCTGGAGGTTGTACTGAGCGCATGGTGTGTTGAAGATTTTTGAGAAATGTCGAGTCCGGTTCAACAGTCCATGCATCAAGTGGCTGAAGGAATTCATCAGGAAGACGAACCATAAACAAGCTCAGCTGGGGAAAAACCAGGGTCCACTCGCCAAGAAGAACAAATTCCCAACAAATCCATGGGCAGCTCTACAACCCAGTCAGGGCCAGTAGTGTGTGCTTTGAGTGCTGCCTTGAGCTGACGATGGAAGCGCTCAACCATGCCATTGGCCTGAGGGTGATAGGCTGTGGTTGTGTGTGTCTCAATGCCCAAGAGCTTGTTACACTCAGTCCACAGAGTTGAGGTGAACTGTTTGCCGCGGTTTGAAGTAATGTCTTCTGGAACCTGGAATTCCAGTGATGCATGAGAGCTTCAGCACAGGTAGAAGCATGAGCTTTTGGTAGAGGAATGGCCTCTGGCTATCTGGTGAAACGGTCTATGATGGTGAAAAGATACGTCATGCCCTGGCTGGTTGGCAGAGGCCCAACAAGATCGACATGAAGACTGCAGAATCCGGCTTTTGGTAGTGGACGTTCTACCAGTGGTGCTTTTGTGTGTTGATGAATTTTGGAGGCTTGGCAGGCATGACATTCTTTGCACCACTTGCGTATGTCACACTTCATACCATGCCACACGAAACGTTGGCTGATGGCTCGTTGAGTGGGACGTGCACCTGCAGATGATAGTTCATGATTATGATTAAAAAAAATTCGACGAGTCCAGGAATTTGGCAGCACTTGTCTCTGGACACCAGTGGATGTATCACAGAGAAAGGTCGATGTCCCAAGTTGGATGTCTTGTGGCTGGAGGCCAGTGGATGTATCACAGAGAAAGGTCGATGTCCCAAGTTGGATGTCTTGTAACTGGAGGCCAGTGGTAGGTGTGCGACAGGCTTCCATCTCGCCGGACTGAACTTGGTCTTGAGCAAGGCAGCTGAAATCACCCACAGAGGAGATGGAGTGTTCTTCTGAAATAGAGATGGTGCTGAAACGTGAAAGGGCATCCACTACCACATTGAATTTGCCCTGGATGTACTGGATGTCAGTGGTGAACTCGGCAATGTAGGAAAGATGTCTTGACTGCCGAGGGCAGCGGTCAGTTTGACTCTTGAGAGCTGACACCAAGGGTTTGTGATCCGTGTACAGTGTAAAAGGTCGTCCCTCCAAAAAGTGTCTGAAGTGTTTGATGGCAGTGTAGGCCGCAAGAAGTTCGCGATCTAAGGCACTGTACTTCTTTTCCATTTCTGTAAGTTTCCTGGAAAAAAGCGAGAGGTACCCGGGACTGTCCTTATCGTTGTTCAAGTTGAGCACTTACAGCAGTGTTGGATGCATCGACCGTGAGGCTTGTTGGTGTGTCTGTTTTAGGATGATGTAGCAGTACTGCTTCATGGAGTGCTTCCTTGGCTTTTTCAAATGCAGTTTGGCAATCTGCAGACCACTCAACAGTTTGTCCTTTACCGCTCTGCGTGGGCATGAAGTGGGGCCGGGATGTCCGCAACATGTGAGATGAAACGATGACAGTAATTCATCATCCCCATCAACCGTTGCAGGCTGGTGCGGTTGGCAGGTTCAGTGCAGTCACGGAGGGCAGCTAGCTGGTTAAGGAGGGGACGTTTTCCTGAGCAGTGGCACGACGTCCAAGGACATCCAAATCACAGGCACCAAAGACACACTTGCCTTTGTTGATGACCAGTCCACTGGCCGAAAGGAGTTTGAAAAGCTGTTGTAGATGCTCAAGGTGTTCTTCATGTGAGTGACTGGCAACTAGGATGTCATCAACATAGACAAAAGTGAAGAGAATGTCCTGCAGAATGCCATCCATGAGACGTTGGAAGGCCTGGGCTGCGTTCTTGAGGCTGAAAGGCATGCGGAGAAGCTCCCAGAGACCGAAGGGTGTGATGATGGCAGTCTTGGCAATAGACGATGGTGCCACAGGAATCTGATGATAGCCTCTGACCAAATCAATCTTGGAGAAGATGATGCATCCTGCCAGATGATTGTTGAAATCTTGAATGTGAGGCAAGGGGTATCGATGGTCCTTCGTAGCAGCGTTGAGGTGTCTGTAGTCACCGCAGGGTCGCCACTGGCCACTTGACCTGGGAACCACATGTAGGGGTGAAGGCCAAGGTGAGTCGGACTGACGAACAATACCCATCTGTTCCATTTTCAGGAATTCAGCTTTGGCAGCTGTGAATTTTTCTGGACTTAAGTGTCAGGCACGAGCATGAACTGGTGGACTATTTGTGATGAGACGATGCTCAGCACCATGTTTGTTGATGGTGGAATTAAAATGTGGTGTAAGCAACTCTGGAACTTGTTGAAGAAGATCAGAGTACGTGTTGTGTGGAAGAAGTGATAGGCCAGCCACAATCAAAGATGCACCTGTGCTTTTGATGAATGCAGAAGCATTGTCAAGGGATAGTAGGCGTTTGCCCTTGAGCTCAACGATAAGTGAGTGAGCGATGAAGAAATCTGCACCAAGGATGGGACGGGTGACATCAGCAAGACAGAATTCGTGCGGACAGAGTTTCCTTGAACTGAGTTCCAAAGTGATATTGCGTTTGTCCCAGGTTTTGATCGAAGTTCCGTTGGAGACACAAAGGGATGAAGAGGGTGGCTTAGTCTTGTGATCTTGTATAGAGGCAGGATACGCTGACACATCAGCACCAGTGTCGATCAAGTAGGACTGGCCGGTGCGGCGATTTACGACAGAGAACGTGTTGGAGTTTGACATGCCAGCCGCTACCACTTTCAGCGGCCGGTTTTGCCGTTTCCCGTTGATGATGTGTCATGTTTCAGAAGTGATGCCAACTTGCAGCCTGGCTGGCAGCGACGTGCATCTGGTCCAAGTTTCAGATGGTAGAAACAGAGGACTGTGTTGTAAAAGGCGAAGCTGGATTTGAGTTGCCTTGTTGTGGCAAGTGGGAGTGTTGCTGTGATCTTTTTGTGGCAGAGACGGCTCCACAGAAGAGCTCACGGCTCCACCATGTGTGTCAGGTGGAACTGTTGAAAGGTGCTGGACACCTGCAGTGCGTTTTTCCCAGATACGGTCTGCAGTTTCGGCAAGCTCCTCCATGTCAGCAAAGCTATGTCCTGCGAGGATGCTTCGGATGTCTGCTGGAAGATTTGACATCAGCAATGCGCACTTTAATGTCTGTGGGTCATTATTAAGTTCATTGATCTTGTGCATGAGGGCTGTAGGTCGTTTGTCACCAAGACCATTCAGATTGAGAAGTTCAGCATCTTTCTGGCCTGGGATTTTCCAAATGTCTTGATGAGAGCACTTTTTGAAGTGTCATATTTATTCATAGCTGGTGGATTGGTGAGAATAGACTGCACTTCATCTGCAGTGCTGATGTCGAGTGAACTGGCGACACAGTCATACTTAGTTTGGTCTTGAATGATGCCTTTGATTCCAAACTGAGCTTCAACCCTCGCGAACCACACTTTTGGAGATTTAATCCAAAATT
The DNA here is from genome assembly GCA_033310375.1 of Conus canariensis. Lineage (NCBI taxonomy): Eukaryota > Metazoa > Mollusca > Gastropoda > Neogastropoda > Conidae > Conus > Conus canariensis. Next base: position 47,331,749 of record CM065730.1, read on the forward strand.
CTGGAAGCTTTACAGACACTGCATTGACTTCGCCATCAGATCGACTTGAGATAGCTTGCATTTGCGTCAACAAGTTTGTAAGAACTCATGCTTCAGCAGATTTCTTGTGCCATTTCTAGCGTTGTTCGGCGTCGGGGTCACCAGTGAAGTGTTCCACAGAAATAAGAACGTGAATGAAAGGTCCCATAATTTCTATTGAGTTTCTATCGAAACCCGTTCATCAAAACGGAAGTGGTAATCATGTAAACAAAGCATGGGAAATAACTTAATCATAAACAAAACAAGGAAAGTCACTCGCTCTTAAGAGTGAGACGCTGCACTGTGACAAGCTGCGGTGGAATGCATAAGGCTGTGTTAAGCCGTGTAAGGTGCATCAGGCTGTGTCAAGCTGTTTGAATCGTATTGAGCTGCGCCAAGCTGTCTTGATGTTGCATGAAGCTGTGGCAAGTTGTATTGAATCACATCAAGCAATGTTAGGTTGTGATGGATTCTAGGAAGCTGTTTGAGCTGTATTGAGTAATGCAGATTTACAACAAGCTGAACGAAGCTGTGTTGAGTTGTGCGACGCTCTACTGCAACTAGCCGTGGCGAGTTGCGTTGGACTGCTTCTAAATGCGTTGAGTTATGTGAGCTGAAGGATCTGTACTGGGCAGCATTGAACTGTTTCAAGCTGACAAGCTCGTTGTTGAACTGTTTCGGAAAGTGTTATAGCATCAAGTTGCACAACGGAGTTGTGAAGGATTGCATCTGGTTGTGCCGAGCTGTGTCACACTGATACGAAGTTGTGTGGTGCAATAACGAACTACTTCAAGCTGTGGTGGACGGTGTTGAACTGTTCCCAGCTGAACTGTATACTCAAGCTGTATGTTGGACTGGACGGAGTCTGCTGCTGTGCTGTGGCCTAACTGAAGTTGCTGCTGTACTGTGAACTATCCGAAGTTACTGCCGTACTGTGAACTATCCGAAGTTATTGCCGTGCTGTGAACGGTACGGAGCCGCTGCTGTGCTGTGAAGTATACATAGCTGCTGCCGTGTTGCGGATTATACGCAGTTGCTGCCGTGCTGTGGATTATACGCAGTTGCTGCCGTGCTGTGGATTATACGCAGTTGCTGCCGTGCTGTGGATTATACAGTTGCTGCCGTGCTGTGGATTATACGCAGTTGCTGCCGTGCTGTGGATTATACGCAGTTGCTGCCGTGCTGTGGATTATAACGGAGCTGCTGCCGTGCTGTGGATTATAGTACACAAGAGCTGTATGGTGGACTAACTGGAGTATATACTGCTACGCTGTTGCAGGAGTTTTCGTCCATTCTCAAAACAAACAAACAAACTTGAGGACATTGGAGTGTTATGACAATGACTGTATATTGGACATGCATGCAGGTGGATATTGATTAATTTTGATGGGAACGTGTTTTATGGAGTGAAAAGTTCCAGATTGTATGTCCCTAGCATGCGGAACGAGATCCCAGAGGTTCAATAATAATTGTTCTTGTTGTACATCAAAGTGTTTTGCAGTCCATCCTGGGATGATTGCTCCGTCTGTTGTGAGTTTTGTTTGTCAACCCCATAATCCGGTGACACTCTGTCTCTGTCTCTCTGTCTGTCTCTCTCTCTCTCTTTCTCTCTCTCCCTCTTTCTCTCTCTCTCTCTCTCTTCCCTCTCTCTCATTCTCTCTCTCTCTCTGTCTCCCCCTCTCTCTCTCTCTCTCTCTCTCTCTCTCTCTCTCTCATCACAGTGCGAATGGAGAAGAAAGCAGACAGACCAGAAGAAAAGAAAGAGAACGCAAAGAGAATGGCAACGACAAGGAACGAAAAACAACAACAACAACAACAACAACAACAACAACAAGAAGCCCGGGGAAGAAAAGCCCATCAACCCACCAACAACGACCGACAACAATCCGACATGTAGCAAAGTTTGTGCTGCGTGTGTCACCACTGTCTGGCGGGACTGAGGTTGTTACCCCCCACCTTCGACATCTGTCTGTCCCAGCCCCACGTTGAATTACCCCTCGCAGAGGTCATGACCGCTTGAAATGGGTCATTCCTCTCTCTCTCTCTGCTCCTCCTCTCTCCTCTCTCTCTCTCTCTCTCTCTCTCTCTCTCTGTCTGTGACCCACCCCTTGCCCTCTCAACCGCAACTGACCCTCATTCCCGTCTCCTTCTGTCGCCCTGCTCCCCCCCCCCCCTTTCCCTACCCTCCGCCTCACTGGCCTCTCCTCCCTTCCACCACCAACCTCTTCCTACCTCCCCTCTCTCCGTATTCCATCCTCCTCCCTGCCCACGTCTCCACACACCCAACACACACTCAACTCCGTCTGCCTTCTTTCTCCGCTTTCCTGTAATCCTTCTCTGCCTCCATTGTTCTCTCTCTCTCTCTCTCTCTCTCTCTCTCTCTCTCTCTCTGCCCTTCTACTCTGGAAAAGGATGAGTATCTCTCTCTCTCTCTCTCTCTCTCTCTCTCTCTCTTGCCCTTCTACTCTGGAAAAGGATGAGTCTCTCTCTCTCTCTCTCTCTCTCTCTCTCTCTTTACCGTTCTGCTCTCTCTCTCTCTCTTCTCTGTGTCTCTCTCTCTCTCTCTCTTGTCAGACAGGAATCCAGGCAACCAAGATAACAACAAAGACAAGGTCTTTAGTAATAGGGCCACACGCCTGTTAGGTTCAAAAGAAAGTTGGTAAAAACTGCAGCGTAAAATCAAATGTACAACCAAGATAAATAATAATAATGGAAAAAAATAACTAAATAAATTCAACACGCAAAGTTAATAATAAAGAAAAGTAACTAAACAAATCAAGCACGAATTTCTCTGTACCGTGCACACTGTCTCCATGTTAACGACCACACGAGTTTGTTTTCAAATACGATGTACGTTGCCAGTTTTGAACGTTTAGGATGATTACTCGTGCATAAAAAGACAACTGCCTCTACTTCCACTACTGCCACTACTCTACTACCGCTACTACTACTGCTGGTGCTGCTGCTACTACCACTACTACTGCACCTAGCTACTGTTGCTGCAACCACTACTATTACTGCTGCTACTACTACTACTACGACTACCACTTCTACTGCCGCTGCTGCTGCATGTATTATGACTATGACTTCCACTACCAATACTTCTACTGCTGCTGCTACTACTACTACTATTGCCATTTCTACTGCTATTACTACTACTACTACTGCTACTACTACTACTACTACTACTATATCACCAGACTATCACCACCACCACCCCACCATCACCATCACCACCAGCACTACTACTACTACAGCTACTGCTACGACTACTCCTCCTATTACTATTATTACAATTGCTAGTACTATTATTACTGTTACTGCTGCTACAACTACTACTACCACGACGACGACGACGACGACTAGTGCTGCTGTTGAGTGTGCTGCTGTGGTTGCTGCTTCTGCTACTATTACTACTGCTGCTGCTGCTGCTGTTTTGGTACTAAACATTGAAAGCGCTGCTTTTCATGTGAACTCACAACGCTTAGCATGAACATTTCAAGCACCACACAGACAGCTAAGTTAACAGCCAACTGCTGGGGCTTGTGGATGAGCTATCCTACAATATGGAAAAGGGAAAACAATCAGACGTCTTAGTGATGGATTTCTCAAAAGCCTTTGACAAAGTCTGCCACTCCCTTCTAATCCACAAGCTCCGACATTACAGGATCACTGGCCAGGTCCACGAATGGATTAAGAACTTCCTGGCAAACCGACAGTAGGCGGTGGTTGTTGATGGAGCTTCTTCAAAGGCCGTCTCAGTAGAGTCAGGAGTCCCCCAGGGATCAGTCCTGGGCCCAGCTCTTTTTCTCCTCTACATAAACGACCTCCCTGAACAACTCTCCTCAACAACACGGCTCTTTGCAGATGACACACTCTCTGCCACAGAACTGTAGCTTCCCCCAAGACCAAAGGAAGCTACAACAGGACCTGGACCACATGGCAGCCTGGGAAACAAAATGGAAAATGTCTTTCCACCCAGACAAGTGTCAAGCCCTCCATGTCTCCAGGAAGAAAAACACACTGACTGGCACATACCATCTCCATGGCCAAAATCTCAAAAGAGTTGAGGAGACAAAGTACCTAGGGGTCACCATTTCCCAAGATCTTAGCTGGGACACCCATATCTCCAATATAACTAAAAGGGCAAACAAGACCTTAGGGTTCCTCAGGCGAAACCCGAGAGTACGCTCCATCGACATCAAGGAAACTGCCAACAAGGCCCTAGTTCGTCCCACCCTAGAATATGCCTCACCTGTCTGGGACCCCTAAACTGCCAGAAACATCAGCAACATGGAAAAAGTTCAACGCCGTGCAGCTGATGGGTTGTGAACCGCCACCGTCACACCTCAAGTGTCGATTCCATGCTGACACATCTACAGTGGTCCACCCTAGCAGACAGAAGAAGAGCAAGGCTGACCACCTTCTTCAAATACCATCATGAAGAGGTCAGCATCAACACCCCATTCAGGCCCACACCAAACACCCCAGCGCGGTCTACAAGACAGTCTCACGGGGAAACATATCTCCTCCCTGCTTGTGAAACCAGTTACAGGAAGTTTTCCTTCTCCCCGAGGACTGTCAGGGACTGGAACAGCCTGCCTCCTGAGGTTATTTCCTCAACCTCAGTGGAGTGTTTCAAGTCCCAAATTTGACCAACCAGCGCCCTCCCCCCACTCCCCCCCCCTCCCCTGCCACCCCCACCCCACAAGTCCCCCTATTGCCAGTCCTACATGTCTATGTCAACAGCCTTGTGGAAACCCCCCAGTTTTACACACCTCAGAACCATCAAAATGATGATGGCGGATGTTTAAAGAAAGAAGAAGAAGAAGAAGAACAGCGATCATCATCAATAGTGCGCCTACAAATACACACATATTCACACACTCAAAGATGCACCAACCGCCACCAAGAAACTTCACAACACAGAGAGAGAGAGAGAGAGGAGAGAGAGAGAGAGAAGAGAGAGAGAGAGACAGACAGACAGACAGACAGACAGAGACAGACAGACGAGAGAGAGAGAGACAGACAGACAGACAGACAGACAGACAGACAGACAGAGAAGAGAGAGACAGAGAGAGAGAGAGACAGAGAGAGAGAGAGAGACAGAGAGAGAGAGACAGAGAGAGAGAGAGACAGAGAAGAGAGAGAGAGACAGACAGAGACAGAGACAGACAGACAGACAGACAGACAGAGAGAGAGAGAGAGAGAGAGAGAGAGAGAGACAGAGAAGAGAGAGACAGACAGAGAGAGAGAGAGACAGAGACAGAGACAGAGACAGAGACAGAGAGAGAGGCGGCCGTAGGAGCAGGAAGGGGTGGGGGAAGGTGGCGAGGTGGGGAAGTATAAAAATGCAAACAGATCTCAACAGCCCAAAACTGAACACGAACCTTTCTCAAAATCAAAGCTATTCCTGAAATTAGTTTATGCTGTTTTTTTTTACAGGTGCACGGAAGGTAAGAAGAGATCCAGACGAGAGGAGTTGGTATGGAAGAGAATTCCAAACAGGAGGGCACAGAGGAAGAGAGTTTTCAGCAGATGTTTTTTTTGGGGGAGGTACATGGACAAGAAACGGTAACAGCGTCAGAAGAGCAGCGTGTTCTTGATTAATGTGACTGAGTCGGATCAGACAGACAAACAGGTCCAACTAAGTTGACTGCAAACCCACGGGAGGAGAGACGAATGGGCAAAAACATGGGGTGGATAAAATATACAAATCTCAGTTCTTCTCATCTTAAAAGGAAGGTCTTCGGGTAATTTGAACTGGAATATGACGTGTGAAATTGGAAATGCCACGATCGCAAATACAGAATTTATTCAAAGACAGAAGACGAACGAAAAGAGATGTTACATGATCTGTGGAAGACTTAATGATGTAAAACTAACCATTTCTGTTTCTGTCTGTCTGTATATGTCGCTGCCTGTCACTGTCTCTCAGTATCATGCTTCGTCCATTAGATTAATGGTCCTTAGGGGAGAAGACATTTTCCCTCTTTTTTTTTTTTTTTTTTTTTTACTGTACGTCCGTGTGTCAGTGTGCCGCTCTTATTTCTCTGCCTCTGTCTGTGTATGTATCTGTTCTATAAGCCGTGTTTTTGTTCTATTATTGTCTTTTTTGTATACGTATATATCTGTTATATCAATCCATTTCCATGTCTTCTGTGACTCTTTTCTCTCATAGTATATCATCAAGTTGAAAGTGTGTGTACTCATTCTTTCTCTGTATTACTGTCTATATATCTGCTCTGTCTGTCTCTGCATCTGTTCTATCATCATGTATCTGTAACCACTCTGGTCTATGTATGTGTTCTATCATAGTGTATCTGTGTCTGTATTTGTTCTGTCATCGTATGTCTGTGTGTATGTAGCTGTTCTGTCACTGTTTTTCTGTGCATCTGTTCTATTGTCTGTTTCTGTGTATGTGTATGTATTACTTCGTTTTTCTGTCTGTGTACCTGTTCTCTCTCTCTCTCTCTCTCTCTCTCTCTCTCTCTCTCTCTCTCTCTCTCTCTCTCCGTGATCAGATGATAAAACCTGACCTTTCACATAAAACAGACACAAAGAGCATGCAGACTTAGAAGGCAACTCGGGAGAACGCAGAGTCGCTCTAAGAGTGAAAGCGACATGGTACATCTCCGTCATGGGAAGTAAAAACTGTTACGGGCTGAGTTATTTCACTCGTACATTGTTTTAAGTGATGCGGAAAATACATTCAACGTTTATGTCACTCGATCCTTGCCACAGGTATGCCACCAACTTTGCATGGCTTCA
>CM065730.1:47346037-47358537 GCA_033310375.1 Conus canariensis
TGAAAATGAGAAATGATATAGAGACATACATTTCTGATATTGGGCAGGAGGGGCTACTCATCCCATTATGAAAATGAGAAATGATATAGATACATACATTTCTGATATTGGGCAGGAGGGGCTGCTCATCGCATTATGAAAATGAGAAACGATATAGAGACATACATTTCTGATATTGGGCAGGAGGGGCTGCTCATCCCATTATGAAAATGAGAAACGATATAGAGACATACATTTCTGATATTGGGCAGGAGGGGCTGCTCATCCCATTATGAAAATGAGAAACGATATAGAGACATACATTTCTGATATTGGGCAGGAGGGGCTGCTCATCCCATTATGAAAATGAGAAACGATATAGAGACATACATTTCTGATATTGGGCAGGAGGGGCTGCTCATCCCATTATGAAAATGAGAAACGATATAGAGACATACATTTCTGATATTGGGCAGGAGGGGCTGCTCATCCCATTATGAAAATGAGAAACGATATAGAGACATACATTTCTGATATTGGGCAGGAGGGGCTGCTCATCCCATTATGAAAATGAGAAACGATATAGAGACATACATTTCTGATATTGGGCAGGAGGGGCTGCTCATCCCATTATGAAAATGAGAAACGATATAGAGACATACATTTCTGATATTGGGCAGGAGGGGCTACTCATCCCATTATGAAAATGAGAAACGATATAGAGACACACATTTCTGATATTGGGCAGGAGGGGCTGCTCATCCCATTATGAAAAGGAGAAACGATATAGAGACACACATTTCTGATATTGGGCAGGAGGGGCTGCTCATCCCATTATGAAAAGGAGAAATGATGTAGAGACATACATTTCTGATATTTGGCAGTTGTCATCACCTTTCGGCCATTAGTTTTGTTTAACCAGGTTCACAACTGACAAACTCTTTAGAGCAGACCATCATTTAGGCCTAAGCTTTTCTCCTAGTCGTGACGTTTCATGCACTTGGAACATGTCACGTGATGTACACTTTTCATTTGAATCACCTGCTGTAACTGCAGTTTTGGAATCTCACGGCATTGCCAACCCGAGTCCATATCTGTTTTTATGATTTGTCGAGAACGAACTAAACTGAATATGGTGAACATCTATTCAGTTAATATGCGACAGGACAGACAATTTGAAGAAAGTGCATCTAACAAGTACGCCGAATGGCGTATTGTATACAGGGGCCCTATATCCATAATGACATATAAATGAAACTGCTACTCCAGTTATCGTCATTTCCTGGAGAGTCGGCCGACAAGTCGTACAACTTATCTGCTCATCAGTGGAGCACGGCGGCCGATCCTTTGACAGCGGAGCTTGCCGCTTATGTGCAGCGCAGGTTCGTCACTTTAGTGTCTATGTTGTAGTGGGTCGGTGTTGGTTTTTCCACTTTGTAGGCAGGCGTGAACAGGAAGCGAATGTGAATGAAAAATATGTTCGTTTGCTCTCTCTCTCTCTCTCTCTCTCTCTCTCTCTCTCTCTCTCTCTCTCTCTCTCTCTCTCTCTCTCTCTCTCTCTTCTTTGGTCTGTCTGTCTGTCTTCTGCCTGCCTGCCTGCCTGCCTGTCTGTCTCTCTCCTGTATGTCTCTTTACTTGTCATCGGTATATTCTCTCTCTCTCTCTCTCTCTCTCTCTCTCTCTCCTCTCTCTCTCTCTCTCTCTCCTTTTTGTCTGTCTGTCTGTCTGTCTCTCTCTGTGTCTCCATTTCACTTGCGTTTATGACAGAACTAGTGTGTAAAATCCTCTCTCTCTCTCTCTCTCTCTCTCTCTCTCTCCTCTCTCTCTCTCCTCCCCCCCCCCCCCCTTTTCACTTGTATTTATGTTTGGAGGAAAATCCATAACAGCACCAACATCATTAATTTGTCAACAACAACAACCAGCTCAAGCGCGCACACATACATACACACACATACGAAGCAAGCGCATCAACACAGACAGACAGACACACACACACACACACACAACACACACGCACACGCACACGCACACACACACACACACACACACACACACACAAGGGTTCATGGAATACTGTATCAGCGAAGGCTGGTCGATTTCCGCTGATGACGTGTGAAGCTGTCAGTCCGTCGTCGCTGACACCGTCATTGACATTGAAATAAATATAGCGCATCAAGCGATGGTCTAGTTTTATGTAGTTCGTTTACTTCCAGGCTTTTGAGGTGAAGGGGTGGGGTCGGCTCAAGATGAGGCTGGGTGAAGGTGATTCTTCTCAATTGCTTTCTGTCGAAATCCCCAGAAATGTTGTTGTTGTGCTGTTGTTGTTGTTGTTGTCGTACCCTGGCTAAAAAAAAAAAACTCCAGAGATCATCCAAACAGCTGAAGTACTTGAACACTATGGTACAAATGCATCAGCTGGGGATGAGAACATTACGTGTGTGACCGTTTTTGGTTACCTCCACCACATGGGTAGCCACACTCCGACTTCGGGGGATTTCGAGACTGATAATGTTATGCTAGGAGCTTGTCACAACTGAAGACAATCCCCGCATAACTATGCAGAGCATAACAACATTTTGATGTAGCCTTGGTGTTCTAGCCTATGTCAATTGGCCTGACACAGCCTTAAGCCAAGGCGGAATCCCCGGAAATGAAATTCCGTGTCACACCGTTGTGTGTGTGTGTGTGTGTGTGTGTGTGTGTGTGTGTGTGTGTGTGTGTGTGTGTGTGTGTGTGGATAGGCAGAGAGCTAGTAAGCGTGTACACATGCTTGATTATGTGAGAGAGAAAAGAAGAATTAGTATGCCGCCGAACGAAAGAAATAAATTACAAGACAAACACAGCGCGTTTCGACCTCTTTGGTCTTCCTCAGGCGATACAAACATCATTCAAGACAGTGAACTTAGCTCCTCAAACTGGGCGCAAATTTGGGCTTAACATGGATGCACTCAATTTGCGTCCAATTTGAGGAGATAAGTGACTGTTCTTCGTTCTCATTGTCTTCAGTGTTGTTTGTCTTGCCAGAAGAAGGCCGAAGAGGTCGAAACGCGTCGTGTTTGCCTTGTAATTTGTTTGTTTCTTTCGTTCGGTGGCGTAGTTTTTTTTTTTTTTTTTTTTTTTTTTTTTTTTGCTTTTAAGTTTGTTTCGATTTCCGCCTGCAGTCACCTCAGCTTCGAAACTATCGGAGGGAGGGAGGGGGGAGGGGGCGCTGGTATTGTGGCACTAACTGACCCAGCCAATGAATAAGGCACAACAAAATCAATGTTGAACTGGCTTCAAGGTATTTTCAAAGTTGTCAGCACCCTTTTTTTTTTTTTTTGGTTTGATATGTAAATTATATTTGAATGAAACAAAGAACCTGAGCAGTTCTATTACACTTTGAAATGTTAGTCGAGGGCACATTTGCACCCACTCCAAAAAAAAAAAAAAAAAAAAGGACAGATCCCAGTTATTTTCATCCTGCTGATCGGGTTTCTTCTGCCGGTGGACATCATTGCAAAGCTTCAGTTTGCCTTCGTGTTCCTGTGCATTATTGACTACGAACTCACGGCAAACGACCGAAGCAATGTTAGTTATTTGGTCAAGGTCGTCAACCCGTGGCTTGTCATATTGATTTCTTCCCGTCCAACTGTTCTGCACCGGGACCCAAATCATGCTACAACGTACTGTAGGTGTGGATAGGGTATGGAAGGGTTGAGAAAGAGGCTGAAAAGGGAAATTGTGGTAGGAGAGAAAGGGGGGTGGGGGAAGAGGGGAGGGGGGGGGGGCGAGAGGGTGAGGAGAGACATGTCACTTATCCGAGAGGCGGAGCTTATGTGAGTTCCACTAGAAATGCCCGGTGACCACTTGTTATAAAGGCTTTTCGCCCGATCGGGGAGGAGGACGACACTGACCCAACCGGGGGTGGGGTGGCGGTATCATGTTCTTTTCCCGGCTGTCTGACCATAGCCGTGAATGACCCCAGGCCTCACACACACGACACGCTGTGCGACATTTGCCACAATACAGGACCCAACAATACCACCGGTGCCTAGAGTCAGTGGTGGGTGCGTGGGTGGGTGGGAAGGGAAGGTGTGGGGGGTCAGTGGTGGTCAGTGGGTGGGTGGGAAGGGAGGGTTGGGGGGTCAGTGGTGGGTGCGTGGGTGGGTGGGAGGGGAGGCTGTGGGGGGTCAGTGGTGGTCAGTGAGTGGGTGGGAGGGATGGTGTGGGGGGTCAGTGGGTGGGTGGAGGGGATGGTGTGGGGGTCAGTGGTGGGTGGGAAGGGAGGGTGTGAAAGGAGGTGGGAAGGAGCGCGCAGAGGGAGGAAGGGGAGATGTGCGGGTTGAGGGGGACGGGGGCGGGATGGAAAAGGAAGCGCTGAATGGAAATTTAGAAGTAGGAAAGGGGGGGTGGGGGGGGGGGGGGGGGGAGGGGAGGGGGATGATGGAGACTGAAAGGGAAGTACAGACATGTAGCAGCACGAGATTGGATGGTTGAAAAAGGAATAATGTGGAGGGGGAAATGAAATGAGATCACAGATGCCAACAAACCCCACAATTGAGATTTTGCATTAAATCACTCTATAATCCGTGTAAGCATTTTCAGATGTCGCATGAAGTTGAGTTAAAAAAATTGACATTAAACTGATGATAGATCAAATGAACACCAATCATTTCACTTTTTTTTTCTAGAGATTTCTCCCGATGAAATCATTTACAATCTAGAAACACATGTGCTACCCCTTACCTGACCCACCCGTGAGACTATCTTTGCGCCAGGTAGTTTCCCCAAAATAGTCCCATTCCTTTCATTTTAATCTGTTTGTCTGAACCGCGCCTTGACTGGAAAATGACAGAAAAAGAAAGAAAGAAAAGAAAAGAAAAGAAGGCTTTCAAAGACAATAAACATTCTCAAAACAATCTAATTGTGCCAGTCTGTAAATACTCGATTCCTTTTAAGCAAGGCCTTGGCGCTTAAGTTTTTGTGTGCAGTCGGCAGGGGGCGGGTTTATGAAAGGGGAGTGCAGATGTGGACTGGGACCAAGGCGCGAATGAAATGTGGACATGGACAGACAGGCGCAGTCAGGGATAAAATGGGAGTACATACGCGACCTGAGGGAAAGGAGGGTACAGATTTGGATGAAGGGGACCACGGAAGACGTGTACAGATATGGATACAGGGGACTATAAAAGGAGAGTACAGATAAAGTCAGAAGGGACTATGACAGGGGTGTACAGATGTGGATGGAGAGAACTATGATAGAGGTGTAACAGATGTGGATTGAGGGGGCCATGAAAGAGACGAACAGATGTGGATTGAGGGGACCTGAAGGGGACGTACAGATGTGGATTGAGGGGGCCATGAAAGGGACGTACAGATGTGGATTGAGGGGACCTGAAAGGGACGTACAGATGTGGATTGAGGGGGCCATGAAAGGGACGTACAGATGTGGATTGAGGGGGCCATGAAAGGGACGTACAGATGTGGATTGAGGGGACCTGAAAGAGACGTACAGATGTGGACTGAGGGGGCCATGAAAGGGACGTACAGATGTGGATTGAGGGGGTCATGAAAGGGACGTACAGATGTGGATTGAGGGGGTCATGAAAGGGACGTACAGATGTGGATTGAGGGGGCCATGAAATGGACGTACAAATGTGGATTGAGGGGGTCATGAAAGGGACGTACAGATGTGGATTGAGGGGGCCATGAAAGGGACGTACAGATGTGAATTGAGGGGGTCATGAAAGGGACGTACAGATGTGGATTGAGGGGGTCATGAGGGAGTACAGATGTGGATTGAGGGGGTCATGAAAGGGACGTACAGATGTGGATTGAAGGGGTCATGAAAGGGACGTACAGATGTGGATTGAGGGGGTCATGAAAGGGACGTACAGATGTGGATTGAGGGGGTCATGAAAGGGACGTACAGATGTGGATGAGGGGGTCATGAAAGGGACGTACAGATGTGGATTGAGGGGACATGAAAGGGACGTACAGATGTGGATTTGAAGGGTCATGAGAAGGACGTACAGATGTGGATTGAGGGGGTCATGAAAGGACGTACAGATGTGGATTGAAGGGGTCATGAAAGGGACGTACAGATGTGGATTGAAGGGGTCATGAAAGGGACGTACAGATGTGGATTGAGTGGGTCCATGAAAGGGACGTACAGATGTGGATTGAGGGGGTCATAGAAAGGACGACAGATGTGGATTGAGGGGGTCATGAAAGGGACGTACAGATGTGGATTGAAGGGTCATGAAAGGGACGTACAGATGTGGTTGAGGGTACCTGAAGGGGACGTACAGATGTGGATTGAGGGGGCCATGAAAGGGACGTACAGATGTGGATTAAAGGGGCCATTAACAGGACGTACAGATGTGGATTGAGGGGACATGAAAGGGACGTACAGATGTGGATTGATGGGGTCATGAAAGAACGAACAGATGTGGATTGAGGGGGCCATGAAAGGGACGCACAGATGTGGATTGAGGGGGCCATGAAATGGACGTACAGATGTGGATTGAGGGGACATGAAAGGGACGTACAGATGTGGATTGAGGGGACATGAAAGGGACGTACAGATGTGGATTGAGGGGGTCATGAAAGGGACGTACAGATGTGGATTGAGGGGGCCATGAAAGGGACATACAGATGTGGATTAAGGGGGCCATGAAAGGTACGTACAGATGTGGATTGAGGGGGCCATGAAAGAGACGTACAGATGTGGATTGAGGGGGCCATGAAAGGGACGTACAGATGTGGATTGAGGGGGTCATGAAAGGGACGTACAGATGTGGATTGAGGGGGCCATGAAAGGGACGTACAGATGTGGATTGAGGGGGTCATGAAAGGGACGTACAGATGTGGATTGACGGGGCCATGAAAGGGAGTACAGATGTGGACTGAGGGGGTCATGAAAGGGACGTACAGATGTGGATTGAGGGGGTCATGAAAGGGACGTACAGATGTGGATTGAGGGGACTGAAGGGGACGTACAGATGTGGATTGAGGGGGCCATGAAAGGGAGTACAGATGTGGATTAAAGGGGCCATTAAAAGGACGTACAGATGTGGATTGAGAGACATGAAAGGGACGTACAGATGTGGATTGATGGGGTCATGAAAGTGACGAACAGATGTGGATTGAGGGGGCCATGAAAGGGGCGCACAGATGTGGATTGAGGGGGCCATGAAATGGACGTACAGATGTGGATTGAGGGGACATGAAAGGGACGTACAGATGTGGATTGAGGGGACATGAAAGGGACGTACAGATGTGGATTGAGGGGGTCATGAAAGGGACGTACAGATGTAGATTGAGGGGGCCATGAAAGGGACATGCAGATGTGGATTGAGGGGGCCATGAAAGGGACGTACAGATGTGGATTGAGGGGGCCATGAAAGGACGTACAGATGTGGATTGAGGGGGCCATGAAAGGGACGTACAGATGTGGATTGAGGGGGCATGAAAGGGACGTACAGATGTGGATTGAGGGGGTCATGAAAGGGACGTACAGATGTGGATTGAGGGGGTCATGAAAGGGACGTACAGATGTGGATTGAGGGGGTCATGAAAGGGACGTACAGATGTGGATTGAGGGTACCTGAAGGGGACGTAAAGATGTGGATTGAGGGGGCCATCAAAGGGACGTACAGATGTGGATTAAAGGGGCCATTAAAAGGACGTACAGATGTGGATTGAGGGGACATGAAAGGGACGTATAGATGTGGATTGAGGGGCCATGAAAGGGACGTACAGAGGTGGATTAAAGGGGCCATTAAAAGGACGTACAGATGTGGATTAAAGGGGCCATTAAAAGGACGTACAGATGTGGATTGAGGGGACATGAAAGGGACGTACAGGTGTGGATTGAGGGGACATGAAAGGGACGTACAGATGTGGTTTGAGGGGACATGAAAGGGACGTACAGATGTGGATTGAGGGGGTCATGAAAGGGACGTACAGATGTGGATTGAGGGGGCCATGAAAGGGACGTACAGATGTGGATTGAGGGGGCCATGAAAGGGACGTACAGATGTGGATTGAGGGGGCCATGAAAGGGACGAACAGATGTGGTTTGAGGGGACATGAAAGGGACGTACAGATGTGGATTGAGGGGGCCATGAAAGGGACGAACAGATGTGGATTGAGGGGGCCATGAAAGAGACGCACAGATGTGGATTGAGGGGGCCATCAAAGGGACGTACACATGTGGATTGAGGGGACATGAAAGGGACGTACAGATGTGGATTGAGGGGACATGAAAGGGACGTACAGATGTGGATTGAGGGGGTCATGAAAGGGACGTACAGATGTGGATTGAGGGGGCCATGAAAGGGACGTAGAGATGTGGATTGAGGGGGCCATGAAAGGGACGTACAGATGTGGATTGAGGGGGTCATGAAAGGGACGTACAGATGTGGATTGAGGGGGCCATGAAAGGGACGTACAGATGTGGATTGAGGGGGCCATGAAAGGGACGTACAGATGTGGATTGAGGGGTCATGAAAAGGGACGTACAGATGTGGATTGAGGGGGTCATGAAAGGGACGTACAGATGTGGATTGAGGGGGTCATGAAAGGGACGTACAGATGTGGATTGAGGGGGTCATGAAAGGGACGTACAGATGTGGATTGAGGGGGCCATGAAAGGGACATACAGATGTGGATTGGGGGGACGATGAAAGGGACGTACAGATGTGGATTGAGGGGGTCATGAAAGGGACGTACAGATGTGGATTGAGGGGGCCATGAAAGGGACGTACGGATGTGGATTGAGGGGGCCATGAAAGGGACGTACAGATGTGGATTGAGGGGCCATGAAAGGTACGTACAGATGTGGATTGGGGGGACGATGAAAGAGACGCACAGATGTGGATTGAGGGGGCCATGAAAGGGACGTACAGATGTGGATTGGGGGATCGATGAAAGAGACGCACAGATGTGGATTGAGGGGACATGAAAGGGACGTACAGATGTGGATTGAGGGGGCCATGAAAGGGACGTACAGATGTGGATTGGGGGGGCCATGAAAGGGACATACAGATGTGGATTGGGGGGACGATGAAAGGGACGCACAGATGTGGATTGAGGGGGCCATTAAAAGGACGTACAGATGTGGATTGAGGGGGCCATGAAAGGGACGTACAGATGTGGATTGAGGGGGCCATGAAATGGACGTACAGATGTGGATTGGGGGGACGATGAAAGAGACGCACAGATGTGGATTGAGGGGGCCATTAAAAGGACGTACAGATGTGGATTGAGGGGACGATAAAAAGGAGAACAGGTGTGTGAACGGGTGGTCCGTGTAAGAGGAGTACCGTATTGGGAGGAGTGGGGGGGGGGGGGGGGGGGGGGGGGTTTGCGAAAGGAAAGAGATTATCGATATTGATGAAGGGGACCATGAAATGGGACATCACAATCACACCCCACACACACACACACACACACACACAACACACACACCCCACCAACACACGACGCACACACAGCGCCACCACACACACACACACACACACACACACACACACACACACACAACCACACTACACCACACTCACACCACACACACACACACACACACACACACACACACACACACACACACACACAACTCACACACACACACACACACACACACACACACACACACACCACACACACACACACACACACACACACACACACACACACACTCACACATTCCACACGAATACACAAACACGTGCGCGCAGGTTCGTAGGCGCTGTTGTCACCTCCCCATCAAAGAGGAAATACTAAACTCTCTATTAGGTCAAGGCCAAATACAAAGATACAACTGACCAAGGTGCAGAGCAACGCTTTTTTTTTCTATCACACCATCGGTAACAGACAAGTAAACCGCCTTGTTTGTACGTGTCTTTATACGTGTCTTTATACGTGTCAAATGATATACTAAAGAAAGCACAAAACAACATCCCCCCCCCCCCCCCCCCCCCCCCCCAAATTGGTTTGATTGTGTTTGATCTACTCAGGGCTTTTATAACAAACGATTTTATTTTGTAAAACTATTACATAACGTCTAGAAAAAGACAATGTGTATTCAGTCATGGAGAAAGTCGCTTGATAGGAGCAACAAGGTTTTATTTAAACAGAATGGTAAAATTTAACTGTTGTAGGGACAGTGTTATTATAATATCATACAGATGTAAGATATCATTTCGTCGTCGTGCCAACCATTAATTGTAAATTGAAACAGGCCAAAGAGACTGTGAGCAAAGGGTAAAAAGAATTTTCAGAGATCGTGGCATGGGGTGGGGACTATTGGGAACGAATTTCACTTTGTTTTTACAATGCCCGAAACACACTCTACTTCGAAACAGGCTGATTTCCAGAGGGTATAGGTCGTCTTCATCAAAGTTCAATCTTTGTAGTATATTTGTGTTGGAAAGACAATACTACTGAATTTGAGTAAAAAATCTCGGGGAGGCTTTTTCATTGTAATCGTAATTTAAGTTTTAATGTTAAAAGTTTGTTATTTCATTCCTTTTTCATCATATTTTGTTTTAAGACTTGATTTTGTTTTCGTTTTGATTTTGTTTTGCTGTGAAGAAATGGCCCAGTGCCGTAATTTGTAGTTTTATCCTCCACATTGGAAAAGAGGCGAAAAAGATGAACCATTCTGAATGTTGATGACTGTTACAATCTGGATCTGCTCTGAATCAGAACCTGATCAAAGAAGTCAAATTGTTAGAGCGTTTGCCGGCGAAGCTGTCGATCGAGAGTTCGAACCACACGTAGTGTCAAGTTCTTTCGGCTTGAAACCTTCTCTGTCCACCCAGCGGTAAATAGAAACCCGATTCAGTTCAGAGAAGGTAAAGTCGGCAGAAGGAGAAGGAGGAGCTTGGCCTTCCGTCATACAGTGCCCTAGACACGATGCATCTCTGACAGTTCACTGCTCCAATGGTCAGCAAGTTACATGATTTTTTTTTTTTCAAAATCCAGAATCAGGTGAATACTGTTTTGTGCATGCTAGTGCTGGCAGTTGTGTGGGAGGTATTGTTTTTTTTGTGTGTGCATTTAATCAGTATTTGGTGATGTCTAAAGAGAACACGTTGTCGAACATTCACTATTCTTTGCCGATTCTACGTATCAGAGAAGCGTTGCTTTACACATTGTGTTTGTATTTTACCTTTTTTTTTTCAGTACCACTACGGTCTGTTCCAGTCTCCAGTCTTTGAGGTCAACCACAAGACTTCCATCATGGCGTACGCTGCCTGGCTGCTGAACGCCATAGCTTCTTCCCCGCCTTCCTCGTCGTCGTCCTCTTCCCCCTCTTCCTCCTGGGCCCGCTCCTGCTCCTCAGACCAAGAGACCCAAGACCTCGGCTGGTGCCTCGCCCCGGAGCCTGCCTGGTCCCTGGGGCGTGCCTGTGTTTGGGAACCTGTTCCAGCTGACCAAGGCGCCTCACCGGAAGCTGACAGAGTACCGGAAGCGGTATGGCGACGTGTATGAGATTCGCATGGGGTCGCGTCCGGCGGTCATCCTCAACGGGCTGGACGTCACGTGGACGGCCTTGGTGAAGCAGGCGGACGCTTTTGCGGGTAGGAGAAAAGCCCCAGAAATTGACTGTATGTGATGATAGATGGGACGGTTTGACTGATTGACTGACTAATTGCTTGCTTGCTTGCTTGATTGATTGATTGATTAATTGACAGGGTTCATTTTGATTGATTGACTGATTGATTGATCAGTATTGTTTGATTGATTGACTGGGTTCATTTTGAGTTGGTTTACTGACTGGTTGATTGATTAATGGACTGACTAGGTTCATTTTGATTGAGTGATTGATTGATTGATTGATTGATTGGGTTCATGTAATTTTCATTGTTCAAATATTTTTTTAGTCATTTATGGTTTATTCATCGACTATTAATGTATTCTGTTAAAAAAAAAAATTTACTCGTATAGTTATCGACTGTTATGAACCTCTGTAGTTATATGTTTCATTGTCCAGTGGCCAATGATAGCATGGATATGTTCTTCTTCTTCCTCACATTGTTGTTCTTGCTCTTCTTTTTTTTTTATCTTTCTCATGGTGTCCTTCTTCTACCCCTCCCCTTCCTTATGATTGGAGATAATGTAGTCTGACCTTTTTTTTTCCGGTGTGACACTAATGATAACAACTCGAGTGTCAACCAAGGCGGCAGAAACAGGTGACAGAACTAGTGTGTGAACTCTCTCTCTCTCTCTCTCTCTCTCCTCTCCTCTCTCTCTCTCTCTCTCTCTCTGTGATGAGGTAAAGGTTTGTCCAGGGAGAGTGTCAATGACTGTTGGTGTGCTGACAGGTCGGCCTGATTTCTACACCTTTCAGCTGATGAGTGACGGCAAGACAATGGGCATGGGGGACTATGGGAAAAGGTGGACCATACTTTCCCCCTCCTTCTTTCCTTCCTTCCTTCCTTCCTTCCTTCTTTTTTCTGTCCTTCCTTTCTGCTTCCTTTTCTGCCTCTGCCTCTCTTCCTACCATCCGCAGTCCACTTTTCTCTGTTCTT
>CM065730.1:47368537-47371037 GCA_033310375.1 Conus canariensis
CCTGCCCCACAGCACCACCCGCGACACCATCCTGGACCAGTTCTTCATCCCCAAGAACACCCTGGTGCTCGTCAACCTGTGGTCCTTGTCCCGGGACGAGGAGGTCTTCGAGGATCCCGAGAGGTTCTTCCCGGACCGCTTCCTGAGCGGGGAGGGCAAGGTGGACCGGGAGGTGGCCGAGAAGTTCCTGCCTTACAGCGCCGGGAGGAGGAGGTGCCCCGGGGAGCAGCTGGCCAAGTTAGAGCTCTTCCTGTTCCTGACCTGCATGCTGCAGCGCTGCCGCTTCAGCGTCCCTGAAGGCAAACAGCCCGTGGTAGACAGCAAGTACGGCCTGACGCTCAAACCGTTGGACTTTCAGATGGTCGTGTCTGCCAGGGAGTGAGTCTGGAGGGGGGAGTTGTGTGCTTGGGAAAGGGATGAGGGGTGGGAAGAGAGTATCTGTGGCGCTTGAGCCTCGAGTCCTTGAAGCATAATGGATTTTGTGGTTTTGAATTCTCCCAGTTCGCAGATGATCGAGTTCTACAGCTGTAAGCCTAGAAGGAACTCCATTTCACGTCTGTAGAGACAGACTGCGCGGTTGGAGGCATAATTTTGTGACAACCAGAGGAGTGCTGTAACTTAAACCAGTCTGTGGAGTATTTCGTCGTCAAATTGTGTCCTCAATGTAATCCTGTGTGCAATGATGGAATCCTAAGATCCTGGTATTCTGATGTAATCCTACTTGTCAAAGTGAAATTTTGATATCTTGATGTAATCCTACGTGTAATGATGGAATCCTAGAATCCTGATGCGTTACTATGACTGTGTCGTATGTCAGTCTAATATCTCGATGTAATTCTATGTGTCGTGTAGAATCTTAGTATCTTGATATTACCCTGTGTTATGATGATATCCTATGTTTCATGTATAATCGTAGGATTATAATGTAATTCTGTGTGTCTTACAGTATCCTTATGTTATCCAGTCTGTTGTGATAAATGTTTAGTATCCTTGTTTTATCTTATATGTCATGATAGAATCATTTCATACCGATGTAATCTTACACATCCTGATATGATCATTTATGTCTTCCTGTAAATCCTGACATCCTGATATAAACCCGTGCGTAATGATAATCCTGATGTAAGTAGGAAGAAACTCTAGGCAAAAGCTTGACAGCAGAAGGTCTTCAGAGAAGAAACTCCCTCAGACAAGTGTTTCAGCCCTGAACTCCTTGCACTCTAAGAGGGCCGGGCCGCATGCACGTCATGACTCCTAGACGCCCCTCTACTCCAATTTTTTCCCCCTGCTCCTGTACGTCGTGGTGTAATTCTTGTGTCCTCATGTAAACCTATGTGTAATGATGAATCCTTGTACACTGATGCAAATCTGTGTGTGTGTGTGTGTTGATAGAATGCAAATGTCATGTTGCAATCCTGTGTTTTGCAATGGAATCCTGACATCCTGATGCAATGCCATGCGCCTTGATGAAATCATAGCATTCTGAGAATGCCACACAATATCATAAACAGCAAAAAAAAAGGGGCGACAGACAAGTGGCAGAAAGCCACTAAGACTACATGATTATACATCTGCTGTAAATACTGGAATACTGAAGAACCCCTTCTCTAAATCACTCGCACTAGTGTCACGTGGACAGACTTGGGAGAAGGTCCTACGCTACTGCAATATTAGCAGCGCATAATCATACCGTCTTAATGACTTTGCATTACTTATCTGTCGCCCCTTTTTGCTGTTTACAAGATTGTAAGCTATTGGTTCAAGATAAGTATTGTATCCAATAAATCGGTGGCACTGCAAATGAAGGAGCAATCAGTCAGTCAGTCATTCCCTTGACCGCTGGGGTCGTTGGGGGGACGTGATGAGGCAGCCGCCGTTTCTCTCCAGGCTCTTCTGTTGGTGACTGTCTTGAGGAGATCTGGCATGGTCATTTTGGTCCAGTCCTTTATGTTGTCGGACCAGCTCTTTCTCTGCCGTCCTCGTCTGCGCCCTCCTTCAACGGTACCTTGAAGGATGGTTTTGGAGAGGGTGTTGTGACGAATGACGTGGCCAAACCATGCCCTCTTCCGTCGTTTGACGGTTGCCAGAAGTGGTTCGTGGGGCCCAACTAGGTTAGTGACCAGGTTCCGCACATAATCATTGGTCTTGTGTTCTTTGTAGGAGCAATAATCTGATGCAAAACACACAGCATGATGCCCACAGGTATTGGACTGGATTTCTGTTAGGTCCCTCTCAATGTGGCCTTTGTTGAAACGAGCTGACAAATTCATTTTCTAAACAAGGTGCTTCAGAATGTGTCCGTGAGGAGCTCGCTTCTAGCCTAATTTCATCATCTCCCCGAGAAATTGATTTGATTTTTTGCGAAAATGCATACTAACTAAAAGAAAAGAAATAGAAAAATCAAACTATTATCCTGTTCAAGAAACGTTAAATGAATGCTTGAAATACAAAACACTTGAAAAATTGTGACTTGTATTTTGTTCCTTTCGCAATTGCTGGT
>CM065730.1:47373537-47378537 GCA_033310375.1 Conus canariensis
CACACACACACACACACACACACACACACACACACACACACACACACACACACATATTTGAATACCTGTACATGCATAGACATACATGTGTTCAATAAGTACATGCATACACACCAACATAAGATAATGATATGTACACTTGCTCGTATGGACAAATGCACCTACATCCCTGCTCACAGGTGCACAGACATACAGAATATCTGTTTGGTGATAATATTAGTGTTGATTTCGTTATATTACCCCATATTACACCATGCTACATCACCTTTGCTTGTATACCTCTCCCCCCTACCCCCCCCCCTCTCTCTCTCTCTCTCGCCCTCTATCCTGCCTTCCCCCTCCCTCCACTCCCGTTTTGATTCATTAAAGCGTCAGAAGTTTCTTCTCTATGCAAAAGTCTTCTGTTAGTAGTAATTTTGGAAAGACTTCCTTCCCACCCCCACCCCCAAGATTCCAAGCAATGATCTTCCTGTGGGGGAGGAGGGTGGGGCCTCTGCAATTTTAGCAGTCCATTTACAGACCCCCCCCCCCCCCCCCCCCCCCAGCTTCCGGAGAAAGCCTCCGGCAGGGGCCATAAAAAAAAAAAAAAAAAAAAAAAAACAGCGACAGATTGGCATAGACATCATGCATCCCTCTGCACAATCACCGGCAAGTGCGTCTCAATTAGAATTGGATTCTGGACTTTTGGGTGGTCTGTCTGTCTGCCTGTCTATCCATCCATCGATCTATCTATCAATAATTCGACCAATCAATCAATCAGTCAGTCTTTCTATCTATCTCTATTGATCCATCCATTCTTCAATCAATCAATCAATCAATCTTTATATCTATCCAAGGTATTTCTCCTGTATAGTATGTCCCTTGTAGCTGTGTCGTCCTTGTCGTTTCACTCTGTCAGAATTTGGATATATCTGTTTCAATAATCTTTAGCCCAATGCTTCATCGACATGATGATGGTGGTGGTCAACGGTAAACAAAACACTGACCACACGTAACTAAAGATTCAAATCATAATGACTGCACGGTCAATTTGTAGTCTTCAGCATAGAAACTGAGCAGACATCAAAGGTTACGGATGTCTAATGTGAAATCTCTCTTCCAAGGCGCACACACACACACACACACACACACACACACACACACACACACACACACACACACACACACGCGCACGCACGCACACACGCACACGCGCGCGCGCACAGAGAGAGAGAGAGAGAGAGAGAGAGAGAGAGAGAGAGAGAGAGAGAGAGAGAACATCAGTATTTGTGTTTTTCATGAAACAGTCAAACGCGTTTTTCTCAAATTGTGTGTGTGTGTGTGTGTGTGTGTGTGTGTGTGTGTGTGTGTGTGTGTGTGTGTGTTGCTGCCTTTCTTCTTTTTTTTTTTATTATAAACTTTTCTTTTTCAATCTCTTAATGAAATACGCAACAGGCTTACTTAGTTCATGAAAAATGCAGATTTTCTGAAATAAGAGAATAAGAACAATTTCACAAATAAAGCGTAACGAATACATCGATGTAAACATACAGACGGACTCTTTCAAAGGAAATATAGTATCTGACATCAGAACAGAATTGTCACAGATTCAAAAGCTGCATTACTTTGAAACCCTTTTATTCTCCCCTTACCTCCATTTCATTTTGCACTGTGTGAAGGACACACGATTCTTGATTTCAGGAACAGCCATGGCGTGCTCAAAAAAGGACAGGAACACCACCTTGGATCGCTTACTACTAGCCATCGACAAGCTTCTCCAGCAATTCGATCAGACAGCCTTCGATCAATTCGCCAGCACTTTGGAAACTGCCCAGACGAAGCATCCGGACACAGACTGGTTCAAGGAATGCCTCGGTCGTTGTGTTACCCAGTCCTCCCTGCCTATGTTCCTGAACTTCTACCAGAAGTTTGTTGGCACATGCGGCAAGGAACAGCGTCAAGTGGAGGACGCGTTCAGCATGGCTCTGGCTCGGAAACTGGACGACTACGTGGGTGCCACCATTGCGGCAGGACTCTTCAGCGGGAACATCTCCGTGAACGATGCCTTGGATCAGGCTGAGCTGAGATGCGGCAGAAGCACATGCATCCGAGAGAAGATCTGCCATTTGCGGCTGAACAGATTTTTTCCTCATGACATCTGACATTTTACAGCAACCAGGAAAAGAGGCGAGGAAAAACCACTGCCACATCTGATAATGTTCGGCTTCTATGTTGTTTATATTATTATCTTATTTCTTATTATTACTGAATGATCAACTAATTAGTTTATTTATCTCTTTACTGATTTATCTAGTATTACTGTTATCTATTTTTGGTAAGATACCATTCTCTGAACGCTTTACAATTCACGATCTCGTTTACACAGCGGGCTGTCTGCATGACTAGAGCCGAGTGAAGAGCTACCCACTTGCCCTGCATTCAGTCATTTTCCATGTCCTTCAGTCCAGAATTAGTTACTCAGTTTTTATCTCATTGTTTCCATTTTCACAAACGATGCATTCTATGTACGTGTATTTGTGTCATCCGTATCAACATAACTGGCCTTCTCTTCCGAAAGTTGCTGACGGGATTTTACGTGTGTACAAGGACTTAAGTGTGCGTTCACGCAGTTAACTTTGGCTTACAGTGTCCTTTGAAGAACTTTTTGGGATGCAGAGTCAGAACCAATATTAACTCTGAGGGAAAGATCCCCTTTGTACCAAAACGACTTGGCAGAGATCCGAACCCCAAGCCTCAGGATCACCAGGTTCACGAGTCCGGCGGGTTGTTGCTTTATCTGTCAGCAGGAGAGCGAAAAAAGCTTAGAATCAGTCAATGAATCATTCTGTGCATTTGTACGCACAAATTCTGTGGCCCTTCATGCCCTGCTCTCGAGATGACCTCTCCACGTCTGTGCCCTTGGTCAGTTGGTGTCGAGGTCGCCGGTATGGGCAAGATCATGGGTTCTGTCGGTGGACGGACATAGTGGTACCCTCCGGAGGTAGACGCTCATTCATACTGGCACCTCGACTTAGCAATTATCGTTGTAGGAGGAGAATCTAGCAGGTGGGTTTTTGCATGTATTGGATCGGGACAGGCCCCACTGAACATCACCGATGTGACTTGGCAGCAGTGCAGTGTGTCCTCTGATGACCTCGACATGAACCCACCAAAGGCACAGACATGGAGAAGAGGTCAAAACCGAGGTCATCTTGACAGCAGGGCATGAAAGGCCTCAGAACCTTTCACTTTTTTATGGTGATTTTGAGAATGGAGCGCTTTTATACATTTAACGTGCGTTAGGTTTCATTGACGATGAACGCGTTTCTTCAATCTCCCTACTGGCTGTGTCATGGTAATTAATATGACGTCTCAGGCAGAAACTCCAATCTCCCTATGGCTGTGTCATGGTAAGTTAATATGACGTCTCAGGCAGAAACTCCAATCTCCCTACTGGCTGTGTCATGGTAAGTTAATATGACGTCTCAGGCAGAAACTCCAATTTCGTTTCAGTGTCATTATCATTAGGCCTATACTGTATAATTTTGTTTGACGTCATGGACCATACATAAATTCTCTAAACTAAAACGCTCGCAAACAAAACAAAACAAAAAATTCCTTCCTAGCATATGATTATTCACCGATGGGCTCATGCATATCTGTTATGATACATTTATTAAGCCATGCGGTCAGGGCTAAGAACCAATTGTATGCTCTTCTTACTGACTGCATCAGTACAGTTATTTCCAACACTCTTGCAACTCGTTTAATGATGGTACGTGGAAGCTTTGAGGTATTTGCATAAATTTTCAGTTCGTTAGTGTGAACGTACGAAAACATACAGAAATCATCTTTCCGTGTTTCTGCTGCTCCTCCGTACCAGCAAAAATGAGATTAACAGACCCGTTACACATTGATATTCCCAAGGTCTACGGGATAGTATCCTATTGCCGATTTGTGGCGTCATCAGTTGTAAGTCACAGGTCTCTTACCTCTCTCCATCCAGTTGTTGTACTGTAGTTCACATCTCTTTCTCCATTTTTGAATCTGAATTTTCTGTTCTAGACCACGATGAAGTCGATTTGGGGTTAACCCTGGTGTAATGTATCACAATTACCTCACAGCCGAAATAACTCCCAGTGGGAGATAACGGACACCTGCTAAAACTCCCCAGGGAGCAAATCCAGACTGACCTCCCTCTTTGTTCCCAAATCACCCCCCTCCTTCAGAATTCCCCATGTGTGCCAAACGACAAAACATTTCAATCAAAGCACACTGCACCTGAGTCTGAACACGAAAGGAAAGGGGGGAGGTGTTCGTGTGCTATGATTCTGGATCCGTGTCAGACCTACTCCCTAATCTGTTCCAAACCCACTCCCCAGTCAGCGATTTGGGGCATGATCTAGAAACACCCATGGGGCGAACATAAGCATGTGCCCAAACTCATTCACTCTGTGCGAAGGGAGATGAAAATGGGCCCACACTTATATTCACCACATGGAGGTGTTTCTGATCCAAACCCTAAAATCACTCACCAGAAAGCGGTTTGGAATGGGGTAGGGAGTTGTTCTGGCTCAGGTCCAGACTTCAGGTATGACTTGCTTTGATTTGTATGTGCTTTGTTGTCTGGAACACTTCGACAAATTTGAAGGATGGGATTGATGTGGAATCAAAGGGCAAGGTCAGTCTGGATTTGCTGCCCAGAGGATACAGTTGGGCACATGCCCTGGCTGGAGAGGGATTTCAAAGATGGAGTAACAGTGACATGGTACACCTGGTCTTCTACGATCCATTACGTCGACAGAAATAGTGGGTCATCTGTCCTAAGTGGCTGTTAACACCCGCCATGTCCATGCTCACTGGTTCTGCCTCATTCTAAACCATTCGGGCTTCATCTACTCCGCTCTTTCTTCTCCCAGGTCCCATATTCTCTAAGCAGCACACAAAGGCTGCTAATTCAGCTAGCGGTGTCTCTGTCACCGCCACTCCCTACGACTCCAGTCCCTTAGGCCTTGTGGGTT
>CM065730.1:47381037-47437749 GCA_033310375.1 Conus canariensis
TGTGTGTGTGTGTGTGTGTGTGTGAGAGAGAGAGAGAGAGAGAGAGAGAGAGAGAGAGAGAGAGAGAGAGAGAGAGAGAGCTTACTCCTGTGCTCTTATAAAGGGTGCATGAGAATTAAGAGCAGAATATTGTTCAATCTGGAGCCCGTTACAAGGAACTAAAAAATCTGTCAAATTGTTTAGAAAGTCATAGCAATGTTGTACTCACAACACACACACACACACACACACACACACACACACACACACACACACACACACACACACACACACACACTGACTGACTGACTAAAACCAATTTATTGTCAGATTAACTTAAGGTTGTACACACACACACACACACACACACACACACACACACACACACACACCAGAGAGAGAGAGAGAGAGAGAGAGAGAGAGAGAGAGAGAGAGAGAGAGAGAGAGAGAGAGACTCGGCAATTGCTGTTTTTTTTCCCGTGTTTATTTTCTCCCGGTGGGTTTTTGACATGTGGCATAAACATCTCGTTGTCTTCGAGATCGGCTCGCCTCTAAATGGGCTTCGTCTCCTCTGGACGACACTGTTTTAAATGCTGCTCCGCGGGCGAGGTACAGTGTTTAGTTGCACTACGTAAAGTACAAGCAGCGATCTTAAAAAGAAAAAGTTCAAATATTTCCAACAGAAGCATGGATCACACATCATGTATGCAAGTAAGCCCACTGAAAATAGATCTGCTCAAGTGTCAAATATCTAAGCCACACATTGTTCGAAAAATGATAAAAGAAACTGCATTCCTTTGCTTCAAAGGAAAAAAAAAAACAACATTTAAAACAAAGTGTGAGGAAATGACTCGAAGAAACATGATCTGCTTTTAATCCATTTTTAATCATAGATGACAAATATTGTGACTTCTTCCCATTAAATGCACTTGTCTTTGGAGGACACCAGACCCACACCCTCAAAGATTCATCAAAAAAAAACAAAAAAAAAACACTTGCATTCGGATTTATTGTATGTGTTGTTCACTGTGTTCGTGGAGTCTAGCAATGAGCCGTCTCTAGACACCAAACACTGTTCGAGAATCCCAGCAGCCATAATTATGAAAGAAAGGGATCGACTGAGGGTAAAATAAGCATACACAATGTAATCATTCGACGTGGTGGTGGGAACCAAAGCGGGTTGATGAAACTAATAATTCTTGTCTAACACCTTATCCATGGGGCCGAGCTGGCCACGCGGATATGAACTCAGACACTTGTTCGCGAAGCTCTGGGGTTCGATTCCCATCCGTGACAGGGTGAACAAGATTTTCACTGCTGAGTTCACATCTGTGCAGACTGCAGACCGCTCTCAGTCCGGATGAGACTTGAGACTGAGGTCCCGTGCATATATATATATATATATATATATAATATATATATATATATATATATATATATATACATGCATGAAGTGTCTAGCAAGAACGTTAAGTCCAATTCCGCCTTTTGGAGAAAGGTTGGCCATTGAGTGTCGGTGGGAAGGATGACCAAAAATGATACGCGTGCACGTTGGTATCGTGTTTGAACATCGTCCCTGAAAACAATATGTGGCTACCTAAAAGAAACTGTTAACGCTGGGCCGGCACCGGCAACAAACTAAGGATAGACCCTGTAGCAATATAAATATATTGACAATGTTTCTGAGAGAGAGCAGAGAACTCAAAAGAAAGCGACTTGCAGCTGAAAAAAAAGCAGAGTTGGAAGCAACATTAGCAGTGAGATTAGTACTGAGAAAGCAGAGTTGAAAGCAACATTAGCGGTGAGATTAGTGCTGAGAAAGCAGAGTTGAAAGCAACATTAGCGGTGAGATTAGTGCTGAGAAAGCAGAGTTAGAACCTAGATTCTTGGCTGAAGAGGCAGAATCAAAACAAGAATCGCCCCTGAGAAAAAATGGTTGCAATTGAAAAACCATGCAAGAATTGGAGTTGAAGCAAAAAACAAACAAAAACAAAACAGAATTACAAAACCAGGCCCGTCTTACCGATCATGCCCCTTTTTTCCCTCTCCAACCATTGGCCCCCAAACTGTTCCTCGTCTTCCCCTAGCGAAGACTTTGATGTCTTCATGTTCCGATTTAAAGCCCTATCTATGTTGTGTAAATGAGACCACGAAAATGACCCATTCCTTTTTGCCGCCTGTCTCCAAGGCCAAGCCCTTTCGTCTTACCATTCCCTGTGTGCATCTGGTCCTGTCCCATATGAAACTCTTCAGCAATATTTTCTGATGAAGTTCCAGTATACAGTTCAAGTCTTTCCTAAGCGATTTCATCAAAATAAAGCGGACTCTGGAGAATTAGTTCCTACCTATCTTACTAGGTATCAGCATTATTTTGATAGGTGGGTAGCCTAGTCAGAAACAAAGCTTAAGATTTTCAGGGTCTCTGTGGCCTCATAACGAGAGTACAATTCTGTGTCTAAAGACCTGTCCATTTTTCGCTTAGAGAAAAAAAAAAGACAACCTTACTAACGTGCAGGAAATGGCCACCACTGCAAACCTGTACAGAGAAGCTAACACCAGTACATCTGTACAGAGAAGCTAACACCAGTATATCTGTACAGAGAAGCTAACACCAATACATCTGTACAGAGAAGCTAACACCAGTACATCTGTACAGAGAAGCTAACATCAGTACATCTGTACAGAGAAGCTAACACCAGTATATCTGTACAGAGAAGCTAACACCAATATATCTGTACAGAGAAGCTAACACCAGTACATCTGTACAGAGAAGCTAACACCAGTATATCTGTACAGAGAAGCTAACACCAATACATCTGTACAGAGAAGCTAACACCAGCACATCTGTACAGAGAAGCTAACACCAGTACATCTGTACAGAGAAGCTAACACCAGTACATCTGTACAGAGAAGCTAACACCAGTATATCTGTACAGAGAAGCTAACACCAATACATCTGTACAGAGAAGCTAACACCAATACATCTGTACAGAGAAGCTAACACCAGTACATCTGTACAGAGAAGCTAACACCAGTATATCTGTACAGAGAAGCTAA
This sequence comes from Conus canariensis, assembly GCA_033310375.1. Lineage (NCBI taxonomy): Eukaryota > Metazoa > Mollusca > Gastropoda > Neogastropoda > Conidae > Conus > Conus canariensis. Next base: position 47,384,074 of record CM065730.1, read on the forward strand.
CACCAATACATCTGTACAGAGAAGCTAACACCAATACATCTGTACAGAGAAGCTAACACCAGTACATCTGTACAGAGAAGCAAACTCCAGTACATCTGCACGGAGAAGCTAACACCAGTACATCTGTACAGAAAAGCTAACAGCAGTACATCAGTCACCCGCAGTCAGTCATTTGTTCTCTGCAGGAGCTGCACGGGTGAAACTGGGCCCAACACAGGCCTCCATGTACCCTCGGAAGACGAGGTCGTGCTCAATCAAATTTCAAAGGCTATGGACATACTACATCAACCTCTGGGAGAAAATAAATTTAAAAGAAAAAAATATCATTATTCTGCTGGACGAAGGGAGAAAAAAATGACAAGACAACATTGTATTTACATACGGGATCTTAGACCATAACTTTTCTTTTCTTTTCTTTTTTTTAATCAGTTCCGCTCTCTTGCCCTGCCTGTAGCAGACGAAGTCAACGTCGGGTGTGGCGTCTTGGTCACCATCTCTTCTACATAAAGAGTTCCATTCATCCCCCCCCCCCACCCCCCACCCCTACTCCCCAGCTGTCGTGGAAGAGCTGGTGAAGAGGAACCAGTCACGTGACTTAACTCTAAAAGTAAGATGAGCGCAGGATAGATGGGGAGCAAGCAGCAAGGAGTGTGTTGTGTCGACTAGAGGAGCAGTTCTGACTTTTTGAAGGAATTTAGAAGAACCTTCAGCATTTAACAGAACCTGTGGGGTGCGTCTCAGAACTTTGTGACGTGAAAATTAAGAACAAAAAAGGACGTTATTTATTAAGATGATTATCTAAGGCTGCGTTCTGCTAACGTTTAAACTTCGAGCTTGAGGCTGTCTATTTTCCTTATGGGAAAAAGTGAAATTTTGTCTTTAACCAGCTGGGAGTCGGACGACAGCCGATAGTGATCATCTTTGACTTTGAAAGAATCCTGCCGTATGATATCCGGGCATTCCCCACAATCACAATCAGACAGACAGCTTGTGATAATGTACCCCCCCCCCACCACACACACACACACACAGAGAGAGAGAGAGAGAGAGAGAGAGAGAGAGAGAGAGAGAGAGAGAGAGAGTTTATAATCTGTACCCTTACCCTCCGCTGAGAAAATCCAAACAGAGGTAACCAAAAGAAGAGCAACCATCTGCAACAGACGAAAACGGCTGACTTTATAGCAAACTCATCAATCTGTGACTTTTAGACGACGGGAAATGCTCCAGTGTCAGTTTCATCAAAAAGACATCGTTGCGCGGAGACACAGCTACATCTCATATACTAAGATATGAGGCTACATTGTGCATGAGTCACAGCCTGATACATATTTGTCTAAAAGTGAATGAATGTAATAAGGAAAGAGTTGAAAAGAGTCTCTCTCTCTCTCTCTCTCTCTCTCTCTCTCTCTCTCTCTCTCTCTCTCTCTCTCTCTCTTATGTGAACGAGAGCTGACTGTCTACAGGAAGGTATATGGCAGCACAACAGAATATTGTTTCGTTTTTTGTCTGTGCATCTGTCACTCAGTCTGTCTGCCAGCAAAACAACTCAAACTGAGAGAAATGTTCATCAAAACACACAGTATTGTTTTTTAAGTTAATATTTACAAGTGATGCACTTTCGTGATCTTGGCGTGCTAAAACGGACCCAAGTACCGAAAGATCTGTTGTTGTTATGACCATTGTGTCATTATACCATGTACTGTTTGGTTCTGTCGTATTCTCATGCTGTTGTCATGACCATCTTAATGTGTAGTTGTTGGAGTATTGCTGTTGTCATGATCATTATATTGTGTACTTGTTGGAGTACTGCTGTTGTCATGATCATTATATTGTGTACTTCTTGGAGTATTGCTGCTGTCGTGATCATTATATTGTGTACTTGTTGGAGTATTGCTGTTGTCATGATCATTATATTGTGTACTTGTTGGAGTATTGCTGTTGTCATGATCATTATATTGTGTACTTGTTGGAGTGTTGCTGTTGTCATGATCATTATATTGTGTACTTGTTGGAGTATTGCTGTTGTCATGATCATTATATTGTGTACTTGTTGGAGTGTTGCTGTTGTCATGATCATTATATTGTGTACTTGTTGGAGTATTGCTGTTGTCATGATCATTATATTGTGTACTTGTTGGAATGTTGCTGTTGTCATGATCATTATATTGTGTACTTGTTGGAGTATTGCTGTCGTCATGATTATCATTATTGTGTACTGTTCGTAACTGTTCTTTCATATTGCCGAGTTCTTGTCATAACCACTGTGTTTGTACGGTTTGGCAGTGATCCATTGTAATAGTGAGCTGTTGTCATGATCATGTTATTGTATTCTGTCCTATACGCTTGCATTGTATTGTGCGTGGTGTACCTTTATACAGTGTAATGTTTTGCACTGCTTATTGCTGATTTGTTTTCAGGAACATTATGTTATGTATTGTTCAGTGTTGTTATTCTGATTTGCACGCGCCGTTATCGTTACAATGACACTGTGTATTTTTCTTAAGTGTTATTCTGAGTTTGATGAGCCGATGTCACATTGTATTGCGCCATTTTGCTGTCATAAATGTAACATTTTTGCTGTTGTCTACTGTTTTATTGTATGGCACGATTCGTTGTCAGTTACACCACATTGTGCACTGTTCTTTACTGTCACATTCTATTGCGCCATTTTGTTGACATAAATGGAACATTTTTGCTGTTGTCTACTGTTTTGTTGCATGGCACGATTCGTTGTCAGTTACATCACATTGTGCACTGTTCTTTACTGTCACCTTCTGTTGCGCAAGCGATCATTATCGTGATCTTGTGGACTGATACGCAGTGTTATGTTTCATGGTGTTGCTCACAGTATGTTCTGTACTACTTTGTACCATTGTACTGTGCAGCACTACACATCCTCTCATATCCTGCTTGTCCAAATGTTGTTGTTGTTGACATTAGGTTCTATCGTGGTTATAAAAAAAAACCTGTTCTGATGTTTGGTGTGTCTGACAACGAGAAAAGAACAATAAAGGTGAGATTAACAATAATGATCACCATCAAAGTAGTAGTCGTTGTGGTGGCAGCAGCACTAATAGTAGTAATAGTTTTAGAGATAGCAATAGAAGCAGTATCATCAGCAGCAGCAGCAGCAGCTGCAGCAACCTCAGCAGCAGCAGCGGCAGCAGCGGCAGCAGCAGCAGCAGCAGCATCACCAGCAGCAGCAGCAGTGGCAGAAGTAGTAGTAGTGATAATAGAAATAGCAGTAGCAGCAGCAGTGACAGCGGTAGCGAAAGCAGCAGCAGCAGCAGCAGCAGCAGCAGCAGCAGCAGCAGCAGCAGTAGTAGTAGTAGTAGTAATAGTAGTAGTAGTGGTGGTGGTGGTGGTGGTGGTAATAGTCGTTGTTGTTGTTGGTGTTGTTGTTGGTGTTGTTGTTGTTGTTGTTGTAATAGTAGAAGACGTATTGGTAGAAGTAGTGGTCCAACAAGTCGTTCATTTTGCTTTTCAGTCGCCTTTGACGCTGATCTCTCGCACACCATACAAAACCAGTCTCTCAAAAGAACAGCTTAATATTGAGTCCTGGTCCTACACACACAGAGCAGTCTTACACACACAGCAGTGCTACCCAGAGGGAAAGCCCACTGACCATGGTGTGTGGAGGACCGCAGTGCAGCCAGTCAGTGAAGAAGTCTGATGCACATCACCCACACAGGGTGCTCTCTGCTCTGGGCACCAGCTTTTATAGACACAGGACAGTCACAACTCATGGAGAAAGAAAGAAAAATGTTATAGACAATGCATATCCAACATTATATTTCAGCGAGTCTGTCACAGACGCATTTCTCTTTTTTCAGTTTCTAATTTCAGTGTTGCGATTGCATGTCGGATACTAATTTAACATGTCACGCGCATATATATATGCGCGTCTGTCTGTCTCTCTCTCTCTCCCCTCTCCTCTCTCCTCTCTCTCTCTCTCTCTCTCTCTCTCTCTCTCTCTCTCTCACTGTATCTGTCGCTGTCTGTCTGTCTGACTTGACCCCCTCTATATCTATATTTGTGTGTGTTGGGGAGGGGGGGGGGGCGTGCGTGCGTGCTTGCATGCGCGCGTGTCTGTGTGTGTGTCTGATTTATTGTCGTTACGATGGCCCCCTAATTGCTGATAAAAACTCACGTGACAACGTGACAGAACGCTGATTACAGGCTGTTATTTGTTAGCAGAGTCATGTAAACAAAAGCATATGTCGTCAAAGCAACATGTGGAAATGAACAGCTATGTCGAAAGAAACAAGATTTACCGGACTAGGATACCAAAAACAGTATCAAAATATTGATACACATAAACTTTTTCATCTCCTTTCTTTCTTTCTTTCTTTCTTTTCTTGACCCCCCCCCCCCTCTCTCTCTCTCTCTCTCTCTCTCTCTCTCTCTCTCTCTCTCTCTCTCTCTCTCACTGTATCTGTCGCTGTCTGTCTGTCTGACTCTGTCTGTCTGTCTGTCTGTCTCTGTCTGTCTGTCTGTCCTCTCCCCCCCCCCCCTCCGCCTCCCCCCCCCTCTCTCTCTCTCTCTCTCTGTTTTATTTCCGTTTTCTTTTTCTCTTTTCTCCTCCTCGTTCTTCTCTCGTATAGCTTACCCCTTTCTTCATTAATCCAGTCGTCCTTCGTCGCTCAAAACATAAACATTTTCACTGACTGGCCGTACTGCGGTCCTCCACACACCATGGTCAGTGGGCTTTCCCCCTGGGTAGTACTGCTGTTTTGTGTAGGGCTGTTATGTGTGTTGTGCCGTGTCGTGAATGTTAAGCTGTGATGTATTAAACACTGTTTTGACAGAAGACAAGAGGCAATGTTTGGTGAATTTTAAGATGCTAAAATGCAAAATCTGCCGCTTACTGATGTTTTTGGTTCATTTCCTAAGCTTCCTGAACAAAATGAACAATGTACTCTTGTACTGGTGAAATGTATGGGGATTAAAAATGCAGCAATTACAATTTAAATTTCTTGTATGTGCTTTGTTTCCATTGGAACAGACAGCTATAAATTCATTTATTTCAAGGGAACGCTGTGAACGATGATGGAGTTTGCGGTCAGCTCAAAACATAAACATTTTCCGTGAGAAATGTCAGTTACTTGTTCCCTTATGTGTGTACTTGTGAATTTCAATACGATGCAAATCCAACCTTTCAAGCGACAAAACATCTCTTCAGTCCTGCAAAATACTGATCTCTCGTCTTGAACTGAGGTAGATCTTTAGACCTGATGAGCTCGCAGCTGTTGGGAATAGGCTTTGAAATCGGCTTTAGCCATTTCTTTGTCTATTTACTTCCAAAGCGATATGAACTTGACTCGATCGGCTGTAACAAATAAATGTTTGCTTACGAATCGAGAATGGAACCAGAAATTGATTTTCCTCACAGACGAGCTTGTCAACTACCCGCGACTCTTGACTGCTATTATCGGAGAGCTTCTCTACGGTTACTTCCCCTAATGCTATCCTTTGTATTCCCCAGAGAATGTAAAGCGGATTGTTGTTTGTTTGCTTGTTTTTCTTTCTTTCTTTTTTTTTTTTTTTTCATTTTTGGCCATAATTGTTTTTTCATTCGGCGAGCATAAGACCACTAACTCACAATCTGGGATCACAAAATAAAAGATCGCACAATTAAAAACAAGTCGACTCTCTCTCTCTCTCTCTCTCTCTCTCTCTCTCTCTCTCTCTCTTCTCTCTCTCTCTCTCTCTCTCTCTCTCTGAGTGTGTGTGGTTCAAAGTAAATTTCATTTACACGGTATTGCAGTAACAATCAAATGAATGATGGCTAGGCTACAGCAATTACCTGACAAAATGTCTCTATATACATAATACATGTTGTAGGCGAATTAAAATTGACTATTACTAGGGAAATAAAATAAACATTAAAGAAAGAGAACGATGAAAGTACCACAGTCAGATCACAAGAATACTAATAATAATGATTACAACATCAACAACAACAACAACAACAACAACAACAGCTGCAAAACCCCCTGCATGTAAGAATATTGAGGATCTGTGTGCATTTGTTTTACATCATGTCAAGCGAAGGATTCAGATTTAACGTACTGAATATGCATACTTCATTCCTGTGCGAATGATATAAATCATGTAAAAACGTTGAGAGCATATATCTGTGTTTAAATACAGACATGGGGGTGGGGGGGGGGGGGAGGCAGTTTGAAAATAACAGTGTGTGTGTGTGTGTGTGTGTGTGTGTGTGTGTGTGTGTGTGTGTGTGTGTGTGTGTGTGTGTAAGTAGAGAGAGAGAGAGAGAGAGAGAGAGAGAGAGAGAGAGAGAGAGAGAGCGAGACAGCGAGAGAGAGAGAGAGAGAGAGAACATGTGGAGGCGGATGCATAGATATGTACGAACTTTTTGATCGTTTTCTGAACTAATAATTAATAGGTGACGTAGAAGAATGTTTCTTTTCTGATCAAGGCATATTTATAGCTGGATTGAGCATGGTAGTGAAACAGACTGAAATCAATGAACACAATGCTCCGTGGATTATAAATGAAATACAAATAATAATTTAAAGGAAGAACAGCGTCCGTAAACCAGCCGCATTCTTAAATCGGACAGAGCCTGGGTTTATTTCGGCAAAGGTTTGAAACGATCGAACAGTGGTCATTACACAAGAAACAGAGTAAATAGCAAACGAGACAATCAGTCTTTCTGCACCAACCAGTTTGGATCAAAGGTTTGGTGGGAATTGATCAAATGATTCATTTCTAAAAAAGGACATATTTGATGACAAATTTCTCCCACAAAAGACTGTGGCAAGCTGATTACACCATTACTTGTAAGGCCATAGGCCGATTATACCTGTACACGTAAGGCCATCGTATTCTTTGAAAACGAAGACGTAGCTTTCTTGAGGACATAAATCGATTTATCAGTCCTTCGGTTGATACTCAATCACACACACACACACACACACACACACACACACACACACACACACACACACACACTCACACGCACGCACGCACGCACGCACGCGCGCGCGCGCGCGCACACACACACACACACACACAGAGGGTACAAAGAGGGGTGGGGAGGTGGAGTGAGAGATGGATGCGTATTGAACGTCTACACATGAAGTAAATCAGGGGAAAATCTGTATCCAAATCCTGGTCCTGGATAGTTTACGTGGTAGCCAATAGTTTACCTTAGTGTTGAGAGGGAAAGTCTGTACTCTACTCAATGTCGACAACGATGATTCTCTGCCCCTGTGTCTTGTAAAATGCTGTGATTTGAGATTTTGTTTTCTTTCGTTGTTTCTTTTTAGTTATGGTGAAAATCAGACTGGTGTATCTGTTGCAGAGGTTTATTCTTCCTTTGTGCTTCATAGTTTGGGCTGTCTCTGCTGCGACGAAAGGTGAAATTACTCTCTCTCTCTCTCTCTCTCTCTCTCCTCTCTCTCTCTCTCTCTCTCTCTCTCTCTCTCTCTTACTCTCTCTCTCTCTCCTCTCTCTCTCTCTCTCTCTCTCTCTCTTCTCCTAGAGTTTGAAACAAATCCAATTCATTTATTAATTCATCAGGGGAATCCCTGTAGTGGAGGGGGGGGGGGGGGGGGGCGTAGGGGAAGAAGAAGGCGATGGAGAAAGCATGTGCTATCTTGTGCATATTCGGTCAAACTGAAACTTAATTAATGAAGTCACTCTGAGCCAGCGCTTCGTCTCCATTCGTACGTAGGTGGCTCTATGACGGTCTGGCATGAAACAGGTCTCTGTCGGCTGATGGGTTTGAGGCTATGACAGCACAAGACAGGGTGTGACTGTCCATTGTGTAGTCAGAGTGAACGCATGGAGGGAATGCTCTCTATGTGGATTAGGAGGATAACGCAGCGGCAGCCAAACTCTCACTGTCTGTCTGTTTCTCTGTTTCATTGTCTGACCGTCTGTCTGTCTGTCTGTCTGTCTGTGTGCTGTCTGTCTCTGTCTCTGTCTCTCTCTCTCCCGCACACACACACAGACACACACACACACACACACACCACACACACACACACACACACACACACACACACGTACGCACGCACGCACGCACACACGCACACGCGCGTGCGTACGTAGTGAATCACCGACATTCGCAACACGCTGTATGTGATGAAGGACCATGGACAGGAGAGGGTGGGGAAGGGGGGAACAACCTGTGTTGGGAAGAGGAGACGAGGAGAAAGGGGACAGCGCTAAGCAAGAAGACGGTGTGTGTGTGTGTGTGTGTGTGTGTGTGTGTGTGTGTGTGTGTGTGTGTGTGTGTGTGTGTGTGTGTGTGCCTGTGTATGTGTGTGTGTATGTGTGTGCGTGCTTGCGTGTGGTGTGTGTGTGTGTGTGTGTGTGTGTGTGTGTGTGTGTGTGTGTGTGAATATATTTTATTTATTGTTCGCTAGCGGGTGAACGGAATGAGTCAAGGACGGCAGTAGGGAAGACCCGCATGTTCCACGGCGCAGTCAGTATGTTCCGGACAGCCATTGAAGGGGTGCATGAGGGAAATCTGCTTCCGGTTCTCGCACCGATACGGAGGATCTGTAGATGAACGTGTCGTCGTTTAAAGAAGCTTCAGTCGTTTAAGACTCAATATTTTTCAGTCAGTCGGAATAGATCTTGATACCGATCGATTAGAATGCAGCTTCGTATAGATGGGGGATTTTTTTTCGCTAGAACATATGCTAACATAATCATAACGCTTTCTGTGTAGATTTAATGGAACCCTATTCATCCAGTCTTACAGATCCATTGCATTGATGACCTGTTCAACCCAGGCAGAGTAACGATTTGCCCGCATGGTTTCGCACATGAGTGATTTTAATAGTATTTCAAATAAGGAGTTTGGGTGTCTATCTGTATTTTGGCTTGATCTTAACAACACTAACGTCTGTTTCAATCTTCTCGTCAAAATGTTATTTGAAATTGCTGAAAAAAAAATCACACCAAAAAATGACACGTTAGGAAGCACACCATGTATCAATGGTTTACCAATAAGTTTGTTCTGAGAACAACGGTTGTTGTTTTCTTTCGATTTGCTTGTTATTTATTGTTTACTGGTCCCTGCGTCATTTAAGACTTTCTTTTAAAAAAAAACATGATCACTCTGAGGTTACCTGTATTTGTTTCTGTGTCTCTGTATGTTCTGTTTGACTATAGTCAAGATGAAAAGGTTGTGCAAGTCTTGTATAATTGTTGTCTTTGTACATATCTCCAGTTTTGCTGCTGTGACAATGTGTAGGTGCAGAGTATGTGGGTAAGCTTTGAGCATCCTTTTGGGGAATGTCTCCTTGTTTGTTCTGTGTGCTCTGTGCTGGCATTTGCAATAAACGATTTTTGGTGCTGTAAGCAGTTTTGTTTGGAGTTACGGGCGCGTAGAAAAATGGGTACGGGTACAATATGCGTGTTGCAGATCAGGTATACACACACGCAAAAGCGCGCACGCGCGGGCGCGCGCGTGCACTCACTCACACACACACACACACACACACACACACACACACACACACACACACACACACACACACACACACACACACACACACACACGCCTATATTTCCTCCACAATCTCCTCTTCTTTTTGCCAGGTCCGGCGGGTGGCGGGAGAAGCTCTGATGCTGAAACACTGAACAAACACGGACCCTCCGCTCTGCCTACCAGCAGTGCAAGTCCTAAAGCACTCCACAGACGTCGACCTCTTGGGAAACTCAGCAGGAATGCCAGTTCTGAAGTACCTATCGACTGGAAATCTCGCGGGACGTCTGGAAGACGTTTCGGTCGCGAAGCACTTGAGAGATATCGACCTCGTGGGCCACCTAGCGCAAGTTCAGGTGGTACAGCATTTAGAAGTCGCTGGCTCCCAATGGAATTTAGCAGACTGCAAGTCCTACAATATTTAGCAGGCGTGCACCACATGGGACAATTGCGGTGCCTGACAGATCTGGGTCTCCTAGGACATTTCGGAAAAGTTTATATTCTGAGGCACCTCACAGACGTAGGCCTCGAAGCACATCCAGCAGAAGAATAGGTCCTGAGGCACTAAGCAGACACGGGCCCCGTGGGCCACCCAAAGGAAATTTCTATCCTGAAGCACTCAGCAGTCATGGACTTCCTGAGATATCTGGCAGAAGTTCAGGCTCTGAAGTTTGGGAACTGAAGAACTCGACATACGAGGACCTCCTTGGTCATCTCGCAGAAGTTCGACAACTAAAGAACTGAAAAGACGAGTACCTTTTGGGCCATCTGGCATTCGTTCATGAACTGAAGAACTCAACAGACGAAGACCTCCTGGGTCATCTAGCAGACGTTGGGACCCTGAAGAACTCAACTCACTTGGAGGACCTAGGACATCTAGCGTAAGTGAAGGCCCAAAAGCGTTCAGCGGATGTAGAATTCCTGGGACAATTGACAGAAGTTCCGGTCCAGAAACATTCAGCATACGTGGACCCTCGGGGTCACCTGGTAGAAGCTCAGATCTTGAAGAACCTGGCAGACGTGTACCAACTGGTGAAACTGAAAGAAGTTCAGGTCCTGAAGCATCCTACGAACACGGAATTGAACTAGGAGCTGCAGGATCTCAGGCCCTGAGGCACCTAAAAGGCGAGGGCCTCGTGGAGCACCTGGCATACACTCCAGTCTTAAAGGTCCGAACAAACGTGTGCTCCCCCAGGGTGCCTGACAGAAGTGCAGGTCTTACGTCAGTTAGGTATGAACCCTCCATGGTACCTAGCAGAAGTGAACATCCTCTGGCCTCTGGTAAATTGGGACCTGTGTACCTACCAGGCCCTAGTTGAAGATCGTATGGCACGGACTCTGCTTCAAGGTTGTCTCCTACAGACACAGATTCAGGTTCGTATCTCAAAGACAGTGGTTCAAGAATGTATGCCAGACACGTACCTCTGAGACAGAGGTTCAGAAATAATGTCAGAGGCAAGAGGTCGGGAATACGGCAGAGAAATAATGGTTCGTGAATAATTATCAATACGTAAACAGAAACTTCACTGTATTCATACTCACGAAAATTGGTAATCTTTTTGAAAGGACTCTGGATCTGGGTTTTTTTTTATCCGGATCAGCAGAACGGATCTGCACCAAAATTTAACGAGTTCATCCCAAGTTTCTTGAAACTGATGAAGTGGGTGTTTTGCCATCCTGTTCACAGAGAAAAAACCAGAGGCAGGTGAAAAGAACAACCGCCTTGCCAGATGCAAGAAACATTGGAGATGCTATGATGTAATTCATGAGAACGTACTGAGCACAATGGTGTAAATCCATGAACACAATGAAAGGGTCCGCCTGTGTACGTGCCACACAGAACAAACGCGCGCGTACACACACACAAACACACACATACACACACACTCACGAGCGCGCGCGCGCACTACACACACACACACACACACACACACACACACACACACACACACACACACACACACAAGCTCGACAGAGACCGGGAGAGAGAGAGAGAGAGAGAGAGAGAGAGAGAGAGAGAGAGAGAGAGAGAGAGAGAGAGAGAGAGAGAGAGAGAGAGATGTGCACTACTCTAGTAATTATTTATGCTGATTCTTGTTATTCGGTTTGTAACGTACATGTATGCTTCCAGATTTCCGTCTGCTTATACAGATGTCAGTCCATAAGTAAATAAGTTTATGTGAAAGAGAGATAACACAGTTGAAATGATAGCTTATGTACAAAACATGAATTTGGCATGAATGTATTGATGAATTGGAATAATAAAATCTCATACTGGTTATCAGAATGTCATTTCCAAAATATAAATAAAGAAACAAGCACACAGAAAAGTTAACACACACACACAACACACACACACACACACACACACACACACACACACACACACACACACACACACACACACAACTATCAAACACCTATCATGCGTAAAAATTCGATTTGCTCCACGCTCCAAATCCTGATTACTTCCTTCTGTTCTTATTCCTTAAACTCACATAAAAGTAATCAGTATACACGCATTCTAGATTATTCTTCTTTCTTAAAATTTTAATGTCCGTCTTCAACCAGTTGAAGATTCTGACACTAACAGAGGCTTTCCGGTAATAACAAGATATAAATGTACATGCTGCCTGGAGCAACAGCTTGAAGTGGGTATGGATAGGGAAGAAGGACTTGGGGCCATCCACTATTTTAAGGCCTCTAGGAGGGGCGAAGGTAGTTTCTCTGCTCTTTGTATTCGTCAAATAAATTTGCTGCCTTGAGTTGGTCACGTAGAATTATTTCTTGCAGCAGTTCTGGAGTTAACCACAGGTTCGTCTGGGATGCTTAACTCTTTTTTTATTTGTTGATGTAACGGCGCGTGTTTATTTATGATGGTGAGGAATGTTTGATGCCAGGAAGATAGAGCATCACTGACGTCAGAATAATCATTACAAGTTAAGTGAAATGGGGAAATGCTAAAGCCTTAGAAGTATGCTGTTTCATTAAACGTTTTGAAAGAGCGGTTTTGGATGGTCGTGTGACCTTTGGGTGGTGGTTTTGGAAGCCTGAAGGACCACTTGCAGAAGACTGAACAATGACCACTAATACTAGAATGTACCACTGAAACATCTGATATTGCAGATGTGTTGTTCGTGTATATATGATCAATAAGAGTCGCAGTTGTTTTAGTTCTTCTCGTTGGGGTTTGTATTAATTGATGGAGTGCATTAAGTGAAAGTGTGCTTGTCCAGGCTGGTTGTTGTTTAAACATATCAATATCAAAGTCTCCAAACAATAGAATATTTGAAGTTTTGTGAGAGATCCGATCCATCATTTGTACAAAGTTGTCATATCATTCATATGTGGAAAATGGGTTTCTTTATATATGTCCGATTATTAATGGTGGTCATTTGGAGTTACTTATTTCAATCCAGATACATTCAACAGTATTAGTTAAGATCAGTTCTGCGTTGGGTAAAGTTGGCAATTGACAAATGAATGTATACAGTGAGGCCAGTATGTTGAGGTTGATCACTATCGCGTCGTTCTGCTTTGTAGTCACGGATGCTGATAAGATCATCTGTGATGTGAGAGTCTAATCTTGTTTCACTGACACCAAACACTTGTACTGGATGGGGTGACTGTTTTAAAAGTGAGGAGATTTCATGGACTTTTATAAATAAATAATAGACATTGAGATGTCCAACTTTAAGTCCTGTAACAGCGGGAGTGTGGGAAGGCATGGGTGGTAAAAGGTTAGTGAGATAAAATCGATCAGGAAGACAGTGTTTTCACAAAGAGACACAGAGGATGATAAATCAATAAGCCAGAAAACAGTCAAAAACAAGTCACGATAGAGGATGGCGCACAATGGCGACAAACGCGCAGAAAGAAAGGTAAACTATTAAGCCTAAGGACACAGACAACAGAATATATCTTTAGAAAAATCAATAAGCCAGTAAAACAGCAAACACCAAGAAAGGATAGTGGTTGGAGTATAATGTCGAACAAACAAAAAGAAAGATAAACAAATTAAGTTTAAATCAGTGAATGGCGATTATACAAAGAGAAGTCAATGCGTAGAGTGGTACAAATATGGAGGAGGATGTTATGAGTACAATCCACTTTAAAGCACAATAAGAAAGTGTATAGACTAAGCACAATAAGAAAGTGTATAGACTAAGAAAAAGAGAACAAAACAAACGACAACAACAACAAACGAAAACTTGATATCATTCACAAACAATCTGTGGCGGCAAGAAATTAGTCCTGGTTCCTGGAGAACTGTCAGAGAATGGGCCAAAGTTTCTTTACAGTCCACAAAATGACAGCACCTGCACTGACTGCCTGACACAGATTCATGGCAGCAGAACAGCAATGTCACAGCAATGTCACAGCGATGTCACAGCAATGTTCGTAACTTGAGCCTAAAACGACAACTATCTTTGCGCGATGGCAGATAGGAAATCTAGCGCTAATAAACACCATGGATGCTCTGAGCACAAACAAAAGTAGAAAAGTAGAAATGATTGTGTTTCCAAATCCAAACATTCTCAGAGTCCTTAAGTAGACCCTCTGATATGATATTTGTAGGGAGAGAAAAAACAAACAAACAAGAAAAAGAAAAGGGGGGAGGGGAGGGGAAAATGGAGTGATGGGGGTATGGGTATGTATTCATAGTGGATTTTTTTTTATAAACCCATGATTCACACACACACACACACACACACACACACACACACACACACACACACGCATGCACGCACGCACGCACGCACGCACGCACACACACACACACACACACACACACACACACACACACACACACACACACACACACACTGTGGATATGTCTCATGCTTGTGTCTCGAAGAGACACATTGCGGGGTAGGAAAAAAGCGTGGAAAGATGGTTGAGAACTGTCGGGGAATGATGCTGCTATGTAGGGCGGAGGCAGAACATGGGAAGTGGAAGTCGGGTCGCCTGAGGTGGAGGATAAGGTGGATGTCGGGTCGCCAGAGGTGGTGGATAAGGTGGATGTCGGGTCGCCAGAGGTGGAGGATAAGGTGGATGTCGGGTCGCCAGAGGTGGAGGATAAGGTGGATGGCGGATCGCCAGAGGTGGAGGATAAGGTGGATGTCGGGTCGCCAGAGGTGGAAGATGGGTAGCTGGATGTCGGGTTGTCAGAGATGAAACAAGGGTAGCTGGATGTCGGGTGGCCAGAGGTGGAGGATGGGAATATACCCATCCGTTGTTCCAGGCAATGTAGGTGGCTGTTAACCCGCGAGCAGGATGGAGTCCTGAGGGCTGCTGTGATAATGAACACCGAGTGAGACCAATGTCTTTTCGCTTTTCATATCGTAGCTGGGAGGCCGGGGTGTGTGAGGACTGCTTCCAGCTCTCGCCGCATGGTCTTAGAATGGGCGTTCTCAGCAGTGGCTGTCTGCAGTATTTGGGGCCAGCGTATTTGAGGCTGTACGCCAACCTGTCTGCTAATCTTAACCATCTTCATCCACTCTAATCAGGGTTTCAGAAAAAAAAAAGTGAAATTTTGCCCTCCTTCATGCTCTGCTGTCGTCATGGTGATCTCATTTTCAAGATCTTCTCAACATCCACGCCCATATGTGTTCGTACTAAAGTTGCCCGCATCTGCAAGTTCATGACGAATTGCCGTTGGGACTGTTGGACAGAGCGGCGCGCTATGCTCGGATGCTCATTCACGCAGGCTCCAGGACTAAGTCGAGCGAGGGTAAGTTAGTGTACCAGGCGCCACTGAACAAAGTTGATGGGACTTGCCAGCAGCGCAGTGACTCCTCTGCTAGACTGCTTCATGGTGATTGCTCCCTGCAGACTGCAGTGTTGGGGGCTGCTACAGGACTAACCTGGAGTAAGGTGGTGTACGGGGTGACCAGAATCAGTGGTGTCGTTTATTATATCACAGATGGGGCATAGGAAAGAGAGAGCAGAGCAGAAAACAAACACACAAACAAACAAAAACAAAGAAAGAAAGAAAGAAACAAACAAACAAAAATCACCAAGCAAACGAAAAAGAAGTAATGTTGATCTGGAAAACTTCCAGCTAACAAAAAGAAAAAAACCCAACAACAACAACAACAAGAAACAAACAAATAAACAAACAACAACAACAAAAAAAAGAAGAAGAAAAGAATGGAAAAAAAGAAGAAAAAACGAACAAAGAAAGTAGAGTGGTAGTGATCTGGAACACATTCGGAATACTAAATCATAACAAACGTTAGCTCCATAGGAAATGACTGCTAACTTCAAAGGTGGGGAACAGAAAGCAACCATGTTGACGGATCATGACGTTTGTCATGAGCTGTAACAGTATGTATTGGTATCAGCTGTCCAGCAATCACAGATTTATTGGCATGTTTGCTTGGCAAATACGTTATTTCAAATGGCGGTGATTCAGTCAGTCATACGTGCCAATGGAGGATCAGTAGAACGGCTATCTGTCCTTCCAAAACAAGACAGCTTTTAAACATGGTAATCATCCGCCATTTGCATTGTTTTGTTTGCCTCAGACATAAAATGTTGGACAACATGATTTCTTCTTTCTACTGTTCCAATGTTAAAGAAAAAAAGAAAATATCGGCCCTGGTTTTTCTTGTTTGCTAACATTGCAACTGTTTCCATAGATTCAGTGTGGCCCTCTATTTGCCCGTTTACAAACGCTTTTTTCTGTGGTATTTGTTCTGTCTTGGAACACAAATATTGAAAAGGGTTGATGTAGTTCCAATCCAATCGTGCACCTCTGATCCACACTCTCCATCTCCCTTCGACTCCCGCACGTCCTCGTCCCCTCCTGTGTACCGTGGCCTCTTCCTCCCTTCAGCATCCCCCCCCCCCCCACTCCCTCTCGCTCTCCCCTTCCTCCACTGCTTTTGTTTCCTGTCCTTTAGCGGTGGACACTCAGACATCCTCATTGCAATATGCACAGTTTCATCACCACCACTATCCCCTCAGGAGAGAGAGAGAGAGAGAGAGAGAGAGAGACAGAGACAGAGACAGAGGGGAGACAGACAGAGACAGACAGACAGAGACAGAGACAGGCAGAGCTTGCATGCCATCAGACTCATTTATCTCACTTCAGTCGATCTGTTCTGACGTCGACAAAGCTCAATGCCCAGGGGAAAAAACAACCGCTTGGTCACGTGATCCACTGATAGTGGTATTGGCCCACCGTGCAATCACGGATTGAGGTCGAGCGAAGCCATGGTTATTTGATGAGAGAGGCTGCCACAGCGAGCAAACAGATGACAGGACGGCATCCTTCAACGACTTTGCCATCATATCTACAGGACGGCATCCTTCAACGACTTTGCCATCATATCTACAGGACGGCATCCTTCAACGACTTTGCCATCATATCTACAGGACGGCATCCTTCAACGACTTCGCCATCATCTCTACAGCGTCAAAGCATGGAAAACACGACGAGCGGAAGTGTTGCGCAATGCATACACTAGCGATTTATTACAATAATCTGCGTTGCATTTCTGCCGCAATTCACAAAGTATTCCCGCTTCCTATCGGCCAAAACATTCTCCGATGCGTCTGTTTATGCATGGGAGACCTTGCCAGGGTTGTTTGTAAGATGTCGGCTGATTCTGTCATGTGATCTGGTGTGTGTGTGACAAAACAGTCGTATGGGCGTGTGTTTGGGAAGGCAAAAGCTGGATAGCATGGTCACTGCATCCGAAAGAACAGCCACCGTCATGGTAGTCATTTGCTGAATCGAAAGGAAATCTGTTAGGTCGTGGTCTGTGTGATGACCGTAACACTGGAACATGAACAGTAAGAGTTATACAACACGCAGGTGATTAGTTGTGGAAAAGGCCTGCACAAATACACGATGGGTGCAAAGCAACGAGGCCGCATGAGAGGTTTTAAAGCGAGGTGGTTTCTGTTTGTGTTCTTTGTGCTGCCGTTCATGAGTTCATCGTCAGCGACGTCACCGGCTGTCCTTCGTTATCGCTTAGAGGCACTGAGGAGACAACTGCTGAGCAACTACAGCGGCCACTTCGCTCCCTTTGAGGAAGTGAACAAGTCCTTTCCGGTCCTGGTGATTTTCAGCATATTCGCCGTCATTGATCTGAATGCTGCTCAGGAGGTAGTGACGACACCCTGATGGATGGCTCATTGGAAAAATCGTGTTCACCTCATTTTTGTTTTTAAATGCTCACGTACTTGTTTGGGTATGCACGTCTCTCTCTCTCTCTCTCTCTCTCTCTCTCTCTCTCTCTCTCTCTCTCTCCTCTCTCTCTCTCTCTCTCTCTACATGTACACATACACACACGGTTGACACCTTTTGACCTCTCTTGCATCCTTAAATGATGATTTTTTTCAGCGACTCATTTCCTTAACACACTTTCTTTTCGTGTTACTTTTCTACCCTTCGTTGGCTGCTGTGGGGTGCTGTTCGAGTCCGTGTTTTTGAAGCCTTGGTGGTGAGAATACCATAGAATTGTAGACTGAGGTATATCTTCATTTGATGCCAAAGGAGCACAGACACAATCAGCCAAGTGGACAACGTAAAAGGTAACTGGCCAATGTTAAAAAAATGAGATAAAAGATTTCTTTTCAAAATGACACATCTGAAAATGGCAACACCTTTTCAACTATTTGTACGGGAAGAAAACGTCTTATTTGTTCACAAATAGTGTGAACTAATAAGTGAAAATGTACGAAGTAAAATGTTTCCAATTGTCGGTTTTACATTACATATTCAATTGATGTCTTTACAGCATTTTGTCCTTGGACATTTCAAATATAATCTGAACGCTAAACATTTGATAACCCTACTAGGACCTCGTGCAGTTCATCCAAAGGATTTACCAGCATCAGAATGGAGCTCAGATCAACATTTTTCAGCTTTAACAACAATCTCTTATGCCCAATACGATCGTATATCTTGTTGAGTTTTGAGTAGGAGCTTTCTATTAAAAGCCCTGTTGAGTAGCTTCTATTTGGTGTGTTTCATGCACGTTAGTATTTAAAGTGTGTCGCCGGCCGGAGCTGAAATATCCAACAACTGGAGAGACATTCTGGTGAGAACATTGACCATTGCCAAGGTCGAAAGGGACCTAGATTCGCACAACAGATCTTCATCAATGATCCGCCCCAAAAATTCAACCGCTTTGTTCTTGGGCCACATTCTATCTTGTCACCAAGTGTGGTTCAAATCAGTAAGATAGTTTTAGCATGATCTTGTTTGGATAATTTTAACATGATGTTTTGGCAGTTTTGACATGATCTTGGTTTTTTTTTGTTTTTTGTTTGTTTGTTTGTTTGTTTTTTTACCATAATTATGTTTTGGTAGTTTTAACATAATTTTGTTTTGGTTAAAAATATTTTTTAAATCACTGTTCCAAAAACTGTTCCTCCGAACGAAAGAGACAAAACACAATTCAAGAAAAACCACTACGCGTTTTCGATCTCTTTTGTCTTCATCAGGCAAGACAAACAACATTCAAGACAATGAAAGAACGAACAATCACTTATCTCCCCACATCCATTTTGCGCCCAATTTGAGGAAATATGTGATAGTTCGTTTTTGTACTCCCAGTTCTTATAGAACAGGGAGTACTTTAGAATGGAACAAAAAAATGCTCTGTGTGTGTGTGTGTGTGTGTGTGTGTGTGTGTGTGTGTGTGTCTGTCTGTCTGTCTGTCTGTCTGTCTGTCCGTCCGTGGTCAAAATGTGTTCCACTCGCTCCAGACAAAAAACTACTGGGCCTATCTTTCTGAAAATTTGTAGGTATGTTCATTATGGGTCACGGATGATGCCCGATGTTTTAGTTTACCGTTATAGCCGTTACTAACGGCTGTAACGGCATGTAACGGTTTTTCTTCTTTATGGAATATCTCAGAAAGTACTTGGCTGATCTTTCTACAAAATTGTAGGTATGTTCATTATGGGTCACGAATAATGCCCGATGATTTAGTTTACCGTTATAGCCGTTACTAACGGCTGTAACGGCCTGTAACGGTTTTTCTTCTTTATGGAATATCTCAGAAAGTACTTGGCCGATCTTTGTGAAAATTAGCAGGCATGTTCATTACGGGTCACGGATGATGCCTGATGTTTTAGTTTATCGTTATAGCCATTACTAACGGCTGTAACGGCCTGTAACGGTTTTCTTCTTTATGGAATATCTCAGAAAATACGTGGCTGATCTTTGTGAAAATTAGCAGGTATGTTCACTATGGGTTACGGATGATGTCTAATGTTTTAGTTTACCGTTATAGCCGTTACTAACGGCTATAACGGCCCGTAATGGTTTTTCTTCATTATGGAATATCTTAGAAAGCACCTTGTCGATCCTTCTGAAAATTTGTAGGCATGTTCATTACGGGTCACGGATGATGCCCGATGTTGTAGTTTACCGTTATAGCCGTTACTGACGGCTATAACGGCCTCTAACGGTTTATCTTTTTATGGAATGTCTCGGAAAGTACGTGGCTGATCTTTCTGAAAATTTAGATATGTTCATTATGGGTCACGGATGATGCCCGATGTTTTAGTTTACCGTTATAGCCGTTACCAACAGCTATAACGGCCCATAACGGTTTTTCTTTTTTATGGAATATCTTAGAAAGTACGTGGCCGATATTTCTGAAAATATGTAGGTATGTTCATTACGGGTCACGGATGATGCCCGATGTTTAAGTTTACTGTTATAGCCGTTACTAACGGCCCGTAATGGTTTTCCTCTTTATGGAAAATCTCAGAAAGTATTGGGCCGATCTTTCTGAAAATTTGTATGTATGTTCATTATAGGTCACAGATGATGGCCGATGTTTACCACAATAGCCATTACTAACGGTTATACCAGCTCAAGACGGTTTTTCCTCTTTATGGAATATCTCACGCGTATTCAGGATAAACTGGGAGTACGTTTATATGCTTTGCATCTTGTTTGTTTTCGTTGTCATGACTGTTGGTTGTTTTGTCTGAAAAAGACCAAAGAGGTCGAAACGCATCTGTTTTTGTCTTGTAATTTGTTTGTCTCTTTCGTTCGGTGGAACAGCAATTTTCCTTTTAAGTTTGTTTCAATTTCCGCCTGTAGTCATCTCACCTTGAAACTAACTTGGTTTGGTACTTTTAGCATGATCTTGTTCACAGACACACAAACAAACAAACTAAAATACTCAAGTGAAACTGTGATATTTAGACAGAAATCAGTATTTACCACTGTTGCCATCTCAGAGTCCCGACTAATAAGATTACCAAACTACTACAGTGACCGGTGAGTGTATTCTTCCATTTTGTCCACGCTCTTGCCCATGCGGCTGAAAAATTAACGGACAGATTCAGTATCGTTTTACCTTCAGTTCTTTCTTTTTCTTTTCCTTCCTTTTCAGTTTAATCCACGCTGTTTCTAGCCCAGCTGACCACAAGGGACCATATCAGATCCTGCACACTACGCTTAAAGGATTGATTGTGGCGGATCGTTTTTTTGTCCGGTCACAAATTTTTACAACCGTGTTTGCCGGAACATGTTCACCCGGAAACCGGTTCGTTAGTTTACGTGACTGCTGCTCACCTGCGCTCTTTATAAGCCGGGTGAGCTGAAACGATCAGGCAGTCTCTACAGCAGTTCCGGCAGTGCAAGTTGTCTGTGGCCGAAGAGGGACTCCAGACGAGTTGCTGTGACAGTCAGGTATTTCATTGTTAGCAATTTTAAAATCGCAGTCGGAAATCATCCTCCCCTCCTATAGGTGACTGTAACTTTCTCAGCGCCTAGTAAGGGTTTTTAGAAGAAAAAAAAAAGTATTTGTTGTTTTTTGGTTTATCTTGTGACTTGATAGGGTGATAGGAGGAAATTATTTTCAGAAAGTATAGATAGAAAGAAGGAAAAAAATATGTTTTGATGAGTGATTGGAAAAGCAGGTGGCTTAGCTAGTTCATGGCGTTATGATGCAAAACTGTTTTTGTTTATTTCGCTAATGTATTATAATGATACAAATGATAGTAAGCTCCGGAGGTGAGCGATGGAAACTATCATGGATTAATGGTTTGAAGTCTGTTGATAAGTATTAAACCATCCTTTGATATGAATAATGAATATCTATGTGTTGATGAACACGAGTGTGCGGAAAGCTTCCCTTGATATGTGTTTAAGGGCTGTTACTGTTACTAATGAATAATTTTGTGAAGGGAAATCCTTCTCTGAAATGTAGTGATTATGTGAAATGATGAAAACATTCTGGTCGTGATGGAAGAGACATGAAATGATAAAAACATTCTTATCTTGATGAAAGAGACGAAAGAAAATCGTTTCTTACATGCAATGATTATATTCTTGGTTTATCGTAAAAAGGTCTATGTGGAAATCCTCCCCCCCCCCCCCCCCCCCCCCCCCCAATGTGTAGAACATGATTCTGGAAAAGAGAATGTTCTATTGTGATGGTGTGTTGAACTTTGTGGATTTCGCTGTGGGTATTTTCCCCCAAGTTCTGGTGAAATATAAAGTAACTGTTGGTTATGAATATGATTAATAGCCATGATGAATAATAGCCATGTTATAGTAGGCTAGATAATCAAGGTAGTTATCAGTTCCCCCAGGTAGAGTCGATGTCCTGGTGTGACCAGGAACTGGCTGCCACTGCTAGAGGGTCTGTCTCCGCCCTGCTGAGGGTGTGGAGAGTCGACAGTAACCCGTCCTGCCACTACGCCCGGGTCTTGGGCGTAGCCGAGATCTACCCCTTGTCTCCACCTTGCTGAGGGTGTGGAGAGGTCGACGGCGGGATTCGACAGTAACCCGACGTGCCAGTTGTGCCGGAGCCGCCGCTGCTGCCGAGCCAGAGCCGCCGCTCTTGAGGTATTTGAACCAGCGACCTGTTGGGCCAGTCGTAGCAGAGCCGTCACTTTTGCTGTACCAGGGCCGTCGCTTTGTGGTGTTAGAACCAACGTCTTATTTTGTGTTTGAGCCGCAGCTCTTGTGTTGGAGCCGACGCTCCTATTGTGGACAGAGCCGTCGCTTCGGTTCTGTGGGGACTCTGCGAGCTGCTCCTCCTGACTGTTAGCCCCAGGAGAGGACTTCCTCTACAGCATTCTTCACGAGAGACTCGTGACGTCTGTGGACTGTCGAGTTGAGCCGGACGTGGCCAAAGAAAATAAATATGATATATCTATATGAATAGGATGTCTAGAGTTACGGCGTACGTTATTCTGCTGAATTGATATTGTTTATTGCTGTGTTTTTGTGTATTTGTGTGTTGACGGCTCGGGCAGCTTAAAAAAAGAAAAGTTGACTTGTTGCCTGGCTGTCCATGTTTTGAATGTGTGGGTGTGTGTGAATTAAAAATCGTACACGCATCCGAATTTCTGTGAGTCAGGCAAACAGACACACGCACCAACGCATCCGTAACATTGCTCAATCATTTGTTTCCTCCCCACCTAGGATTCTTCTCTTTCGGCAGGTATTGACGACTCAAAACTACATTGGCTTGAGCTGGGTCGACCCCGATTTGGGATGGAACATCACAGAGGATGGGTCGCCCGGGGAAGGCGTCCACCTGATCGAACTCAACGCTGACGACATCTGGACCCCCAAGATCGTCATTGCCAACAGGGCTGGGGACGGCTTAGTGAGTGACGAGATGATTCAGTCTGTTCGTTTTTACCAGATTGACTGTTGTGGTACAGGGTCTTTTTAGCGTAGAGAGTTTCCTTTGCTTTTCTCTTCCTTACTTTCCGAAAATATGCAAAATATGCCCTCGTTTTTTCCCGCTGTCACGGTTTCTTTGCTTATCTCATTCTTCTGTTATTCTTTCTCATTTTTTGGAGGGGGTGAGGGGGGGGGGGGTTAGCTGTGGCGCTGAAGTAGTAGGGAAGAGGAGATAGGAGATAAAAAAAAATAATGCAGCATCGTCTCTCTCTCCCTCTCTCTCTCTCTCTCTCTCTCTCTCTCTCTCTCTCTCTCTCTCTCTCTCCTCTCTCTCTCTCTCTCTCTCTCTCTCTCTCTCTCTTCTCTCTCTCTCTCTCTCTCTCTCTCTCTCTTTCTCTCTCACTCTCTCTCTCTCTCATCTCTCTCTCACTCTCACTCTCTCTCTCTCTCTCTCTCTCTCTCTTCACTCACTCACTTCTGTCTCTGTCTGTCTCTGTCTCCTTGTCTCCCTGTCTCTGTCTGTCTGTCTGTCTGTCTGTCTGTCTCTCTCTCTCTCTCTCTCTCTCTCTCTCTCTCTCTCTTATTGTATCGTATTGCCTTGAACAGGTGCTGAAGCAGTATGCTAGCGCTTTGGTGATGCATGACGGGAACTGCAGGGCCGAGATGCCCCTCCAGCTCAGCACCCTGTGTCAGGTGGACGTCACCTACTACCCCTTTGACACCCAGCAATGTCAGGTGAGTTGGCCTTGACCTCCGACCTTCGGCAGTGCTGGGGACTGTTCTTGACCCTCTTGGATACTCGATAGTGTCTGGTGAGTTGGCCTTGACCTCTGCCTCGGCAGTGCTGGGGACTGTTCTTGACCCTCTTGGATACCCGATAGTGTCTGGTGAGTTGGCCTTGACCTCTGACCCTCGGCAGTGCTGGTGACTTCTCTTCTGGATACACCGATTGTGTCTGGTGAGTTGGTACTGCCCTTGATTCCCGGCGATGTCAGATAGAGCCGGTGCTTGTTACTTTTTGACTCTAATAATGTCTGCTACCCTTTTTGACAACCCCTGCAGTGTTTCGTGACTTAAATATATCTTTTAACGGTCAGCATGTGTGGTTAGTTAGCGCTATCCTTTAACAGTCAGCATGTGTGGTTAGTTAGCGCTATCCTTTAACAGTCAGCATGTCTGGTGAGTTAGGACTACTCTTTAACAGCCAGCAGTGTGTGGTGAGTTAGGACTACTCTTTAACAGCAAGCAGTGTGTGGTGAGTTAGGACTACTCTTTAACAGCCAGCAGTGTGTGGTGAGTTAGGACTACTCTTTAACAGCCAGCAGTGTGTGGTGAGTTAGGACTACTCTTTAACAGGCAGCAGTGTGTGGTGAGTTAGCACTATCCTTCGACAGCCAGCAGTGTGTGGTGAGTTAGGACTACTCTTTAACAGCCAGCAGTGTGTGGTGAGTTAGGACTACTCTTTAACAGCCAGCAGTGTGTGGTGAGTTAGGACTACTCTTTAACAGCCAGCAGTGTGTGGTGAGTTAGCACTACTCTTTAACAGCCAGCAGTGTGTGGTGAGTTAGGATTACTCTTTAACAGCCAGCAGTGTGTGGTGAGTTAGCACTATCCTTCGACAGCCAGCAGTGTGTGGTGAGTTAGGACTACTCTTTAACAGCCAGCACTCTGTGGTGCGTTAGGATTACTCTTTAACAGCCAGCAGTGTGTGGTGAGTTAGGACTACTCTTTAACAGCCAGCAGTGTGTGGTGAGTTAGCACTGTCCTTTAACAGTCAGCATTTCTGGTGAGTTAGGACTACTCTTTGACAGCCAGCAGTGTGTGGTGACTTAACACTATTCTTTGACAGCCAGCAGTGTGCGGTGAGTCAGCACTATCCTTTGACAGCCAGCAGTGTGCGGTGAGTTGGCACTATCCTTTGACAGCCAGCAGTGTGTGGTGAGTTAGCACTATCCTTTGACAGCCAGCAGTGTGCGGTGAGTTAGCACTATCCTTTGACAACCAACAGTGTGTGGTGAGTTGGCACTATCTTTTGACAGCCAGAAGTGTAATGTGAGTTAATACTATAATTCAAATAATAAAAAAAAAAAAAAAACCAAAGCATTTTACAGAAGCGCTTTCGGTTTTTGCAAACCTTCCTCAGCTGACCATGAAAGTCGGCGTCAAAACTAGTTGTAATG
The DNA here is from genome assembly GCA_033310375.1 of Conus canariensis. Lineage (NCBI taxonomy): Eukaryota > Metazoa > Mollusca > Gastropoda > Neogastropoda > Conidae > Conus > Conus canariensis. Next base: position 47,409,344 of record CM065730.1, read on the forward strand.
TGTGTTTTTTACGTCATTAATCCCCCACCCCCCACCCCACCCTCATTGCTGTATGATAAATAGTGATGGCTGGGTGAAGTCTTGATTCAATGAAGGGAAAAGTTCCCAGGGCACATTGTTCATGTCAAACCAACTAATCCCACACATTGAGACCAAACGGGTAGTTGGTCTTCAACTTGTGTCTCCACATTCTCTCTCTGTCTTTTCTTTTCTGTGCATCTGTGGTCTTTATGAGTTCGATCACACAACATTTCAAATCTGACAGCTGGTGTCCAGGTCCACAGAAATGGTGTGCCACGAGTGTATCTTGCTTTCTGATGATGTCAGAGCGATGACCACTGAAGCGTGTTTGTAGGGTGTTTCCCCTCTCACCAACATACTGTACATCCTGGCAATGTCCACAGTTGATCAGGTACACTAGGTTGGTGCTTTTACATGTAGCTGAGTCCCTTATTTGGAACTGGTGACCCGCGCGAACACTCTTGAAGGAGGTCGTTTCCTCCAGGTGTTCCTTGCACAGAACACATCGTTTCGCTGTGCATTTGAAGCAACCTGGTACCAAAGAATCTGTAGCAGACGCTTGATGTTGCACTGCTGGTGGTTTGCTGGGCATCAGAAGGTTCCTCAGATTGCGACAGTTACGCTCACCAACAATGGGAGGTTTGGGAACGGCTCTCTGCATGCGTCTACTTCTGTGAAGCTCCGTCATTTTTTCCTTCAGCCAAAAGGCCAGAGGAGGGTTGGAAGGGTTATGGCGGATAACAAATGGCACCCTGTCTGACTGATGGTTCCTCCGTTGGTACTGGAGTGCATCCTTCCTGGGAAGTGTCTGTACCTTGTTGATGGCAGAGTCTACCAGAGCTAATGGATAGCCACGGTTATGTAAGTGGGTTCTCAGCTCTCTGCATCGTTTCAGGAACACATCATCTTTACAACAGATTCTTCGCAGGCGGATAGCCTGCCCGCAGGGGATGCCTCTCAGACAGTGTCTAGGGTGGCAAGAGTTGAAGGGTAGGTACATGTGAGCATCCGTGGATTTAGTGTGAAGGTCTGTGGTGATTGTATCCCCATTGATGCTCATGTTGACGTCCAGGAAAGGGATGTTGGTTCTACCATAGTTGGCTGTAAACTTTATCGTGGCATGCTGGTTGTTTATCCAGTTGAGGAACAAAAGCAGCTGGCTTTCCCCATGGAACCAGAGCATACGATGTCATCAATGAAACGACGCCAGAAGTTTGGATGGACATGCCAGGGTGAAGTTGCCAGTAGCCGTTGTTCTAACCATGCCATGAAAATGTTTGCAATGGAGGGAGCCATTGGGGTCCCCATTGCCGTGCCATGGACTTGTTGGAACAGCTCACCATCAAAATCAAACACGTTGTTTTGAAGGACGTGTTCAACGATCTCCAGTAGTAATGGAACAGAGGGGCCTTCTTTCAAATGATGACCAAAATTGGCGATGATTTCTTTCAGGGAAATCGCCACTTCATGATGAGGTATATTTGTATACAACCCAACCACATCAACAGTGACGATCAATACTTCACTCGCCAGAGGCTGTTGAGTGATTTTCCATTCTTCCAAGATGTTCAGGAAGTGAGCTGTGTCTTTGATGTAGGACGTCAAGTTTTGTACAAGAGGCTGGAGCCAATGGTCCACTAGCTTTGAGAGACGTTCAGTTGGTCCATTGACTCCTGACACAATTGGACGTCCAGGGGGGTTATGTAAATTTTGTGGACTTTAGGAAGATGGTAAAAATAAGGTGTCTTAGTTTTCTCAGGCTCCAGCACACCCCACCTGTAGCAGTCATCGTCGATATGGTCCTTTGAGTGCAGCTTTTCAGTTAGGTGGTTTGACTTTGATGCAATATCTGTTGTGGGATCAGTCATCAGATGCTCATAGTGAGTTGTGTTGTGGAGCTGTCTGTGTGTTTCCTCTACATATTTATTGAAATCTTGCACCACAATTGCTCCACATTTATCTGCTGGTGATATTCGTAGGACCCTGGTATTCACAAGTTTTTTCAGTTCTCTCAAATCAGTACGTTGTTCTTTGTTTAAGTTTTGTCGCTTGGTAGGCTGTGAGATATGGGATTCCACTCTGGATTGAATAGTGGAACAGTAAGCATCAAGAGCCTCATCTCTTCCCTTAGGGGGACACCAAAACTTCTTCTTGTAGAATTTCAGCTTTTTTGGGAATGAGAGTGGGAGCATCATCATCATGGAAGAATTCCCTTAAGCGCAGACGGCGGATTCCTTCAAAAGTATCTTGGAGCAACTCTGTTTCATCATAAGTTGAGGGTGTTGGGCAAAACTTGGGTCCCATAGCCAGTAACCTTGTCTGGGCATCAGTGAGTTGGTATGATGAAATGTTAATGACTTGTGAGGGATCTGTTTTTATTAACGGAACACGGCGTCTGAAATGGCGGTTTCTTTTAGTTTTCAGGTGAGTTAATACCATCCTTTAACAGCCAGCAGTGTGTGGTGAGTTAGGACTACTCTTTAACAACCAGCAGTGTGTGGTGAGTTAGGACTACTCTTTAACAGCCAGCAGTATGTGGTCACTTGGCACTATCCTTTAACAGTCAGCATGTCTGGTGAGTTAGGACTACTCTTAAACAGCCAGCAGTGTGTGGTGACTTGGCACTATCCTTTGACAGCCAGCAGTTTGTGGTGAGTTAGGACTACTCTTTAACAGCCAGCACTGTGTGATGAGTTAGGACTACTCTTTAACAGCTAGCAGTGTGTGGTGAGTTAGGACTACTCTTTAACAGCCAGCAGTGTGTGGTGAGTTAGCACCGTCCTTTAACAGTCAGCACGTCTGTTGAGTTAGGACTACTCTTTGACAGCCAACAGTGCGTGGTGAGTTAGCACTATCCTTTGACAGCCAGCAGTGTGCGGTGAGTTAGCACTATCCTTTGACAGCCAGCAGTGTGCGGTGAGTTAGCACTATTCTTTGACAGCCAACAGTGTGCGGTGAGTTGGCACTATCTTTTGACAGCCAGAAGTGTAAGGTGAGTTAAAACTATCCTTTAACAGGCAGCATGTCTGGTGAGTTAGGACTACTCTTTAACAGCCAGCAGTGTGCGATGAGTTGGCACTATCCTTTGACAACAGCAGTATGTGGTAAGATAGCACTATCCTTTAACTGCCAGCACTGTGTGGTGAGTTATGACTACTCTTTAACAGCCAGCAGTGTGTGGTGAGTTAGGACTACTCTTTAACAGCCTGCAGTGTGTGGTGAGTTAGCACTATCCTTTGACAGCCAGCAGTGTGTGGTGAGTTAGCACTATCTTTTGACAGCCAGCAGTGTGTGGTGAGTTAGCACTATCCTTTGACAGCCAGCAGTGTGTGGTGAGTTAGCACTATCTTTTGACAGCCAGCAGTGTGTGGGGGGTTGGCACTATCTTGACAGCCAGCAGTGTGTGGTGAGTTGGCACTATCTGTTGACAGCCAGCAGTGTGTGGTGAGTTGGCACTATCTTTTGACAGCCAGCAGTGTGTGGTGAGTTAGCACTATCCTTTGACAGCCAGCAGTGTGTGGTGAGTTAGGACTACTCTTTGACAGCCAGCAGTGTGTGGTGAGTTGGCACTATCTTTTGACAGCCAGCAGTGTGTGGTGAGTTAGCACTATCCTTTGACAGCCAGCAGTGTGCGGTGAGTTAGCACTATCCTTCAACAGCCTGCAGTGTGTGGTGAGTTAGGACTACTCTTTAACAGCCAGCAGTGTGTGTGGTGAGTTGGCACTATCCTTTAACAGTCAGCATGTCTGGTGAGTTAGGACTACTCTTTAACAGCCAGCAGTGTGTGGTGAGTTGGCACTATCCTTTGACAGCCAGCAGTGTGCGGTGAGTCAGCACTATCCTTTGACAGCCAGCAATGTGTGGTTAGTTGGCACAATCTCTTGACGGCCAGAAGTGTAAGGTGAGTTAACACTATCCTTTAACAGTCACCATGTCTGTTGAGTTGGCACTATCCTTTGACAGCCAGCAGTGTGTGGTGAGGTGGCACTTCTCTTCGGCAGCCAGCAGTATCTGGTGAGTTAGCAAACCCTGTGCTATGCTATAGCGTACTGTGCTGTGCTATGCTATGCGATGCTGTACTGCGCTATGCTTGCGATGCTATGGTATGCTATTCTGTGCTATACTAAACGTCTTGTTTCAGGTGCTGTTGACTCCTATGTACGGAGACAATCTCAGCTTGACCGGCTATGTGCTTTCGCTGAAAGGCCAGGGCGTCTATCAAGCCTCTGGAGAATGGGAGGTGGAGGAGGTCGTCGCCATCGCACAGAACATCACGGACTCCTCCTTGAAGTTCCGTCAGCAGTACGTTGAGGTCCAGCTGACGCTTCGTCGCCATTACCTGTTCCATGTTGTCACCGTCCTCTTCCCCATGCTGATTCTGTCCATCACCGGGGCGACAGGATTCCTGCTGCCCTTACAATGCGGAGAAAAGGTTTCCTTTCAGGTCAGGCTCTGGGGAGGAAAGAAGGGTCATTTTGTGTTGGAGGCTTGAGCCTGCAAGGGTTAAAGAGGACTAAACCGTTCCCATTTTAACCTTGTCTGTGTAGTTTTCTGTTTCAGAAAGAAATACTCTTCTTTTCTTATGCGAAGTTCTCTGTTAGGAAGGATTGCTCTGTTCATATGTTTTGTATCATGTGTGGAATTGTCTCGAAGACATTCTTATTTGGGGAGCATTTTTTTTTTTTTTTAAGAAAGGTTCTTTTTGGTGTGTAACTTTCCATGGTAGGAAGAGATCATCCTTTGCACAATTTTCTGTTTCAGGATTGTTTCCTTGTGCATACTCCCGTGTCATCTGCTGTCTTTCTTCAGGATTGTTTAGATGTTGTGTGGAGTTTTCTGTTCCAGAAGGAAATTTTCTTGTATGCGGTCTTTTGTTTCAAAAAGAGAGTGTCTTGTGTAGAATTGTCTCCCTCTGAAAATGGTTATCTTATACACAATTTCGTGATTTTAGAAAAAAAAAAAAAAAAAAAGACTCTTGTGGATTTCTTTCCGTTTTTGCCATAAGGTTAATCGTTGCATAACTTTCTTTTTCAGAAAATACTGATTGTTGTTAATTGTCTCTGTTTTAGAAAAAAAGAAAAAAAAAGAATAGCTTGTGTGCTATTTTTTTTCTTTCACAGAAATTTTCTTGTGTAAAGTAATCTATATCAGTGTGAATTTATCTTTCTATTCCTATTTCAGAAAGAGATTGTCTTGTCTATATTTCTTTAAAAAAAAACAACAAAAAAACCCCAGCTTTTATGTAGTTTTCTGTTTAAGCCAAAAATATTTTGGTGTAGAAGTTTCTGTTTTGAATGAATTTGTTTTGTTTTCATCGGATTAGAAAGATTGGTTTGTAAACATTTTCTGCTTTAAAACTAAATGATTTCGTAAACACTGTTCTGTTTGAAAGAGAAAGAGATTGTTCCCTGGATATTTTTCTGTTTCGGAAAAAGATTGTCTAGCAAAAATTTTACCTTTTCGGAAAGACTGGCTCATACTCAATTTTATCGTTTCATAGAGAGATTGTCTTACAGACATGAGTCTGTCCCAGAAAGAAATTGGTTCGTGAACAATTTACAAACAGGTTCGAGACGCTTTGCTGTTTCAGAAAAGAGACTGTCTCGTGATTTTTTAAATATATATATATATATATATCTCATTATTCTTTATTGCAAAAAGTACCAAGGTCAAATACAGTGCATCTGATGAGAAAAAGGAAACAAAAGTGGACTTGAAATTTGAAATATGGACAAGTGATGCAGATATTTCTTAGTTAGAGTAGGGCAGTCTGGAACTTATTACTAGGCATGCAATGGTGATTTGTGGCGGGAGTTAGAAAGAGCACTTGCAAAGGGAACTGTCAGACAAATTGAGAGAGAGAGAGAGAGAGAGAGAGAGAGAGAGAGAGAGAGAGAGAGAGAGAGAGAGAGAATGAAAAGTGAAACGTCTGAAAGAAGCTCCCATTATCCCCACATATTTGTTTCGAACGACATTTTCTTACATTTTTTTTATGTCATCAACGTTGACGTTGATTTAAGATTATGTCATGTTAAGATGATAAGATTATGTCATAAATGACGGTCACTATTTCATTAACGTCTATGTCGATTCGAGTGATGTTTCACGACGTTCTAGTCAACAGTTGACGCAATACTAATAAATGCGTTGAATCAGTGACAGTTGATACCATCCAGCCGTCCTCAAGCGTGCACGCTGCTTCTCGTGACACTTCATCCGTCGTCAAGTCGGAAACTGGCGCAACAGTATCACTGAAATGCATGTCGGTAGATCTAGTTGCAAAGTGAGGCGACTGCAGGCGGAAATATAAACAAATTTGAAAACATTCTTGCTAAAGCTCCGCCCCAAAAACGTTGACAAACGAATCACAAGACAAAACACGACGTGTTTCGACCTCTTAGGTCTTCTTCAGGCAAGATACACAACACTCACGACAACCAAACTGATCGACCGATCACTTACCTTCATCCAATTCGGCGCAAGATGGGCGAATTGGACAAAGCTAAGTGATTATTTATCTTGCCTGAAGAAAACCTAAGTGCTCGAAACGCGTCGTGTTTTCTCTTATGATTCGTTTGTCAACGTTTTTTTGGGCGGAGCTTAAGCAATAATTTTTCAAGCATGTTGGTAGATCAAATTAGAGACAAGACTGTTGACTACAAAGTAATAAACGTGTGCAGTAACTTCCCCTTCCCGATCTGAAAGGTATGCGTACCTTCGAAATTAACCTAGTCCCGTGAATCCTGCAGGCAAAAGAATAAGAGACGGGAAGAGATCTGAAGGGTTAACAAAAACAAAACCTTTATTGTGGCAGGTATATACCAAGAACAACCCACCAACACCAAACAGCCTTTATACAAGAATGCACAAAGCCTGTAGATCTTATACAAGCCAGCACATCCTATCGCCAATTTGCGCTTTAACTAACGACATTCAGCTTCTTTTGTGAATGTCGTTTTATTCGGAGTGATAGTCGAGAAATACTGCCAAAAGTGTAGTGATGCTGGGGTGTGAGGATTGTGTATCAAATGATATGACAGTTCTCAATGTTTCACGTTGATATTGAGGTCATTGCGATGCATACTGATTCGAGCAACGTCTTATCAAGCCTTACGAAGCCATCATGGTGCGATGGCTTGGATGCTTATTTATTAGAATAAGTTCTTGTAAAGCCTGGAGTCGTAACCACGATGACGTCATTAAGAAAAATCCTAATTCTGATTACATCATATCAAACTATAGATAGCCACCATAATGTCGACATTGAGATGAGAGATTCTGATGACGTTGTATTACGCTTCAAGTACCCGTCATGATGACGTCATTGAAGGCTAAATCGAATTTTGGTGACGTGTAATCTGTCACAGGTGGCCATCATGGTGTCGCTGTCGGTGTTCCTGAGTTTCATCAACGACTCCATGCCCAAGACGTCCACCAGCACCTCAAGGCTGGCCGTCTACCTGGACCTGCTCCTGCTGCAGAGCTGCCTGTCCTGCCTGGCCACCCTGATCACCCTGAGGAGGCACTACCACCAGGAGCAGCTGGAGCAGGAGCAGGAGAAGAAGCTGGGGTCCTCCAACATTATTGCGCCAGGTGACTGCTAGTGTGGTCAGTTTAGTTGCAAAATGAGACGACTGCAGGCGGAAATCTAAACACATTTTTACAAAAGTATTTATACCAAGTCCGCGCCAACAACGTGGACAAACCAGTCACAAGACAAAACGCGACGTGTTTCGACTTATTAGGTCTTCTTCAAGCAAGAGAAACAACACTCAGGACATCGAAAATGAAGAACGAGCAATCACTTATCCTTGTCAAATTCGGTGTTGTTTGTTTGTTTGTTTGTTTTGTTTTGTTTTGTTTGTTTGTTTGTTTGTTTTTTTAGATATGCCGAATCGTAGGAGATCCTGTCCAAAAAGCCAAAGTATGCTTGAATCATTTAATTTGACAAAGATAAGCGATTGCTCGTTCCTCATTTTCGTTGTCCTGAGTGTTGTTCATCTTGCCTGAAGAAAAACCTATGAGGTCGAAACGCGTCGTGTTTTGTCTTATGATTCGTTTGTCCACGTTGCTCGGTGGAGTTATCATAAATACTTACTGTCAGTTTAGTTTGAGCGATAGCTGTTTTGTGCACAAACCTCTCCCTTCACTGCAGATCTCTGAATCTCCCCCTCCCTCCCCCCTCCCTCCCCCCCCCCCCCCCCCCCCCCCCCCCCCCGATCACGCCTCGGTCGGTACACAGGGGCAGAGCACTGACTTGGGGCAGTAGAGGACAGTTATGTGTAGTGACTCCTGTGACTTCTACTACATGGTACAGCGAGCTAGCTCGCTCCGTGCCGAGACTTACAGTAGGCTGACATGAGGAAATGACACGAGTATCGTTCACTACGTGAGGAAGGACGTAATATTATAACAACGATGATGATGATGATGATGATAATGATAACATTATTATGGTTGTTGCCATTGTTGTTGTTATTCATCATCATCATCACCATCATCATTACTGTCATCATCATCATCATCATCATCATCACCATCATCATCATTATCATCATCATCATCACCACCATTATCATCATCTTCATGGTGTGTCGTGACTATTCTTATCATTCCTGTCATCATAATCATCATCATTATCATTATTGTCACATTTCATTACAGAAATTGCATTTTGAATCATCCATCACGCATATTCTGTGACGGTAATGAAAACATGCGAAAATTTAATGCAAAACTCTCTATCAATATATGGACTGCTGTGCAGTTAATTTCGAGGGGTACATGTAAAGGGCTCGCAAATACCAGTTCTTGTGTGGTGAAATTGTCAAATGTTGCCGGCAAAGATCTGTTCATGTTCAACTGTCCATTAATGCATCATTGCATTTGATATTTGCTTCAAATACAAGACCGTCCAGTTTCCAACTATATGAAAATAGCAGCACGACGACTTGAAAGAAGAAGAAGAAGAAAGAGGAGGAGGAGAAGAAGAAGGAGGAGGAGGAGGAGGATGAGAAGGAGGAGGAGGAGGAGGAGGAAAAGGAGAAGGAGGAGGAAGAGGAGGAGGAGGAGGAGAGGAAGATAAAGAAGAAAAAGAAGAGAGAAAGAAGAAGAAGAGAAAGAAGAAACAGTGGATTAACAAAATAACAAAGAAACGAAGAAACAAACCAACGCACGGAAAGACTTCCGGACAGGTGAATGTAGCAGGCTTTGCGTTTTGAATCGCAAGGATATTACAATATTGGACGAATAACACATGTAATATTAAGATATATAAACAGACGAAATAGAGATCAAAAGTAATGCAAGAAGACGAAATTCATGCTATCTAACTTGTAAGTCAGCTCCTCTTTTCCGCTTAAAGTTGCTTAAATCTGCAATACAATTGTAAGAACAATTCTTAGTGAGTCCGCCAAAAACAAGGACAAACAAGTTACCAGACAAAACACGACGCGTTTCGACCTCTTAAGTCTCTTCGATACAGACAAGATATTGCCGTAAGAGGCAAGAGGTAAAAAGGAACATGTTTTCGAATTATGTTCAATCACTATTTTTGTCCCCACAACCAAACATGGTAACATCATCTGATTGGTTACTCAGAAACTGTGACATTCTCGTTCAGTTTCATCAATGGATCGAATCCTGGACCGGGACTCGTGTAGAACGATATGTTTCATAGACGCTAGGTATTATTGCGAGTGACAACGTTTCATAGCACATACTCAAGCAGAGAGCATGGCTAGGAATAAGCGAGGCATCGCAAGAGTATCTTCTCTCTCTCTCTTCTCTCTCTCTCTCTCTCTCTCTCTCTCTCTCTCTCTCTCTCTCTCTCTCTGCGCCAGTCAGTTGTTACGTCCCCTGTTTGGAGCACCTGTGTGAGTGGGTGTATGAAACGGTCAGAATGTTGGCCTGCCACTAACCAGAAGAGTTTGACAAAGAAGACAGTTTTGATTTGAACTTGTCTGGCACCCGTTTCTTTGCTCCTCTGGCTTTCATTGCCGCGAACACCCGCCAGTAGGAGCTACCCGCTAAGTCTCCCCTGATTGCAGACTTTTCAGTCTTTTATCTTGAGCAGGGAGTTAAAACGTTCCATGTGTCACTAACAGTTTGCGAGGAGTGTTCTGTCGATTGTACATGAATCAAGGCCCAGAACTTCTCAGTTTTGTTTGTTTGCTTGTTTGTTTGTTTTTACCATGGGCTGTTCATGCCGTAAGTTGATTCAGTTATTCAGGCCTGGACGTGCAGACACAAACAGAAAAATGTTTGATTTTAAAGCGGCGCGATTGAGCATGCACGTCGCGCGCACGCGCGCGCGCACACACACACACACACACACACACACACACACACACACACACACACACACACACACGGAGGGAGGGAGGGAGAGAGAGAGAGAGAGAGGGAGAGAAAGAGAGAGAGAGAGTGAGAGTGGGAGGGAGGAAGGTGTTTCACATGATTTATTAATATATGGTAATGGATGCTCTCTCTCTCTCTCTCTCTCTCTCTCTCTCTCTCTCTCTCTCTCTCTCTCTCTCTCTCTTTCTTCTTCTTCTCTTCCTTTTTCTTCTTCTTGCTCCTCCTCCATGTTACAAAACTCGGTACTGTTCAAATATAAAACACTGAGTGAAATGTTTTTATTGTATCTTTCTATCTTTTTACATTTTGTTGGTTTGTTTTGTTGGGGAGGGAGGGGGGGGGGAGCGTAGAAGGGAAGGGGCTGGGATGGAGGATAGGTGGTGGACTTCGACTGTATCCTTCAGGTCGCCGAGTTCCTTTTTTGAAGTACGATTTTTGTACCGCTGCACACGTCTTTCTCCATTGGGGAAAAAAAAAAAAGCTTGTTACCTCCTATATTCTATACCCTCCTCTGTTTTGTTTCGCGTTTTGTAAACAATGATAATAATAACACTTAACACATCCCAACATGCCAGACTGATCCTCGATAAATAGACAAAACTGACAAGTAACTAAGTTTGTCTACTTTTTGTTGTTATTGTTGCTCTTGTGTATATGCGTTTACGGAATGCAAATGCTTTTATTGAGGAAGTGATTGTGTGCGTACACGCGTGTTTCCTAAGCTAATTGCTGTTTTGGATGTATGAACTTGGAGAGAAATGCGTGCTTGGGTTTTAGGATAAGGATTGCTGAGTTGAATGACGTATTATGCTGATATGTTTTGCAGTCTATTGTGAATTTGCCAACACCTTACAATGTTGATCAACTTTGTTATGTGGAAAGACTTTTAGTAACGAAGGGCGATCAAACAGGGTTCTTATCTGGTGTGCAAAGCAAATTCTTCTGGGCTTTGTCCTACACCCCCTCTTGAGATATAGTGTTCTGAAAGTCCTCTGTGTATGTCAAACTACATATTTATTCCGTTTCCCCATTTTCACAGGAAACTGTCCAGTATGACACTCTGTTTGATTTTGTAAATTTGACATACTGTATTACGTACCCGTTACTCCTTGTGGAATACCCTCTGGAGGCAACCGTGGCGGGGTCGGAGGATTTGTGTGGTTTTAATGACCCCTTAGGCTCTGCTGAATGAAGCATCAATTCTCGACTGCATGGCTAGTTATCATTAACCGTTCTAGGTCTGTATTTACGTGGTAGGAGTTGATGCCTCTGGAAGAATGTTAGAGAAGAAGTTTCCACTGTTTTTAAAAAATATAGGTTACATGAATAATCAGTTTAATGGTGGGGGAAAACCAGTGCAGAATTTCAAGTTACATGAATAATCAGTTTATGGCGGAGAAAAACCAGTGCAGAATGTCAATTTCTCCGTCAGTACATTAATAAACTCAGTACCGAGTGACTTTAAAAAGTGAGATAATGTAAAGGCGAGGTCTATTAACGCAGAGAAACTCATAATATAACATGAGAGCATAGATGACAAATGTAATATCCTTCGCAAACACTTAATGGGAACCGTCTCCAAAACCAAAGCATCTACATCGCCTGCTCCGAGATTTTGTATCCGCTGATTTGGACTCACTGGTGAGACACAGCTCATGGTCTTGGTGTTCTCTTGGCATCCCATGGAGACATACCACAGTCTATAGTTCTGTGGCATTCTCACCACCAAAGGTTCAAAACAGAATCCAACAGCACCTCCAAAGCAGCCAGTGAAGGGTAGAAAAGTAAAATGAGAAGAAAGCGCTGTAAGGAAATAAGTTGCTGATAAACCAAAAAGTCATTACTTAGAGGAGTATTAAAATGCAGGGTAAAATCTTTGAGCCTATCCATTTAAGGATGCAAGGGAGGTCAAAGGGTGTCAACAGTCTGAGTGGTCAACTCTGCTGTTTAATAACCCAAGCATTGTCAGTCACGGAAGTGCTGACAGCAGCTAAGAATTGTGCAGAACAGCCTTTACTTGGAGAGATGCAATCTCCCTCTGATTGACCAAACAATATCATGTTGAGCAATTTAGTAGTGGGGAAAAAAAAGTGCACGATAACTATTCCTCCGTCATTAATGACTAGGCACAGATTAAAATTAGACTAGTTGTTCAACTCTATCTATCTATCTCTCTGTCAGTCTGTCTATCTATCTATCTATCTATCTACATATAATTGAATAAATAAGTAATGGTGGGAAACAAGTACAGGGTAGCAATTCTACCTTCATTATAACATGACCTGGCAAAGAATTAAACAAAAAAGAACCCCGGATGGGGAGGGGTTGGGGATGGGGCATGTATGTGAGAGACATAAAAAGAAAACACTTAACAGCCTTTACAGTCTGATTATGCTTCTTTCCCCTTGAATTACACATCATCTTCGATTCAGACTGTAAAAAGGCAGACTGACATCGAAAGGAATTTCTTTTTTGATTTCTAGTCGCAAACCGTGGCAAGTGTGTGTGTGTGTGTGTGTGTGTGTGCGCGCGCGCGCGTGCGTGCGTGCGTGCGTGCGTGGTGTGTGTGTGTGTGAGTGTGTTTTGGACACCATGCATGATAAACGTCCTCTGACTGTTTCTTTGGTTTGAGGACCATTTATGTATACTCCCCTGTGCCGCAGAGAGCCAGAGCGTGACAAGGGAGAGCACCGACGCCACCCCACAAGAAAATGGCAGCTTGCTGGCGGTGTCCTCTCGCGCCGGATGTTGCTGTCGATGGCTGCGCCACGCCATCCGGTACTGCAGCTGCTGCTTGTGCGTGGCGCCACAGAATTTGGATGTCTTCTTCTTCGTCGTCTTCATGACAACTGCTGTCTGCGGTCCCGTCGTGTTTTTCCTCTGAAGGTCCGGCTAATGGCCAGCATGGGATTTTTCTTCTATACTACTAGCCTGGGGCCAAAGTGAGGGCGGGAGAAAGTCAGAGCTTGCCGAACATTGTTTATATGGCGTCTGCCAAGCTTACAATCGACATACTGGACGAGGGAACAGAAAAAAGATAAACTTAAAGAAAACAGCACCAAACAAACAAAACAAAACAAATCAAACAAAACAACAACAACAAACAAACAAACGAAAAAACAGATGGTCAAAGCGCAGTTAATGACAACTTGCCGACAGGGAGCTGAGAATTAGTGTATGTTCCGAGAGGGGGTGGGAGGTGGGGGATGGGGTTCAAACTAGTTCGTCTACAAAACGGCATTTATAGTGCTTTCTGATTTTTTTTTTTTTTTACCCGCCCCCTGCCCACCCTCTCTCTTCTCCCCGCCCATCCCCCCCTCCCCCTTTTTTCCGAAGGGGCCGGTATTGAAAAGACCCATATTCTGAAGAACGTTGAAAAAAAAAAAAGGTAGTCCTGAATTTTAGAGCCCCAAATTCAAAAATCGCCAGGAAAAAAAAGTAAAATTTTGTTTGCCCTCTCGCAAGATCTCCTTTGTTCCTTTATTTTTTATACGGTGCTTTTTGTTGTTCAGATATTGCTACATGTTGTTCCTTAACAAGTGATACTGCAAGGTCGATGATCCGCTCTGGCTAGATGTTGTTTCTTTACGGTTAATTCGGTACTTTCGCCGTTAGGTCTGTCTGAATATTGTTTCTTTACCATTTGTGAGGTACAATCAGCACTTAGATGTGGCTGAATCTTGTTACTTTAAAACCTAAACGGTGTTTCGTTGAGCAAAGCAAATTCACGCACAAAGAAGTGAATCTATTTGTTGAGTCTTTGTGGAAAGATCGAATGTGGCCGTAGAATGAGGTTATTGAATTGAGGAATGGATCCATGGTGCAGACCCCTTGTGGGCATAACGGAGGGGGTGGGGGTTCTTTCAGGTGAATGTGTGTACACACACCTCGATGTATGCAGGCATTCAAATCACTTGCGTTCTTCGACATACACTGTGTATTTACTGGCTCTTTTTTTTTTTTTATTAGATGACGCACGTGCATACAAGGTTAAAGAAAACCGTTGCCACTTGGTCGCATGCGCATTGAAGTCCAATAGTGGGACCAATGGTGTCTGTGTTTTCATGCCGTGGGATGCATGCATGCATTCCCCCATACGCGTGTTCAGATTGACATCAGCCACCAAGACATGAATCTGGAATCACAGTTTGTCCTTCTTTATTATTATTTTTTTTTCATTGCGATTTTCTTTCAGCCGATCCTCGCTCAGTCGCAAGTTTCTTGCATACCGCCCACTCTGCCATCCCCTCCTCCCCTCCCCCCTTCCCCCAAACACACAGCCACGCTTATGACATACTGTCACAACACCGGTCATCCACAGAAAGAGCAGTCAATATCAGGTCGTCGTCGTAGGCCAACACAGCAGAGGAGACACAGCAATGTAGTCGAGTCATTTCGGGGCAAGGCAACGGTGGAAGGGAGGGAACTGTGGAACGGGCAGGTGGGGAATGATAGCAGCACAAAACTTAGGTTTTGGTAGCTGCATGACTGCAAAGTTGTTGCGCGAGAGAAGGACGACAAGGGAGCGGATTTTTTTTTTTTCTTTAAAGAGTGGAATGCATTCTTTCACGCGCTTTCAGATTTCTTTTTTCAACTGCGCCGTGACAGGGAGGGGAGAATCAAAGCAGAGATGGGAAATGGACGGGGCCTGAGGGAAGAGAGAAACCTCTTGCGCCTCCCTCCCTCCCCACCCCACCCCCTCCCCCACCCAGCCCTTTTTCTTCCCTCATCCCCCTTTTCCCCAGCCCCCTGATCTGCGCTCATCCTAGCTAGTACCGCTCCACAAAATTTCGTGCCAAAGATCCAGGTGTTCGAGGATAAGTGATAGAGACAAGTCCTCTGCATCTTGTACGCGGGAAGATATTCATGATGATTTCAGGAAGCGACATAACACGTACCCTGGCGGACAAAACCCTTTCATAGCAGTGACCAAGCGCTATCAGCTGGCTCGGGGGTGCATCTTGCCACGACTCCCTGTCTAAGGCCACTCTACAGAGCATAATGAAGGCTGGACATGAGTCTTGACATTACTTCCTGTCCAAGACCTTTCTTAAGGGTACAATGGAGAGCAGACATGTATCTTGCCATGCCTCGCTATCCAAAACCTTTCTACAGGGTTCAGTGGAGGATGGACATGCATCTTGCCATGACTCCCTCTCCAAGACCATCTTACTGGGAACAGTGGATGGTGGACATATATCTCGACATGACTATGTCCAGGACTATTCAACAAGGTACAATGGGGGTGGATGCGTATCTTGCCTCGACTCCCATCCTAAACCGTTCTACAGAACAAAGTGGAGGGTGTATATGGAGGGTGTATATGTATCTTGCCGTGACTCACTGTTCAAGACTATTCTTTAGGATACAATGGAAGGTGGACCTGCATCTCGCCATGACTCCCACCCAAGACTGTTGCCAAGGTATAGTGGAGGGTGGTCATATATATCCTGCCAAGACTATGTATCTGCCCAAGACTGTTGTCAAGGTATAGTGGAGGGTGGTCATATGTCTTGCCATGACTCTGTATCTGCCCAAGACTGTTCTGAAGGGTGGAGATACATCATCTGGTCATGAATCCCATCCACGACCATTCTATGGTGGAAAGCCTTGCCATGACTCCCTGTTCAGCTAAAAAGTATATGTTAGGCAGGTGAACGCGCCACAAAGGCAAGGGGACAGTAGACGATAGTAAAGCAAACTACAGAAAACAACAACAAAACCCAGCAGAATTATGAAAATAAAAGTACAGAGGAGATGACTCACACAGAATTACACACACACACACACACACACACACACACACACACACACACACACACACACACAACAAACAAAAAAAAACACCAAACCATGCCATCAAACACATTTGCCCACTTTTTTTTCCCCCCTTCTGTTTTTATTCAATGATCCAAGCTGAATGAAGATCGGGGGAAACAATCACGAGGAGTATTCATGGAGAACTAAAAGAGTGTGAACAACAATGTTACAATGTGATGCCCTGTGAACCCTTCCTGTCCTCGCGACTTTCGAGGTTTGGGGATTTCTTTTTCGGCTGCGCAACACTGCATGGGATCCTTCATGCGTGAAAGGAAACGAAGCTGATGGTGAATTGATATAATTCATGATAAGCTGATGGAAGCACGGGCCACCTAACCAGCAGTTCGTTAACCAAAAAAAAAAAAAAAAAAAAATGTAGAAAAAAAAAGAAAACTGAAGGATCAGCAGGGTTCAGCGGAATGAACAGCTCTCATTATTTTCAGAGACTGCTATAATTATGTGGTCACTGGATTTCGAGAATCACCAGAAGAAAAATTACTCTTAAAAAAAAAAAAAAAAAAATCACCATCTTCAAAATAAAAAGCAGTCTCAATCAGAAATGTCCACAGGCGTAAATTTCACTACATCAAGAGGATCACTGTGATGAAATAATAAATGATATACAGTACAATTAAAGGATCTGTATACAAACTTGATAAAATACACACAAAAAAAAGCAAATGGATTGCCATTGATGGAGACGGAAAAAAAAAAATTGTGTCCAAGGGAGACAATCATTTTGGAAGCACAGTACAAAGAGTATTCCACTGGGTTATGTACTCTGCATTCTACTCGGCAATTTTCCCACAGCGAGAACACACACACACACAAACACACACAAACTGTCGTTCTGTTTACTGATGAATATGCATCGACTGTTGTGTTAGTGATAAAAAGACAGACGATCCGTCCTTTTTTTTAATTCCCTTCCCCCACTTCCCTCCCTTTCTGTTTGGAAAAAAAATGGAATGTCTAGTCATCATTCGTCTGCAATCTGGGCAGACACAGCTCCTCTGCAAACTGAATGATTATGAAAGCGTTTTTTTTTTCAGAGTCATCTTGAGTATGATTATTATCATTTTTGTTTCACTGTTACTATTCTCATTATCTCATAGAATGCAGTCCATGAAAGTCTCTCCAAATCTCTGCGACCCTTTCTGCGCTTGGCATTCTCTAAGAATAGAAAAACAAAAATAAAAAAACCAACCAACCAAACAAGAACACTGTTGATTTTTTGTGTGTGTAGGATTACACCAGCTTCACATGGTCATAATTATTGTTATGAAACTACTTTCATCTGAAAACTGTAATTTTCATCAAGAACCAAAAACTGATAATTACTCTCATTGAAGAAAACGGGTTGTAGTATCCTGTGAAGACAACCCACTGCACGCACAAGAAGCTAATTACTAACGCAAACGAAGCTAATCATTCACACAAAAGAAGCTAATTATGAACACGTTAGAAGTAACGTGAAAACAGCTAACTATTGTACAAAAAAAAAAATTAACGTGAATACAGATAATAATCACGTGAAAACAGCTCTTTTCAGTTGGAAATACTCATGTTCACTGGAAATATGATAATTAGCTGTTAATGTTTCAAAGAGATAATAGGCTACTGATACCAACAACTTTTCGTGGAAAAACAATTACTTTGACATGAAAACAGCTATCACAGGACAAATTATTTTCATGTGGATGCAGATAATTTACAGGGGAAAGTTACTTTCACTGTAAACCACTGCTTTTTGTAGATAATCAGGTGTTTTCCAGTGAAGATGATGTATTACCATGAGAATTAGCTTGTTTCACATGAAAATAACTGCGTTTACCTTAATAATTAGCCGTTCTCACATGAAAATCGAAGTTACCATAATGTCTACTCTCTTCGTGTAAACAAACAAAAAAGAGTCAAGACTGCTGTTCTCCAGTCATCCTGTTTTTCATTTCTTCTTGCTTCAACCACAAGGAGAAGGACGGGGACTAGGGAGTAACATCTGTAATCTTTAGGAGGCAGAGCAATCATTTACCATTGGTATCTAAATCAAATCAGTTAAGAACACAGCCACCTTTTTTTTTTAATTTCTTAGCTGTTGTTGGTGTTGTAAACTGTTTTTTGCTTATGTTCTTGTTTCACTCGGGGGCGGGGGGCGGGGGGAGAGAGGGAGGGGACGGGAGGAAAGAGAACCTTTTCAGACGGTGTGGGAGGGGATCTATGGAATCCCTATCACCCCCCTCCACCCAACCGCCCCCACTGCTCCGCCACCACCATGTACCACCTGTCATGATTGTATCGCAGAACTTTCATCATCGCAGCAGCAGATTTTTCTTTGTATTCTTTCTGAAATCACGGCCGTTTTCGCCTAAGGATATGGCATCTCCGTTTAGTTTAGCGTCAAGGTCCTCTTTATTAATTGATTAGTTTATAATTATTTAAATGTTCTTTGATCTATTTTCATAAATAATTTAATTATTTACTTACAAATTTATTTTTGCCTGCTTCTATTTTCGGTTCACCAGCAGATTTTCCCAATTACTTTTTAGCCAAGGACAAAAACTCCCTATGCGCCCTGGGAGCATTTACATGTACCGTCTGCGCAGTGGGACTTGGCTGATTGTTTCAATCGAAAGACAAAAGGTTAAAGTGCAGCATGGTCATAGAATACACAACACACAATATACATGTATGCATGTACACACACACACACACACACACACACACACACACACACACACACACAATTATAGTGCTACCGTATAAACAAGGTATCTAAGACCTGGCAAGCAGGTTGCCTTCATGCATAGGTCGGGCATCTATATGCTCAGTCTCGTCGCATTTCTTTAGTTTTCTCTTATGAACTTATTCATTTCTTTATTTGCAATCCCCGCGCACTGTGTATATAACGGTGCAGTAGAGAATACTTGTATCTGACCAGTTGTCACACCTCCTTGAGGAAACAGGAAGCGATGACAAATCTGGCGACGTTTGGCGTCCTACTTACTCGACTCCTCCCCCATCTCTCTCCTATACCTCCCCCCATCCCTCGTCTTCCTCCCTCTTACACCAACCTATCAGTTCGTTCCTGCACTATTCCCTCCCTTCCGCATCCCCCCTCCCCCTCACTCCCCGCCTCCCTTCAACACCAGACCACCGTACTGCGTGTACCTCCTGCTTCTTCAGGATTGATAAGTTTAGCAGTGAAAAGCTGAGTTTGTACTAAAGATTTGTCGTTGTTGTCATCATCATCACCACCACCACCACCACAACCATCATCATCATCATCATCATCACCATCATCATCATCATCATTACCACCATAATAGTGATCATCATCATCATCATCATCATCGACATCGTCATTGTCGTCTTCGTCAATGTCGTCGTCGTCGTTGTTACCAGTCCTTGGAAGAAAGAAAAACAAACCCACCACAAAAGATTGAAGAAGACCAAGTGAGCCTAGAATACTTACACCATTGGGATACACTGTTTAACAAAATCGTCCTGGCTGGATTTGAAAAGGAACATAAGAAGACGGAGTGAGAAAAAGGAGTTGAGAGAAAAACACACGAAAAATACTAGGTAAAATAAAGCGAGTCCTTATGTGAACAACTACAATGAGTCAACACATCAAACAAATAAGTGAGTCAACAGATTATAAAGAAAATGTGAGTCCTCAAGTAAAAATAAAATGAACGAAATGTATACATTTCAGCATGCTGATCGTATTACCTGTCTTGGCATTGTTCACAATTTATCCTTCAAGGGGTACACTTCTCCCACCTTCTCATAAGAGGGCGCGGAGGGTGTATGGGTGAGAAATTAACTATGGAAAAAAGAGATCACAATACAATAAAAAAAAAATCATCTTCGCGTTCCCTCAAATGGGCACCTCGCTCGCTCAAACACCTCTGGTACCCCCTCTTCCCCCTCCTCCTCACCCACACACGCACACACACACATGCACGCGCACGTGCGCGCGCACACACACACACCCATCCAAAACCAACTACTGGCTCTGCCGGACCTCCCAGGATGCCACACAACTGAGGTTGACAGCCATCTCTCCTCCTGTCAGACCCAGAGCCTCCAGGACCTCGCACCTTTCCCTACACCGCCTGGACTGGGCGGACTGTCCAGCTTGGGAGCGAACATGGGGGAAAACGGGACCTAAGCTCTGACAGTTCTGGTCCCTCTGCAGAAGATAGTTGGGCATCTGCTAAGGCCGTGACAGCAATGTGGGCTGATCCTATGTCAACACAACAACCGGCTGATGCAGGGGAGAACAACGCGGTATGATCAAGGGGGAGATAACCACCATGATGTCAGCAAGGACAGGCGCACAACTGCTGCGAAGAGGAAACGATGCTCAATGCAGGGATATGTATTGTAGATAAGGGGGTACAACCTACTTGCGTCATGGCTTTTCAAGTCTCGGACCGGAAGTTTCGCGTTTGGCATGAACTGGGGAATTGAATCGGATTTTTTTTCTTCCAAGCCGAATAGGGAGACTGTGGATACTGTTCATTATTGTCTATGACGACAGCTACCTCACACACCACTGTGACTGTGATCATTCACTGACTTCAGTTACTTATCACCGTTTCTGGATGACAGATGTGTCATGTGACTATTTCCATTTCCCGCTTGAGAGAGTGAACATGATCAATTAGGATTGATGACTCTCTACACCCATCGCTGGACATTCACTCGATGGCTTGGCAGGTGCAGAGAGTCTCTGGCAGCCTGATCCCCCCCCCCCCCTCCTCCTTCCCTGGAATTGTAATGATCACACACAATATATAAACCATCTACCAATCAACCAACCAGCCAGACATATAAGCAAGCAAGCATATACATATATTAAAAAAAAAAAAAAAGAAACGAGTAAAAATAGCTAGCTAAACATTTTCTTGAATCAGCACATGTACTCTAGTAAATGAGACAAATAAATAAACAAAGCAACAACCACATTGTCGGCATTTCCACATATCACCAAAGGTTGTCCCGCTCTTCGTCACAGCGGGGTTTTTTTTTTTGTATAACAAGTCTTTCCTTGTTCGCTTTGAGTTTGTTTTTGTTTTTGGTCAATATAAAACAAAATGCAAACATGGGCACTGTCTATGAAGACACTGAAGACGACGACGCACACGCACACAGAAAACAGTTCGGCATCAGCAGTGTTTGGGCTTGGTGGCTTTCTTCTCCACCACTAGTTTCCCCTGGGACGTACGGAAAGTTCGCCAGGGTGAGCAGTCCACGCAACCCCCCATGTAGTGGATTCTCTTGTACAGTCGTTTGAGGACGTTGTCGTTGTAGGAGGAGTTGGCATGTGTGAACCCTTCGTGGTTGCCCGCCCTGAAACATAGTCAAGAACATCGTGTGATGATCGCCTTCACCATCAACAGCTTAACACTCCCCCCCCCCTCCCCCTTCCCACCCACCTCCGAAAAAAACAACAACAACACTTTTATCATAAGTCCCCTCACCATCAACATTCCAGTGATCACAGTCGTCATGATTTCTTTTCACCATGAACATTTCCCTGAATGCTATCATCATGGTTCCTCCCATCGTCACATTCCCCTAAATGCAGTTCTAAGTACAGTCGTCATATCCCTCAGCGCACATCTCATGATTCCCCTCAGTGTTAAATTCACTTGAACACAGTCAACATGATTTCCCTCAGTGTCAACACTCACTTGAACACAATTAACATGATTTCTCTCATTGCCAACATTCACTCGAACTCAGTTGTCATGATTCCTCTCGCTGCCAACAATCACTTGAATACAGTTAACATGATTTCCTTCAGCGTCGACAATCACTTGAATACAGTTAACATGATTTCTTTCAGTGTCAACAATCACTTGAATACAGTCAACATGATTTCCCTCAGTGTCAACATTCGCCTGGACACAGTGATCACGATTCCCCTTCCAGTCAACATTCTCCTGAACACAATAATAATGATTCCTATCACTGTCAACATTTTCTTGCATACAATTAGCACGATTCCATTAACTGAAAACATTGCAATGAACAAAGTTATTACGATTTCTCGCACTGTGAACATTCCCTTCAATACAGTTATCACGATTTCCCTCACTGTCAACCTTTCCCTGAAGACAGTTGTCACGACTTGCCTCATTGTCAGTATTTCCCTGGATAGACTTATCACGTTTTCCCTCACAGCCAACATTCCCCTTAACGCAATTGTCGTGATTCCCTTCACCATCGCAATTTCCCTGACTGCAGTGATACATACTACGGTTCCCCTCACAGTCAACATTCCCCTGAATGGAGTTATCATGATTTCCCCTGACTGTCAGTGTTTCCCTGCAGGCTGCTACTATGTTTCCTTTCACAGTAAACACCCCGCTGAACACAGTTATCAAGATTCCCTTTCACAGACACCATTTCCCTGAACATGCTAATGATTCCTCTCACATTTAACATTCACCTGAACACATTTACCGTGATCTCCCCCACAACCAAGATTCCCCTAAACAGTTACAACAATTCCCCTCATAATCATCATTCCTCTGAACAAACCTTTCAACGTTTCCCTCACATACACAGTTCACCCTGAACACACTCTTTCATGGTTCCCCTCTGAATCAAAATTCCATTGAATATAGTTATGATCTTACTCACAATCTAAATCACCATTTCCTCGAACAGCTATCATAGTTCTCCCCACAGTCAACATTCTCGTGAAAACATTTCTCATGATTCCTCTTACTTACAGTCAATATTCCTCTGAATACCGCTGTCATGATTCTCCTTGTAATCAACCTCCTCCTGAACATCGTTATCATGCTCCCTCTCACACTCAACATTCCCTTGAACAGCTACCATGATTAGACGATGATTACACACACACACACACACACACAACTACGTATATATTTCACAACACAGCATAGCACACACACACACACACACACACACACACACACACACACACACACACACACACACCACAACACTAATACTAACACTAACACGTAACTGCCCACATGTCTAGTGAATGACATACACATACACAAGTTATGCGTGGGTACTTGCACTCTCGCACGCGCGCAAGCGCGCGGCACACACACACACAACACACACACACACACACACACACACACACACACACATACACACACACACACACACACACACACACACACATGTACACATATCCAGTAAACAATACATAAACACTCACAAACACATAATCAAATATCCTGTGTAACACACACACACACACACACACACACACACACACACACACACACACACACACACTTTTAATTTCAGCGGTAAACCTACTTGGTGGTTTGGTGAACGGCAGGGGCGGTTTTGGTGATGTCCACGACCACGTGGTGATTCTGGATGGCGTGAAGGACCACCCAGTTGTCGTAGGCCGCCCGGCCCACCACCACCCCGGGGATATTGTCCCATGGAAACTTCCTGCAATACCGCCACACCGTGCATTGTCACCGCTTTACTTGTCACATCTTTGTAGTGCTGGTGTCTTTGATTAGGGAAGAAGAAGAAGAAGAAGAAGAAGAAGAAAAAGAAAAAGCAGAAGAACAAGATGAAGAAGACGATGATGATGATGATGATGATGATGATGAGATGATGATGATGATGATGAAGACGAAAAAGACATTGAAGAAGAAGAAGAAGAAGAAGAAGATGATGATGATGATGATGATGATGATGATGATGATGATGATGATGATGATGATGATGATGATGATGATGAAGACGAAGAAGACGAAGAAGACAAAGCAAAGAAGAAAGAAGAAGAAGAAGAAGATGATGATGATGATATGATGATGATGATGATGATGATGATGATGAAGATGAAGAAGACAAAGAAGAAGAAGAAGAAGATGAGGAAGAAGAACAGGAGATGGAGCAGGACGAGGAGGAGGAGGAGGAGGAGGAGGAGGAGGAGAAGAAGACAAGGAAGAAGAAGACGAGGAGGAGGAGGATGAAGAAGAAGAAGAAGAAGAAGAAGAAGAGAGTAGATAAGTTGTGCATGCGGCCGAATGCAGACATCCGCCTGAGTCAAAGAGATCCTGGATGCATCCTTCGAATCAAGAATGAAACAATTCTTTTTAATAATAATAATAATAATGAATACTTATATAGTGCCTATTCTCGACTAGAGACCAAGCTCTAAGCGCTTTACAATCAACACTCGTTTACACAACGGGCTGCCTACCTGGGTAGTGCCGACTGAAGAGCTGCCAGCTGGCGCTTCATTCAGTCGTTTCCCGTGTCATCCAGTCAGTATCGTTCAATATCGATCACTCATTTTCCTTACTTCCTTCATTCTTTCCATTTCTCACGCAGGGTGCATGCTGTGTGTAATGTGTCATCCATACCAACGGCCAAACTGGCCTACTCTTCCAAAAGTTGGTGATGGGATTTTATGTGTGTGCAAGATGTTATGCGTGCGTTCACACACGGAACCTCGGTTTATAGTCTCATTCGAAGGACTGTATGGGAAATGGAGTCAAAACCAATGTTAACTCCGAGGGAAAAATCCCCCTGTACCGAAACGCCCCCGGCGGAGGTTCGAACCCGCAACCCCAGGATCACCAAGATTACGAGTCCGGCGCTCTACCAACTGAGCTATTCCGGCTCCTGGGCAGAATGAAACAATTCTTTTTACTGCCTGGGGAAGTAGTAGTAGAAACTGAAGTTAACTTTTTTAAATTTTGCACACTCAAAAATAAAAAAGTCAACATTAAAGACGCTATAAGTTGAAATATTCCACAAAATATATTACTTCTTATGCAGTCGTCAATTCGTAATAGTGAAGTCACAGTCTTCATGTTCAGTTGCAAAAAAAAAAAAAAAAAAAAGAAAAAAAAAATGCAATGATTTTGCTGAATAGATCCTCTATCCATTGTTTAGTCCGGATCGGCAGCAAGGATCCCTACCAAAGTTTAACTGGTTCGTTGTAGATCCACTTCCATATTTCTAATAATTTAAACCATTACTGATTGTCATCAGTAAAAAGTTCATTGTATATGTTGTTACTGAATTCATCAATCATATTTCATTAACATGCCAATGGTGAAATCATTACTGAAGATCTTTCAAGTAACTGTCAGTTATAACGTTATTGGTAAACAAACGTTTAAATGTTTGTCACTGATGGACTTGCTAGTCATGTTGATCAAGTTATTAGTCAGTAATTAGTCGTTACTCAAATGTTTCATTTGCCTGTCAGAGATACACATTAGTCATAACGTTTAATTTATCCGTCAGTAATGAAGTTATTTGTCGTGATGCTTCATTAACGTCTAGGAGATGAAATCATTATTTATTGTGTTAACTTTTCCAATCAGTGTGTAAAGCCGTTACACATGACGCTTAACTTAGCTGTAAGTGATAAAGCCATTAGCTATGACGTGACATTTAATCCGTCAGTTATGAAAAAATAAGTCATGACAGTCAATTATACCTGTTAGAGATGAAACTCTAAGTCATGGCGTTTAATGTACCTGCTAGTGATGAAGACATTAGTCATATTGTTGAATTTACCTGTCAGTGACGAAACAACAAATCAATACGTTCAATGTATCTGTTAGTGATGAATTACTAACCATGACATTTAATGTTACTGCCAGTGATGAAGTCTGACTGACGTTTAATTTACCCGTCAGTGATAAGGCTATCATTCATGATGTTTAATTCACCTGTTAGTGACGAAGACATCGGTAATGATGTATAATCTACCCATCAGTGATGACGTCACCAGTCATGACGTTTAATCTACCCGCTAGCCTTGGTGTTGATGCCTCTGTCAATGATGACGTCACCAGTCATAATGTTTAATCTACCTGCTAGTGAGCAAGTCATTAGTCATGACGTTTGATGCCTCCGTCAGTGATGACGTCACCAGTCATGACGCTTAATCTACCTGCCAGCGAGGAAGTCATTAGTCATGACATTTAATTTATCTGTCAGTGATGAAGTTACTTATCATGACGTCGTTTACTCTACCTGCTAGTGAGGAAGTCATTAGTCATGACGTTTAATTCATCTGTCAGTGATGAAGTCACTAATCATGACGTTTAATCTATCTTCTAGCGAGGAACTCATCAGTCATGACGTTCAATTTATGTCAGTGATGACGTCACTAGTCATAACATTCACGTTACCTGTCAGTGATGAAGAAGTCTTCAGCCATAGTGGTGAAGAGAGTGCCCCGTTTTTTGGCCACCCGGGTGATGTTGCTGAAGGTCAAGGCCTCCTCGTCCGTCACCATGGGAACGTTGGTGCGCTGGCCGATGACCAGGAGGGGGTGGTCCTTGAGAGGCAGGGCGGGGTCCTTCAGGATGGTGGTCAGACTGTCCAGCAGGCCCTCCGTGAACAGAATGTCTCCGTTGGCAAAGCCGTAGAGTGTGGAGTTGAACCTGCACATAGACAATCCACAGGTCAGTAAAAACCTAGTGTACACAGAGATGTGATTTAGGCCTTAAGTTAGTTATGCTTACTGCCTGTGCACCTGCGAATGTTTCTCTTTATTGCTGATAACACGTCTTGGGTGTGAAAAATGAGCTACACCCATTGTAGACTTCTTCTTCTTCTTCTTCTTCTTCTCGCTGTCCCATCTTCTGTGCCACCTCAGTGGCAGAGCACCCACGCTGCTCATTCCGACACTCCATCCACAGCCACAGTCTGGTCAGTCTCGCCGCAGCTCCGGCACTGGCAATCCACAGAGAGCAGTCAATGTCAAGTCGTCAAAAGGCAACCCACCGGAGGAGACACTGCACTGCTGCCGAGTCACTTCGGTGGTGTTCAGAGGCGCCTGTTCTGATCCGGCATATGCAGGACAACACCTACTGAGCCCCGTACTGACGACAATAATTGCTTAGTCGCGGAGCTGGCATGAGTGAGCTCTCCCTTCGGGGGGCGCCGCCACCACGTCCGTCGAACGACAGCCCCCATGGACTCGCCGATACCGGTGACCCCAAAGGAATCAAACCAAGGCCACAGACGCGGAGAGGATATCAAAACTGAGGTCACCATGTGAGGAGGTCACGAAGGTCCACAGAATCTGAGACTTTTTTATGCTGATCAATGAGAATGAAGATGATGAAAATGATGTTAAAGATTTCCATTCCAGTCTGAGACTGCGCGACAAGGCTGTACTCTACGCTTCCTTTCATATTATATCCCGGCATCAACCAGGCCTGAGAGATACGGACACCGGCAGTGTTGGTCAGGAAATTTTGAGCAACACTCTCAGAAACGCATCCATTAAGTGGATGAAATCGACTGTGTGTGGTCCCAGTATTCCCAGCTGAGCCCGTAGCAAACTCAGCTCTGGGTAGGAGCCGGTCGGGGTAGAAAAATCCCACATCACTCTGATGGGAATCGAACCCACAACCTTCTAGCCAGGAGTCCGCGACACTAACCGCTTCACCACGGCGGCTGGTCTCTTCTTCTTCTTCTTCTTCTTGAGGTTGAATGGCCAACATCAGTCATCTGATGAAAGGCGTCACTTACATACAACTGGAGGATCTTCCTAAACAAGAGAGAGAGAGAAGAGAGAGAGAGGAGAGAGAGAGAGAGAGAGAGAGAGAGAGAGAGAGAGAGAGAGAGAGAGAGGTTACACCACTTCTGGATGGTACTTTTGAGGGCTTCGTACTGCTCTAGTAAGTTTTACTGTGACTTCGTACTGCTCTAGTAAGTTTTACTGTGCTGTCTTCTTCCATAAATTTTCTTATGGATTCTGCAGCGACGACGGATCTGCGATTCTGTTTCAATGGTACATTGCATCTTGGTCTAAGCGTTCTGTAGTTTTGTACCTGTCAGCGATGTCTTCTTTAAAGGTTATCCACATTTTCTAAGCAGGTGTCAAGCTGGCTGAGGATGGTGTTTGTCAACTATTGCACTGAGATTCACACACCTGTCCGGTCTGCCTTGTTGTAACAAGGCACAGGGCGGTGGAATTCATCTTTCCTTCACCAGGTTGATTTGGAGCTCCATGTAGACGTTGTCATGGTGTGTTCGCCTCTGGTTGGGTTCTTCCCAATCCGCTCCAGGCCAAGATCATGGACCAGATCCAAAAGCTCACGACGGAGACCTGGGAAGCAGATTCCTTTTCTTCAGGATTCTGGTCTCCCAGTCCCCACCCAAGAAAGTAAAAAAAAAAATCTCCATCGATGATCGCGGTGCTGTTC
>CM065730.1:47440349-47455349 GCA_033310375.1 Conus canariensis
CGGGGGCATTTCACACCGTTCAAAACAGAATCATGAAGGACGAGAACAGATGGGAGATCTTCATTAGCATTGTTCACTTTCCTTTCCAAGTTGTGTCTTTTGTGTGTGTGTGTGTGTGTGTGTGTGTGTGTGTGTGTGTGTGTGTGTGTGCGTGTGCGTGCGCGCGCGCGCGTGTGCGTGTGTGTGACGTGTATGTCAGGTTTGTCTGTCGCTCTGTCTGTCTGTCTGTCGCCGAACGAAGGAGGAAGGTAAGGGGAGAGGAAGGGAGAGGTGGTGGAACAAAAGATCCTAAGAGCAGCACCAGATGTGAGACACCGAGAGAACGAGTCAAGGTTCAGGGGAGGTAAGCAGAGAGGGTTGTCGTAAAGAGAGAACGCACAGCTGTGATGGGGATTATGCCATTCCTCGATAGCCAGAGAGACGGGCGCTGACGGACGTCCAGTGACTTGGGTTTCGTTCTCTTACTCAATCAGAATTAGACCACAAAGTGGATGACGCTGATGCTTTTTATACATTTTATGTCTGTGATGAGACAGAGAAACGCGTATAATGCTCATCGAGGGACTCAAATTGTTATTTTATCATTATTAGTAGTAGTAGCTCTAGTAGTAGTAATAGATATAGACGTAGTAGTAGTAGCAGTAGCAGTAGAAGTAACAGCAGCAGCAGCATTATTAGCAGTAGTAGTTGCAGTAGTTGTAATAGAAATAGACGTAGTAGTAGTAGTAGTAGTAGTAGTAGTAGTAGTAGTAGTAGTAGCAGTAGCAGTAGTAGTAGAACTGGTAATCAGAGTAGTAACATGGTGATGATGTTGATAATGACGATGATGATGATTATGATCATTATGATGATGATCATAATGATGGTTATGATTTGTTGTTGTTATCATCGTTTTATGACATTATGTATGAGTTTTGAAGTCCTTATTTTTTTATTATCAATTTTGTTTTCAAATAAAATATGATTCATATAAAAAAAAAAAAAGACGCTGTCACGGAGACATAACCAAAATATCAGAAGTACATGGCACATAAAATAAGACTTAAAGTACATGGCACATAAAATAAGACTTAAAGTACATGGCACACAAAATAAGACTAAAAGTACATGGCATACGAAATAAGACTAAAAGTACATGGCATACGAAATAAGACTAAAAGTGCATGGCACACTATAAGACTAAAAGCACATAGCACACATACACAAAAAGTAAGAATGCACAGGAAGAGCGAATTTGGTGTCAGCCATGAACACGCGCAGTTTACCTAACCACACAGTTACCTTTCATCCCACACCAAGTCAGACTGCAGACACACACCCTGTCATGGCATGGGAATGCATGTTGTATAAACCAGAAAGAGTTAAGGTGAAAGGAAGATAAAGGGTTAATGAGGGTGAACGCAGAATTACGTAGCAAAATGAAATACGTCAAAATAGGCTGGACGACGTTGTTTTTTTTTTTTTTTTTTTTTTTTTTTTTTTTTTTTAATGACATCTTGGGGGAACTACTTGGGAGATTGAGTTTTTGTCAGTTGACTTTGGCAACCAGAATATAGTAGATGAAATCTTTTTCTTTCAGAGAGAAAAGAGGGTATATTTTTATGTTAACTGAACTTGTGTTGACTAGTTTGGGTCCAGCAGTGTTGTGACAAGCTGTGCCATCTTTTTGAATCATTACTTTATCGAGCTGTTCCAAGCTGAACTGTGATGTATTCGGGCTGTGTTGAGCGGTGCAAGTTCACGACAAGCTGAAGGAGCTGTATTGGACGGCATTGAGCTGTTCCAAGCTGAACTGTGGTATACTCGAGCTGTGTTGAGAGATGCAAGTTCACGACGAGCTGAAGGAGCTGTATTGGACTGTATTGAGCTGTTCCAAGCTGAACTGTGGTGTACTCGGGCTGTGTTGAGTGGTGCAAGTTCACGACAAGCTGAAGGAGCTGTATTGGACGGCACTGAGCTGTTCCAAGCTGAACTGTGGTATACTCGAGCTGTGTTGAGAGATGCAAGTTCGCGACAAGCTGAAGGAGCTGTATTGGACTGTATTGAGCTGTTCCAAGCTGAACTGTGGTATACTCGAGCTGTGTTGAGAGATGCAAGTTTACGACAAGCTGAAGGAGCTGTATTGGACTGTATTGAGCTGTTCCAAGCTGAATTGTGGTATACTCGAGCTGTGTTGAGAGATGCAAGTTCACGACGAGCTGAAGAAGCTGTGTTGGGTTGGACAGGGTCTGCTACTGTGCTGTGAACTGTATTCAAAATGTCAGAAGATCATACACGCCAGGGGAGGAGCTGATGTGATTGCCAAATGTATTAATATTTTTGTGTGTGTGTGGTTTGGTACGGATTGAGACTGACATGGAGAGCTTCAGCTTCAGGAGACATTCCAACTGCCTTTGTTCTTTTCCGGCCAGGTCCAGTAAGCTGACCAGTGGATCTCTTCTTTAGATCTATCTGTGCTGACTTGCAGTTGAACAGTAGCCTAATATCCAGCTGGAAAGGATTCATCAGGCATAGGCAGTTTGGGACGATTTTTGATATCAGGAGATTGTTAAGTCTGTGATGATAGACTAGATGCATTTACATCTCACCAGTATCTCCAACTGTAATGAAAGCCATTTAACTGTGACTACGGAAGTTGTTATTTTGCTAGGAAGGATGAATGTGATGTGATGTTGTTTGAAAATTAGAAAATTGTGATAGTTAATTGGGTCTTTTGAGTGTTAATTTCTGGGAGTCAGATAATGTCATTGCGAGCCGAGTTAGTTAATGTTGTGGACTCTTTGATTGAAAAGTGAAATTGCGGGAGTGAATGTCAGTGGTATAAAAGGTGTGTGAATCGCGGTACCGCACCCACGCCCGCCCCACCTCCACACCCTTCTGACCCCCTTCACCCCTCCCAGCCCCTCCTCCCACGAACCTCAGCTAAAACGATTTCAGAACATGAGAAGGGGGGGTAACAACATGTTTCAAATAGCCTGTGACTCACGTCCTCGCGTTTAGGGTGGGAAACGATCGAGGGAGGAGGGAGGGGTGGGAGGGGACAGGTAGAAGGGTCACGAAGACCTGGAGAGGAGACGGAATAAACAAGACGTGTCGTTCACCTCACTACAACACTGACGTTGTATTATACTCCACAGCCCAATTGGAATTGTCATGTTCCGTTTCAAAGTGAGGTGCCAGCGGGCTGACACTGAAACACACTAAAAAGAAAAATGGCCGTTCTGCCGAACAAAAGAATCAAACAAATTACGAAACAAACACGACCTGTTGGGTCTTTTTCGGGCAAAACAAAATACATTCAAGACAATGAAAACGAAGAACGAACAAATCACATCTATCCTCAACTTAGGTGCAAAAAAACAAAAAAAAACAAACAAAACAACAAAACAAAACAAAAAACAAAACAAAAAACATTCGAGACAATGAAAACGAAGAACGAACAATCACTCATCTTGTCAAATCGGGCGCAAAAAATGGATATGCACACATTCCTTCTGCGCCCAACTTGAAGATACGTGATTGTTCGTTCTTCGTTTTCATTGTCCTGAATGTTGTTTGTTTGGCCTGAAGAAGACCTAACAGGTCGAAACGCGTCATGCTTGTCTTGTAATTGGTTTGTTTCTTTTGTTTGGCAGAATAGTAATTTGTCTTTAATGTTTGTACTGGCTTAGTCCTTGCTGAAAAATTCAATTCAGTTCCATTCAGGTTTCATGTCCACACCTACCCTACGGTGATACATCGGACGGGGATGATCATTCCAGAAGAGTGGGGGGGAAGGGGGCCTTCTTGACTCCACACTGCACCACAAGAACGACAACACCTCAAGAGGGGCAATCAAAATGGCCATTCTTATGTTGGGCGCCAGACCGATTCGAACTCGCCAAATTTGGTTTCAAAGTGAGGTGACAGAAGGCGGAAACTGAAACAAATTTGGAAAAGGATTGTTACTGATTCCGCAAGACACTATGGACAAACAGATCACAAGACAAACCACGGCGCGTTTCGACCTACCACTATTCGGACTATAAGTACTATCGTCATATCATCACCAAAAGCGGTAGTAATCCCCCCCCCCCCCCTCTTATTATTTAAATATTTTTATCATCATCACTATCATTACTATTATTGCTATTGCTATCATTATTATTGTCGTCGATATTATCTTAATTCCATGGTCCCCTTCCCAACGGTCTCGTTTTGATTCAAAGCCCATCTTGCGCCGAATACGAGAAAAGAAGTGATTGCTCGTTCTTTGTTTTTATTGTCCTGAATGTTGTTTGTTGTACCTGAAGAAGGCATAATAGGTCGAAACGCGCCGTGTTCTGTCTTGTGATCTGTTTGTCCATATTGTCTTGCGGGATCATTAATCCTTTTTAAACTCGACATATCTGACTGAGAACACGATTCTCTACTCGGCTGACCCAAACCAGTACCCTCCCTCCCTCCCCCCCCCCCCCCCCCCCCCAAAAAAAAAAAAAAAATTCAAGTCATGTTCATAGCGCCGCCGACCACCGTGGACTCAGCAGAACTTGAAAATGTTGAAAAAAAAGAGGATGTTGAAAACAGAACTTTCTGTATGCAAGTAGGTAGGCAGTCACTGAGACACTTTCAGCTGCAGGCAGACAGAAAATCGCCTGCGACTGGTCAGTACATAGACACTGGACCACAGTGATAGCGCTCACTTGCTGCAGAGGCTGCACACCACAAATCACTACGCCAGGACCTTGCTTAAGGAGTCGAGTAATTACAGAAAAACACAATTAGTTTGCTTAGAGAATTTTTTATTGTGTCTGCAAGTTGATTTACCTTCTTTTCTTTCATATGCCCATCATGGTACATGCTAAGTGGTTCCAAGTTTACATATGAAAAGGAAAGGAATGGGACCAGTTTGAAGAAACCACCTTGCGCAAAGATAGGGTCAAGGGTGAAGGCGACGGCCCATGTGACATCAGGTAAGGGGTAGGTCATGTGTTTCTACGTTGTGACGGATTTAATCGGCAGAACCCCCTAAAAACACGTGAAATGATTGGTGGGGGTTGTTCACTTGAACTCTTACAAGTTTATTATCAGTTTTTGGCTGAAAGTTATGCTATAAGTTTATTATCAGTTTTTGGCTGAAAGTTATGCTATACCTCAAAACGCTCACATGATACAGTGATTTAAAACAAAATCCTAATTGTGGCGACGGGCCAGCCGAGCTTTTGGCTTTCGATCAAATCTGTGTTAAGGTCAGAGTTCATGGTTACAGCAAAGGTTAATTAGTAACAACGCACTTTGAATGAATGAAAATCGTCCTGGCTCATGTGAAAAACACGATTTTGTCTTGAAATTTGGGGTCAGTAAATCAGTTCAATGCCATACGTCAGCAAGGAAAGCAGAATTATCCATGGCTTGCGGACTTCTTGTGTTTCTGTGTCATTCGTTGAGCTCAAGGATTTGGGAGTGAAAAGTCTAGCAGACGAGAGAAAAATGAAGGGTTTGTGGATCATGCTATGATATAAAAAGAAGCAGACATTGGATCTGCCTCTGAGCCAGAGACAGAATGAGTCAAGAACTGGACTGTGCGATGAAAATAGTTTGGTAATGGCTACTAAGCCAGGTGCAGCTTTGAGTGAAATAGAGAATATATATATACGTTTTGGACTAATCTGTAACCGTGGACTCGGACCTTGTTGACAGTCGTTCAAACGTGCGTGTCTCCATGATTCCCAATCCTGTTCTATCATTCGAAATAAAGAATTTGATTCTTCCATTCAGCTGGACCGTAACCGAGAACACACATGTCCATGTTTCATTCAGTAAAAAGCACAACAATGACAAGTTTCTACAAAATTGAACATGTCCCATTACATAGCACGCCTGACACAACGATGGAAAAGCTGATTATAGAACGAATCCGACGGCGTGCAATAGGCTTTGTATTTGTGTATCTGGATCTGGGCGAGTAAACCATTTAATTATAACCTGACACCTCTTCTTGGGCAGACAACCGGAGCAGGTCTTGTGGCGACAGCTGATGTCAAGTGCTGTTAGACAATAACAGTCAGCTTTACAATAATTCATTAGCTAGGATCTGTTTGTCGGAGTATCGAAAGACATGTTTTGCAAGTCGTCTTTAGCACGAATCGTTGTTGATGTTTTAAATTTGAAACATCGAAAGACATGTTTTGCAAGTCGTCTTTAGCACGAATCGTTGTTGATGTTTTAAATTTGAAATATCGAAAGACATGTTTTGTAAGTTATCTTCAGCACGAATCGTTGTTGATGTTTTAAATTTGAAATATCGAAAGACATGTTTTGCAAGTCGTCATTAACACGAATAGTTGTTGATGTTTTAAATTTGAAATGTTGAAAGACATGTTTTGTAAGTCGTCTTTAGCACGAATTGTTGTTGATGTTTGTAATGTGGAAATAAGCAACACCTCCAACAATAAAAGAAAATAATACAAAGACAGAAATTGACATAATCAGGAAGGTTCAGGCAGAAGAAAGAGGGAGAGAGATCGCGCAAATAGGCCTACATGACAACAGCAGATTAAGCTTCCAGTCTATTCACTACTGGAAGTAGGCTATATCGGATGGGGAATGGAGAAGAAAAAAAAATGACTGAATTCAACATAATATGGCTTGAGTTCTTTGTGTGTTGAGCATGGACTTGTGTCTGGTTGTTGTGTTAATCACAGGTCGTTCAGAGAAACGAAGAACAAGATTCTAGCCCTAACTCTCACAGAAGCTGTGGTCTAAGATCAAGGTTCCTTTGTATTAGAATCACTGCCATTTGTTTGTGTGCTCATAGCGTTTAATAGATCAGCTGCTTACTGACCTTTTCCAGGTTTATAGGTCTCCTTGTTTCAGTAGTGCTAAAACACATTTTAAAAAGTGGCTGACGAAAGCTTTACTACCATAGAGAAACCAGAAAGTTTGGGGAAAGAACTAGAGAAACACAGGAAATGAATTCCGTAAGTTCACAGAAACTCAGCAGAAGATTGAGAAAGAGAAAGTGCCAAGAGAAGTAAATTTGAAGAGGAACGTCTAGAGGCAGAAACTGCTGCGTCGAAGGCTAGTGCAGATGCAGAGTTTGCTGCTGCCAGGGCAATAGCAGAAGTGGAATCAGATTTTTAGCTAAACAAACTGAATAGGAAAAAAAAAACTAAAACCGAAACAAACTGAACAGAAAAAAAACTAAAATCCTTAGGGGCGGGGGACGTGTTCTTGTTTTTCTGTATGCTCTGTGCTGTCATATCTGCTGGGCGATTCGGTGTCGTAAGCAGCATTCGTTTGGAGTTATGGGTGTGTATCTATTTCATCATGGGAGCAAGAGTTAACCAACTTATTCTTACTTAAAATCTGAAAACCGTGATGAAATGGGCACTAGTTCTGTGCCAATGAGCCGCAGGCTGAGTTTCGCACCAGTGCCTAAACTCCCCCTTTTCAAAGAACAAACAGATTCGATTAATACCTTTTTAAGTCGGTTCGAATCGTTTGCCAAGCACGAGGATTGGCCCGAGGACGACTGGGCAATTAACCTGTCTGCCATGTTGACAGTTCACGCTCTGCACACCGTCTCACCTTTACCCAGAGCTGATGAAAGGGATTTCAACAAGGTGAACCTAGGGCGTATGACGTCACTGAAGAAGGATTTAGGTGCAAATTTCGCGAGGCTAAAATCGACCAAGGTGAGACCAACACTCAGTTTGGAGTGAGACTGGATCACTATTTCAACAAGTGCGTAGAAGTGAGCAGAAAAAAAAAAAACTGTGGTTCTGAAGGCCTCAAGGCACTGGTGACAAAAGACCAGATACTTGACGGCTGTGGGCCTCACCATCCACATCAAGGAGAAGAAGGCAGAAACAGTTACTGAAGTACTAGAGGCGGCAGCAGAAAATTATCGTGAGGTGATGCTAGACTGGCCACAACAAGGACAGCGTCAGAATGAACCAAGGCAGTCCAACAGACTAGTTGTGAAAAAGGCGTGTTTCCTTGTGCCTTAAGACAGGACATTTAGCTAGGGACTGTCTGTCCAGGTCACAGAAAGCTATAGCAATGAGAATCATGCCAAGAGAGAGGCAGGCGGGGAAGGAAGAGAAAGATGATAGTGCCATTTTATCTGGACTGTGCGGTGTATTCATCGATTCGGGAGATATAATAACATGGATGTGCACAAAGGCAGAGTTGGGGAAAATGTGGTTAGTGTCATTAGAGACTCTGGGTGCACGGGTGTAATGGTAACTGAATCTCTGGTTAAGAAGGGACAATTCACAGATGTGATACTGAAGTGCAGGCAGATTGATGAAACAGTATGAGAATTGTAAAACAGTCCCGCTGTTCCTACAAACACCATCCTATAGTGAGCTTGTACAGGCTTTGGCTGTCCCAAAGCTGCCGTATGACCTAGTGATTGGGAATCCCAGAAGCACGTAGAAATAAAGACCCAGTCCCAATTTCTAAGTCGAATCAGGCGTAACCAATCGCGAGGAGGAGGGGGGGAGGGAGGTGGGGGGGGGGGGGGGGGCAGAGACCTGGCTGGTCACACCCTTTCAAAGGCAACTGAACATGTCCGGTGAGACTAACCAACTCAATTACGGGCAGAACAAATGGGCGATCACTCGCAAAGAAAATTGTTTGGTCTCGCTTACACAAAGGAGAAGAAAAGCGTTAAGAATGGCATAATCGCTTTTGAGTTTGAACACAGGGTGTTGTGCCGGATTTTCGCTAGTTCGACCTCGGGGAAAGACGAACACACAGATTGCTGAGCCTAGGTGACGCAGAAAGGCGGTGACGTCAGCAAAACTTGAGACGTCAACATGGGGCCATCTCAGAATGAGGAGGGGAGGAGAGGTGGGGGTGGGGTGGGAGTGGGGGTTGAGGATGGCCTTGCTCACGAGTCACAGAAGAATATTTCTGTGTGCCTTGGCTCATCTCCTGTCCCTGGATGACTGTTATTTCAGCATCATGCCAGTGACACTGCGAAAAGTGGACGATCAAACTGTGACTACCGTTAGATTCCCTTCACCTTCTTTATTTCTTTCTCCTTAAAGTAAAACAATGACGTTTGTTGCAGTGGAAAGCTGAGGACACTTTGCAGAGAATACAGGAAGACAGTCACAGACATAATGGACACATTTTCCCTGAAATACTGTCAAGTTTTTCTCTGCTATTTTGAACACCGTCTTGCTGAGAGCGAAGCAAGGGAAACTGCTTCACGTAAACATGAGAGAGAGAGAGAGAGAGAGAGAGAGAGAGAGAGAGAGAGAGAGAGAGAGAGAGAGAGAGAGAAATTCAAATGGTGTTGATGGTGAAATAATATATTTTCAGACTGAACTTCTCCAGTGACCACCACACACATTATCTAATCCATATGTAGTTGTGAGTGGACATAGAAAATTACACAGTTCCTATTTTCTACACACACACACACACACACACACACACACACACACACACACACACACACACACTACACACACACACACACACACACACACACACACACACACACACTACACACACACACACACACACTACACACACACACACACACACACACACACACACACATACACACACACACACCTATGGCATAACCATGGCACGATGCAGAGTAATAATAAAACCCATCCCCGTCCTCACCAACACATCCTCATGACGCACCATTCCACCCACCCAATTACACACGACTACCTCTCTCCCACCTCCCTTCGCCTTCTCTCCCCCCCCCCCCCCCCCCACCGCCCCCTCTCCTTTCCCTCCTCCCCCCTTTCCTCCTCCCACCCCCACCCCCAAGCCTGCGCATCATCATCCACGCGACCAGTCCCACCCTCCCCTCCCCTCTCCCCAACACACACTACACCTCAATTACTGGCAGCCGCTCTCGCTGAGCATTGCAAGAACACGATACGACCAAGGCGGACACTGATAATGTGCACCACATGCTGTCTGCCTGTCTGTCTGTCTGTCTGTCTATCTGTCTGTCGGTCAGTCGGTCGGTCGGTCGGTCGGTCGGTCTCTCTCTCTCTGACTGACTGACTGACTCTCTCTCTCTCTCTCTTTGTCAGTGTGTCTGTCTGTCTGTCTGTCTTTCTCTGATTCTCTCCATCTGTCTGTCTGTCTCTGTCTGTCTGTCCATCTGTATTGTCTGTCTGTGTGTCTGTGCGTCTGTCTGTCTGTCTCTCTGCCTGTCTGTCTCTCTCCCTCTCTCTCTTTTTCTTCCTCTTTTAAAACACACACACACACACACACACACACACACAACACGCGCGCGCGCGTATGTATACTGGCTTACGCACAAGCACGTCGTTCTTCTTGTGCATCCCCATCCGCCTTTCTCCTCCCCCCCCCCCCCCCTCCACTCCCTCCCCTCTCATCATTCACATGAAGCCAGTGTAACAACAGCTGTCGTTTGCAGTCAAAATTATGTTCAGCTGTCCCGGACATGAACGCACGATATAACCAAACACACCGGTTTTATAACTTGGGGGTGGGGGTGGGGGGGGGGGGGGGGGGGGGGGCAGGAGGGAGGATTTGATCACGAGAGAGTTTGCGGCATTCGGTGAGCCGCATAACTCGATATATAATAAACAGTAAACAAGTTGGGCATTTTTTGCTCCCATAAGAAAACCTAACACAGAGTAACTTTTATTCAAGACTGGCACAGCCTTTTAAACTTGAATAAAGTCAGACAAATACATAGACGAACAATCTAATAGTGGGGAAAAAAAACAAGCGCAGGCCAACAACTGAACTATCTTCATAGTAATGACTTGGCAAAGATTTGGACTTAAGGAGGGGGGGGGGTAATTTGAAGATGGAGAAACTGGGAACATGAAATTAAGAAAATATGTTACAGATATGAAAACTCTTCACTAGCTGCATAAGGGAACCATCGCAACCTCCTTTGAAGGCAGATATATTTGTATTGCCTGCTCCGAGGCCTTTCGTCCGCTGGGTCGGACTCATCAGGGAGACACGGCTGGTTGTGTCTGCGCTCCTGGCGTCAAATAGAGACACACCACAGTCCATAATACTGTGGTGTTCTCACCACCAAGAGTGCAAAAAAGAATCCAATAGCACTCCCAAAGCAGCCAGCGAAGAGTAGTAAATGAAATCAAACGAAAGTGTGGGGAGGAAAAAAGTTGCTGAAAAACTAAAGACATTATGCAAACAGTATAAAATAAAGGGGACAATCTTTGAGCCTACGCTTGAGGATCCACCCAAAGATGCAAGGGAGATCAAAAGACAAACACACAGACGGACAGAAACAAATACAAATAACCTCAATTTAATCAAAACAAAAATCGGAAATGAAATGAGGCAGGGAACAGTAAACGATAAACAGTAAACAAGTTGGGCATTTTTTGCTCCCATAAGAAAACCTAACACAGAGTAACTTTTATTCAAGACTGGCACAGCCTTTTAAACTTGAATAAAGTCAGACAAATACATAGACGAACAATCTAATAGTGGGGGAAAAAACAAGCGCAGGCCAACAACTGAACTATCTTCATAGTAATGACTTGGCAAAGATTTGGACTTAAGGAGGGGGGGGGGGTAATTTGAAGATGGAGAAACTGGGAACATGAAATTAAGAAAATATGTTACAGATATGAAAACTCTTCACTAGCTGCATGAGGGAACCATCGCAACCTCCTTTGAAGGCAGATATATTTGTATTGCCTGCTCCGAGGCCTTTCGTCCGCTGGGTCGGACTCATCAGGGAGACACGGCTGGTTGTGTCTGCGCTCCTGGCGTCAAATAGAGACACACCACAGTCCATAATACTGTGGTGTTCTCACCACCAAGAGTGCAAAAAAGAATCCAATAGCACTCCCAAAGCAGCCAGCGAAGAGTAGTAAATGAAACCAAACGAAAGTGTGGGGAGGAAAAAAGTTGCTGAAAAACTAAAGACATTATGCAAACAGTATAAAATAAAGGGGACAATCTTTGAGCCTACGCTTGAGGATCCACCCAAAGATGCAAGGGAGATCAAAAGACAAACACACAGACGGACAGAAACAAATACAAATAACCTCAATTTAATCAAAACAAAAATCGGAAATGAAATGAGGCAGGGAACAGTAAACGATAAACAGTAAACAAGTTGGGCATTTTTTGCTCCCATAAGAAAACCTAACACAGAGTAACTTTTATTCAAGACTGGCACAGCCTTTTAAACTTGAATAAAGTCAGACAAATACATAGACGAACAATCTAATAGTGGGGAAAAAAAACAAGCGCAGGCCAACAACTGAACTATCTTCATAGTAATGACTTGGCAAAGATTTGGACTTAAGGAGGGGGGGGGGTAATTTGAAGATGGAGAAACTGGGAACATGAAATTAAGAAAATATGTTACAGATATGAAAACTCTTCACTAGCTGCATGAGGGAACCATCGCAACCTCCTTTGAAGGCAGATATATTTGTATTGCCTGCTCCGAGGCCTTTCGTCCGCTGGGTCGGACTCATCAGGGAGACACGGCTGGTTGTGTCTGCGCTCCTGGCGTCAAATAGAGACACACCACAGTCCATAATACTGTGGTGTTCTCACCACCAAGAGTGCAAAAAAGAATCCAATAGCACTCCCAAAGCAGCCAGCGAAGAGTAGTAAATGAAACCAAACGAAAGTGTGGGGAGGAAAAAAGTTGCTGAAAAACTAAAGACATTATGCAAACAGTATAAAATAAAGGGGACAATCTTTGAGCCTACGCTTGAGGATCCACCCAAAGATGCAAGGGAGATCAAAAGACAAACACACAGACGGACAGAAACAAATACAAATAACCTCAATTTAATCAAAACAAAAATCGGAAATGAAATGAGGCAGGGAACAGTAAACGATAAACAGTAAACAAGTTGGGCATTTTTTGCTCCCATAAGAAAACCTAACACAGAGTAACTTTTATTCAAGACTGGCACAGCCTTTTAAACTTGAATAAAGTCAGACAAATACATAGACGAACAATCTAATAGTGGGGGAAAAAAAAAGCGCAGGCCAACAACTGAACTATCTTCATAGTAATGACTTGGCAAAGATTTGGACTTAAGGAGGGGGGGGGGGGTAATTTGAAGATGGAGAAACTGGGAACATGAAATTAAGAAAATATGTTACAGATATGAAAACTCTTCACTAGCTGCATAAGGGAACCATCGCAACCTCCTTTGAAGGCAGATATATTTGTATTGCCTGCTCCGAGGCCTTTCGTCCACTGGGTCGGACTCATCAGGGAGACACGGCTGGTTGTGTCTGCGCTCCTGGCATCAAATAGAGACACACCACAGTCCATAATACTGTGGTGTTCTCACCACCAAGAGTGCAAAAAAGAATCCAATAGCACTCCCAAAGCAGCCAGCGAAGAGTAGTAAATGAAACCAAACGAAAGTGTGGGGAGGAAAAAAGTTGCTGAAAAACTAAAGACATTATGCAAACAGTATAAAATAAAGGGGACGCGTAGGCTCAAAGATTGTCCCCTTTATTTTATACTGTTTGCATAATGTCTTTAGTTTTTCAGCAACTTTTTTCCTCCCCACACTTTCGTTTGGTTTCATTTACTACTCTTCGCTGGCTGCTTTGGGAGTGCTATTGGATTCTTTTTTGCACTCTTGGTGGTGAGAACACCACAGTATTATGGACTGTGGTGTGTCTCTATTTGACGCCAGGAGCGCAGACACAACCAGCCGTGTCTCCCTGATGAGTCCGACCCAG
Organism: Conus canariensis; assembly: GCA_033310375.1. Taxonomy (NCBI): domain Eukaryota; kingdom Metazoa; phylum Mollusca; class Gastropoda; order Neogastropoda; family Conidae; genus Conus; species Conus canariensis. The sequence continues at coordinate 47,454,051 of CM065730.1, forward strand.
CGGACGAAAGGCCTCGGAGCAGGCAATACAAATATATCTGCCTTCAAAGGAGGTTGCGATGGTTCCCTTATGCAGCTAGTGAAGAGTTTTCATATCTGTAACATATTTTCTTAATTTCATGTTCCCAGTTTCTCCATCTTCAAATTACCCCCCCCCCCCCCCCTCCTTAAGTCCAAATCTTTGCCAAGTCATTACTATGAAGATAGTTCAGTTGTTGGCCTGCGCTTGTTTTTTTCCCCCACTATTAGATTGTTCGTCTATGTATTTGTCTGACTTTATTCAAGTTTAAAAGGCTGTGCCAGTCTTGAATAAAAGTTACTCTGTGTTAGGTTTTCTTATGGGAGCAAAAAATGCCCAACTTGTTTACTGTTTATCGTTTACTGTTCCCTGCCTCATTTCATTTCCGATTTTTGTTTTGATTAAATTGAGGTTATTTGTATTTGTTTCTGTCCGTCTGTGTGTTTGTCTTTTGATCTCCCTTGCATCTTTGGGTGGATCCTCAAGCGTAGGCTCAAAGATTGTCCCCTTTATTTTATACTGTTTGCATAATGTCTTTAGTTTTTCAGCAACTTTTTTCCTCCCCACACTTTCGTTTGGTTTCATTTACTACTCTTCGCTGGCTGCTTTGGGAGTGCTATTGGATTCTTTTTTGCACTCTTGGTGGTGAGAACACCACAGTATTATGGACTGTGGTGTGTCTCTATTTGACGCCAGGAGCGCAGACACAACCAGCCGTGTCTCCCTGATGAGTCCGACCCAGTGGACGAAAGGCCTCGGAGCAGGCAATACAAATATATCTGCCTTCAAAGGAGGTTGCGATGGTTCCCTTATGCAGCTAGTGAAGAGTTTTCATATCTGTAACATATTTTCTTAATTTCATGTTCCCAGTTTCTCCATCTTCAAATTACCCCCCCCCCCCCCTCCTTAAGTCCAAATCTTTGCCAAGTCATTACTATGAAGATAGTTCAGTTGTTGGCCTGCGCTTGTTTTTTCCCCCACTATTAGATTGTTCGTCTATGTATTTGTCTGACTTTATTCAAGTTTAAAAGGCTGTGCCAGTCTTGAATAAAAGTTACTCTGTGTTAGGTTTTCTTATGGGAGCAAAAAATGCCCAACTTGTTTACTGTTTATCGTTTACTGTTCCCTGCCTCATTTCATTTCCGATTTTTGTTTTGATTAAATTGAGGTTATTTGTATTTGTTTCTGTCCGTCTGTGTGTTTGTCTTTTGATCTCCCTTGCATCTTTGGGTGGATCCTCAAGCGTAGGCTCAAAGATTGTCCCCTTTATTTTATACTGTT
>CM065730.1:47460349-47462849 GCA_033310375.1 Conus canariensis
CGGCCCCCGAAGTTTCACACTGAAACCCTCCACGTTTGTTTTGAATAAACTGGCTCACAGTCTCTTCTGCTCACGCGACTAAGTCTGACACAGACACAGTCATACTCTTGGGGGGGGAGGGGGGGGGGGGAACAAACAAACAAACAAAAAAAAAAACGTCCTTTCAACCTCACTGTCTCGCCCACATCAATTCAGCAACGGCAAGTTCAGCGAAAGGTCAGCGGAGGGGCTGGAGAAAAGGGGGGAGGAGGAGAAGGAGAGGGGGTGGGGGAATGAAGGCGAAGGCAGGTGGGAGAGAGGTATGCGGGTGTAGGTGGGATGGGGGGGGGAGGGGGGGGGGGGCGTCGTGAGGATGTGTTTGCGGAAAAAGGGGATGGGGGTGGGTGGGTTTTATTTTTTTTACTCTACATTGTGCTATGATTATGTCATAGGCGCGCGCGCGCGCGCGCGCGCGAGAGAGAGAGAGAGAGAGAGAGAGAGAGAGTGTGTGTGTGTGTGTGTGTGTGTGTGTGGTGTGAGTTGTGTGTGTGTGTGTGTGTGTGTGTGTGTGTGTGTGTGTGTGTGTGTGTGTGTGTTGTGTGTGTGTGTGTGTGTGTGTGTGTGAAATATTTTTGGGGGGGAAAGGAGCGGAGGGGGTGCCTTTTTCATACATATGCCCACTTCCACCCCTTCCTGCACACGCCCTCTCTCTCTCTCTCTCTCTCCTCTCTCTCTCTCTCTCTCTCTCTTCCCCGTTGATTAACATTGATGCCTTCATGAATAATAAACTAGTGCTGCTTGCATGCTTAATCAGTAACCCGCCTTCCTCTTTCTGTTTGTCTGTGTAGGTGTCTTGATACATGAACCAACATTGCATGCATGCTTAATCAGTTAAAATATCAGATCTATGCTTACAGCTTTGTGGTGTGGATAACACATTTTCATGAATGTGCGTGCGTTTCGTTTCTTGTTCACCCCCTCCCCCCCCCAACCCCATCCCTTAACCCCCCCCCCCCCCCCTCCTCCCTCTTGATATTTTCGTCTTTTGTTTGCAGGTTTAAGCTTAGCAAGGACAGTTTAGGAAAAAGAAAAACCACCCCATTTTGCACCCAATTTCATGAGATTATAAGTGATGTGTCCGTTCTTCCTTTTCTTTGACTTGAATGTTGTTTGTTTCTTTGTTTGTTTTGCCTGAAGTAGACTAAAGAGGTCGAAACGCGTCGTGTTTTGTCTCGTTCGGCGGCACGGCAATTCTTTTTTTCTTTAAAAAGCTTCTTTTAAAAGAAAAAAACAATAATCCTTAACCACTCCCAACTGAGTAAAGGCTTCCTTTTTTTTTTTTTCTCGGAGTTCTGTGTTCTGCTGTTATAATCTGTGTGGGTTGGGGTTGCAAGGAATGTTGGGTGAGGAGATGAGGGTGGAAATTTGTTGTCGGGGGGGGGGGGGGGGGGGGGGGGGGGGAGGGATGTAGATGGGAGTGGAGTGGGGGCAGCGGCTGTTGCTTCTTGCATTGCTTATTTACGTCTTTCCTCTTCTTCTTTTTTTTTTAACCTTTACTGTTTGTTTGTTAATTTTTTTGTTGTTTGGTGGTGGTGGTGGTGGTGGTGGTGGTGTGGTGGTGTGTGTGTGTGTGTGTGTGTGTGTGTGTGTGTGTGTGTGTGTGTGGTGTGTGTGTGCTTTGCTGGGGGTGCTGTATGTAAAAACAAAAGAATCTACACGTGTTTTTAAACGAGGGAGGGAGGTGGGGACCAGCGGCTGTTTCGTTGCACTGCTTATTCACACTCCCCCCACCCCCCACCCACCCCCCTGCTTCCTTTATAGTTTTTTTTTTTTTTTTTTTCCAAGCCTGAAGAGCTGTACGCAAAGCAGAAGACGGTCTTTGTAAGTGTTGTCCTGCTACGTCGTTCATTCTCTCTTACCCTCTCCCTAAGCGCCGCATCTACCCCCCCCCCCCCCCCCTCCCCCTCCTTCGGTCCCTTTCCCCCGTCAAATAGTCTACGTCTCTCCTGTGTCTGTTTCCATTCGGCACAGTGTCTGTAGCTCTGTCTCAAGAAATGTCCTGTCTGTAGCTCTGTTTCAAGAAATGGCCTGTTTGTAGCTCTGTTTCAAGAAATGGCCTGTCTGTAGCTCTGTTTCAAGAAATGGCCTGTCTGTAGCTCTGTCTCGAGAAATGGCTTGTCTGTAGCTCTGTTTCAAGAAATGGCCTGTCTGTAGCTCTGTCTCGAGAAATGGCTTGTCTGTAGCTCTGTCTCGAGAAATGTCTTGTCTGTAGCTCTGTCTCGAGAAATGTCTTATCTGTAGCTCTGTCTCGAGAAATGGCTTGTCTGTAGCTCTGCCTCAAGAAACGGCCTGTCTGTAGCTCTGTCTCAAGAAATGGCCTATCTGTAGCTCTGTCTCGAGAAATGGCTTATCTGTAGCTCTGTCTCAAGAAATGACCTGTCTGTAGCTCTGTCTCGAGAAATGGCCTGTCTGTACCTCTGTCTCGAGAAATGGCTTGTCTGTAGCTCTGTCTCGAGAAATG
>CM065730.1:47472849-47477849 GCA_033310375.1 Conus canariensis
TCTTAAATTAGACAGAGAACAGTAAACAGTGAATAACGAACAAGTACGGTAACTCCTGCTCCCATGATGAAACACACACACACACACACACACACACACACACACACACACAACATACAACACACACACACACACACACAGATATGTATGCGCGCGCGCGCGCGCGCGCGCGCGCGCGCGCGTGTGTGTGTGTGTGTGTGTGTGTGTGTGTGTGTGTGTGTGTGTGTGTGTGTGCGTGTATAAATAAATAAATAAATACGTTACGTCTGAGCTAATACTGATTATAATTAACGAACAAATCAGGTAAGTCGTGCTCCCATGATGAAATAATATACACGCCCATAACTCTAAAATGAATTCTGCTTACGACACCGAATTGCCTAGCAGATATGACGAGACAGAGCACACAGAATACACAAGGAGAAACCCACCCACCCACACCTTCGAGAGGGATTGCGATGGTTTCCTCATACAGCTAGTGAAGGGTTTTTATATTTATAATATACATTTTCCCATTTTCTTCATCTTCAAACCCCCCCCCCCCCCCCTCCACCCCACCCCCACTTTTTCATTTTTATTTCAAATCTTTGCCAAGTCATTACTATAATGATGGAAGAATTGTTAACCTGCACTTGTTTTCCCCCACTACTTAATTGTTCAGATATATATATATATATATATATATTATAAGAGAGAGAGAGAGAGAGAGAGAGGAGAGAGAGAGAGAGAGAGAGAGAGAGAGAGGACCATAACACCAACAGTGAGTTAATACTAGTTTTGACTGCGATCTGCGAGTCAAAACTCTTCTCTTATAAAAATGCACTTTAAGGGAAAAAAAAAAAAAAAAAAAAACTCTGACGTCAGTTCTTCCACACAAATGTAAGCGAGACTGGAAAAAAGTAAGAGCGAAGTACTAAATGTCTTTTGAATTTTTTTTTTCAAATGTTATGGGGAAATACAGTACATAATGTAAATACAAGATGTGAACATTCTCCCCTTACTTCGTGTTCGTTGTACTTGTCAGAGAACTCCCTGTAAAAATCGTACTTATTAACATCGTGACATAGCTATTTTGTGGAGATAAATTCCATTTCATCTTGAAATGTCCGGAATACTCGGATCGTAGAAAGAACTATATATATATATATATATTTCCAAGAAGTATGTCCACTCCAAATAAACGTCTTTAAATCTTTGAAGTTTCGTGTCAGCAACATAGTCATTCGCTAAAAATCAGCTAAAAAAAAACTACCCCATTTCAATAAAAATTCCATTAAACTTTTCTGGTCTTCTGTTCGCTAATTTACATTTTTCGATTGCCATATTATATAAGCTTATTATAAGCTTTTTTTTTTTTTTTTTTTTTTTTTTTTTTTTTTTTTTTTTTTTTGGACAGACAAGTATTTTCACAGACAAGTATTTTCACACATCTAAAAGATCCGTGTAAATACGTGAGCCTACACTTATTCTTTTCGATTCAGGTGATGCTGACTAAGATTTACTGAATTCTTATCCTTCTTGCCCAAGATAGGGTCAACAGATTAATCACAATTTTAAATCTGAAGTGTGTGTGTGCGTGCGTGTAGAGGTGTGTGTGGTGTTGTGTGTGTGTGTGTGTGTGTGTGTGTGGTGTGTGTGTGTGTGTGCAGACAGAGAAACACACACACACACACACACACACACACACACACACACACACAAGCACACATGAACACACACACACACACACACACACACACACACACACACACACACACAGAAGTCGCGCGCGCTCGCACACCACGCAAAACAGCAACAACGATCGTAATTCATAAAAGAAAGAGAAAGACAAGTACACTAACCACAAGAAGACTCGATCACGTGAACCTTTGCAGACAACAAAACTCAAGTGAATGTTTGTAGACAAAACTCACGTAAACATTTGCAGAACTGTTCATCACAAATCAAATCAACGTTCCTTTTGCATTCTCAACCAAACTCCTCTTCGTCTCACAATATCACTTTTTCTTTCTTCTCTTTCTCTTTCTTATTCCCCCAACAGTTACGACGATGTTTTACGCTAGATAAGCTACAACCATCAAACGTACATGATCCATCCTTGACGCCTAATGGCTATTACCACTCACAACTGAAATCAACAAGTTACAAGTTTCTAAAGGTCGAAGGGGTGAAGTGAGAGAGGACTATGAGATTATATTTAAGCTTGTTATCTACTGCAAGTGTTGCAAATGTATCTCAACGGGTGTGATTTGAGACAGAATGGAACCAAGTGCTTCCACAGATTATCGTCGGGCGCCATTTCACACAGATTCAGATACAGATGACGTCGATCTGAAAATGCTAGTGATATACCAGTTATCAATCCTAACCCTCCCCCCCCCCCCCCCACACACACACACACCTTCCCCGCTGTCCCACACTCCTTTTTGCCCTCCTCCTTCATTCTCACTACTTGAAAAAAGAAATGATGTTTTCTTGTTCCTTTCGTTCACAGACACAGACACACACAGTCTCTCTCTCTGTGTCTGTCTGTCTGTCTCTGTCTCTCTCTCTCTCTCTCTCTCTCTCTCTCTCTCTCTATATATATATATATTATATATATATATATAAACCCGCTGTCTTTTTTCCCTCAATCTCTCCCTCGCTCTCTTGCTTCCTTTCAAGCCCTTTACACGCACGCACCCACTCTCTCTCTCTCTCTCTCTCTCTCTCTCTCTCTCACCCACACACACACACACACACACACACACACACACACCACGGGACACACACACACACACACAAGATGGCGGCTACAAGTGACAACTGAAGAAGTGGCCTGCTGAAAATTTGTGAAATCTTTAAAAAAAAAAAAAAAAATGACCAGGGTGTCCACAGGGAAAGCCTGGACTTAGGGACCGTCAGCCTTGGCGACCCTGATTTGGGACTCCCACAGCCGCGATCACGGAAAGTCTCTGAAGAAAGGCAGTCAATCAAGGCTGAAGGGAGCAGGGCGCTTCGTTGCCTTCAACTCAACGGCCTTCAGGTCCACCGGGCATCAGTGCTCATCTAATTCATCTGAGCAATCAACCAATTCCAGGCAAGTCACGCATGCAATTTCCGATCTCAGCAACCATCCAAAGCTTGTGCACTCGGATTTCTGTATTGGAAGAACTAATAAAAAATCAAAGTGAACGGCCTGATCTGACACAAAACAAAATGACGATAATGGTCAGTGTCGGCACGCAGACCAAACAGCATACCTGCACCTCTTACGCTGAAGTCGTCAGCTCCGGCCGGTTGTCTCCTTCACCCGTAGAGCAGCCCAAGAGAGGCCTTCAAGAAACGAAGACCACCAAAAACGACAGAAACATTGTCTGCATCTTGAGAAACCAGTTATAGAACAGCAAAGTGACGTCAGTGAACCAGAGGTTCTCGGTACACAGACGGGAAACAAAATAAGAGAGGAGGGGGAGGGGGGGGGGGAGATGGAGGGAGGGTTGCCGGTTACTCTTTGTGTCGACTAAGGCCTCACGGCTCAGGTGGGGGTGGGGGGGGGGGAGTGGTGGTGGAGAGAGCGGCAACATGCCTTTGTGTCACGGGATAGGAGAGGGGGGGGGGGAGGGGGGAGGGGGAGACTGGCAATTGTTACAATGCAGTGTAAATTTTTCTGCATCCTAGGTCGCCCTGTGTGGGAGTGTTGAAAGGGAACGGGGGGGGGGGGGGGGGGGGGGGCGGGGGGGGGACTGAGAAGTAACGGGAGGGAGACTGAGAAGAACGAAACGCGTCATGCGCTTCCCGTGACGTAATTTTTTCCTTTGTCAGGGATCGTGTAAGTCGGGCGGTTCGCGCCGTTCTAAGTGAAAAGGAAAGGGGGGGGGGGGGGGGGGGGGGGTTGAGAGGGGAGAGTGGGCATAGATTTGAAATCTATTCTTTGGTTTGGAGGAGAAGAACGTAATTTAAAACTGTTTGAGGAAAAAAAAAAGGCCAAAAATCATTTTACCAAAGTGACGGCACAAGCTAAACGACAATACTGGTCAAACTTTTGTAAAAATGAAGTAAATAGTTTCAAAGATTAACAAAAGGTGTGGGCAAATTTAAGAATAACGAAGTATCTCTACCAACATGTCCAATCAAACTCCCTAACTCTGATTTCCCCGCCAACTCAGAGAAAGCTGAAGCATTCGCCAACCCATTTTCCAAAAATAGCAGCACAGACAGTCTAACAGCAGAAAAGAAACAATACAGAGAGCAAGAGGAAAGAAAAGCCATTTACAACGACCCTGACCCTGTAATAGACCATTACCTGAATGTTCCCATAACATTACAAGAAGTGGAAGAATGTCTCAGTAATCTAGGAAATAAAAAGACATCAGTAGGCTTAGATGGCATTTCAAATGAAATGTTACATCATATCCCTCCGAATATAAAACATTTCATATCCCTTTTTATCAAAAAATGTTGGAATGAGGGAAATCTGCCTTCTGTATGGAAACATTCTATAATTATTCCCATTCACAAACAGGTAAAACCTCGATCTGATATAAACAGCTACCGACCAATCGCCCTAATGTCTCATTTGCGCAAACTGATGGAAAAAAAATTGTTCTAAACAGGTTAACATATTTTTGTAACAAACACCAAGTAATTCCAATTAACCAAGCTGGTTTTCAAAAAGGAAGATCATCAGTAGAACACTTAGTTAAACTAACGACTCAAGTTAAACAATTTGCGAGACGGAAAAACATCCTTGTAACTTTCTTTGATATAAAAAAGCATATGAACAAGTATGGCACAAACGGCTCATGTATAAACTCAAAAACAATGGTATAACTGGAACAATATATAACTATATCAAAGTTTTTTTTAGGAAAATAGAGTGATTCAAACAAGAATAGAGCATACATGTTCTAGCACTAGATCATTAGAAATGAGACCTCCACAGGGATCAGTACTATCTCCGATTTTATTCAATATTTTAACTGCAGATATAACAAAAGGATTATCAAAAGATGTAATAT
>CM065730.1:47495349-47501846 GCA_033310375.1 Conus canariensis
AATCATTTTCGATCGAGTGTGTGTGTGTGTGTGTGTGTGTGTGTGTGTGTGTGTGTGTGCACGTGTGCGCGCGCGCGCGTGTGTGTGTGTGTGTGTGTGTGTGTGTGTGTTCATATATGCATGCGAGTTAGAGAGACAGAGACAGAGAGAGAGATACGGATACGGATACAGAGAGAGAAGAGAGGGCGCGCGCGCGCGCGCGCGCGTGTCTGTGTGTGTGTGTGTGTGTGTGTGTGTGTGTGTGTGTGTGTGTGTGTGTGTGTGACACAAAATCTCTAATTTCTTAAAAACGGCCGATTTTGTCAACCACATCACCCCCAACTGCAAACTCCCCCCCCCCCCCCCCCTTTCCTTCGCTCACCCTCTCCCACCCTCTCAGTCACCGATTTCACATAGTGACTACAGTTACGAGATGCTACGATTAAAACCAGATGACCAGCTCTGGCACTAGGCAAGTACTTACAAGCACTCAGGAGTTAAGAAAGCTCGAAAGCGAAAGGTGATATGTTAACTGGATTTGGCATTACTGTGTCACAGCTTTTTTTTCCCCATTTCTTTGACAAACATGTATGGTGATGAAAGCCGCTGCGACGTCCAGGCCACTTCTCCTTCCCCCTCCCCACCCCTGTCTCCCATTCTTCTCACACACACCCTCCCCCTCCCCGCCTCTCCTTTCCATTGTCCTGAGCGAAGTGTTTGTCAACAAACACGTTTCGTTTACTGTGACGCGTAAGGGTGGCAAGCCGGGTCCTCCAGGGGGAAGGATTCAGAGTGTGTTCTCTATTGGAATTATAGAGTCATTTTGATACCAACATTCACCTCCACCCTCTCATACTAGTGGTGGAAGGAGCAACTTTCCAGTATTAGTCATCGAAAGAAATTTCCATTTTTACTCGGGAATGTTAAAAATACTCAAGGATGGTTTCAGAAGTTATTGACCATAGGTTTATGTGCCTACAAGTGCTTGTGCTTCGAGTGACTGTCAGAATCAGAAATTAGGTTCGAACACGAAAGGGTGTATGAACAACAAATAGAATGACACAAGTTAAGTGTAATTTCACTCACAGAACTTCACTGTGAACACATTATGAAAAGATACAAATTGACAGAACTTCCATTGAACCAGTCTGTCTTTCGTTAAGCTGGCCTCTCCTCACGTCATCTCATCCCACATGAGTGAATGTTCCGATAATTTTGAGTTGTAATCCAGTGGGCACACAAAGACTTCACTTTATGGCGGAGAGATCTCCCCAATGACTGATGACTGGTCCAACACTTCTCACGGGCCAGCTGACTGGTCACGTGTCTACGAGGCCAAGTTGTAGCTTGAATTCTTGATCGAGTGCTTGGCCAGTCTGTATAGACTGTCTATGGACCCAGAATTTCTGCAGATTTCCGAATCTGATTTATAGAGAAGTGGTTGCGGGGTCCCACTCTACGAGTCCTCACACTGGCCCTCTGACTTTCAGGACAAGTGTGAGGTTGCAGCTGGCAAATATTTAGACTAACTTGAAAGCATCTGCCTAAATGTTCAGCCTCCATTTCAGTTCTTCACTCAGGCTTTGAGTGGATTTTAATGAGTGGCATACCACAGTAAGAAACTGCTGAACATTTGAAGGAAAACAACTCATCAATGTGGTCAAATACTCAGGTGATGTAAACAGGTATTGGAATACACTTAGTCCAAGTACACATGTGGGTTAGAATCACCTACTCCTAAGCATGAAGACGATCAACAATATTCAACGATCATCTTAACAATAAGTACAGGCATAATAGTATCCTGTCAAAAAAAATTACTGTTTGCTAATCATTTTTAACAGATTTTACCAAGTACTGGCAAAAAGTTATGCTGTTGAAATATAGCATTCATCCATCATCTTAACAGATTTTACCAAGTATTGGCAAAAAGTTATACTATTGAAATATATTGCGTAAATACAAACAATGCATAGTCTAAAAGACTTACAAACCTGGTTTCAACTTGCGTTTCTTCTGGGATGATCAGTGAAATTTGACAGAGGATCTCAGAGCAGGAGAGAGGAACGTTCCCCTCTCTGGCATACGCCAGTGTTGAATTCTACACACTGTGGCTTGACTGTGTTCAGTCTTACAGTCTATGGTAGAACAGTGAAGTGGGGAGGCTTGATCTCCCCTTTCTGCTTGTTAAGCTACCCATCATGCATCTGATGCCTGTCTGATTGACAGGCTGTCAGAGAAACAGGACAGCAAATAAAATCATAGAGCGAAAAAAAATGGGGGGGGGGGTGGGGTGGTGTTAGTCATCTGAGGGGTGGGGGTGGGCACTTGTGATCTGGGAGGAGACAGTCACTTCCCAATACATGCAGTGTGACAGAATGTGCTTGGGATCGGAGATGACAGTCTCTAGGTTCCTGGTATTCTTCAGCCTTCAATCTAAAGAACGAAGTTATGATGCTCCAAGTCAGCAAGACACGTGCAGACACTCACAGCGATGAAACATCCGTCCAGTTGATGGGATTCACATCATAGCTGATAGAACCACCACAGCACTCTTACCCTGGAAGGTAAACTCACAGGGGAAGGGAGATGGGGGGCCGGGATGGGGGGGGGGGGGGGGGGGCGGGGTGTAGGATGGCAGCTTCCTTTGTAGTGTTGAGGGAGTCCTCGGGCCGTTTCCATGCAAACCACGCCACTTTCTCCATGCAAGCCATGCACTTTCTCCATGCAAGCCATGCCACTTTCTCCATGCAAGCCATGCCACTTTCTCCATGCAAACCACGCCACTTTCTCCATGCAAACCACGCCACTTTCTCCATGCAAACCACGCCACTTTCTCCATGCAACCAGCCACTTTCTCCATGCAAACCACGCCACGTTTCTCCATGCAAGCCATGCCACTTTCTCCATGCAAACCACGCCACTTTCTCCATGCAACCACGCCACTTTCTCCATGCAAGCCACGCCACTTTCTCCATGCAAACCACGCCACTTTCTCCATCAAACCACGCCACTTTCTCCATGCAACCAGCCACATTCTCCAAGCAAACCACGTCCACTTGCTCCATGCAAGCCACGCCACGATTCTCCATCAAATCACGCCACTTTCTCCATCACCACGCCACTTTCTCCATGCAACCACGCCACATTTCTCCATCAAACCACGCCACATTTCTCCACCACCTCATGCAAACCACGCCACTTCTCATGCACATGCAAACCACGCCACTTTCTCCATGCAAACCCGCCACATTCTCCATCAAACCACGCCACTTTCTCCAGCAAAGTAGCAAACCACGCCACTTTCTCCATGCACACCACGCCACTTTCTCCATGCAAACCACGCCACTTTCTCCATGCAACCACGCCACTTTCTCCATGCAAACCACGCCACTTTCTCCATGCAACCACGCCACTTCTCCATGCACACACGCCACTTTCTCCATGCAAACCACGCCACTTTCTCCATGCACACCACGCCACTTTCTCCATGCAAACCACGCCACTTTCTCCATGAAACACCACGCCACTTTCTCCATGCAACCACGCCACTTTCTCCATGCAAACCACGCCACTTTCTCCATGCAAACCACGCCACTTTCTCCATGCAAACCACGCCACTTTCTCCATGCAAACCACGCCACTTTCTCCATGCACACCACGCCACTTTCTCCATGCAAACCACGCCACTTTCTCCATGCAACCACGCCACTTTCTCCATGCAAACCACGCCACTTTCTCCATGCAAACCACGCCACTTTCTCCATGCAAACCACGCCACTTTCTCCATGCAAACCACGCCACTTTCTCCATGCAAACCACGCCACTTTCTCCATGCAAACCACGCCACTTTCTCCATGCAACCACGCCACTTTCTCCATGCAAACCACGCCACTTTACATAAACACCCACTGTCCCTGCAAACCACGCCACTTACTCCATGCACACCCATGCTACAACAGCACATTCTCCATGCACACCACGCCACTTTCTCCATGCACACCACGCCACTTTCTCCATGCAAACCACGCCACTTTCTCCATGCAAACCACGCCACTTTCTCCATGCACACCACGCCACTTTCTCCATGCAAACCACGCCACTTTCTCCATGCAAACCACGCCACTTTCTCCATGCACACCACGCCACTTTCTCCATGCACACCACGCCACTTTCTCCATGCACACCACGCCACTTTCTCCATGCACACCACGCCACTTTCTCCATGCACACCACGCCACTTTCTCCATGCACACCACGCCACTTTCTCCATGCACACCACGCCACTTTCTCCATGCACACCACGCCACTTTCTCCATGCAAACCACGCCACTTTCTCCATGCAAACCACGCCACTTTCTCCATGCACACCACGCCACTTTCTCCATGCACACCACGCCACTTTCTCCATGCACACCACGCCACTTTCTCCATGCACACCACGCCACTTTCTCCATGCACACCACGCCACTTTCTCCATGCACACCACGCCACTTTCTCCATGCACACCACGCCACTTTCTCCATGCAAACCACGCCACTTTCTCCATGCACACCACGCCACTTTCTCCATGCAAACCACGCCACTTTCTCCATGCACACCACGCCACTTTCTCCATGCACACCACGCCATGCAAACCACGCCACTTTCTCCATGCACACCACGCCACTTTCTCCATGCACACCACGCCACTTTCTCCATGCAAACCACGCCACTTTCTCCATGCAAACCACGCCACTTTCTCCATGCAAGCCACGCCATGCAAACCACGCCACTTTAAAAAAAAAAAAAAGCCGGGGAAGGGATGGAGTAGTAGTGCTGACGACCCATGCTACAATGATGTCAACATTCTCTGCCATGTCATCACCACTGCGCATCAATTTATGTGTCAGCTTGCATCAACAGTCGGCTAGACAGACAGAGGGAAGGGAGTGAGAGGGGAAAGGGGCTGAAGGGGTGGGCATGAAAAATGGTATAAACTGATAACCCTAAGGTGTGTTGGTGTGTGTGTGTGTGTGTGTGTGTGTGTGTGTGTGTGATGGAGAGAGAGAGAGAGAGAGAGAGAGAGAGAGAGAGAGAGAGAGAGAGAGAGAGAGAGAGAGGAAGGTGACGGCTACCAATAGTGCATGCATAAAGATTGTGGGCATATGACCACCAAACTGTTTCAACTTGATTTGTGGTGCTGTTGGGCTCTTCTACATATGAGAGTATACAAGCACTTCAAAGTGTTACTTGATAACTACTTATTTTCCTGTCGAAACTGTTCATTATCACTGAAAAAGACTCTTTCCCCTGTGAACATGGCTGATTGCCGAGGGAAAAATAGTTACTTTGTAAACAGTATATTTTCAGATTTACAGTTTGTTTGTTTGTTTTGTAGTCTTGAAACTAATGAATATAGCTAAAGAGTTATTTCCAGGTCATTAAAACTACTACTTATCCACGAAACTCATCTTTTCCTCTGAAAACAGATAATCATAACCAGAAAAAAAAAAATCATTTTTGCCATGAAAATGGCTAATCATAACTAAGGAAAAAAAATCTTTTCCTGAGAAAACAGCTTATCATCATGGGAAAAGTAGTTTCCCATAAAGCAGCATGTAATAATGGGAAAAGTTACTTCTCTGTCAAAGCAGCTAATCGTCACTGGTAAAGTTATTTTCTCTAGAAAAAAAAAAAAAAAAAGCTTATCATGACGGGAAAAAAATGTTTCAGTTCCTGTTTGAAAAATAAGAAAAAAAACTTACTCAAAGGATTATGGGGAAAGTTATTTTCACGTCAAAACAGCTAATTTCTTTGGGAAGTTTTTTTTTTTTTTTGTTTTTTTGTTTTTTGGTTTTTTTCTCCGTCCAAACAGCTATACTCATCACAGGAACATTCATTTTCCTCACCAAAGCAGTGACAGTGCGTGAAAGAGATAAACGTTATTCATTAGGCCTAAGATTGTATGGAACCAAGATTTTCAGTTAGGGAGGCAGGGAGGCTGGTTGGTAGGGCTGGCTTGCTGGCTGGTTGGTCAGTTGTGGGTTGGTGGGTTGGCTGGCTGGCTGGCTGGTTAGCTGTTTATTTCTATTTTATTCCTCCTGGCTGGGTTAGATGTGGTAAAGGACGAGGATGAAGGGGCGGAGGAGCAATGGGCGGGGGGTGGGGGGGGGGGGGGGGGGGGGGGGGGGGAGAGCAGGGGAGGGCTGATGGGGGAAAGGGGGATTTAAATCCAGTGATGTGCTGAAACAGATGCAGATGACTAAACAAATCGCATGGCAAATGAAAAGCAGTTTTCTGTGCGCAAATACTGCATGCGCTTGTGCGTGTTGTCTGAGTGTACGGAGAAGCTCATGCGGACGGAGAATGACTAAGGGAAAGGAAGGGGAAGGGAGGGGAACGGAGGACAAGGGGGATTGGGTGAAGGGGGGGGGGGTGTAGGGTAAACATGGGAAGGTGGAAAAGGGGGGGGGGGGGACAGGAGTATTCATAAGCACAGGGATGTGTGTGTGTGTGTGTGTGTGTGTGTGTGCGCC
>CM065730.1:47501946-47506946 GCA_033310375.1 Conus canariensis
GTGTGTGTGTGTGTGTGTGTGTGTGTGTGTGTGTGTGCGTGCGTGCGTGCGTGCGTGCGTGCGTGCGTGCGTGCGTGCGTGTGTGTTCGGTTACCTGGGGTTGTGGGTAGTGTGTCATAGCTTTTGCCGGGGTTGTGCGGTAGCGACAATTTGTGGGGTACTATTTCACTACACCCACAACTTTGACCCTACAAACTGTTGCCAAATGCTATGGGGATGTTGCTGATGCATTTATTTCATCTACTCCAGAAGAACGTTTTCCTGCTAGGATCAACACACACACACACACACACACACACACACACACACACACACACACACACACACACACACACACACACACACACACAGCACACAACACACAGACACACAGACACACACAGATCAGCTTGCTCTCGCTCTCCGCTAGGCAGGAGATAATGAGATGACGTCATTATGCGCATGCTTTCTGTGAACAGAAGTAAATTATGGCGTTGGGGGCGTCATTGTTGAAACAATGTCAACGATGATTCAAAAGGTATGTTTGTGTTTTTTGTATTTTATTATTTGTATGGCATATTAATCTATTTTATCATTGTTGTCAGGAAGCAAAATACTGAAAAGAGAAGGGAAACATTTTGGAATTTAGGCATGTGCAGTTCAAGATTCAAGCAGGCTGGGAAACTAAATGCAATTGTCTACTCTTCTTGAGTTGTTCGTCTTATTTGCTTGCAGCTTGCTCCTCTTTCTCTTCTGGATGATCTTAGTAGCTAGGCAACGTGCTCCTCTGAGAATCACAGTTACTTACATAACTATTGCTTTATTAGCCAGCTTTACCATGCATTCTAAGGGTACAGACTATGAACCTTAATCTACACAGCCCGTTTCCCGCCAGCTGTATAGTAGATTTGTATTCTTACGTGTGTTTTCACTATCACACAGGTAGTTTTGTGTTCTTATTTGGTTGGGGTTGTTTGGGATGTTACTGAGAAGTATTTGGGGATGTTATGGATTTATTTGATTAATTGTGGGATGTTACTAAATTAGCTCGGTAGCTAACTACTGGCTTTGATTTCTATGTACCGTGCACATATCTAATTCAGCCAACTCAGCGACATATACATTCTGAGGTGATAGCCCAGAATAGGCAAGTAACTGCTGAAGAAGAAGAAGAAGAAGAAGAAGAAGAAGAAGAAGAAGAAGAAGACGTACAAGAAGAAGAAGAAGAAGAAGAAGAAGAAGAAGAAGAAGAAGAAGAAGAAGAAGAAGAACAACAACAACAACAACAACAACAACAAAAATAAAGTTAATAATGTTGTTTACAGCCCAGCCAGCCGGAAAGGACCATATCAGGGCTGTTACCACACTGAAGTCAACCAAAAACAAATCGACAGCAGCAGCAGCAGCAGAAGAAGAAGAAGAGACAGGGGCAGAGAGAGCATATCGTTCACTCGAACAGAGAGTTGAGGCTGAAAATGAACCAGTGTGAAGGTAATATGATAGTGTGAGACGTTAGAGAAAGTTTGTCATACACGTTCACAAATATACTAGACAGAGCATAGAGCTAGGCAGAAAATGCAACAACATTCTTAGAGAAAGTTTGTCATACACGTTCACAAATATACTAGACAGAGCATAGAGCTAGGCAGAAAATGCAACAACATTCTTAGAGAAAGTTTGTCATACACGTTCACAAATATACTAGACAGAGCATAGAGCTAGGCAGAAAATGCAACAACATTCTTAGAGAAAGTTTGTCATACACGTTCACAAATATACTAGACAGAGCATAGAGCTAGGCAGGAAATGCAACAACATTCTTAGAGAAAGTTTGTCATACACGTTCACAAATATACTAGACAGAGCATAGAGCTAGGCAGAAAATGCAACAACATTCTTAGAGAAAGTTTGTCATACACGTTCACAAATATACTAGACAGAGCATAGAGCTAGGCAGAAAATGCAACAACATTCTTAGAGAAAGTTTGTCATACACGTTCACAAATATACTAGACAGAGCATAGAGCTAGGCAGAAAATGCAACAACATTCTTAGAGAAAGTTTGTCATACACGTTCACAAATATACTAGACAGAGCATAGAGCTAGGCAGAAAATGCAACAACATTCTTAGAGAAAGTTTGTCATACACGTTCACAAATATACTAGACAGAGCATAGAGCTAGGCAGAAAATGCAACAACATTCTTAGAGAAAGTTTGTCATACACGTTCACAAATATACTAGACAGAGCATAGAGCTAGGCAGAAAATGCAACAACATTCTTAGAGAAAGTTTGTCATACACGTTCACAAATATACTAGACAGAGCATAGAGCTAGGCAGAAAATGCAACAACATTCTTAGAGAAAGTTTGTCATACACGTTCACAAATATACTAGACAGAGCATAGAGCTAGGCAGAAAATGCAACAACATTCTTAGAGAAAGTTTGTCATACACGTTCACAAATATACTAGACAGAGCATAGAGCTAGGCAGAAAATGCAACAACATTCTTAGAGAAAGTTTGTCATACACGTTCACAAACATGCTAGACAGAGCATAGAGCTAGGCAGAAAATGCAACAACATTCTTAGAGAAAGTTTGTCATACACGTTCACAAATATACTAGACAGAGCATAGAGCTAGGCAGAAAATGCAACAACATTCTTAGAGAAAGTTTGTCATACACGTTCACAAATATACTAGACAGAGCATAGAGCTAGGCAGAAAATGCAACAACATTCTTTCAGAGAACAGGTATCATCCCCTTCCCTCCCTGTCATGTGATGTAGCCTCACATGGCGACATGTGACGTTCCGTCGCTTACGCCCTTATTTGTTATAAAGCATTTCCCTAGGTAGGGAAGAGGAAAGGTAAAAGAAAGGACAATTTACATGGCCTGACCAGTGTGATCGGTGTCGCTGGTGGCTATAGATGTAGGGTGATTATTGGTTGAATGGACGGACGTTGTCCATTGGTCAAGTAACCAAGGGCTGGTAATGCGTAGAGTTAGATGAGTACTCACTCAGAAAGAGTGCAGGAAGGAAAAATAAGGTATAGGAAGGAGATGGCTTGGGGACACTGACCAGACAGGTTGTTTAGAGCTTGCAGAACGAGTTTCTCCTGCAATTTACCATTACCAGGTGAGGTATAGACAGATGGGGAGAGAAAAAAAGAGAGAGTTAAGAAAAGGGAAAAAGGGAAAAGAATTTATCATTATTCAGATTTTGAAATAGATTACTTACACGGACTTCATTCGTGTTTCAGCCCTTCCCGGTGCTGTGGCAGCACCAGTAATGGTACAAGCCACTGAGGCAGTCGCAGAAGTATTCGGGCTCCAGTGCTGTGGCAGCACCTAATTGTGAAGAGGACAACGACTGCGACAGTCGTGAGAGAATTTAAAGAATTTGTCATGTTGACCCACAATGAATGTTGATTGTCCCCCTGGGTCGGAACTCAGATGATATTCTTATATTTTAAGCCATCTTTTGATTCCTCTTTGAAAAATGTATACATTGTTTCTCCAGTGAGGAGGAGAAACCGTTAAACGATGTATATGTGAACTATTATGTATAATGAGATGAAATTTGGTCCCAGCTAGTGGATCTGTGGAATGTTTGTACCTCCACTGGAATGGAGGAACATAAGATTTAATGATTTGAAAAGTTGATTATCGTTTAGTAAATTATTCCCCAGAGGGGGGGGGGGGGAGAAGAAGAGTTATTGTAGCGCGCCTTCTGGTTGTTTGGAGAGAATGCGTGTGCACGGAGTGAATGCTGAGCTAAGTGCATGTATGCATTTGTGCTCAGTGTGACACTCCCTTATTAACGTTACCCACACACCTTTCACAACTACCCACGCATAACTACTACCACCTCCTTCATCACCCAGCGAAATCATTTATTTTATTCACTTAATTTTTAAAAAAAAATTAAAGTTGCTTTCATTTTATTCATATACTTATTTATTATAATTACTACCACTGTCATTATTATCATTACTATCCCTTCTATATATATATATATATACACTACTCAAAACAATTGAATACATTAGAATGCTGTCATTCGAAGAAACAAAGTGAACATAATTAATGTTGATTTTTTTATTTCCCTCAATCCATTCAAATTATTCAAACAACCGTGACAAAAATATTGTTTACATTTGATTAAAGAGCATTTACCCCAAAATTAAAGTTACAAGAGTCCTATGTAATGTCATGATGTTAATAACGGTATGACCACCGTTCCGATCAAACAAAGCGTCACATCGAGTTCAAGGGAGTGCAACCAGGCGGCGGAGAGTCATGGGGGATCGCCTGCCACTCTGCTCAGCAACTGAAACAGCTGGTCCACGGTGTCTGACTGGAGGGTATGTGGGCCGCACCGCCTCCCAGCACGTCCCACAGATCCCCATGGGTTCAAATCTGGTGACCTGGCAGGCCAGTCCATTCTTGCACCTGCTGCCCTTGTAGGAACTGATATCACGATGGCGGGCGGTGCACGGCGCGTTGTCGTCTGGAACTGGGCGCTGGGCCACTGCCTCAGGGCGGGCATCACAAGGGGCGGATGATGGTGTGGGTAGGTGCAACCAGTCGGGGCCTTAACATGGTGTAGCGGGTCCTGTGACGTGGCTGACCTCCTCACAACTCGGAATCCATAGGCGGTCAGCTCCCTGACGGCGCGTAACGTAGCGTCTGCAGGACGCGCCTGGCCAACTGCCCTCAGGGCGGGCATCACAAGGGGGGCGGATGATGGTTGTCGCGGTAGGTGGCACCAGTCAGGCGGCCTTCAACATGGTGTAGGGGGGTCCTGTGACGTAGGCTGAACCCACCCCACACCATCACGGACCCACCTCCATAGCGGTCATGCTCCCTGACGGCAGCGTCAACGTAGCGTTCTCCAGGACGTCGCCAGACGCGAACCCCCCGTCGTTGAACCTGAGGGTGAACCTTGACTCGTCTGTGAAGAGTACTGTTGCCCATTCAGCTCTTGTCCACCTTCTATGACATGCTGCCCAGG
>CM065730.1:47516946-47519446 GCA_033310375.1 Conus canariensis
TATCTGTTAGTGACAAAATAAAAGGTCTGTATCAGCCGCCGTGGCGAAGCGTTTAGCGTCACGGACTCCCAACAGGGAGGTTGTGGGTTTTATTCCCATCAGAGCCACGATCAGCATTAAAAAAGTCTCAAGTTCTGTGACCCTTCATGCCCTGCTCTCATGGTGACCTCAGTTTGATGTCCCCTTCACATCTATGGCCTTGGTCTGATTCCGTCGGGGTCACCAGTATCTGCAAGTTCATGGGGATTGTGATTGGATGTGATGGCACCCTCCGGAGGGAGAGCTCACTCATGCTGGCTCCGCGACTAAGCAATTATTGTCATCAGTAGGGGGCTTAATAGATGGTGTCCTGCATATGATGCATCAGAACAGGCACCACTGAACACCACCGAAGTGACTCGGCAGCAGTGCAGTGTCTCCTCCGGTGGGTTGCCTCTTGACCACTTGACATTGACTACTCCCTGTGGATTGCCGGTGCCGGGGCTGCGTTGGGCTGGGTCGGCCGTGGCTGTGGATGCGGGTTCGGAATGAGCGGCGTAGGTGCAATGCCACCAAGGTGACACAAGACGGCACAGCGAAAGAAACAACAAAAGGTCCTGTCTCGAGCTGATCTGTCAAGTATCCACACCCTGCTGAGTAGAGCACAAGTCAGATGGGGGGCTGGCCGCCTTGCGTGAAGGCCTGCCACACTTTATTCTTGGGAACTCTGGCACGTTGGGTAGGGAACTCTCGCAATTACGCACGAGAGCAAAGAACTGTGTGTTGTGGCACTCAGTAACTGGCTCAACCAGAACTAAATGGAGTTAGGCACTATATGGATGTTGGACTGTTTCAAAGTATATCTTTTTGAAGTTATCAACTCCTGACTTTATGCATGATAAGTCAGTTTTGTTTGTTCGTTTGAATCAATGAAACGGAGAAATTAAGCAGTATTTTCACTTTTAAAGTATCGGTCGATTGTCCACTTTCACATGCTCGAAAAATGACCGATCCCTAATACTTTAACTCCAGCAGTATTTTCATTTTTACAGTATCAGTCGATTGCACGCTTTCTGGCTTTCTCGAAGAGTGACTGTTACCTTGTATTACTTTCATCCAGACGTATTTTCACTTTTAAAGTATGAATCAATTGCACACGCTCAAAAAAGAAAAATAAATAAAATAAATAAAAAAAAGACCGATCCTTTTAACTTTCATCCAGCCTTTAAATTTCCTTCGACTGAACACGGAAATCATGCAAAGCCTCGTAGTGCGCTCGTGTTCCTGGGCGTTATTTGCTACGTGCACGGGGGCAAGTGACCAAAACCTAAGTGAGTTATCGGGTCAAGGTCCTTAGGGAGTAGTTTTTATCCTGTCCAGTTTTGCACCAAGGCCCACAGAGTGCTACACAACACACGGCCCTTGTGAATGCGGACCAGTGACTGGTGATCCCTTTTGGTGTTTGTAACGTCCTCATACTCAAAATGACACCGCATTATTACCTGGTGTAAAATAAAGAAAATAGACTGCGGTTTTAATTGTTACTAACATGTCATGGGGCTTTGTCTTTCTTCCAAGAGCTTAGAGAGCTAGCAATCAGTCGCCTAACACAGCATGGCATGGGTTGGTCACACAGAAAGGCAACATTGACGCCGAGTCGTGGTGTGTAACACACTGTTATATTTATCTCTGAAACGTTTGGAAGCAGATAGCTATCTTAAGTGCACTGTTTCACAGCTGCTGGCCGTTTAAAACGTTGTACACAACATTGATAGCTCCTGGCAAATCTCTGTATCAACTACAGCTCTTTGTAGACTCACGGCATTTTGTCACAGCTTGTGTTATTTTTAATGGAGATGGGAAGTTGCAGTGTCCGTATTGTTTGAGTGAGTGAGTGAGTGTGTGTGTGTGTGTGTGTGTGTGTGTGTGTGTGTGTGTGTGTTGTGTGTGTGTGTGTGTGTGTGTGTGTGTGTGCGTGCGTGCGCGCGCGCGTGTGCGTGTGTGTGTGTGTGTGTGTGTGTGTGTGTGTGTGAGAGAGAGAGAGAGAGAGAGAGAGAGAGAGAGAGGGGGGGGGCTGAAACGTATGTATAAGCATTGCCTAAACGCCCCTCTTTCTTTTTCTGTGTATGTATGTATGTATGTACACACACAATGCGCGCGCGCACACGCACACACTCGTGAGAGTTAATAAAGCCTTTCTCACATGAAATTGTGCCATCTGCAGACACTGGAACTCTTGTTGCTTTTGACTGTTAAGATTCCCTCCTATTTCTTTCTCTTGCCAAGTGTACGACTAACCTTTTTCACAAAGTCCGTTGAGCGTTTTCCTTTAATTGTACTTTCAAATAATTTCACATGTTCACCTTTGATTCCTCCTTTTATTATTTTATGACCCCATCCCACCTCTCTCTCTCTCTCTCTCTCTCTCTCTCTCTCTCTCTCTCTCTCTCTCTCTCTCACCCCAATTACACTCTTACTCTTCCACCTATCCCCCTTCCCCCAACTTATATGTGTGTGTAGT
>CM065730.1:47529446-47549446 GCA_033310375.1 Conus canariensis
GATAGAGATCGGGGTAGGTGCTTAGGTGCCTGCATTTACATACAGATCGAAATGAAATAATTAAACAAAAAAAGGATCCCAAATAAGACGTTCAACCTTGACAGAGTTCCATGCTACCCCGGAGAACCTTTCCGTGGTTCTTAATTGTGCGGTTTACACCCATGCACCAGCCCAACAATCGGCCGGGACCAATGCCGTATAAACCCATAACAATGCAGTGCACAAAGTGGGGGGAGGGGGGGGGGGGGGCAAGCGGGGGAGGGGGGGGGGTTGAGAGAGGTGATTTGCTCGTGAACTGCAGCAAGGCTGTATGCAAATGCCAACAGGCAATACCTTTCCGTCCAGGCGTCTTTCAAAAGTAATGGCATTTTAGATGGAAGTTTGAAGACTGCTTTTTAGCACCCGGCGACTAGATGCCAGTCCAAACCCTACCCATTAGGTGCGCAGCAAATGTACAAAAGAACATACACGTAGACACAGTATTTCTAATCTTGAAAGCTTCTTGAAGGCTAACAATGTTAAATTCCAATCGTTAATCCGAGTTGCTTGTTAATTATTATCATCCTTCGTGATAGACATCTTTTAACAGAGTCAGTCTAAATCAGAAAGGTTGCCTGAAACGTGCTCAGTATACAGAAGAGAGAGAGAGAGAGAGAGAGAGAGAGAGAGAGAGAGAGAGAGAGAGAGACAGAGACAGAGACAGAGAGACAGACAGACCGGCAGAGACAGACAGACAGACCGGCAGAGAGAGAGAGAGAGAGAGAGAGAGAGAGAGAGAGAGAGAGAGAGAGTCCTCCTCCACGTTTTCTTTTCATGAAATCTGTATAATTTGTATATATGATAAAAGAAAAACAGTCGTTTACCTTGATATCTCAATTTTAGTTACTCTGACCCAGTTACGTGACCCGACTATAGTGGTCTGTATTGTTACCCAAGAGGCTTCGTACAACCGCCTTTTCCCGTGAGGTTGCTACAGATTGTCTCGATATAACATACCCATCTTCTGCCCTCCCACCAATCTCCACACCACTCCCCCCCCCCCCCCCTCCCTTCCATTCCAATCACCCCCTTCCCCTTCTGTAAATGTCCCTTGCGGTCGACAAGTTCCAGCTCACGTCTTCCTCTCCGCCCATCTCTTCTCTCTCTCTCTCTCGTTCTCTCTGTCTCTGTCTGTCTCTCTCTCTAAATACTAGTCGAGGTCAATAATGAGTGCCTGCCTTGCGCATGTGTGTGTGGTGGCTAGGGAACCAGGGTGAAGTGCCTTTTTGCCCACATCCTCGCCCCCCCCCCCCCCCCCCCTCCCTCCTCCCCTGTTTCCCCGTCTTGTCAAGTTCTACTCTGAACCAATCTTGGCCTCGCCGGACCAACTGCTCGATTTCACCCGCTAGTGTCTGTGATAACAGCAGCCACAGAAAGGATCAGGCCAGGGCCCCAAGTCAGCCGTCACCCCTGGTTTCAATGCCATCGCCTGCTGCTCTCACTGACCAACAGAATGAAAACCTAGCGGCATTCATCGATGAGCCACGAGGGACTCAAACTGACATTGCAAACTGCTGCAAGTGTTGTAAGAGAAAGCGGACAACTATTAACTTGAAGCAGATCGCACCTGTGCCGAGATGTACTGTAAGGCAAGCGTGGAAAGAGAAAAGGGGAAAGGTACCATGACTGCATTGTCAGTGCACGTGACATCAACACAGCAGAAGAGGTTCAGTCCATTCTCACCAACCCACCAACTGTTGACAAATACCACGTCTTGAAGACAGCCCTAATCAAGACTTTTGGTAAGTGTCAAGTAAAAAGAAAATTCTGAACTCAACATGAATGGACTTGGTAACGAACACCCTACTGCTCTTATGAGCAAGATAAACGCTCTTAATGATGATCCACAAACACTTAAACAAGCGTTGGTCTGGCACAACTTCCTGCAGACATACAGAGTATTCTAGCAGGACATATCACAGACACAGAGGCACTCGCCGAGGCGGCGGACCGCATCTAGAAGGCACGCGCAATAATGTACAGCAGATCTTCATGGTTCCAGTGGACACACACACCATAGCTATGAGACCATCCAATGAACAGGATGTGCTGACACCAGCGTCGGTTGAGACTGTTTCCGCCTTCAAGCAGCAACGCTCTCCTCCTTCACAGAAGGGCATAACTAATTCGTCTTCCATGTGTTTCTGCCACAAGAGATTTGGACCAGACGTCCTCGTTGCCAGCCTGACTGTAAGTTTGCATCATTGCTCTCCAAACCAAGGGCGCATCCTCAGCAAGAAATGCTAAAGCCCGCCGCTAAACGTGGCAGCCACCGGCATTTCAAATTCCAACATTTTCTCTTTTCATGATTGATGCACCAGCCAGTCATACTTAATAGACTCGCCTTCTGTACCACTTTCTGCTGATAACGGAACTTCCATCAAGACCTGGGGCAAACGTAATATCACTTTGGAAATTAAACCCAAACAAATACACACACATGAATCTGATCCCGCTGATGTCACTCGCCCCATTCTTGGTGCTGATGTCACTCGCTCCATTCTTGGTGCTGATGTCACTCGCCCCATTCTTGGTGCTGATGTCGCTCGCCCCATTCTTGGTGCTGATGTCACTCGCCCCATTCTTGGTGCTGATGTCACTCGCCCCATTCTTGGTGCTGATGTCGCTCGCCCCATTCTTGGTGCTGATGTCACTCGCCCCATTCTTGGTGCTGATGTCGCTCGCCCCATTCTTGGTGCTGATGTCGCTCGCCCCATTCTTGGTGCTGATGTTGCTCGCCCCATTCTTGGTGCTGATGTCGCTCGCCCCATTCTTGGTGCTGATGTCACTCGCCCCATTCTTGGTCTGATGTCACTCACCCCATTCTTGGTGCTGATGTTTTCATCACACATGGACTTGTCACTGACCTTAAGGACAAGCACTTCCCGTCCCTTCTCCGTTTTCCTCAGAAGCACTGATTTCCCCTTGACCCTTGCAGGCCCATCGCTTCATCCCCACAACACACTTTGACCTTCCTCACTAGTTTCCAGAGTTACTCACTCCATGTTTTGACTCTACCGTCAATCAACATGGTGTGGAGCATCACATCATCACACATGGGCCGCTGGCCCATGCCGGTGCCTGATGCCCACAGCAAAAGCTGAATTCTTGAAGATTGACTTCATCCTTCAGTCCAACTCACCCTGGTCTTCACCACTCTACGTGGTTCCCAAACCAGATGGCCTTTGGTGACCCTACAGACAGCTTAACGCTGCAACCAATGACGATCGTTATTCCTTACCTCACATCCACAATTTCAACAACCACCTCACAGGGTGCAAGGTCTTCTGGGAATGATGAATCACTACCACCGTTTCATCCCACATGTTGATGAGATCCTAGCCCCACTCAATATTCAGGCAAATGGTAAGAGTTACCCTACTTGTTTGTTATTTACTGTTGACTGTTCCCTGCCTCCTTTCCTTTCGTACCAAATCAAACCGAGGTTACCTCGATTTGTTACTGTTCGTCTGTGTGCTTGTTCGACTATCTTCAAGGTGAAATAGGCTGTGCCAGTCTTGAGCAAACAATAATTTGTGACTGTTCATTTCTCCAATTGTTGCTGTGTAGATTGTAGATGTGACAGGTACAGCCTATATGAGCAAGCTTGGAACATCTTTTTTAGGGGTGGGGGGATGTCTCCTTGATTATACTGCGTGCTGTGTGTCGTCATTTCTGCTAGGCGATTCGGTGACGTAAGCAGCATTCATTTGGACTTATGGGCATGTATTTCTTTCAGCAGGTGAGCAGGAGTGACCCTACTTGTACTTTGTTATTTAGTGTTTACTGTTCCCTGCCTCATTTATGATTTCCTTTCATACAAATCATACAAAGGTTAGCTCTATTTGTTACTGTACGTTTGTGTGTTTGTTTGACTGTCTTCAAGATGAAAAAGGCTGTGCAAGCCTTAAATAAATGTTTATTTGTGTTTGTTTATTTCTCCAGCTGTTGTTGCTGTGTAGATTTACACAGGGTGCATAGGGCAAGCTTGAATTGTTTTTGGGGGGGTGTTTCCTTTTTTATTCTATGTGCCATGTGCTGTTATTTCTACAGGGCGATTTGGTGTCGTAAGCAGCGTTTGATTGCTGGGAGTTCTTCACAGTTCAAGGGCATACGAGGCCTTTCAAACACTTGTATTAAAAGTCCTGTTATGTGATTGTTTCTACACTGCAAGTTATTTTTTTTTAATCAACACATACACCTACACACTAACACATGTATACGTGCACACTCACACACACACAAATGCCTTTAATGTCAGATAAGGAGTTTATTAATTTAATCCAATGTTCATCCTAGACAAGTTCTTTACAGAAATCGCCACTACATGCACACACACACATGCATGTGCGCACACACATCACACACACACTCTCTCTCTCTCTTCCTCTCTCTCAGGCATAAATGAAGTACATACCCACAAGTACCGACAGTTTTTCTTCAAAAATCAAGACAACAAGATGACTTCCGCATTTTCAGCATGACTTTCAAGACACTGCGCAAAGATTTCATTCAAGTTGGACTCGCAGAGATCATTTAGATCAAACACACAAAATTGCCGCTAAATATTACCACCATACCTGCTAACACTACCACCTGTACTTTTTCCCCTGCTAACGCATAGCTTTCGGTACTGTGGTTAGTGTTGTTAAATTATCACATCCTTTGACTACAATCACAACTGCAAGAGGTCTTATCTTCCTCCTCATCTATTGCTAATTCTCACACTAATCAGACTTGCTTTCACAAAAGACAAACGAGCTGTCCTCGTTCACACACATACCGACAGAAAACCGTATTATCATACTGCGCTGACACGCACACACACTTTCCCCATGAAGAGTCGTATCACAATTTCTATGACTATACATACACTGCATTTATATTCGACTAACTGTAAAAATGCAAAAAAAATAACAAATTTCGAAGTACCCTTTCCGAAAGCTCACGACACTTGTACATGAACATTTTTCACGCCATACAAACATACACTTCTCAGTGACAATCTTTTTCTCTTTTCAGTTTCTTTTTATACTACACAGAGATATAAAAAAGCAGCATAAAAAACAATAAGATAACATTCAGTACTTTTTAAACTACTTTACCCAGGAGATAGAGAAGAGAGAGAGAGAGAGAGAGAGAGAAGAGAGAGAGATTTAGACTCAAAAATGGTTCCACAATAACTTGTAATCACCAAATCACTGACCTTCTGAAACTGAAAAAAACACATAACCACTTTTTATTTCACAATCCGACAGCAAAATGATCAAAGACAGCAAATAAAGGAACATGACTTACTGGGATGGCACAGAAACTTTGACAAAAGTAGTATCAAAAAAGAAGTCTGCATGGAATTTTGCATACAAGTATCTGATTTCAGCATTGCATTCTTCAACTCTATATAAATATTTCAATTCTCTTTGTGAAATAGATTCACCCCTTTTTCCATAAAAGATCTCTTCTGTTAACAAATACAATTTCCAAAACAAAACTCTCTTAAGACTTCAGATATAATATCCCAATTAACTGAACCAAACACCTTTTTGAAATCCTGGCAAAAGAGCTTTCTTGTTAACTGTTTTGAACCTACATGATTCATTACATCATATATATTGTTCCCTGTATTCTGTTTGACATGACATAAACCCTGTTGAGTACTTGTTTATTACTTTGCGCAATGATGTTTAAAATCTGGTCACAGCAAAAGATGATCCTTATTTTGTACATAATATTTAGAGAAGCAATTAGTCACTATTGCCATTTTGCATCAGTTTTTAGAGCAAATCCTGCTATTTCTGACCCAATCTTCCTTTTCCTTTGAACTAGGTTAGTTGAAGAATACCAATCCAGACTTTCATTCTGCAGCGTTCAACATTTTCATTTGATTTACACAGCTGTGCATGATAAATGTTTACTTCATTCTTTATTTTTCTCCGTGTCACCTGTTTCCTTACCACCATTTTTCATGATCTGCTGATGTAATTGAATTTTTTTTTTCCTTGTCAGCCACACACCTGCTCTAAGATCAAGTAAAACTTCTTCCTTTAATTCATTCATCACACGGTGACAATCATGCCTGACTTTGACCCCAACAGTTCCAAACACTTATTCAGGATGCATGACAAAAAACAACAACAACAAACCAACCCAGAAATCTTATCTAATCAGCAAGAAACATTTCAAACACATACACACAAATGCAAACAGAAATACATCCAAGCACCAATCTCTATCGAGAAACATTTAAGAAAAAAAAAGGCGGGGAGAACAGAGACAGCACAAGGAAGGGGATATGAAAACGCAAAGCAAAAGCAGCCCATACTCAACAAGCATCTGCACCAAAAGCAAAAAGTATAGCTTAAAAAGACATTTTTCTCTTTTTTTTTTTTTTTTTACAAGGCTGGAAGAGAAGAAGGGATTCAGACTAGCATGGTTTATGTGTTAAAGAATCCCAACCTTAAAGGGCACACAAAGGAAAAACAGCATTCGCCAAATTTCGCCTAAGTTTCATGTCTGGCGGCCATTCTTCCTACCACATGGACAACAGATAAGACTTTCTTCGTTCTTTGTTTGTACTGTCCTAAATGTTAAATGTGATCTGTTTTTTTTTTGCCTGAAGAAGACCCAAGAGGTCGAAATGCATCGTGTCTTGTCCTGTGCTTTGTTTGTCAATGCCCTTGGCGGTAACTAACCCCCTCTCTTTCTAAATTTTGCTTCGTTCTCCGCCAACAATCACTCCATTTTGTAAGTTTCATGGGACAGAAAGGGTCAGCCTGTCGAAAGAGGAGCGGAGAGTTCCTGATGGTGCTCAGAACTGAACCAGATCAGACAGGTAAGCAGGGGCAACAGTGACGACTGCACCGAAGCCGACATCACAATTTCATGTTCAATTTTTGCTTCAACAAGAAGTGAGTGTAAAGTACAGAGATGGGCTGTGATATGTTCGGTTCAAGGAATTCTGATGCACGTTTATTACAGCTTAAGGGGTTCTTGGAAATTCACCGTCGGTTCTTCTCATTTCAGTGACAGTGTTCTAATGCCCAGAGTCAGAGTAAGTAGTGTGTCACGCACCTGGTGAGTCAACATGTCTACCTGCTAGGAATTACACACACACACACACACACACACACACACACACACACACACACACACACACAGGGGAAGAAAACTGAACATACGGCATGCCATGGAGCACAGCTTTGCAAACTACAATCATGACCACAGCAATGGGAACTTCATAAAGGCTTATCTAAGTTTGACTAGGTTTCAGACCACTGGCTTTAGGAAAGCTTTCCCCTTTGTTATTTTTCTTTTTCCCAAGAAGCACACCTGAAATGTCAAGCACACATGAACACTTCCTCATAATACACCTTGTCAACAGAGCACTTTCTCACAAATTATTTTCACAGTGGAATACTTCATAACATTTTATCTTCAGACACTGGAACTGACTCACCTTCACACTTGAACATTTCATCACAAGTCCCCTCTATGTCAGCTTTTACAATCCAAAGTGTTTACCTGAAGATTTTCACAAGCTACCAGCATTAGACCTAATACATGTCATGCTAAATGATCAACCAGCATATTTACCAATGAAAACAAATACTGACAACTGCACTCCACACGTATGTATGCATGTACACACACACACACACACACACACACACACACGCACACACACACACACACACATGCACACACACAAACACACACACACACACACACACACTCTCCACTGGCATTCCTCGAGAGCAACTAAAATTCATGTACACACATTGTATTAAAAAAAATCTGCCCTGCTAATCAGATCTTGCAGGTGCTAAGAAAAAAAATTACTTAATCATTACATATCAAATCAATTCCCTAAATATTGTAACAAGTAACTTCAGGCATTTTAACACCATCATACATCCATCTTTCCAAGTTCCTCTCACACTAACAAAAATCCAGCTGACTTAAACACTGCTAGTACCTTTACTTGCTTACTTACTTTTCGTACTTTTAATCATTGGAACTCTGCTTTCCCAGACGACAAGAATCAAACTTTCTCACTGCATACACACCAATTTTCCTTTGTATTATTCAGCCACAAGGTTCTGGGATACTTCCAGCTGCCCTCTGCCTTTATCCATCTCACAGCCAGAATTTTTTTTTTTTTTTTCCATTTCATTTGGTAACTACTTTTCATCCAATCTTCTAGCCGAGAACTGCCACCTTCTAAAAAAAAAAAAAAAATTCCAAGACTGATCATGTTTTTGTGTGGTATCTGGCATACCAACTAAACACTAAACCAAGCTATCCACAAAGTTTGTGAAGTACAGAACTCTGACAAACTCTGTCCCCCCCCCCCCCCCCCCCCCCCTTTTGTCACGCTCATTGTATTTGAGTCAAAAATACCTGTAGCTGACGAGCAAAATGGAGAATTTTTGTATTTGATGATGTGAAGACTGCAATTTGATCTTGGCAAATGGTTGATTAGAGCAGCCATGTTTAAAAAGAAAATCCTCCCACACTGCATCTTCTTGCAGCCCACTCCAGCCCGCTGAATTTATTACAAAAAGCTCCCAGCACACTCACATGCACCCAGACAACAACATCAAGTATTGCCTCAAGTTTTGGAATGCCACTTCCACAGTTCAGCAGCAGCAAGCATCACAAGCTGCTCCATGGCTCTGAGCCCCTCCACCTCAAGCGCAGCCAACAACTAACTGCTAACAAGCTGTGGTCGGTCTTTGAGCCGTCTGCCCATCGAGGCAGCACTTGCTCTCAAGCTGTCCTTGGTCTCCGAGCTGTCCACCCTCAGCACAACAAGGCTTGCTTGTACGCTGTACTTGACCTCTCAGCCGTCCATTCCAGGCACAGCCACACTTGTACTTGAGCTGTATGTGGTCTTTGACCCACCCATCCCAAGTGTCAGTAACACTTGCCTGTCAGCTGTATACTATCTCAGAGCAAGTCATCCACAGCACAACACTCACTCACTCACAAGTATAGTAAAACTGCTCACAATCTGTACATGGTCTACAAGCTGTCTCCCCCTACAAGCTGAGTCGCCACCCTTGCTCACAAGCTGTACTTGGTCTCTGAGCCGTCCACGCCTAGCAGCACAACTGAGCGGCTGTCGGTCCAAACCAGGCGGGCCAGCTTCAGGACGTTGGTGAGGGGCGGTAGCGCAATCTCATTGGCCGTGTACTGACGCACGCATTTGGTCTGCTGAGAACCCAGGCTGAATATGGACGAAGAGGCCGTCTGCGCACACCGACACATTAGGTCAACAAAGAAAAAAAAAAGTTGAACATTATTTTGGTGGTCAACAGAATTTCACACATGTATTTTTATGCGAATTTGATTTAAATAAAAAAAATAAAATTACCAAACCATCCCCAGCAAACACTGGTATATATGTGCACCAGTTTTAGATCATGCAAATATTACAAACAGTTCTTAGTTAACTTGAAACAGAAAGCTGTCTGTTTGCTTGGGCTGTCTTACCATTCACATGTGAGATAGGTTCAGCTTGTTTCATCAAGGAGGTGTCACTGCGTGTGGACTAGTCCATATATGCTACACCACATCTGCTAAGTTCTGAGACCACACAGTGCATGAGCTAAAGCTGAAGGCTAAATCAATTACTGACCAAGCTGAGAGAATTTAAGAAGAGGGTCTCATGGCTATGACTTACAAGATGTCTGACCTGTGCAATAGCCTAACATGCAGGTCAGACTTTGGGTTCTTACTAACTTACTTAGGCCAATTGCTCTTGCCAGAGCATAGGGCATCAACAACTGCCCGCCAATGTCCACGGTCCTGGGCAATATTTTCTAATTCGCTCCAGCTGTAACCCATCTGCCTGGTGTCCGATTCCAGGTCCCGTCTCCAGGTATTTTTTGCCTTGGGGATTCCAGGTCAGGGCTTTTCTGGTGGTGTTGTCCGGGGTCTTTCGGAGCATGTGTCCTATCCACCGCCATCTTCTTTTGCGGATGTCTTGCTCTACTGGCAGTTAGTTACATCTTTCCCACAGCTCTTTTTTGCTGATTGTCTCTGTCCAGTGGATCTGGAGGATCTTTCGCAGGCAGCTGTTAACGAACGTCTGCAGTTTTTGAATGGGGTTTTTTGTGATTCGCCAGGTCTCTGATCCATATAAGAGGACGGATTTGACGTTTGAATTGAAGAGGCGGATTTTCATCCTGGTGGTGATTAGTCGAGATTTCCAGATGTTTTTCAGAGTGATGAAGGCTGCTCTTGATTTTCCCTATTCTGGTTTTCACGTCAGCATCTGTTCCCCCTTGCTGGCTGACCACGCTGCCCAGATAGGTAAAGCTGCTGACTTCTTCCAGTGGGGCTCCATCTAGTATCACAGGGTCTGGACTGACTGTGTTAAGTTTTAGTATTTGGGTTTTCTGCGGGTGGATGGTAAGGCTGACCTTTGCTGCAAAGATTGACAGGTCTGATGTTTTGTCCTGCATCTGTTGTCTGGTATGGGAGAGCAGGGCCAGATTGTCCGCGAAGTCCAGGTCGTCGAGCTGGGTCCAGAGTGTCCACTGTACGCCAGGAATAGTGAGAGGAGGCAACCCTGACGAACTCCGGTCTTCACCTCAAATCGACGTGTTGTCTGTCCTGCGTGAACCACCTGGCATGCTATCCTTTCATAGGATTTCTGGATCAAATTTGTGATCTTTGCTGGTACTCCATAGTGCCATGATAGTTGCCACAAGCTGTCTCTGTGCAAGCTGTCAAAGGCTTCTGAAAGTCCACAAAATTTATATAGAGTGAAGTGTTCCATTCTAAAGTTTGTTCCATGATGATCCTTAGCATGGAAATCTGGTCTGTGAACGAGCGTTCTTTCCGGAAGCCTGCTTGTTGGTCCCTAAGTGTTTTGTCTACTTCATCCTTCATTCTCTCAAAGAATCCTGTTGAAGACCTTGCCTGGTACTGACAGGAGAGTGATACCTCTATAGTTTCCGCAGTTGCTGAGATCTCCCTTCTTTGGTAGTTTAATGATGTGTCCATCTTTCCAGTCTGTAGGGACCTCTTCATATGTCCATATCTTCTCAAAAAATGGTTGAAGAATGTCTGCTGTAGTGTCGATGTCAGCTTTTAGTGCTTCTGCTGGAACTGTGTCTGGGCCTGCTGCCTTTTCATTCTTCATTTTCTTGATAGCACTGACGATTTTTTCTCTGGTTGGTGGATCACAATTGATTGGCAGATCAATTTCTGCCATTGGGATACATGGAGTGTCTTATGGTGCTGGTCTGTTCAGTAACTCTTCGAAGTGCTCCGCCCATCTGTTAAGTTGTCCCTCTTGGTCTGTAATAGTCTCTCCCTGTTTGTTTTTAACGGGTCTCTCCGGCCTGGAAAACTTTCCTGCGAGTTTCTTAGTCGTATCGTAGAGCGCTTTCATGTTTCTGCTGTTGGCAGCCTGTTCTGCTTCTTCTGCAAGCTGATCAATACACATTTTCTTGTCTCTTTTCACACTCCATCTCACTTCCTTGTGGGCTTCGCTGTGGTCTGCGTGGGCTGCTGTTTTCTCTGTTCTTGTTCTGCTCCTGTTGATTTGTTCTTTCCTCTGTTTTTGTTCGTCAATTTTCTCCAGGGTTTCTGTTGTGATCCAATCTTTGTGATGTTTCTTTTTTGATCCAAGAACCTCTTTGCATGTTGATAAAAAGGCTTCTTTTGTTTCTGTCCAATGGGTGCCTATGTCTGTATCTTCTGTGTGTAGGTCTTGCAGGGTTTGGAATCTATTCTTCTGGGACAGTGGCAAGGAGGTCTGGAATCTATTCTTTAGGGACAGTGTGAATAAGTCTCTGTAGAACTGTTCTCTAAGCAGCCCTACATTGAACTTTTCTCTTTACCCTGTTGGTTTCACTGGGTTCTTCTTCAACTTGAGCTTTATTTTTGCTGTCAGGAGGTGATGGTCTGATGCTACGTCTGCCCCTCTCCTCACTCTAACATCCTGCAATGACCGTCTGAATTTCTTGGAAAGCAGACGTGGTCGATTTGATTTTCGGTTTCATGATCTGGTGACACCCATGTTGCTTTGTGAATCCTTTTGTGAGGAAATATGCTGCCACCAATGATTAGGTTGTTCATCCCGCGGAAGTCTGCGAGTTGTTGGCCATTTTCATTCATGTCACCTAGTGCATGGGTGCCCATAACTTCTTTGTATCTTCGATTGTCTCCTCCTACCTTGGCATTCATGTCTCCCATGAGAAATGTGATGTCTTTGTCCTTCAGCTTGTTCAGTATGGTCTACAGTCTGTTGTAGAAGCTATGTTTGTCCTCTTCATCATGGTCGTTGGTCGGAGCATAGCACTGTACAATGTTTAGTTTGATGACTTTGGGTACCTACCTAAAATTGCCTGTGCCATTATTATCTTTGTATGCGTGTGTGGTGAGTGTACGTGTGTGAGTGTGTATGTGAGCACGGGTATGTGGGCATGGGCCCATATGTGTGTGCGAGCATATGCAGTGCATGTGCTTGTGTGTGCATGTACATGAGTGTGCATTTGTGCATGCGAGGGTGTGTGTGCTTGTGCATCCGTGTGCATCTGCACAAGAGCATGTGTATGCCTGTGTGTGCATGTGTGTGCGCATGTGCATGTGTATGTGTGATCTCCAGCACGCACGCATCTATGCATATGTGTGTACTTATATGTGTGTATGTATGTGTTCCTCTGTATATGGTCGTGCACGCACATGTGTGTGTGTGTATGTGTGTTGTGTGTGTGTGTGTGTGTGTGTGTGTATGTGCGTGCGTGCATGTGTGCCTGCATGCGCACCTTTGTGCATGTGTGTGTGCATCTGCACATGTGTGTGTATATGTGTGTGTATGTGTGTTTGTGTGTGCATGAATATGTGCTTGTGCATGTGCGGATGTGTGTGTGTGTGTGTGTGTGTGTGTGTGTGTGTGTGTGTGTGTGTGGTGTGTGTGTGAGTGTGTGAGTGTGCGTGTTTGTGTGGGTGCGCATGCGCACGCATCTTTCGATTATTTGTGGAAAACGAACATTCAGAAGAGGGCATAATAACAACATCAGCACACACACACACACACACACACACACACACACACACACACACCAATACATACACACTCAAACCTATGGACTCCACACACAAGATAAAAAAGTAAACGATATGAACACACCACTGCCTCGATCAAGTAGCCAACACACCAGAATTTGGCAAGTAACACCGAGATGTTAAAGGCTGTACTAATACTGAAGAGCACTTGCCGGGCTCCTTCTGATGTGCATATTTTTGCGCATCATGATGCATGAAATATCCTTCACAAATATGCCCAAGATGTCATTTGACTCTCAAACTTGAAATGCAACAGCCACTTGAGTCAACCCTTTGAATTTCTGCAAATCAAAGTTTACTGTGCTGGCCGGCAAATCATGTTACGGGGTTTTCCCAGACAGTGTTAAATCAAAAGAGATGCCTTCAATTCTTGATACAGCCACATGCAGATAGTCCCACACATACTGCTTCAAAAGCGAGGCAAGCCAAAAACAAAACGTGTTAGCCAAGTGATGCGCCAGATTAACATAGGCGATGTGGCGACATTAGACACACAGCTGAGACCTATGACTCTTTAGAAATGTATTCTGGGGGTCAGTAACTGGTCAAAAACAACAGCCAGCAGGAGCTGTGATTTGTACATAAGCATTGGAAGAATGCTAGGGCTGAGCAGCAATTGCGAAAGTAACGACCATTGGCCAGAACAGCTGGACATGACAGGCTGACCAGAACAGCATCATACAGACTGGCCACCACAGCATGGACTTAGCACCGCATTTCTCTCCTTCAAACTGAACATTGTTCTGACTCAACAAC
The DNA here is from genome assembly GCA_033310375.1 of Conus canariensis. Taxonomy (NCBI): domain Eukaryota; kingdom Metazoa; phylum Mollusca; class Gastropoda; order Neogastropoda; family Conidae; genus Conus; species Conus canariensis. The sequence continues at coordinate 47,543,325 of CM065730.1, forward strand.
ACAAAGGGACAAGACTATGAAGGTGTAACAATCTTTATCCATTTCATACTACCATATGGCCAGTCCTGATTCAATGACACCAACAGACAAGACTACAGAGGCGTGATGATCTTTGTCCATGTCATGCTGCCATACATCCAATCCTGACTCAACAACATGAACAGCTAAGGCTACAAAGGTGTCCATTTCATACCATCATCTATCCAGTCCTGAATCAACAACACCTAAAGGTGTGACCCTTGCCCATGTCATATAAACCATACATCCAGCCATGCCTCAACAACACAATTACAAAGTGTAACAATCTTCGTCCATTTCACATTACCATACCTCCAGTCCCGACTCAACGACACTAACAGACAAGGCAACAAAGGGGGAAGACAGGAGAGAAGGGACAGGAAGAGGGCATGCAGGGACCAGGGAAGCAGACTGCAGAGGTGGAGAGGTTGGGAGGAGGGCTGTTGGGCTGGGGAGGGGGGGAACAGGGACGGGGAGGGTTGTAGGCGTTGGGGGTGAGGTAACACGGAGTCCAGGCATTACCTGATAAAATTTGATCCTCTGGTCTTTGTGGGAATACGTGGCCAGGAACTTGCCATCTGGGCTGACTGCCACTGCCACCACAGGCCCATGGTGGGCATGTATCATCTGCAAACACACGACACATTAACACATACAAAACAAACACATTAAAATATGTGAACACAAACAAATAAACATATATGAACACAAACAATCATACATTTTTACAGATCAAATCATTTGGACTTATGCATATAAAGTCTATCACTGCATTTTCATGAGTCAGATTACCTACACATACATACTCATCCAAACACACACGTGCAGTATACTGAATATATTTTCATGAATCAAAACATGCGCAAACACACACACATACATACACAATGCACTCATGTATTTTCCTGAATCAAATTATCTATAATCACAAATATGCGGGTACCCATTGTGTTTAGGCATCAAAGCACACATTTACAGTGACAGCTTTCTTTTGTTTAATTTTCATGGGCAAAGCGCTAAAAATGGACTCATTGTTATCTCATGATGTCGTATGTCAGCCATATCTTAAAAAAATAATTCAGCAGACTTACACAGAATGACCAAACCATACGAGTTACAAATGACTGTAAAGTTAATTTCCTTTTAAAATGTACAGATTTTTTAAGAGTGTGAAAAGATTTCAGCAATCATCTCAATTACAGTCACCAAATCCTAAATATGGAAGAATGTATGAAAGGTACATGTGTATACCGCAGAAAGTTTGTGATGTTTATGTCCAAGCGCAGTGGGAAGAATTAGATTTCTTCCCCATCAAAGTAACATTCCTCTTGTCATACAAACACTTTCAGGGTCTGATCCACCACATATCGTATGTTTGATCACCTCTTGACATAAGAACTGCCTTCATTCTGCCATTTTGTTCCAGGAAAGTGCAACCTTAGACCCATCTTGAAACAACACTATCAGTGAGAAAACCACACAGCTTTCAGTCAACAGGAAGGAAAAACATGTAATCAAAATAACGCTGATGCACAGTTTTCCTAAAAGCTTGCGCTTATATGAAAAAAAACAACAACAAAAATTCTAGTTTTGCTGTTATTCTAAGTCTGGCATGTCACAGTGTGTAGCAGGTATCCTGAGGTTTAAACTTCAACATACCACCACAGAGTTAATGCACACTTCACTACACGCTAAGCTGGGCTAATGCATAGGTCAGACATCTACTAAGTTGTAGCCATGAAACCCTCTTCTAAAACTCTCATCTTAGTCATCAATTCTTTGATCCATTAGCTTTAAAAATCATGCGCAGTGTGGTCTTGAAACTTAGCAGATGTGGTGTAGCGTACATGGACTAGTCCACATGCAGTGACACCTTGATGAAACTGAAACTCCCTAACAATGAAAGGCACTGCCCGAGTCATGCTGCTTGATGTGGCATTGTGACATACTTCCCTGTGACGGAATCGACAATGCACGCGCTGTTTTGTCCAACGTGACACTTGTACTTTATTTTTCGCCGACAGGCCCTCATGTCTCTCGAGTCCCCCTCTCCCAAACTCACTCCGTCCCTTGCTCCTTCTTTTCCTTTGGGCTAGTTCCTCACCTGGCACTTGGTGTGCTGTTTCATCTCGTACAGCGCCAGTCCCCCGCTCTTGGCCCCCACCCAGATCCTCTTGGTGTGGGCGCAGTACGACACCATGCTGAACCTGAGAACAGTCCTCCACACCCTAACAATGTATTCCCTTCATCAACACTTATCCTGAGTAAATAAGTAAGTAATGTCACTTACAGCCCAGCCCAGCTGACCGTGAAGGGCCAAATCAGGGCTGTCACCACACTGAAGTCAAGTCACAAGTCGTATTACAATAAAAAAAACAAGTCATTCACACAACTCTTTAGAACATAACTTCCAAAAACACACCGGAAATGTGCTATCCTGAGTAATACCACGCCACGCTGAACTTCAAAAACATTCCCCCAACCCTCTTGACTTCTCTCTCTTACACCACCAGTCACCACCATGTAATCCAAGGAAACACCGAGCTAAACCTGAAAACAGCCTTCGTCCCACATCATCAACAATCACTCGACACGATCCAGGTTCCTCCAGTGTCACCAACAACATTCACCACATGCTCTCTGTATCTGCCAGAACTGAAGGTCTGGCATCCTGCTTCTCCCTGTGAGCAAGACAGGGCAGATGCTGACACCAGTGTTTCAACCTTTGGAAGTTATGGCTATGCTTACATTGTCTTAAGCCCTCAGTTCCAAATGCTTTATGTGCCAAAGTCACTTCACTCCCCTTTAAGTTATCCTCAAAGGTGAGACTTCACCCTGTTTGATGTTATCCTAAAAGGTCAGACTTCACCTTGCTTTAAGTTATCTTCGTAAGTCAAACTTCACATAGCTTTTAGTTATCCTCAAAGGTCAGATTTCACTCTATTCTCAAAGGTCAGAAACCAACCTACTTTGAAACAGCCATTTTGCACCGAATATGAGAAGATAAGTGGTTTCTCGTTCCTCGTTTTCATTGTCCTAAATGTTGTTTGTTTTTGCCTGAAGAAGACCCAAGAGGTCCAAATGCATTGTGTTTTGTCCTGCAATCTGTTTGTCTGCATCTGTTGCAGAACTAACACCATTTGTTTTCAAATTTTGCTTCATTTTCCGCCCTCAGTCACCATGTTTTGACATTATCCAGAAAGGTCAAATGTCATCCTGCTTTGCATTGGCCTCAAAGGTCAGACTTCACTTGCTTTATACTATCCTCAAAGGTCAGACTTCATCCTGCTTTATATTATCCTCAAAGGTCAGACTTCACCTGCTTTATACTATCCTCAAAGGTCAGACTTCACCTGCTTTATACTATCCTCAAAGGTCAGACTTCACCTGCTTTATACTATCCTCAAAGGTCAGACTTCACCTGCTTTATACTATCCTCAAAGGTCAGACTTCACCTGCTTTATACTATCCTCAAAGGTCACTTCACTTGCTTTATACTATCCTCAAAGGTCAGACTTCACCTGCTTTATACTATCCTCAAAGGTCAGACTTCACTTGCTTTATACTATCCTCAAAGGTCAGACTTCACCTGCTTTATACTATCCTCAAAGGTCAGACTTCACCTGCCTTATACTATTCTCAAAGGTCAGACAGAGACATGTGTACAAAGAGACATCTAGAGAGAGAGAGAGAGAGAGAGAGAGAGAGAGAGAGAGAGAGGGAGAGACAGAGAGAGAAATTAAATGTTACTTGTGGAGGGGAAAGAATGAATACTTCACATACGCTGTTTTCATGTGACAAGTATGCTTTTTTCATCCGAGATAATAAAGATGATTGAAAAATAAATAAATAAAAGGAAAAGAAAATTATAACAGGCATTCACATTGGAATAAGTCATCAAATTTAAATCATTCACAACACACACAAACAACATCTTGAAAACAGACCGACATAGTTGTGTGTGTGTGTGAGACAGACAGAGACAGAGAGAGAGACAGAGAGAGAGCATCTTTGTGTGTGTGTGTGTGTGTGTGTGTGTGTGTGTGTGTGTGTGTGTGTGTGTGTGTGTGTGTGTGTGCGTGCGTGTGTGCATGCACTGGCTGCTTGACTCTGTGTGTGTGTGTGTGTGTGTGTGTGTGTGTGTGTGTGTGCGTGTGGTTGTGTGTGTGTGTGTGTGTGTGTGTGTGTGTGTGTGTGTGTGTGTGTGTGTGTGTGTGTGTGTGTGTGTGTTTCAAGGACAGGAAGAGGAGACACAGAGACAGAGGAAGACAGAGAGAGACAGAAATATATATATATATATATATATAATATATATACAGATAGATAGATATATCCATTGTAGCCCTGCCTTAATGGCCTGCAATAATTGTGTCCTGCACTTCACTGATCCACCTGATGGCACAGACTGGAAATTGAACAAACATTCCTCACGGCAACAGGTGCCTCTTTGATACATATTACTTTCTGCCTCATCTTTTTTTTTTCTTTATCTGGAATAGAAAAAAAAAGGAATAAAATGAATGGCATCACTGAAACACACTGAAAGAAGCGTATAGCTCTGAATAACTTGGATGTTCCAAGCAGGCTATCAAAAAACAAAGTTTAAACATGCTCTTCTTTCTTTCAGCCCTACAACGACTAAGTTTTTCTTTTTTTTTGTCTTATCAGTGTAATATTTTCACAAACAATTCTTTTTTAAAGAGCATATGAATTCAAACTGAACTTCATTTAACTCTATAAAAAAAATCCCTAATAACTACCAAACTGTTTTATGTCACATTCCCATAACAGCAACAATAACCCCAAGATTATTTACCTAAAGCACCAAATGAACTTAAACTAGATTCCATGTAATTCCATGTACTGTACCACCCCAACCCCTCCCAAATATTCTACACCTAAACCACACCAAATTTTCAACAAAAAGTTTATAGTGAGCGCAGAGACACCCTTACAGTATTTGCAGCTCTCTGAGTTGTGGTTGTCGACTCTGCGGCCCTTGAGAGGCTAATTTCTCCACGGTTGTGTTGAATGGAAAATGTTAAACACTACCCATGTAGTACTTTTCAGCTTCAACAGCAGATGATTATTCTGCTATCTGTACATCGAATCAGTTTTCATCTTAAAAAATAAGTCTAATTTAAGAAACACTGGCACACACACACACACATATATATATGCATACATATTCATATATATATATATATATATATATTTATCCAACTGCATACATTCGTGATTCGTGCTCAGGAACTGAGGATGGAGAAAGCCAGCTTTTGACTGTCGCAGTCTGCACCCCCTGACAAAGGCAAATAAAGCCAAAAATTGGGGAAATTTTAATCTTGTTTGTTTGGATTTTTATCTAATTTGACTGTTTATACACACACACACACACACACACACACACACACACACACACACACACACACACACACACACAAACACATATACATATACACATGCACTTACTGATTCAAGCATATGTATTGTAATCTAAACATACACGACCTGCAACCAATATCTGAGGCACACACATCCAAATCGAACATCACTGCACAGCCACTAGTCCAGCGGAAGCCAATTGAACAGAACAGCAGTGAGGTGAAGGGAGGAGAAGAGCGATGCAGTGAAGCACCCTGATGATGCCTACCTACAAATGGCAGGGAACAGGTCCTGCAGACCCCGGGCCTTCAGGTGGTTGAGGTCCAGGCAGTGCATAGTGATGTCCATCACCTGCACCACACACACACACACACACACACACACACACACACACACCACATACACACACCACACACACACACACCACACACACACACACCACCTTTCAGCTTTCTGCACTCAACACGCTACTCGTTTGCATGTATGCAGTTCGCTGACTAATTACCAACTACAATGTCTCTGTCAACCAAGGTCTGCAATCCAGAATTTAACTTGCATGCATCATGGAGCTGTGAAAAACTACTGATAAATTGTTAAGAAAAGGGAGAGAACACATCCTGCAAATACTGTTCACTGGTGCTACCACAAATTGATTTGAATAAAAGAGACGAGACGAGTTCTGTCGATCACGCTCTATCTCAATAACAAGTTCACCCACACCA
>CM065730.1:47551946-47569446 GCA_033310375.1 Conus canariensis
TAAATCATTCACTGACTTATTTTGCTGTCTCACCTTCCATCCCGTCTCAGTGGCACTACACTGCTCATTACCACTCCCCTTATACACAACCACATCCAGGCACAGGCTGTCACAGCCTCGGACCCCTCAAATTTCCCTAGCACTTTCAGTGTTTACTTGAGCATCCTATTTGTTTACCTATCGCACAGACCTGTTTGCCCCGAAGCTACTATTGGTGCATTTCTCCATTAAAATGAGCACATTTTCCCCAAAATGTGTGTACACATCTTCCAAATTTTCTTAATTTTCTTAAAAGCATGGGGTCCCTGCTATTGTTCCGATGTCATCCAGGCTCCAGTTCACATGCACAATTTTGCACGAGTCGTCACTTTTTGGTTGTAGCACTCAAACACAATGGTTATACACTGCAAGTGCGACTACCACTCAAGAACTTTGTCTTCAGATTTTTTTCTCGATGTATTTTTCCAGTTCATCATATTCATCATATTTTTGCCAAACATGTGTACAAAATATGGCGAAATCATATGAATAAACAGGTGTGATCACGCTCGTGATGAACACCAAGTGCTGACAGCCTTACCTGGGCACTCGTTTCTCGGCGTCCACGCACAGTTCCAGCAGCCCCATGAGCACAGCGGAGATGTCCAGGTAGGGTTCCCACACCGTGAAGCCGCGGCCCAGGAGGTCAATGGCAGCACGGCGGATCGGGGAGTAGGCCGGCAACTTGCTGCTGGCCGGGGACAGGAGCAGGAAGGTCAGCGCGCGACCTGGGGGGTAAAGGTCACTGTCACGTTAACCCTGTTGTGACTGGGCTTGCCTCAGGGCTGTTGTGGTGATGGCCTGGTAAATGGTCACTTTACATAACCTGATCAATCATAATTTCATAATCAAAACAGTTATACTCTTCGCTGTTGCTATTACTGTATTCACTATGTGATCAACACTACCACTTCTCAAAGGCACTTTCCTCTTTAGAAACTTTAATTTCACCATCACTAGGAATGGCATCTTCTAGGTCAAGCAGTTGCATGATTCCTTGCTAGACAGACCAAGCTATTTGCTTAGAGATTGCAATGACTACCTGGCCAGCATCAGCTAAAAAGTAGCTGAAGTATGCAAGCCAGGGAGATAACCTCTAGCATGTGGAAAACAAGCACAAGTTTGATACCTTTAACTGGCAAATCTATGGGCAAAGACAGGGGGAGGCTGGCTGGATCGAATCCTTCCTGACTCTTCCTGCATTCCCTTCCCCACTGCTTTTCCCTAACCATCTGTCTCCATCCCCCTTCACACAACCACACACACCACACACACACACACACACCCAACACCACACACATAGCACTCACACACACAAACACACTGAACCACACACCATACACACACACACCACACACACACACACACACACACACACACACACACACACCACACACCACACACCCAACACACACACCACACACACACACACACACACACACACACACACGCACCACACACCCACACCCAGACACACACACTCACACACACACACACACAACACACACACACACACACCACACCCAGACACACACCACACCAAACATACTACATACACACACCACACCAGACACACACACACAGACATACACCACACACACACACAACACACACACACACACCACACACACACCACACACACACACACACACACACACACCACACACACACACAGATGGTGGACACTGACTGGTCTGCCTGGACAGGGAATGGCTGGCCAGACTGAAGCCTTCCTGGCTCTTGCCCTTCTTCTCCTTCTTGCCCTCCTCTACCTTGCGGCGACTGGGCTCGATCTCCTGGCCAAACTCTGCCCCGATCACCCCCAGCATCACGATGGCCGTCGCCTGCTTCCGGCGGTTCTCAAACGACAGGGACGTCTTGGACAGGAGGTCACCTGAAAGGTCACACAGGTTCGTACCACGTTACCTCACATCATTTGCTTCAGAAAACACTTTGAAGCTGCTTCGTATCATTTATCAAGCATGATACTGGAGTAAAATCATTTTTCCCTGAAATTTTTTTTTTGAAAAACAGCCTTACCTTGATAGGGAAAAATAGCCTTACCTTGATAGGGAAAAATAGCCTTACCTTGATAGGGAAAAATAGCCTTACCTTGATAGGGAAAAACAGCCTTACCTTGATAGGGTAAAAACCTTCTAGCAAGTCATGCATATGCATCTTACTGAGTTCACATCTACGCACATTCCAGTTTAAAAAAAAAAATTTTTATTAACGTTTCCTTTCTTTAACAAAAAAAGGGAAACATTAACTTTAAAAAAAAAACTGGAATAATAATAATAATAATCTGATATCAAGGAGTGAAATTCATTAAAAACAGAACAAACGACAAAAAAAAAAGCAATGAGTGATGACCGGCACCTGTACACACACAGACCCCCACACACTATGATGACATTTCACTATATGCACTCTAGGAGGTGACCTCCCACCTTTTCACACAAGGACCCCCAATGACGTACCCCTAGCATCTGATCCACCTCCTCTTCCTCCTCATCCTCCTCCTTGCTGGCATCGCTGAGGATGCTGATCTTGGGATCCACACGGGTGGGCAGGTAGGGCGCCCACTGGTCGATCACCACCTTACGGCCGCTGCTGCCGATGCGTCGCAGTTCTGCCAGCAGCAGGGCTTGCGCGGCTTCACGGATCTGTCGGCAGAATCAACCCCAGTACTCCATGAGACCTGTGTACCCGGAACCTACAACTGGAAGTGTTTCTTACCAGAGAATGGAGTACCTTTTTCAACACTGGTTCATTCTGGAAACTTTTTTTCACCTTCAGAGTTTCTTCGAAGAAAGTTTGTTCATTAAAGAACTGAAGTCTTCTCTGGAATTGATTTGTGTTTCAGCATGACAGATACTACCGCATTATATGTTCAAGGACTATAATACAGAAAATAATATGAGCCTTCAAATCTGGTTAGAAGTAGATGATAGGGAAGAGGACACTTTCGTCAGAGACAAAATGATCTAAACATATACATTTTTAATTCTTTATATAATTTTCTCACCAAAACATAAACTGCTCCATCAAATTCTTCATTTTCAAGCACTTCAAGTACTCTGAGATATTGATATGCACTAAAGTTCGAAGTTACAAAAAGTTTTAAGCTCTTGAAAAAGAGTCCTGAATATTCAGGACTTTTAAGGACTTCCAAGGACTTCAACTGACAGCAGAGAATCTCATGGCGGAAAGATAGGGAGAAGGTTTCATGGATAAGCCTAAGCATCAGCCTGATACGCTGTCAAGTGGACAGACTGGCAAACAGGCAGACAGACAGACAGACAGACGAATGCACGTATGCATGCACGCACGCACGCGCGCACACACACACACACACCTACACGCGCACACACACATGGGCACACACCTCCAGACAGCGATCCTGCCAGCGCCGGGCCAACATCTCCAGCTGAGGGGAGCGGTAGTGTTGAATGCCAATCAGTTCAGGCAATAAGACACAATGCAAGGCTGCCAGCAGACTCCAGCCCTGTTTGATCTGCACACACAGAGGAGCGGGTGTGTTAGTGCGAATGCGTTGTGTGTTTGTGAGTGTGTATGTGTGAGTGTGTGCGTTTGTGCATGTGTGTGTGTATGCATGTATACACATGTGCACGTGTGGGTACATGTGGACATGTATCTTTTTTTGTATGTATCGGCGAGATGAAAAGAATGGTCACAAGCGTACTGAGTATATGCGCAGGTGTGAGCATGCACGCGAGATTTCTGACGAGTGAAAAATATACTCTACACGGCCTCATGTGAAAAGCTGTAACTTGCTGGGCATCAACGTGGTATAGTTGGTTAAGAAGCAGCAGATAACAACAACAACAACAACGAAAAGCTTCAGGAAAACTGACAAAGATTAATTCAGTGAAGTCATATTTGTTTATATTTGTAAAATGTCTATCAATAGGAAACATTGCAAATGTATGCGAGCGCGCATGTGTGCGTGTGTGTGTGTGTGTGTGTGTGTGTGTGTGTGCACGTGCGTGTATGTGCGTGCAGGTGTATGCATGTTTTACAAAAATTACAGCAAGGACACACACATACACACACATGCAAATATAAACACAAGCTCACATACACATTTGATCTTCTGAATCTGATCTACAGATTCATGCCAAATTTTAATGGATTTGTCCTTGGACCAAATTCCATCATTCCACAAGGTTTCCCTAAAAACACCAGCTGCCGTGGCAAAGTGGTTAGCGTTGCAGAATCCCGGTTGGGAGGTCGTGGGTTCAATTCCTGTCCGAGTCATGTGGGATTTTTCTGCCCCGACCGGCTTCTACCTACGCTTATGTTCGCTACGAGCTCAGCTGGGAAGACTGGGACCACACAGTCGAGTTTTATCCATTAAATGGATGCATCTCTGAGAGTGTGGCTCCTGACCAATACCGCAGGTGTCTCTCGGGCCTGGTTGACGCCAGGATATGTCATGAAAGGGAGCGAAGAGTACAGCCCTGTCATGCAGTCTCAGACCAGAATAGAAATCCGTAGCATCATCTTTATCATCCTCAGTCTCAGCATTAAAGAAAATTAAAAAAAGTTTTGTTAGAATCCATTTGATAATTGTTGAGTAATTTTGCTGACAGACAAACAAGCCAGCCAACAGAAACGGATGAATACATGACCTTGGCACTGAGGTAGGATCAATACATGACCCTGGCACTGAGGTAGGATGAATGCATGACCTTGGCACTGAGGTAGGATGAATGTATAACCTTGGCACTGAGTAGGATGAATACATGACCTTGGCACCGAGGTAGGATGAATACATGACCTTGGCACTGATGTAGCTAAGCAACTAATGGACGATAGACTCCTGACCAAAGAAAAGACACAGCAGACGGCAGACACACACACACACACACACACACACACACACACACACACTGACCTGTGCCTGGGCCAGAGTGGCACCCTCATTGGCACTGTCTTCCAGGCTGACGTCCATCCCTCCCATCCCCTCCATCCATCCTGCATCCATCTTCGTCTCTCCTTCCCTGTGACACACCACAACATGCCTGGTCAGCACCATCACCACCAGTAACACCGCTATCACCAGTTTTATATTCTTTCCCAATACTAACTTGCAACAACTTCTCTCCCTTGCCAACACGCAATTCTTTATTTGAGAACTCTAATCTAATTCATTATGGTTATAGCTCAGCCAGCTGCCATGGGCCATATTATGGATGTCTGTAGGTCTCTTGATACAAATGCAATAGCCTATTGTTATATATAAGCAGAAATGGTAAAACATGACCGTTGCACTCGGTATGCGTTTTATTCAAGTTTTAGCAGATATCAAAAATGCTCCTGTGATGTAAAAAAAAACAAAAAAACCCCATAAATTTGACAGCCCGTCATTAAAATTCCTGATATTGTTGGTTCTATGCTCTTTGCCTAAAAAATACCATCCCTAGTCATTAAAAAAAAAATAAATCAAAAAAAAAATAATAAAAATCGCTTTTTTCCATTTGCTATGACCTACAACTAGGAATATAACAAGATTACATTCATGTAATGCTAGAACAAAAAACGGGAGAATTTTTTGTATACTGCTGGCACTGTATGCTGGCACAGCTAACAGGAACAGCTGCATTACCGTCATACATGCACAGCACATCTGAGAAAACATGAACACTCTGGCTGTTATCACTTAAAAGTGTCCACTGTGCCTTAACTTCACACAGGCAAAAGGCGACATGAACTGTTGATAACTAACTATCTCAGGAGATAGTTTACAAAGTTCTGTTAATTGTGTAGCCCAACTCATATATTAGCATATACAAGTAAATGAAATAGAGATGTAAAACAAAACTCAGCCTCGTCTCTGTTTCTGCTTCTTTACATTTAAAAACTACTTTATCGTCAGTATTTATTACAAGATCAATGTAGTCTTTCACCCATTCCAGACTAAGCTGCCAAAATAGAATCAACTTCTATAGCATAGGTTTGCCATGTAGAAAACAGAAAGTCCACTGCAGACAATAAAAATAACCAAACATTAATTCCAAAGCAGTGACAACATACACATACAAAGGCAGTAAACATGAAAATAATTGACAGTAAACAAGTAGGGTAACTTTTGCTCCCATAAGAAAACCTAAAACAGAGTGACTTTTATTCAAGACTGGCACAGCCTTTTAAACTTAAATAAAGTCAGACAAATACAACGACGAACAATCTAATAGTGGGGGAAAAAAACAAGCGCAGGCCAACAACTCCTCTGTAATCACAGTAATGACTTGGCAAAGATTTGGACTTAAGTGGGGGGGGGGGGGGGGGGTTGAAGATGAAGAAAATGGGAACATGAAATTGAGAAAATATGTTATAGATATGAAAACTCTTCACTAGCTGCATGAGGGAACCATCGTAATCCCTTTTGAAGGCAGATCTATTTGTATTGCCTGCTCCGAGGCCTTTCGTCCGCTGGATCAGAACTCATCAGGGAGACATGGCTGGTTGTGTCTGTGCTCCTGGCATCAAATAGAGACACACCACAGTCCATAATACCGTGGTGTTCTCATCACCAAGGGTTCAAAAAAGAATCCAACAGCACCCCCAAAGCAGCCAGCAAAGGGTGGTAAATGAAACAAAATGAAAGTGTGGGGAGGAAAAAAAGTTGCTGAAAAACTAAAGACATTATGCAAACAGTATAAAATGTAGGGGACAATCTTTAAGCCTATGCTTCAGGATCCACCCAAGGATGCAAGGGAGATCAAAAGACAAACATAAAGACGGACAGAAACAAATAGAAATAACCTCTACTTAATTGAATTGAAATTGAAAATGAAATGAGGCAGGGAACAGTAACCAATAAACAGTAAACAAGTAGTGAAAATAACTGGACTTCTCAGAATAATTGGACTTCTCAGAATAATTGGATCCCACTCACTATTCCAAGTTATCTCGTTAAGTTGGCTGATGCAGCAGCCATCCTGTTATGAGTCATCTTGCCAAGTCGCCTGGAAGGAGTTAAGGATATGAAATCTTTTCAAAGTAAGTCCTTCCATTGTTTTTTCCCCTCACACTGCGTCTAGTAATGTCCTCTGGCAGGTCTTCAGCTCTGTGCATGATTCATTCCCTGATGCCCATACCCACAACAGGAAAGGGCAAACACAACTTAGCATTTAATCCAGACTGGCTATGCCTGAACGGACCCTACAGGTCACAACAACCAATGGACAAACGTACTGGTTACCTCAATGCTGCTGCCATACTAGACAGATGCTGAAAAGTTGTCAGTGGTTTTATGACCATAGAAATTTAGATGAAGAAAGCAAAGTTTCAATAAACACAATATCTACATCTATTCTTCCTCATCAGGATGTAACAATGGAGCTGGAACCACCGAGGAAAAATATGAACAACAATTTGAGATTAGTCTAAGGTGAAATGACATTGTGCGAGCGTGTGCGCACACTCACACACACACAAACTTAGAAACGCATGTTCATACACATTCACACACACATGATGCTTCTGCTAAACATTGGTACCGTGGGACCGATCTGGGTGCAGCTGATGAAGCTAACCTACCTGTGAAGCTGTTGCTGCTGATAGTACTGCTGAAGAAAGGTAGCATGGGTCATGGACATCAAGGTGTTGGCGATGGAGATGATGCTCAACAGGTGTTGGGTGGTGATGGCACTTGACAGCTGCCACCTCACTGCCATAGAGTAGTCTCTGCTTCCCCTTCGCCGCTCTCCATCCCTTCCGTCCCAGCCTTTGGCATGGCAGGGGCCTCGTCAGGGCGGATCACCACAGCATCTGCTTCTGCTTTGAGAGTGGTGTCCCCTTCGCTGTCAGTGTCGTCCGTGCTGAACAGAATCAGGCAAATTTCTGTCAGCGTCTTTCAATAGGAACTCAACACAACACTTGGAGATACCTAAGCAAACGTTTGCAGGTACTAACACACAAAGATACATGAAAAATAAATGCATACAAATACACAAACACACACACACACACACAGCCATCACTAATGGGCAGATAAGACAGTACAAGTTTTCCCTGATTCATGAGTCACTGGCCTTCACCTTGATTTCCTAACTTATCACAGCAAGTAGTGTACTTTTCGCCATCACGCTCTACCTGGTCTGAAACAAGAAGACAGGTGTCCTCACTCACCTTGGTCTTGTCTTTTCCCAATGAAAGGGCATGCAGCTTTCCAGTTCAGAGGACCTGTTTCATAGCATACCCCATCCACTATTTCATGGCCTTCTCTACTGTCTGATATTATGGTTATATCACGACACACAGGCATCAACCTAGACCACATTAAATACCAATATCAACTTGCCCCCTCACTCCACCTGAGTTCTATTCGTCCAAACCTACAGAATGGGACATCACACACAGAGATCCTGCACACCTGTAGGCTACATTATCAAAGGAAACTTAAATCACCTGCAGGTGACATTATCAAAGGGCGCATCACTCACTTGTAGGTGACATCATCAAAGAACACAAAACTCACTTGCAGGCGTCATCATCAAAGGACACATAACTCATTTGCTGGTGACATCATCAAAGGACACATCACTCACTGGTAGGCGACATCATCAGAGGACACATAACTCATTTGCTGGTGACATCATCAAGGGACACAAAACTCACTTGCAGGTGACATCATCAAAGGACACATAACTCACTTGTAGGCAACATCAAAGGACACATAACTCACTTGTAGGCATCATCAAAGGACACAAAACTCACTTGCAGGTGACATCATCAAAGGACACAAAACTCACTTGTAGGCATCATCAAAGGACACAAAACTCACTTGCAGGTGACATCATCAAAGGACACAAAACTCACTTGCAGGTGACATCATCAAAGGACACAAAACTCACTTGCAGGTGACATCATCAAAGGACACATAATTCACTTGTAGGCAACATCAAAGGACACATAACTCACTTGTAGGCAACATCAAAGGACACATAACTCACTTGCAGGTGACATCATCAAAGGACACATAATTCACTTGTAGGCAACATCAAAGGACACATAACTCACTTGTAGGCAACATCAAAGGACACATAACTCACTTGCAGGCGACATCATCAAAGGACACACAACTCATTTGCTGGTGACATCATCAAAGGACATACAACTCACTTGTAGGCGACATCATCAAAGGACATATAACTCACTTGCTGGCGACATCATCAAAGGACACATAACTCACTTGCAGGCGACATCATCAAAGGACACATAACTCATTTGCTGGTGACATCATCAAAGGACACATAACTCACTTGTAGGCGACATCATCAAAGGACACATAACTCATTTGCTGGTGACATCATCAAAGGACACATAACTCACTTGTAGGCGACATCATCAAAGGACACATAACTCATTTGCTGGTGACATCATCAAAGGACACATAACTCATTTGCTGGTGACATCATCAAAGGACACATCACTCGCTTGCAGTCAACATCATCAAAGGACACATAACTCACTTGCAGGTGGCATCATCAAAGGACACATCACTCATTTGCAGGCGACATCGCTAAAGGACACATCACTCACTTGCAGGCGACATCATCAACGGACATGTAACTCACTTGTAGGTGACGTCATCGAAAGGAACACTCCCCATCCGCTGTGCCAGCAGTGTGGGTTTGGGCTGGCGTGGTGCCTTGTCCACAGCCTTAGCTCCCCCTGCACTGGGGCCAGTGGAGGAGTGTCTTGCGGGGCTTGCACTGGCCGTCAGGGTGTGTCGCATGCCTGCCTGCCACCCTGCGGCAACACGAGACAACAGTCCAAATAGGCGGCATATAACAACGCAAAAAATTCAAGACCAATACGCATGACATGGCCTGAAACATGCAGTACTGGAGTAAGACTAGCGAGTATGAATCAGTATGGAACATGCAACACAAGGGTAATATTAGTGAGCATGTAACAGAATGGAAAGCACCATACATTGGTAAGATTACTGAGTATACAACAGCACGGAATGCACTACACAGGGCTAGGACTGGTGAGCATACAACAGAATGAATTAAACCATACCGGGCAAGGACTAGTGAACATACAACAGCTGGAATTTTAGCTTGTTTCAATTCTGGTCCCAGCTAGCCAAAAATTTAACAGAACAATCAGAATAACAGCTTGTGGCGTTTTCTGACTGTCTGAAACCCATTTAGATCTACCAACATTTAACACAATGAAGACAAACAAAGAACAAAACTCTAAGTTTCAGAAACTGATTTAATCAGATAAAAAGTACATCAAAATGTAAAATATTAAAAAAAAAACCAACAACAACTAACTAAATAAGAATCTTGTAAGAAAACAATCATTGTGAAATCTCTCTCTCTTGGCATATCCACATCCATTCACACATCTTGCATAATCCACCACAACTAGGACACACTTGCTGGCAGGGTCCTGCTTCCTGAGATGAAAAACACAATAAGTGACACCCGAACAACCAGCGACTGATAACAGGACATTATCCAAACAGGACCGCTCACCTGGAAGCATGAGGGACATGTGTCCCTGATAGGACAGCAGACCAAAGGACACGGGACAGCGTGGTTTGAGCAGCCCCAGTTTGTTGACACACAGGCGGTCAAGGTCGGGGTCCAGCCCCCAGGCGTGCAGACAGGACATCAGCAGCTGAGCGATCTGCATGCTCATCGACTGGGCGTTGGCACCGGTGCCCATGGCCAGGTGGCGCGGGCACTGAGGGGTGTGGGACGCCCCTCCGCCCAACTGACCCTTCGCCCCTCCCCGCATAGGACTGCCGTGACCTGATCCTGGGGTCTCCATGCGAGACTGAAGCTTCTGGCTGACGTTCTCTGCCGTCTCCTTGGCTTTGGCAATGAACCCTGGGAGATCAAAGGTCGTGCAGATGAATCAGGTCTGAGAGTGAAGCATCACAACAATTAGTCGCTGACATGAAGGGATAGGGGAGAAAGTAGTTACGTCTCAGGCCATGTGACTATAAGGTTAGGATGATTATAATAACAACAGCTACATTATTCCCGGTGTTCTTTTAAGAGAAGGCAGCCCATACATACCAAAACAGTTTCTTATTAAATGCACCATACACTTGTGCTCCTCACAACAAACCAAAATTCTGTTGCAAATAATTTGTCTCATACTTTAATGCTGTTGAAAACCAGAGGAGGAAGAAGACGATAAAAGCAGAAGATGCAGAAGAGCAGGACAGACGGTGACAAGCAGACATACACCAGACAGCTCACCAGCTAGTTTCTGCTGGGCATCACTACCGTCCTCCTCGCTACCCCCCTTCCGGTCCATTAGGGGGCCTGACGATAATCCCCGTGCTTCCAGCTCACCCGGCGACAGCAACGAAAACTCCTCTGACAGCAGCTGAACTGTAATGCGCACACACACACCACACAACACACAGTGTGTGTCGGAGATGATTTCATCAGATCTCTTGACCCTAAACATGCTTTCTGTGTACTTTTACATAGAAAATAAGAGTACTTTTAAAAAGAACTAAGACAGAGAAAGGTTGGGGTTTTTTGTTTGTTTGTTTGTTTCTTGACCAAGCTGTTAAGAGAAATCGAGTTGGATGACAAAATCTATCACCTGCATCCATTATGTTTTGCCTATCTGCATGAAATTCAGTCCATCAGCAAAGCAGTGGTGTGTGTGTGTGTGTGTGTGTGTGCGTGTGTGTGCACTTGTGCGCATATGTGTGTGTGTGTGTGTGTGTGTGTGTGTGTGTGTGTGTGTGTGTGTGTGTGTGTGTGTGTGTCTGTGTCTGTATGTGCCCCCAAACCCACCACCATCAAGAAACTCTGACCGACAGACTGAAATCTATTTATTGTCAGATTAACCATGAGCTGTACTGATATTTAACAAAAATAACAGAACGACAACAAAATAAAAGAATTGAGGAAAAAAAGAAAGAAAAAAGCTCAATAAACATCTGACAAAGATACACCTCTCCTCACCAGCTCCTCTGTGGTCCCACACCCATCCTAGCGAAGCCACAGCAGGAAAAGCCACTCACCAATGAGGGACTCAGCGTCAAAGAACAGGACGTGGGCATCGGGGTCGGTGGTGTTGGTTCGAACCCCCTGGATAAGCAGGGGGAAGGCAGAGGGCTTGATGAACTCGGCCTTGGGGCCCTGCGAGGCCACCTGCTGGTTGGAGCTCTGCTGCAGCTTCTGCTGGGCCAGGTTCCGAAAGGTGGCTAGGTTCCGTCGCTTCAGAGCCTGAAATGGGACACGTGGTCAACAGACCCGTTGCTCCATTGGCAAGTTACTGTCATCTCTGTTCATGTTATGTTACCCATGTCTCTGTCCTGGCCATGTTAACAACATTTTGTAAGTGCCACATTATACAGGTATCTTGTTATGGACATCTCTATCAGTGCCATATTACAGACATCTCTATCAGTGCCATGTTACAGACATCTCTATTTGTGCCATGTTACAGACATCTCTATCAGTGCCATGTTACAGACATCTCTATCAGTGCCATGTTACAGACCTCTCTATCAGTGTCATGTTACAGACCTCTCTATCAATGCCATGTTACAGACCTCTCTATCAATGCCATGTTACAGACATCTCTATCAGTGTCATGTTACAGACGTCTCTATCAGTGCCATGTTACAGACATCTCTATCAGTGCCATGTTACAGACCTCTCTATCAATGCCATGTTACAGACCTCTCTATCAATGCCATGTTACAGACCTCTATATCAGTGTCATGTTACAGACCTCTCTATCAGTGCCATGTTACAGACATCTCTATCAGTGTCATGTTACAGGCATCTCATGTTACAGACATCTCTATCAGTGCCATGTTACAGACATCTCTATCAGTGTCATGTTACAGACATCTCTATCAGTGCCATGTTACAGACATCTCTATCAGTGCCATGTTACAGACATCTCCATCAGTGTCATGTTACAGACATCTCATGTTACAGACATCTCCATCAGTGCCATGTTACAGACATCTCATGTTACAGACATCTCTATCAGTGTCATGTTACAGACATCTCTATCAGTGCCATGTTACAGACATCTCCATCAGTGCCATGTTACAGACATCTCATGTTACAGACATCTCCATCAGTGCCATGTTACAGACATCTCATGTTACAGACATCTCCATCAGTGCCATGTTACAGACATCTCATGTTACAGACATGTCTATCAATGCCATGTTACAGACATCTCAATCTCTAAAAAGTCCAAGTTACAGGCATACCTTCTGTGCCAATCTATAAGACATCTGCCTGTGCGATGTGACAGATCTTCCTACCTGTGACAAAGTTTCAGACATTCCTAACTGCACCAGTGTGTCACACCTTCTTCTAAGTGTCAATATTTCAGACATTCTTACCTGTGCCAATGTTTCAAATTACATATCCTGGCCAAATTTTCAGAATTTCATATCCATGCTAAAGTTTCAGACCTCCCTTGTATGCTGATATTTCAGACCTTCCCACCTATGCCAATGTTTCACATCTTCCTACTGTGCCAATGTGCCTCATACCTTCCTACCTGTGCTATTGTTTAACTCCCTCCTACCTGTGCCAATTTTTCACTTCTTCCTACCTCAGCCAATGCTTCACTCCTTCCTACCTGTACCAATGCTTCACGCCTTCCTGCCTGTGCCAATGCTTCACTCCTTCCTGCCTGTGCCAATGCTTCACTCCTTCCTACCTGTGCCAATGCTTCACTCCTTCCTACCTGTGCCAATGCTTCACGCCTTCCTGCCTGTGCCAATGCTTCACTCCTTCCTACCTGTGCCAATGCTTCACTCCTTCCTACCTGTGCCAATGCTTCACTCCTTCCTACCTGTGTTAATGTTTCACTCCTTCCTACCTGTGTTAATGTTTCACACCTTCCTACCTGTGTTAATGTTTCACACCTTCCTACCTGTGTTAATGTTTCACACCTTCCTATCTGTGTTAATCTTTCACACCTTTCTACCTGTGCCAATGTTTCACACCTTCCTACCTGTGTTAATGTTTCACACCTTCCTACCTGTGTTAATGTTTCACACCTTCCTACCTGTGCCAATGTTTCACACCTTCCTACCTGTGCCAATGTTTCACACCTTCCTACCTGTGTTAATGTTTCACACCTTCCTACCTGTGTTAATGTTTCACACCTTCCTACCTGTGCCAATGTTTCACACCTTCCTACCTGTGCCAATGTTTCACACCTTCCTACCTGTGTTAATGTTTCACACCTTTCTACCTGTGCCAATGTTTCACACCTTCCTACCTGTGCCAATGTTTCACACCTTCCTACCTGTGTTAATGTTTCACACCTTCCTACCTGTGTTAATGTTTCACACCTTCCTACCTGTGTTAATGTTTCACACCTTCCTACCTGTGTTAATGTTTCACACCTTCTACCTGTGTTAATGTTTCACACCTTCCTACCTGTGTTAATGTTTCACACCTTCCTATCTATGTTATTTTCATGCCTTCCTACCTGTGCCGATGTTTCACACCTTCCTACCTGTGCCGATGTTTCACACCTTTCTACCTGTGCCGATGTTTCACACTTTCCTACCTGTGCCAATGTTTCATTTTATTACCTGTGCCAGAGTGAGAGAAGGGTTGGTCAGGGTCTCCTTGGGCAAAGCGTTTTCATCACAGTTGTTGACAATTTCTTCTGCAGTGATCCCATTCACTACACGGTCCAAACAGCCTGCACGCACACATACCGCTCTATCGTCACGGCCTGTCTGATACCTTCCAGTAATAAAAAAACACTGAGAAGTGTTTACACATATCCTTCATTCACCACACACACACACACACACACACACACACACACACCACACAAACACAACACACACACACGCACACTCAAAGACATAGACACAAAGACAAACACTCACACACCCGCATGAACAGAGTCTATCAAAAGAGGCATTTTGATGCATGTTTTACTTTCATGTTCTTTACAATCTCACAGGACACGCTATCAACTAATTAACATACATCATAAATATCTGTCCACTTAAGTTAATTCTCATCTGTCCATTCACCCAAACAACCTGTTCCCTTCGCCCCCCCCCCCCCACCCCTTCCCCCCCACCCTTCCCCGAAAAAAATGTTTTTTTCCCATTGCAAATAGAGTTACCTTTTCTCTGTTAATGGGTCAAGCAAACAGATCCAGAAAGTCACATATCTGATTTGAAGCCCACACCAGATAAGTATCGGGATATCGACTGTCTACATTACAGTGCACCACTTCACACCCCTGTTTCGTCATTTTCTCTCTCTGATTCAACTGTTAAGCTGACTGGTGGGCAACACTGCTTTGGGTGTGCCACCAGCAGTTTCTGTCCCCCTGTAAATGGAAGGGTCACTCTTGCTGAACGGGAGCTCAAACACAGATTACCTCCCTTGCACCCTTCCGAACATAATCTGACAGATGCTTTCAAATACTGCTGGACGTGAACACACACATATGACGACATACACTGTGGAAATGAACTAATCCACGTCTTCTGTCATGGTGCATCTGGAAAAATGTAATCTTTTAGTTTTCATTTTTTGTACCCCTCCAACTCTAATCAAATTGTGATCAAATCTACGTCTCTAATCCTTAGAAACCACATATTCTCATGACAAAGAGGGTTCCTTTTGCCAGTCATCCCTCTTCCTCCTGCCATTGTCATAGCTCTCTTCTCCTCCAACCCTCTCCCCACCCAAAGACCTTTCCCAACTGAGTTTCCTCACCTCCTAAAAACATTCAGGATCAGCTGTTTTGGAGTCCAAATTACCAGCAAAGTATTCTAAAGAAATAAACTGCATGCTACCTTTTTAACAAGTACATAATTCTTAAATGAAACTGTGCCACTTTTGAAAATTACTATATTAATTTACAGTTTATAAAGACCGAAGTATTTATGAAAGGTTGTTTAAGCCATATTCTAGCCATGTGAACACTCTAAAGGCCTATTAAAAGTATCATCAACATTAGGTGACTGCTATTAACTTGAATGGTGAGACAAAAGCAATTTCCCAAATGCTTATTCCTGTAAAATGGTTGGTCACAGCTTTTCTTCGTTACTGCCTCAGCTTTTTTTTTTTTCTCATAAATTCTATCCCTCTCAACCCGTCATGAGAACAATGAGAGTACTGCAAAGGTCTTTTAGTGATCTTTCAAATAATTGGAGAGAAAACCAGCTTTAACTCTCAACAGTTTTTGAGATTTTTGCATTTTGCATGACCGATGTTCTTTTTTTTCATAACATTCTGCGCATTATTTCTAAAGTAATAAGATGTTTGTGATGAATGTGTCTATTTCGGGTTTTTTAGGCAATATATTGCTTCAGATAACCAAAATGTTGTTTTAAATACCATAATTCCGAGATGAAAACCGTTGATCACCAGTGATCGAAATTCAAGGAAAGAACTCAAGAGAGTTAAGATAATATATTTCCCCCTCCATCCTTACACATTGGCCACACAGTCCTATCATCCACCACTAACCTGTTTCCATCTGCCAGACGTAAACAGTGCCATCCGTACAGCTGACCACCATGAAATCGTCCAGGGGGCGCCAACGAATGACCTTGATGGGAAAGAGGTGTCGACTGGCCAGCATCACACACTTGCGTTCCTTCAAGCTCAGCAATGCCACCGAGTGGTCGCTGGCCACGGAACACACCGAGGACAGGATGCGGGGCTGTGGGTGGAATATATTAGGCACTAAATGCATGGTTCACCAATATAGCAGATGTCCGGTATATATTGTGCAGACAGTGTATGTTGTTACTTTTTAAATGTATGGTTCAGTAACCTGCTAGACTTGCTATAGATATATATTGCACACAGAGCAAAATCTATGTGTACAACATGCACAGTTCGCTAGCCTGGAAGATTACATACTGTTCACTTAGTATCATTCATTACAGGCTGAATGCATGGCTCACCAGCCTTGAACATTATTGACACATACCTTACAACTGGTACTTTTATATATCAAATGCATGGTCTACTAGACTGATAGATTACTGATACCCTTCATGCATGCCACAATATAATTCATTACCTACTTAATGCAGGGTTCAGTACCCTGACAGATTGCTGATATATCCTTTACACATGCCATAATATAATTCATTACCTACTTAATGCAGGGTTCAGTACCTGACAGATTGCTGATATATCCTTTACACATGCCATAATATAATTCATTACCTACTTAATGCAGGGTTCAGTACCCTGACAGATTGCTGATATATCCTTTACACATGCCATAATATAATTCATTACCTACTTAATGCAGGGTTCAGTACCCTGACAGATTGCTGATATATCCTTTACACATGCCATAATATAATTCATTACCTACTTAATGCAGGGTTCAGTACCCTGACAGATTGCTGATATATCCTTTACACATGCCATAATATAATTCATTACCTACTTAATGCAGGGTTCAG
>CM065730.1:47574446-47624446 GCA_033310375.1 Conus canariensis
TATTTCCAAACCCAGACACTGTAGCACCCAGAAATTTCCAAACCCAGACACTGTAACACCCAGAAACTTCCGAATCTAGACAATGTGACACCAAAACATTACCAAATCTAGACACTGATATCCACCCATCCCCAAACCCAAACACTGTGGCGCTCAGACAATGATATCACACTCCCAAACTCAAGACACCGTGACAGACACTCCCAAACCCAGACACTGTGACAGTGGCTCCCAAACCCAGATACTGTGACACCCAAACACTCCCAAATCCAGACACTGTGACAGTGGCTCCCAAACCCAGATACTGTGACACCTAAACGCTCTCAAACCCAGACACTGTGACAACCAAACAAACCCAAACCCAGCCACTGTGACATCGAAACCCAGACAGTGTGACACCCAAATCCAGACACTTATACACAAACACTCCAAACCCCAGAGACTGTGATACTCAAACCCAGACATTGTGACACCCAAACACTCCAAAACCCAAACACTGTGACACCAGAACACTCCAAAACCCACACACTGTGATACACAAACACTCCCAAACCCAGACACTGTGACACCCAAACACTCCCAAACCCAGACACTGTGACACACAAACACTCCCAAACCCAGATACTGTGACACCCAAACCCAGACACTGTGACACCCAAACACTCCCAAACCCAGACACTGTGACACCCAAACACTCCCAAACCCAGACACTGTGATACACAAACACTCCCAAACCCGAACACTGTGACACCCAAACACTCCAAAACCCAGACACTGTGACACCCAAACACTCCCAAACCCTGACACTGTGACACCCAAACACTCCCAAACTCACACACTGTGACACCCAAACATTCCCAAACCCACACACTGTGATACCCAAATCCAGACGCTCTGACAGACACACACTCCAAAACCCAGACGCTGACACAGGCCTTGCCGATGTCACCCAAACACTAAAGCACACACACACACACACACACACACACACACACACACACACACACACACACACACCGACACCAGACAGTGTGACATCCTGTCACACACACACAGAGACATACAGATACAGACACACACACTCACACACACACACAGAGGCATAGTGACACTAACATACAGTCACTGACAGTGACATACAGATAGTGGTATGCAAAACAGAGACAGACAGACAACACAGACAGACACAGTGACCATAAAAACAGAGAAGCATACATGGGAGTTGAAGATGTCCAGCACGTAGTAGGCATGGACGGTAGCATGGTGGTGACTGCGGTGATATTCACCGCTGTCCGGGTTTGTGCTGCACACACACACAGACAGAAACAGAGGTAAATAGGATAACATTACGTGATTAGCACAAAACTGACCACACTGGAGAAATGTATGAGGCAGTCACCACAAATAACACACATGCAACAAAACACAATGCAGATTTTTTCCTGACAAGCTGAAAAAAGAACCATGAAATGAAGCTTTTCATTTTGCTGTTCAAAGGTATGCCGACAGATTAAAGTCCCATCACTAGCCAAACAGCCGCAGGGGCAGTGAACTGTTACAGATTCACCCTATCTGGGGCATGGCATCAAGGAAAGCCAATCCCATCGGCCACTCTCCCTTCACCGCCTTAACCTTTTCGCGACGCGCCGTGCGATGGTGACGGCAACTTAGTCAACCCGTTCACGACGAGCCGTTCCGTGGTGACAGCAACACTATGCCTCAGTGACGGCACAACTATAAAAAAAAAGTCCCCTGTTCTCTAACCTACTGTCTAAGGGATGCAGCTGCTCTAAATATTCAGAACAGGGTTCTAGCCACTGGAAGGGTAAGTTTACATGCACTAGCGATGACCTTTGTGACCCCAGAGTAGTCCGAACAAAGAGATCCATCTGGCACTGGAAATTTCTGCAAAAGGCACATGTGGAATTTCCTGCCTCGCCAACATATTAGGCAGAAGAAGAATGACATGGGGTTTAGAACTGGTTCAGCAAAGTGGTTCAGAGGATGAGGGAGGTAAAGGTGTACAAGTTTATCGAAAAGAATCTGAGCTTGATTTATTTGCTCTGTGTATTTAATAGCTTTATACATCGTATCGTCAGAAGCCAAAACAGTGAAAAATGTGTACAGTATGCAATGATTTAATTTTTTTTTTTCCCCAAAGATTCACTTGGATTACACCTATTGAATACCTCAGGCTTTCTCTGCATCTAGTCAATGTAAAGCAAAATGTTGTTCCCCTTTTCTTCCTCATTTGCTGTTGTCATACTAACCAAACAAACGTAAAGAAGATTGTGTTCTCCTACATTTTACTTATGTTGTTTCCATAACTGTAGTGTTGCTGCTTTACCCAAAATGTATTTTACATCTATGCTCAATGCAAAGTTCATGTTTTACCCTTTGTGTTGATATAACAAGTGCTTGTTAGGTTTATATTAGGGGACGTAAAATAAAATCAAAAAGTGCGAAAATCGCGTGTTTGCAACGGTTGTATGCACGTGTGGTGCACGCGTCTGCAGGGAAGTGACATTGCTCTGCCGCGCCTGTCGTGAAAGTGTTAACTTGAATCATGTACCCCTTTACTGCTGGGTGGAGAGAGAAGGTTTCTATCAGCCAAGCCTGGCTTGAAATCACAGCTGTCAGCTCCACAGCTGAAGGCTCTAACCACCTGGCTGTGAGCTCAGTACATTGAACCTGCTCTGCTACTACCCCAAAAATGTGAGGAGAATTTAGTCTTTGCAGAAAGGGGTCTTAAATTTAGACAAGGGAAGTAGACAGACTGGTAGTTTACAACACAGGAAAATGCTGATAGTGATCTGACATTTGTGTTAAAGCACAGAAAGATGACTGCAATCCCATTCATACTACCCCTAATATCATGTTGCTCACAATAAAAGAGTGGCTTTCGTCAACCCCACAATATCGCATTCCGCAAAACAAAATAACAAACAAAACAAAAACAAAACAAAATTTTTTTAAAAGGCTAAAGAAGCTGTCAGTCAGAAACCAATGGGGTTTCACGTAAGTAAACAACAACAACATAAAAAAATTATAATAAATAAATGAAATAAAATGTGGTTGTTCAGAGGCTGGCTTTTTTTTTTCCACATATGGACATTACAGACCATAGTTTGGTCAGTCACTAGTTGAAGCAGGCAGAGGTGTTTCTACAAAGGTGGGAAATGTCATCAAAGCATCAGAGACAGGACTTGTCAGTCAGTGTGGTTGCTGTCAGGGGGGGAGAAGCTGTAGAAAGGGGTCGTTAACAGAAGTACTACACTATAAACAAAGACAAACATTTTCCAGCAAAAACAAGTCCAAAGGAGTCTCCACCTTGATGACCTTCGTTAGCAGCTGCCACTGAACACTGAATCTAAGTCCACGCAGCAACACAGAATGACATAAGCACTATAATAAGTGTGTGCTACTCGGCAAGGGACAGCGTGACATCAGTCGTGCAGTTGTAACCCACCATGATAGACTGAAAATCACAAGAGTTCTTCTTGTACCAAGTATGTGAGAAAGCATGAAACAGTCTTTGGAATAACCACACACAAGCAGGCAGAAGACAGCAAGCTCAAAGTCAACATGATTTTACAGACACAGCTACTTTAGTCACACACACACACACACACACACACACACACACACACACACACACACACACATACACACACACACACACACACACACACACACACACACATACACACACACGCACACACACACACACTCACACACACACACACGAACAACCAAAAATGAAACCGAAGATGACTTGATGATAAAACTTGTCACCACAGAAATTAAACCGTAACTTGAGAATAGACACTTTCACTAAGCAGTAAATCAACTGAACACAATTTGATAACAGACAAGACACACTCGCTGGAGTAAATGATGAATACAAAGCTTGATGAAAACAGACACAGAAAAGTAAATAAACTGAACCCAGCTTGATAACGCACAGAGCACAGTAAATAAAACAGAACATGGACTGATATTAGTTGTAAACAGTCAGCACAGTGGATGAAAGAACAGAGCGTGATAACAGATACACAAAGTTAACAAAGAAAATGAGTGGTTCATAGCATCCCAACAGACGATCGAAGTCACCACAGTGAACATAGACAGCAGAGACAGCAAAACATTAGCTTGGTGACAAGTGTGCTAAGTCACATCTTCTATGCGTGCAGGCACAAACACTGCTCACCCTCCCAACTCCCTCCCCTCACCCCTACACATATAAAATTCACAAATACACACAACACACACACACACCTCTCTCTCTCTCTCTCTCTCTCTCTCCGTCTCATATACAAGTACTATTCACACACACACACACACACACACACACACACACACACACACACCACACACACACACACACACACACCACACACACACACACACACACATTCACACACACACACAGAGATACAAATACTATCCACACACACACACACACACACACACACAACACACACACACACACACACACACACGCACGCACACACACACACACACACACAGATACAAATACTATCCACACACACACACACACACACACACACACACACACACACAAGATACAAATACTATCCACACACACACACACGCACACACACACACACACACACACACATTCACACTCACACACACACAAGTAAAACAGTAAGAACTGATGGGACAGAAAGACAACCTGGCCACAGTCTTCCCTGCACACTGCAATTAAAACTGCATCCCGATGACCCACCATGCCACTTGCTGCTCTAGTTCCTCTCTCACCCCAGTTCACTAAAATCCACACCTCTTGGCATCACTCCCTTCCACAAAAATCCATTACCACTCAGTATAATACCTCACTACTAACACCCAATCCACTTTGTATGATACTACCTCTCCACTCCACTAAAATCCAAACCACTTGGTATCACATCATTCAACTAAAATTCACACCACTGGGCATCACACTACTCCACTAAAATCCACGTTGGCAGACATCACACCACTCCACTAAAATCCACACTGGTAGGTATCACACATTCACACTAAAATCCACACCACTTGGTAGCACACCACTTAGTAAAATTCACCACTTGGTATAACACCATTCTACTAAAATCCACATTACTAAGCATCACACCACTCCACTAAAATCCCAATCACTTGGTATCACTCTTCTCCACATCGCTAGGCATCACACCTCTCCACTAAAATCCACACCACTGGATATCACACCCTTATATTAAAATCTACACCACTCTTGCTACTACCACACCGTTCTGCTTAATTTCAAACCACTTGGTATCACACATCTGCAAACCACAAGGCATCATGCCTCTCTCCACTCCAATCCAAACAACTTGGTATCACACCACTCCACTAAAATCCACTCCTTTTAGCATCACATCACTCCACTACAATCCATATCACCAGGCATCAAACCACTTGACAGCAGACCATTCTAATAATAATGATAATAATAATAATATAGCGCCCATCCTAACAATGTAGGCTACAGGGCGCTTTACAAGTTTTAAAGATAATTCAACATCTAAAAAAATATAAGTAGAACACACACACACACACACACACACACACACACACACACAATTCTGCGTTCACGAGTCATAAACATACACACACACATGCACGCACGCATGCACACAGCACACTCACGTGCGCACACACATACACACACACACACACACACACGCACACACACACACACACACACACACACACACAAGCACACACACTAGAAAATAATGTTGCATACATAAACACACTGTATGACACGGTGAAAGGCTCATCTGTATACGAGCAAAGTGTGCAAGTGGCATACTAAAATGTACATCACTTGGCATGAAAATACTTGACAGAATGCTCCATTACAAACACACAGCACTAGGTATCACTCAACTCCACTAAACTTTACACCATTTAGTGCCACACCACTCCACTAAAATCCACACCCAAACATGCCACTAAAAAAAATCCATGCCACTTTGCATGACGCATCTCAACTAAATTCCATACCACGCCACTAAAATTTCCCACATCACTTGACCTCTCCACAATCACACTGCATGCACTGCTCAATCCAATTAACATTTGTTCTACACAACATTACACTACTGTAACAGAATCACACTGCAGTGCTCAAACAAAAATGACAACGTTTTAGCTCACATCACACCACTAAAACAACCCCTTGATATGACACAACTGCACTGAACTCCATGCTGTTAGGCACTATACCACTCCACACCACTTCGCACTCACATCACTCCAGTGGAATGAATAACACATCATTGTTTCACCACACCAAAGCTGAAAACGCCACGCTGCATTCCGTGTGTCACTACACTCAACTAAATTTGACAACACTTCACAACAACGTTCTCTACACTCTGCAGTGCATTGAAGCTACCACACGACACAGCCAGAAACACCAGTCAACAGTCTATTTGTCACTCATCTAAAATCCGCAGCATAGCATTTTTACCCTCACAGCATCACACAGGCAGAAGCACTACTCAGTGTTCTATGCATCAGCGAAAGAACACGCTACTCTGGCACCTTTGTCGTTTAAAAAAAAAAGTTTTTGTTCGTTTGTTTGTTTTTTTTTAAAGCTTTTGTGGTAAAAACAAAACATTCAGTCCTAATTCCCTCATATTGTTCTGGTTAAAAGTAAAACCATGCAACATTCAGTGATAGGTATTCATTTCTGTTGCATTTCGGTCGAACAAAACCAAAGATAACATCATGGCAGCATATGACGTGTGTGTGTGTGTGGGTGTGTGTGTGTGTGTGTGTGTGTGTGTGTATGTGTGTGTGTGTGTATGTATGTGTGTATGTGTGTGTGTGTGTGTGTGTGTGTGTGTGTGTGTGTGTGCGCATATGCATGTGCGTGCATGCATGCATGCGTGCATGTGTGCACGTGCCTGCGTGTGTGTGTGTGTGTGTGTGATGTGTTTACTGTAATTTCTGAAATCTTCTCCTTCTACCCCTGAGAGCTTGTCCAATGAAAGAAGTGATGAGCATAAGCTAATGTAAAACACTAATGAAAGTCATTACCCTGTTAGGCAATGAAAACTATCCAATACCCAACCCCTGTTGTGTTACATACAACATCCAAAACTGAAACCTGTTATGTTATCAATAACATCCAACATCCAAACCTACTGAATTATAAACAGCATACAATGCCCAAACCTACTGTGTCAAACTTGTTTCAGGAGCAACATCAAACATCTTAACCTGTTGTATCATGAACAGCACACAACATTCAAACTTGCCGCGCCGTGAACAAAATCTAAAAGCCTGAACCTACTGTGTCATAAAAAACGTCCAACACTCAAAACTTGTGCCATGAATAACATCCAAGACCCAAACTTCTTGTTTCATAGACAACATTGACACTCAAACTGGCTATGAGGTGAAACATACTGAAATGCAAAAGAAACGCAAAAACCAGGATGTATAGTTCAATTTCCATTCTCACTGTGATTGTCAAGCATTTTTTGTTCCCAGACTGAAATTCATGCAGCATGCAGTAATGAAATAATTAACTGCAGTGAAAAAAGAAATTCAATATTTTTCACTGCATAACAATGAATCTGGTTTTCACATTTCTTTTACATTCCAGTATATTCTGTCACTACATCAAAACATTGTACCACTCAAAAATAGATGTTGGACACTGTAACTGGGTACCGACACCACAGCAATGACAGTAACAACAAAAGCAATGAAAACACTTTGTACTACTACAGTTGCACTTCCGTAAACAACCCTTCTCTGCGATGACTCCCCCTTCATGACCTAAAATTTCATGAAGGATCAATCCTATCGCTGAGTGATGCAATGTTGACATTTCTAGAACCACCTTCCCTGATCCAGCTAGTGACTGACCTACCTATATTCTGTGACAGCTTTTTGGTGTGCTTGCGTAAATTAAATTGTTCAATTTTTACCTGACACCCCCCCTGACTTCCAACAGACTCTTCCACCAGTTTCCTTTACCCCCCAAGGCGAATGAGGAAACACCTTTTATTGTATGCAACATGAACTGTGACCCCTATGAGGGAAATACTGAATGATCACTCTTCTGTGTATCGACATGTCAAAATTTGCTATTCCCTTGTTGTCTTGGGTTCTTTTACCTAAATCTGCCAAGTGAAGACTGCATTCGGGGAACCTCAGTTTAGTGTCATATCTAAATACAAAACCAACATCCAGGTTATTTATGTCTGGTAGAGAGGAGGGAGTTAAAGAACACAAAACTAGAGGAAAGCACTCTTGGCAAGACTAAAACCACAACGTCCAAAAGTAGTATGTACCATTCCATCTCTGCAGCTCCAGCCTGAAATATCCCCCACCTACACACACCCATACCACCCTACCTCCCTCTGTTTACCTCAGACATAGGTTGCAGCTATCATCATCTTCCCTTTTCCTACACTCTCTGAGTCTCTCCATTTGCTACATCAATCGACTTACTCCCCCCTCCCCCTGCCCTAGTAATGATGTGTGTAGGGGTGTTGGTGGATACGGCGGTTGCTGGGGGTGGAGGTGGGGGTAACCAATGAATAAGGCTGATATTACAAATGGAACACACACACACACACACACACACACACACACACACACTCACACTCACACATACACACACACATAATAAATAGAATGCTGGCTCCTTTATCGTTGGTCGTGGAAAGGGGGGGGGGGGGGGGGGGAGAGAGAGAGAGAGAGAGAGAGAGAGATTGTGTATAGGTGTGAATATGTTGCCCCTCCCCCTCCCCCAGTTAGTACGTAAACCCATCCCCTTCTTCCCTCCACCCTCATAGCATCTACACCTTAAAGTAACATGTACCAACCCACCACTTCTATCTCAGCCCATAATATCCTCCCACCACACACACACATACTACCTTATCTCCCACTATTCACCTCACACAACTTATAGCTATCTTATTTATGCATTTATTATCATCATTATTTTTTTTTTTTTTTTAATTATTATTATTTACTGATTTTTTAATTTATCATTATTTTTAATGTTTCATTTATTTATTTATTTGATTATCATAAAAATTGTATTTTCTAAATATATTTCTGTATCATGCTTTCATTACCTTAACCTTCACTATCGTTGTTAGCAGTATCATTCAGTAATACTATTGCTAGTATTGATACTACCACTGGCATTGACATCACCATCGCCTTCGCCTCTGGGACTGTTGCCACGGCAACCCTGCTGTTTAAGAATCCTCTAACCCACTCTCCTTTCTCCCATACCCATACTTATTGACACAGATTGGTAGTAATCTTGTCCCTTTTTTTTTTTTTTCTCTCTCAGTATTTTGACCATTATTAGTATTCCTATCAGTAATATTATTATCTTCATTACGACTTTGACTCGCTCACTATTTCCCTTCCAACAGCCTCGTTCTCATTCAACGCCTTCTTCCTTGCGCTGAACCCTACCAAGTGATCTGAAGCGATCAAAGCTAAGTGAATTTTCATTGTTTTATTCGTTAATGTCTCACCTGATGAAGACCTAAGAGGTCGAAACTAGTTGTGTTTCGTCTTGTGACTCGTTTGTCCACGTTCTCTGGGCGGTTCGCTAACATTTATTTAAGATTTGTTTAGATTTCCGCCTGCAGTCCTCTCGCTTTGCAACTAGATCTATTTTGATTCATACTGACTGCTACCCTTCGTTGTTTTGTATTTCTGTTTACGTCATCAGTGTGTGTGATTGTTATCGTGTATACGTCTTTCGATCATTGTATACTGTTAATCATTGATCCGTATTTCGTTTAACATACGTTTTTAGTCGTGTACGTGCGATCGCAATCAGGCACTCCTGACCTCTCAACTCTAAGAACCTAAATCAGAACATAATGCCGGCCCCCCAATTCCTCTCCCGTACACATGCCAGTTTTCACCAGTCCATTCATTTTCTGCCACCTATCATCCAGCCATTTGCACTAGGATATGCTAAAACACAGTTTCAGAAAACGAAATCTGCATCTCATCTCAACTTTCTAAAACAATGCATTCGACTGCGAATCACCCCTCGCGGCTTCTCACTTTCTCACACCCCATCCGATCTTCATAACACCGCTCTTACCACTACCACTACAAGAATTCTATTCCAAGCCAGCCGTAGACTCATGTTGGCACATATCAAAACACTCAATTCATCCCTGGAATCTCTCTCCCGTCTTCTTCAACATTTCAAACAACAAACCACAATCATCATGCCCATAGCCACTGCTTCAAGACTCAGACAGCTCATCCATACACACAACCAGCTCATTCACAATCACTGCTACCAGATTAAGCAAGACAAGTTATCAAAATTACGAAACAAACACGAGGCAAACCCAGACCAGTTGAATCCCCCTACACACAAAACTGACCCTTCTATCACCCATGAGCAACACCGCCACCTTGTTCGCTGCATTCCTGATAATCTGACTCTCACCAATGATGAAAGATCAGTCCTGGCAAAAGGTCTGAAATTTATTCCCATTCAGCCTGCCACCAATAAATATCAAAACCACGTTGATGTTGAAAGATTCTTTAGAAAATTAAGATGGATGGCTGCACTTGACGGTGTGCCCAAGCCCCCTCTACCAGACAGCTCAGACATTTTTACCCACCTTTTTCGAACTCCAGTGCTTCGCCAGCCACCTCTTGACAAATCCACTGAAGTTGAACTCTACATCAAAAAGTGTAGAAAAGAAATCTCTCAAGTTAAATCCAAACCTGTCCGCAATTCCAACCTCTCACGGGATGAACAAAAAGCCCTTGAATCACTGAGACAAAGACAAGACATTGTCATCAAACCAGCAGACAAGGGTGGTGCAGTGGTGGTCTGGGACAAACAGTTGTACATAAAAGAAGCACACAGACAACTGTCAGACACAAATTTCTATACACCACTCACAGCATCACCCTCCCCCAACACCAGAAACTCATCTCAACCACAGTTAAACAAGAAATCAAACACAACAACTTACCGAAGACAGCCAAACTCCTCATAATGACAGACACCAAACAACCCACCTTCTACCTGCTCCCTAAAATACACAAAACCAATACTCCCGGCAGACCCATAGTATCTGCATGCAGCTGCCCTACAGAACACATTTCACAGTACTTAGACTCTCTCCTCCAACCCATAGTACAAGGCCTCCCCACATACCTCAAAGACACTACACACACACTCAACATGATTAATTCATACAACACAGATCCCACTTTCAAACCCAGCCTCCTCTTTACCCTTGATGTCGTCTCTCTCTACACTTCCATCCCTCATGCTGATGGACTGAAGGCCCTCGCATTCTTTCTTAACAAACGGCCCCCCAACCAACAACACCCTCCCACAGCTACACTAGTCAGACTTGCAGAATTAGTCCTCACCCTCAATACTTTTGAATTCAACAACCACACATTCTCACAAATCAGTGGTGTTGCTATGGGAACCAAAATGGGACCATCCTATGCCTGCCTCTTCATGGGACACCTAGAACACCGCCTACTAACCTCTTACACAGGCCCAACACCAGAGCTCTACAAAAGATACATAGATGATGGATTGGGAGCCACATCCATGCCAGAACATGACCTCCAGAATTTCCTCAACTTTGCACAGACCTTCCATCCATCCATCCAGCTGACCTACACCATTTCACAGTCAGTTAATTTCCTGGACATCACTATCTCCCTCAAAGATGGACTGCTTCAAACCTCAGTCTTCTACAAACCTACTGATGCGCACTCATACCTGGACTACACATCTTCCCACCACCAGTCCACTAAAAATAGCATTCCATATTCTGAATTCCTTCGCCTACGCAGACTGTGCTCTAGCGAAGAGGATTTCACTATACAAGCAGCCAAAATGTCTGATTTTTTCACCAACCGTGGATACCCTAGTGCCGTCATCAGTGATGCTCTCAGCCGCACTGCAGCTAAATCCAGAACATCTACTCTGGAAACTAAACCTCCCAAAGAGACAGACAGACCCACTGCCTGCCTTCTCTTCCATCCTCACAATCTGCCCATCTGCAGGATCCTGAAGTCTAACTGGCACATAGTAGAAAACCATAAACCTGCCTTTGAGACCACACCAATGATCACTTTCAAACGTGACAAAAACCTCAACGACCTACTGGTGCGCTCTAAGCTGAACAAAATCTCAACACCTAAGCCACCAGGTACTTTCCCCTGCTCAAAACCCAACTGCAAAATCTGCTCTCTCACCAAACCAGACACCATCCTACATGGCCCCACAGGCTCTTTCACTATTAAACGCACTTTCTCCTGCCAGAGCCATAACATTGTGTATGCCATCCACTGTCAGCTGTGCGGTAAGATCTATGTAGGTGAGACATCTCGCACACTTGAGACGCGCATCTCTGAACACCTGGCCGACATCCGCCACCATCGGCCCAAACCAGTCGCTCTACACTTCAACCATGCCCAACACAACATCAACCATGTCAAAGTCTTGGCACTTTGGCAATCTAAGAGTGACAGCTTGGAACGCCTTATGCAGGAATCTCATCTCATTGCCAAACTGGGCACCGTCCACCCTCATGGCATCAACGTCCAAAAGTAGTATGTACCATTCCATCTCTGCAGCTCCAGCCTGAAATATCCCCCACCTACACACACCCATACCACCCTACCTCCCTCTGTTTACCTCAGACATAGGTTGCAGCTATCATCATCTTCCCTTTTCCTACACTCTCTGAGTCTCTCCATTTGCTACATCAATCGACTTACTCCCCCCTCCCCCTGCCCTAGTAATGATGTGTGTAGGGGTGTTGGTGGATATGGCGGTTGCTGGGGGTGGAGGTGGGGGTAACCAATGAATAAGGCTGATATTACAAATGGAACACACACACACACACACACACACTCACACTCACACATACACACACACATAATAAATAGAATGCTGGCTCCTTTATCGTTGGTCGTGAAAGGGGGGGGGGGGGGGAGAGAGAGAGAGAGAGAGATTGTGTATAGGTGTGAATATGTTGCCCCTCCCCCTCCCCCAGTTAGTACGTAAACCCATCCCCTTCTTCCCTCCACCCTCATAGCATCTACACCTTAAAGTAACATGTACCAACCCACCACTTCTATCTCAGCCCATAATATCCTCCCACCACACACACACATACTACCTTATCTCCCACTATTCACCTCACACAACTTATAGCTATCTTATTTATGCATTTATTATCATTATTATTATTTTTTTTTTTTTTAATTATTATTATTTACTGATTTTTTAATTTATTATTATTTTTAATGTTTCATTTATTTATTTATTTGATTATTATAAAAATTGTATTTTCTAAATATATTTCTGTATCATGCTTTCATTACCTTAACCTTCACTATCGTTGTTAGCAGTATCATTCAGTAATACTATTGCTAGTATTGATACTACCACTGGCATTGACATCACCATCGCCTTCGCCTCTGGGACTGTTGCCACGGCAACCCTGCTGTTTAAGAATCCTCTAACCCACTCTCCTTTCTCCCATACCCATACTTATTGACACAGATTGGTAGTAATCTTGTCCCTTTTTTTTTTTTTTTTTTTCTCTCTCAGTATTTTGACCATTATTAGTATTCCTATCAGTAATATTATTATCTTCATTACGACTTTGACTCGCTCACTATTTCCCTTCCAACAGCCTCGTTCTCATTCAACGCCTTCTTCCTTGCGCTGAACCCTACCAAGTGATCTGAAGCGATCAAAGCTAAGTGAATTTTCATTGTTTTATTCGTTAATGTCTCACCTGATGAAGACCTAAGAGGTCGAAACTAGTTGTGTTTCGTCTTGTGACTCGTTTGTCCACGTTCTCTGGGCGGTTCGCTAACATTTATTTAAGATTTGTTAAAACCACAAACCAAACATTTCCTCGTTTCCTCGAAGAAGGCGTTGTTCATTCAGCCAGATCACTCCACATCACACAGTATTTTTAAATATCTGCAGCATTTTTAAACAGCCACAGGATTTTCGAATATCTGCAGTATTTTTTAAAATCCGCTTAAAAAATATATCTGCAGTATTTTTAAGAATCCGCAGTATTTTTTAAATATCCGCAGTATTTTCTAAATTTCTAAAGAAATCATTACAGATTCAAAGTACTTTTAAATATCCACAGCATTTTTAGATATCTGCAGTATTTTTAAATATCTGCAGAATTTTCTTTATACATCCACAGTATTTCTAAAAGATCCAGTCTTTTCAAACATCCGCAGTATTTTCAAATATCCACAGTTTTTTGTGTGTTTTTTTAAAGATGTCAGTTCACAGAATGCGCAAAGAGGCACTGATGTCACCAGCAGAACTTTATCAACACAACTCTGACAACACAAGACTGGCTGAGGTGGACAGATTTCATCTGATGACAGGATCGCAAAGGAGAGAGGGAGAGGGTGTATCAACGGTGGCCAACATCAAGGGGAAAGGGGAATAATACACCACACTGAAACGCTCTCCTCCACACCCATAAAATGCAGCGGACTGGCGACACCTGCTTGTGCTCATACAGATAGGTGAACCCGAGAAAAATTAAACAGAAAGAGCAAAAAAAAACAAAAATAAATAAATAAACAAAAAAATATCAGCAAACAGTTCTAGTTCTATTGCAACAGCCCAGTACACCACTCAAAGCCTTTTTGCAGTCGTCATCAAATTAGCCCCCCCCCCCCCCCCCCCCCCCCCCCCCCCCCCCCCCCTCCCTCTCCCCCCCCCCCCCCACCCCCCCCCCCCAAAAAAAAGCCCCATCCTGAAAGAAAGAAATATGCAACAGAGATGTAATGTTTATATATATTCCAAACTTGCAAATGAATAACACAACAGCTCGACAAGGAACACTGTTAAGGCTGATAAGGCTGGTACAGCCAGGTTGTGCTTAAGGCTGGTACAGCTAGGCTGTACCGGTGGGCATGAGCTAAATCAGCAAATAAATCATGAGTAAACTTAAAGCTACACAAAAGTTACAGTCACACACTCAAGTGAAGCAACATGTACCATGACATCTACAAATTTACGACACAGAAAAGTCAATCAACAAGTTATAAACAAATGAACAAACGAAAGCTCTGGCACTATACACAACGCACACACATGCAATGCAACGCACTCACGAGATCTACAATGAAAACAAACCAATCTGGTCTCACACATATATGATACACGCATACTAAAGCCAGACATCAGGCGGACCTACGCCACAGGTACGTGAAAACAGTGAATCAATCAGCGATTCAACCAATGGCTCAACAAGAGGAGTCCTGAAGAGCTCACCTCTGCACGGCTTTTCCTTTAAGCAAGCTGCAGTGAGGACACAACAGTGAATGGCAGGCAGTGAGTGACGCACACAGACTCGCACACAGGCACACACACACACACACACACACACACATACACACACACACACACACACGCACATGCGTACATACAGATGGGCACACACGCACATGCACATACACAGCATGCACACACACACTAACACACACACACACACACACAGTGACAGACACACACACAAAGTCATGTTCGCACATGTGCACGAGCGCGCACACACACACACACACACACACACAACACACACATACACACACACACAATGCATACACGGGCACACAGACAGGTATGCACGCACATGCATATGCACACACATGTTCACACAGGCACACACACTGACACACACAACACACACACACACACACTCACACACACATACACACACACGTATGCACACAGTAACACACACACACACACACACACACACACACACACACATACACACACACACACACACACACACACACACACCAGTGGATGAAAAACATCTGGTGACCTGACACACAACTAACACACATATTCATGTGATGCATAGCATATGTACATGTCTACAGAACACAATGCTCACATTTTCACACGATACATGGTAAGTTATATACATATGTCCATAGGACATAGAGCTAATATATACATTTCCACCGCACACACAACACACATTTCTACACAACATTCAGCCAATATGAAATTCCACAGAAAACAAGAACAATTCACACTTTCACCATAAACAAAATGCATATGTCCACAAAATACATAACAAACATATATATGTACATTTCCACAGGCACATGGCTCGTACACATTTCCACAGGCACATGGCTAGTACACATTTCCACAGGCACATGGCTAGTACACATTTCCACAGGCACATGGCTAGTACACATTTCCACAGGACATATAACACACATTCCCACTTAACATACAGCAAATACGCATTTCCACAGGCACACGGCTAGTACACATTTTCACAGGCACATGCTAGTACACATTTCCACAGGACATCTAACACACATTCCCACTTAACATACAGCAAATATGCATTTCCACAAGACACATGGCTTATAATTCCATTTGACATAACAAACATGTCCACATATCATAAAACTAATACACATTTCCACAGCACACACAACAAACACTTCCACACACAAAATACAGAACATACACATTTCCACAGCACACGCAATGAGCACTTTCACATGAAATACAAAGCCTACACATTTCCACAGCACACACAACAAGCACTTTCACATGAAATACATAACATACACATTTCCACATCACACATAACAAACACTTTCACATAAAATACAGAACATACACATTTCCACAGCACATACAACAAGCACTTCCACACACAAAAATTCAACACATACACATTTCCACAGGACACACGGCTGGTACACATATCCACAAGTTAGACAACAAACATTTCCAAATAACACACAGCAAATACACCTTTCCTCAAAAGACAGGCTATTATCCATTTTCACAGAATACACAATACATATTCCCACATGAAATACATCAAACACACATCTCCACAGGACACAGAGCAACTCCATAAAACATTCAGCTAATACACATTACCACACACATGTCTAAAATACTGCAAACACATAAGACAGCGGTGCACTCATGCGAAAGTGACACGTGTGTGCAGCGTAGTGCTCACAAGATACTCGCAACACACGCATGATGTAACACACCAACAATACGGTGCTCAGTTGCAGGCACAGCAAACATCATGTCAATGCATGCTCTGCTTCGCATTTGCACGCACATAAGTATTGCCGTTACATACACACATTACTTAAACACATGTTCTCTTTCAAACCATCAACCTACCCATTTCAGAATTATCACTTCATTCACACATCACTCCAAAACATGTTCTATTTCTTACATACACCATTCCAATGAACATTCTGTTTGTTCCATACACACATTACTTCAATAATGTTCTGCTTTATACACGCCTCACTTCAACACGTTCAGTATTGTACACACATCCCTTCAACACACAGTGTGTTTCAGACATACATCACTTCAACCCATGTTCGGCTTTGCACACACATCCCTTCAACAAATGATATGTTTCAGACACATGTCACTTCAACACATTGCATTTCAAAAACTTAACACAGTCATGTTCTGTTTCATACACGCATCACTTCAACACAAGTTTTTATTCATACACACACATCACCTCTTACACGTTTTGTCAAGTTCTGTTTCACACACACACACATCACCTCTTACACGTTTTGTCACGTTCTGTTTCACACAAACACATCACCTCTTACATGTTTTGTCAAGTTCTGTTTCACACACACACATCACCTCTTACACGTTTTGTCAAGTTCTGTTTCATACAAACACATCACCTCTTACATGTTTTGTCAAGTTCTGTTTCACACACACACATCACCTCTTACACGTTTTGTCAAGTTCTGTTTCACACAAACACATCACCTCTTACATGTTTTGTCAAGTTCTGTTTCACACACACACATCACCTCTTACACGTTTTGTCAAGTTCTGTTTCACACAAACACATCACCTCTTACACGTTTTGTCAAGTTCTGTTTCACACACACACATCACCTCTTACACGTTTTGTCACGTTCTGTTTCACACACACACATCACCTCTTACACGTTTTGTCAAGTTCTGTTTCATACACTCATCACTTAAACGTATGTTCTCTTTAATGAAAATATCACTTCAAAATAATTATTTTCATACACTCATCACTTAAACATATAATTCTCTTAAAGAAACATATCACTTCAATATCATCATTTTCTGTTACAAGTTCCTTTAATGCACATTCAGTTCTACTGTGCTTCTATCAGAATTTCTGACTTCAATTGATGCTATCTGAAAACGCTCATCACTTTAACACCCGTTACGTTTCACACAGAACACAACTTGGGGTGACCAGAATGACTGATATGGGAGAAATGCCACTCGTGACATGAGACAGTAAACACACACACACACACACACACACACACACACACACACACACACACACACATACACACACACACACACTGCCTCCATTCAGGTTCTATTTCACACAAAACACAACCACTTCAACAAATGGTCCATAACTAACTAAACACTTACTACATATGTTCTATTTCATACTAAAGAACACCAAAACAGATATTCTATTTCACACAAAACGTGCCGCTTCAAGAGATGGTCTGTTACTGGCAAAATATTACTTTACAGATGTTCAGTTTCATACACAACAAAACTTTTCAGTGTATGTTCTGTCTCAGACAAAACACAATACCTCAACAGATGTTTTGTTTCATAAAAGACTCAACACCTCAAAAATCTATTCAATATGAAACAAAACACTTGAACAGATGTTCTGCTGCACACAAAACACACCACCTGAACAGATGTCTCTTATACAAAACAAAACACTTCCATGTATGTTCCAGCTCAGACAAAACACAATACTTCAACAGATGTTCTGTTTCATACAAGACACAACAACTAAAAAATCTATCTCATACAACACAAAACACTTAACCAGGTGTGCTACTGCATTCAAAACACAGTACTCCAACATGTTTCATTTCATACAAAACTCAATATTTCAACAGGTCATCTGTTTCACACAAAACACAACACTTCAATTCAATGTATGTTCTACACACCACAATACTTTAAAGTTTTACTCAATACAAAAACTTCAAAAAAAGTGTTCCATTTCTTACAAAACAATACTTCAATACATGTTCAGTTTTTATACAATACAAAATACTTTGTCAGATATTTTACTCCAAACAAAACACAATACCTAACATATGTTCTATCCACACACACACACACACACACACACACACACACACACACACACACACACACACACACATCACACCACACACAAACACACACACACACACACACACAGACAAAAGATACACAGAGCAAACAACAGGACCCCTATAGAACAGCACAGCACAGGAGACTGTAACAACAGCACCAAGAGAAGGTAAGTAAGCAGAGAGTCATCACTTCAAAGCAAAAAGTGGAACATCCTTAGACCTATACCAACATGCAAACACAGCAATCCTTGGACCTGACAACAAGTGTACCACAACAGTGTCAGTATCAGACAGTGCACTATGGCAGAGAGAACAACAACACTTGCTTTATAATTATGATATAATGACTAGATGGTGAGTGTCAGTACAAAATAATTACATCGTGATGACACAGACTTTTCAACTGATATGAAATAAACAAGAAGATGACAGGCCTATAGCACATTTTTCTACACCCCATGTGCACTGATGACAAAGATTCTTTTTTCTTTTTGCTCTGCAGCAAGTAAACTAGGATTAAGTGATGATGAAGATGATTTACCTTAATGTTATGTTTCTGTACAATCTTGGACAGACACTGATACTTTGTTTTCCTTAACAACAAGTATAACACAAGAAAATAATGGGAGAGAGAACAGTGATACCTTTCTTTACAGCATGTGTACCACAACAGAAAGATGTGAGAGATGACTCTGATGACTTCCTTAGCAGCTAGTGTGTCCACAACCAGAATGATCAGAAAAAAAGACAAACAGCAGCACCAATAGAGAAAAAAACAAACAAACAAACAGTGACACCTAACTTTAAAACAAGTGCATCCACAACCAAAACAATGTGAGAATCCACAGACAGCAATAACTGTCTTTACACCGAGTGTACCCCCAAACAAACAAACAAAAATAGACAGACGGCAGACAAAGCAGAGCAGCACAGATTGCCAGGGACTGATAACTCACTTGACGGGCAGCTTGTACAGGTAGCCCCGCCCCTCAGTGCTCCACACGATGACACGATCGATGCTGAGGAAGTGGCCACCCGCCCAGCGCTCCCCGCAGCGGTTCGACTCGGAGCACAGCAGAGTGAAGTCACTGGCATCGTAGATCTGTGAAAAGACAACAGGGCCGGCAATAAGACCATGCATGACTCTTCAGAGGGATCTGTTGTCTTTTTGCGTCACCAGAGTCTTTCTTATCAAAGAAAGCCACATATTTCTGTTTCACCATGTGTGTCAATATTTCAACAGATCCATGGGTCTAGCCTACAATCCCATGTGCATGATCCATCTACGCGCAGAAATATAACTGCCGTAACTCAATGTTTTTGCATTTTTGAAATATTTGGTATACTATAAGAGTTGGCCAAGGGGCATAATGTAGCTAGCCTACAATCCCATGTGCATGATCCATCTACACCGGAAATACAACTGCCATAACTCAATGTTTTGCATTTTTGAAATATTTGGTATACTATAAGAGTGGGCCAAGGGACATAATGTAGCCAAGTTCCCAATCACAGTATCTTAAAAATAAACATGCTGTAATTAAAAAAAAAAACTTGTAACATAACTCAGCTCGCGGTATATCTTGTGGAGATAATGATCAGTTTTTTTTGTCTCCTGTAAAATGTGATGTTCAGACATACAGGCCAGTTGTATTTCCAGGCAGCGACATGATCACTGATTTATTGCCTGGAGTCATCATCATCATCGTTGTCCAAATATTTTACATCATATGAAAGCCATGATGGAGGACTGGCCAGATACCCATCCTCTTCCGTACTCTCAGGGTGATCTTGGACACAGCATCATGGCAAAATGCATGCTCCCACTGTGTACGACACCGATCTATTATCAAATATTCTGTCTCAAGTTGACACAGTGCCTCAGGGTTCTGGTCAAGAGGCCAAACTCCATACTTTATCCAGAATCAAGGGTTTTGCATTCTTCCAGTTTTCCCTGAAACTGAAAATGAATTTTTTTTCAAGACCTTTCCTCGTAATAAGTTAACAATGATTTGAACTTTGATCTATTCCATGTATTTCTAATCCAGATCAGTCTTAGTAGTAGTCCATTCTTTGTAAAGGAGTATAGTATCTTTT
This sequence comes from Conus canariensis, assembly GCA_033310375.1. NCBI lineage: Eukaryota > Metazoa > Mollusca > Gastropoda > Neogastropoda > Conidae > Conus > Conus canariensis. Next base: position 47,595,804 of record CM065730.1, read on the forward strand.
ACCTGTCCTTCATGGATCCTTATCATGATGCTAAATAAACTTGTGGGAAGAGGGGGGGGGGGGGGGGGGGGGGAGCCAGGAGGCAAATGAAAGGGCAAGGGGACAGGAGGGGTAGGGGAGGTTGTCTCTTACACACAGACTGCCATTTTATCTCCATTTATGGTATGCATAGATCATTCAGCTTTGTGCTTCACTAGACCATTTTTGTTTATAATCCAAGCACTTTCCAGAATTCAAAGCAGCTACCTCCTATGTTCCTATCAGACGTTTTCCAGACCTGCAGAAGGCCCTTTCAGTTGTCCTGGGACTGTGCCAGACTGTCAGGACTGTACCATACCTGATGGACAAGGGCGTACCTGAGCCATGAATCATTCTCAGTTTGGATCTACAGCTCCTATCTCTCTCTCCATCTGGTGTCAGCACTCTGCTCTCCATTTAAAAACAAAAAAAAGATTGTTTCTGGCTGTCACATATAAACACATGCGCACACATATGTGCATGCGCAGGTGCGTGTGTGCACACACACACACCTGCACACACACACACCACACACGAGCATGTAGACACATATAAGCACGCACTCAAGCACACACACACACACACACGCACACACATACATACACATGCACACACACACACACACACACACATACCCAAACACAGACACACACACACACACACACACACACACACACATGCACATGCATGCACACACACACACACACTCTGTCTCTCAATCTCATCACACAATTTTTTTTTTCAAATTTACAGTATACACTTTGAATACAGAGATATGTACACAGATCATAAGTCCTTCCCTCTCTCTCTTTCTCCCTCCCTCCCTCTCTCACACCACACACACACACACACACACACACACACACACACACACACACACACACTCAACACATTAACATACTGTGAGAAGGCAAAGTTAAAAAATCAGAAGCCAATCAGAAATAATGTTAGTATAGCATTGTCCTACAATGAAAAAGCATTCAGCAACCTGGTATTTTTTTTTCAAAAATTAATTAATAATCAGCAATACAAAACTAAAAAATGTCAGGCAGAAAGAAACAACAAAAGGAAAAGAAGAAATGAAACCCAAAAAAGGCTGAAAATTAACAGCTTGGATAAAATCTAATCGACAATGTTTTACCTCATATGGAAAAGACAAGAAAAAACTCTTCAAGGTAATCCTCAAATTGGATAATCCACATTTCAGGTTAGCCAAACAGCATTGTCATAGCCGGTCAAAGTATTTAATAATATGCTGACTGATAGTTTGGCTTAACCATTTTCAGGTGAAATGTACATGACTGTATATATATATATATATATATATATATATATTATTATATATATTATCTGAAAGGTTAATTAAAATATGCCCCAAAAATAAGCAGTTCAGCAATATGCTCAGACCACACACACACGCACACAAAAAGCTGCATATAGTGTGAAAAAAAGTAGTCTTTTTTTTTTTACATGCCACAATTAAAGAAAAAAAAAAAAAACATGGCATTTTCTCCATCAATAACTTTGTGCAAAAATGTAAAGACAATTGGAATGTGTTAACAGTAATAGAGTGACGACACACCATACCAGAAATAAGACAATGAACAGCCAGGCTGAAAATGCATTGCCAGGTGTGCGAAACTCAATTCTGACCCCAGTGCATAAAACAAGTGTTACACAGCAAATCTCAATCCAGCCCCCCCACCCCCTCTCTTTCTCTCTCTCTCTGTCTCACACACACACATACACACACACACACACACACACACAAACACAAACATACACACCTCTTACACACACACACACACACACGCATGCATGCACGCACGCACGCATGCACGCACACACACACACACACACAAAACACACACACACACACACACACACACACACACACACACACACAGAGTGCTGCTCACAATCAAACCCCCTGCAGTGGAACAACAAAGTCATCCAGTGTTACCAGGCCAACAGAAAGGGAAACAACTAGACAGTGAAGACAAGTAACCAGTCCATGCTGGGTAACTGAGGATCCTACCACACACACACACACTCCCCAATCCCTTCATAACGGAAATCAACAACACTTTCCATTCCCTCCCATGAAGCAGCGAGCCTCACCCCCTCGACACATCGCCTGGTGCTAAACACACAGAAATCACACATCCACTCCCCCACAGCAATGTTGCCTAAGTACACACTCCCCCCTTCCTTCATTATGGATAGATTGAGTGCATGCATATTTTCCACACCCTTCTTACAGGCGTAACAATGGGTACATGGAAATCACATGTCCACTCCCCTATAGCAATGTAGCCTACATGCACGCGACCCACTCCTTCATTATGGATACACAGAGCCTCTGTCTGACAACAGGTACATGGAAATTACATGTCCACTCCCCTATAGCAATGTAGCCTACATGCACACTCCCCAAACCCTTCATTATGGATACACGGAGCCTATGCATCTATTCCACCCCATTCTTACAGGTCTTACAAGGAGTACATGGAAACTGCACACCCAGTCCCTACACACACAGCCTGCATGCTCCCCACTCCCTTCATTATGGTTTGTGAAGCTCACACACATTGTTCATGCCCCTCTAGCTTGTTTGACAACAGATACAGGTAGACTACATTCCCATTCTTGCATAGCAACACAGCGTATATACACACTCCCCACTCTGTTCATTATGGAGACACAGGGAAGACTCAAGGAAGCTTTATATGCTCTTCAGTCCCTTCCAAAAGAATACAGTCTGCACATACACTCCGATCTTTCCCTGGTTTCATGGCCTATGTCTCCCCACGTACTCTCTTCGTAAAGCTGACCACAACATAGATTCACAACACTCCCCAACCCACTTCCTCCTAATATGGCTGATCATGGCTACTTGGACCAAACGGGTAAAAACACTCCCTGCTCTCAACCCCCTCAGAAACATCAGACAGCAGAGGATCAATAAGCCGGCACACACACACACACACACACACACACACACACACACACACACACACACACATACACACACACACACACATGCACGTGCACACACACACACACAGATCTCACTTCTTTTGTTACTGCTACAGCTACAAAGAGTCTAAATGCACGCTCCCCACTCCCTTGAAACAGGCCTGACAAAGCATGCACACAGCCCACATGCACAGTTCCTACTCCCAACCACAAGGATACACACAGCCTGCATGTTCACCCTCTATTCCCTTCTAACACATCTACAATAAATACACATAGCCTGCATGTTCACCCTCTACTCCCTTCTAAAACGTCTACAAAAATACACACAGCCTGCATGTTCACCCTCTACTCCCTTCTAACACGTCTAAAATAAATACACACAGCCTGCATGTTCACCCTCTACTCCCTTCTAACACGTCTACAATAAATACACACAGCCTACATGTCTACAATAAATACACACAGCCTGCATGTTCACCCTCTACTCCCTTCTAACACGTCTAAAATAAATACACACAGCCTACATGTCTACAATAAATACACACAGCCTGCATGTTCACCCTCTACTCCCTTCTAACACGTCTAAAATAAATACACACAGCCTACATGTCTACAATAAATACACACAGCCTGCATGTTCACCCTCTACTCCCTTCTAACACGTCTAAAATAAATACACACAGCCTACACGTCTACAATAAATACACACAGCCTGCATGTTCACCCTTTGTTCCCTTCTAACACGTCTAAAATAAATACACACAGCCTACACGTCTACAATAAATGCACACAGCCTGCATGTTCACCCTTTGTTCCCTTCTAACACGTCTAAAATAAATACACACAGCCTACACGTCTAAAATAATGTACAAGCTGCATGTTCACCCTTGTCCCTTCTATGTCTACAATATCACACAGCTCACGTCTACATAAATCAACTGCTGTTACCTCACCTCGTTCTAACGTCTACAATGAATACACACATCCTGCATATTCACCCTCTACTCCCTTCTAACACATCTACAATAAACACACACTGGCTCTTTTGACTGGTCTGGCAATGGACATAAAGAGCCTCCATCTACGCTCCCTACTCCCTTCTAACAGCTCCGACACTGGATACAAGGAGCCTACATCTACACTCCCTACTCCCTTCTAACAGCTCTGACACTGGATACAAGGAGCCTACATCTACACTCCCTACTCCCTTCTAACAGCTCTGACACTGGATACAAGGAGCCTACATGCATACTCCCTACTCCCTTTTTACAGGTCCACAGAGCTTACAACCACACTACTTACTCCCTTCTCATAGATCTGCCAATGAATACACAGAGCCTACACACACACACACACACACACACACACACACACACACACACACACACACATACACACACACATACACACAAACACACAAACACACACACACACACAGAGCTCACTCCCTTCTAACAAGTCTTATGATGAATACACAAGAATCCACACACACACTTTCTTTCCAACTGATCTAACCATGAATACACAGAGCCTACATGCACACTCCCCACTACTCCCTTCTAACAGGTCAGACAATCCATACACACACAGTCTACATGCACACTCCCCTTCAATTTAGCTCAAACAGATCAGACAACGAATAAACGGATACATGGAGCCTACATGCACACTGCCCCCTCCTTTCTGACAAGTCTGACAATAAACAGAGTCTGTGTGCACACTCCCCATCTAAAGGATACATGGAGCCCCCATGTACACTCCAGAGTCTGTGTGCACACTCCCCATCTAAAGGATACATGGAGCCCCCATGTACACTCCATCGCTTCCTTCTAAGTATTCAGACAACAAACACACTCAACAGACACGCTTCCCTTCACCTCTAAGAGACCTAACTATAGAACTGAGGAGCCTACATACATGGCTGAAATACATTTTTCTTTAAAAAGTAAAGAAAACAGAAAAGAACAGACAAAAAAAAAAGTAAATAAATAAATAAAAGTAGGAAGTTATGGGGTACAAGGCCTGCTTTAGGTCCCCTGGCAAACAAAGGGACAGAACCTCTTGTTGGGGAGTAAAGCCTCTTGAAGCTGTTGGGTTTGTTTGTTTGTTTGTTTTTTTACATTTAACAAGTAAAATCTGGCTATCCAGAGGCAGTCTGCTTTCATTTCACTAAGCAATCCACCAGGTCACCATTGTTATAAACTGACAATGATGTTGGGGGACAGAGTATATTGGACTTCACTTCACACAAGCTGCAGGGAGACTGGAAAAAGTTAGTTTTTGTTAACCTCATGTTGTGTTTACCAGTAATGAAACAACAAAAACAGTCAGTTTGGACCCAATAAAAGTTCATGCTAACTGACGTTTTGTGCACACACAAAAAAGCCCTACAAACACAAAAATCCATCACTTTTAATGGAGGTGGAGGAAGGGAACATACAGCTGAACTGAACACAGGTATTAACTGAACTTTGTACAGTTATGAAAGAGGTTTAACCATCAAAAATAAACGAACAAAGAAAGGAAAAAAAAAAAAGAAAAAGAAAACTTCGAAAAGAAAAACTGATTGCCTTCGATTAAGAGCAACTCTCTCATTTTGCCCTTTCCCAATCTCTCAGCATTGAAAGAGAGAGAGGCAGATGGACAGACAGACGGACAGACAAACAGACACAGACAGAGAGACAGAGATGAAGAGAGAGAGAGAGAGAGAGAGAGAGAGAAGAGACAGACGACAGACAGACAGAAAGACAGAGAGAAAGTGTTTGTGTTCTGCAGATGGTTTTGATGTTATTGGTGTTGTCTAGTTGTTCGTTTGTTTGTTTGTCTCTTTGTTTGTTTGTTTTGCGTGCTTCTTCTGGGACGGTGCACCAGACGTGCTGCACTTGATCCTGGTTAAACACATGATGTATCTTGCAACACCTGCAATCACAATTGTGGTCTTTTGAACCATGCACTGAAAGCAATGCCTTGCCCATCAGTGCCATCTTAGTCAGGGTGTCTGATGGTCACCCCTTCCACTTCAACACGTTTACTAAAAACAATGGCACCGATCATAGTATTCTCATTCAGCCGAATGAAGAGCATTGCGACTGTTAGCTGTCCACATTACTACCCTTTAGAATAACATGGAAAGAGGTTGGATTTGGCAAAAGCCTGTTATCACTGTATATACAGAATATCCAGCAATTTTACCAACCCACTGTGATTTCTTGATCTCTGTAAAAATAACATAGTCTGCTTTCAGGCCATTCCGGACGTGTCGTTTTACCTGTGTACTCATGCACCTAAATACTCCATTCCGGACGTGTCGTTTTACCTGTGTACTCATGCACCTAAATGCTCCATTCTGGATGTGTCGTTTTACCTGTGTACTCATGCACCTAAATGCTCCATTCTGGACGTGTCGTTTTACCTGTGTACTCATGCACCTAAATGCTCCATTCTGGATGTGTCGTTTTACCTGTGTACTCATGCACCTAAATGCTCCATTCTGGATGTGTCGTTTTACCTGTGTACTCATGCACCTAAATGCTCCATTCTGGACGTGTCGTTTTACCTGTGTACTCATGCACCTAAATGCTCCATTCTGGATGTGTCGTTTTACCTGTGTACTCATGCACCTAAATGCTCCATTCTGGACGTGTCGTTTTACCTGTGTACTCATGCACCTAAATGCTCCATTCAAAAGAGATACAGAGAGTCGATGCACACTCTCCATTCTTTCCTAGCACGTCTGACAATGGGTACACAGACCCTACACATACACACACTCAGCACTCCTTTCTTGAAGTTGGGAAAGGACGCACAGAACATTCAGCACTCCTTTCTACAGGTTGGGCAAAGGACATACAGAGCCTACACACACACATATTCCGCACTCCTTCCTAAAGGTTTGACAAAGAACACACAGAGCCTACACACAAACATATTCAGCACTCCTTTCTAAAGGTATGACAAAGGACACACAGAGCCTACACATACACATATCCAGCACTCCTTTCTAAAGGTCTGACAAAGGACACACAGAGCCTACACATACACATATTCAGCACTCCTTTCTAAGGGTCTGACAAAGGACACACAGAGCCTACACATACACATATCCAGCACTCCTTTCTAAAGGTCTGACAAAGGACACACAGAGCCTACACATATCCAGCACTCCTTTCTAAAGGAATGATAAAGGACACACAGAGCCTACACATACACATATCCAGCACTCCTTTCTAAAGGTCTGACAAAGGACACACAGAGCCTACACATACACATATCCAGCACTCCTTTCTAAAGGTCTGACAAAGGACACAGAGCCTACACATACTCAGCACTCCTTTCTAAGGGTCTGACACAGGACACACAGAGCCCACACATACACATATTCAGCACTCCTTCCTACAGGTCCGGCAAAGGACACACAAAGTCTACATACACACAGTAAACAGCACTCCTTTCTTGAGGTCTGACAAAGAGCGCAGAGACCCTCAAAATAGATATACACTTAGCACTCTCTTCTAGAGGTCTTAAAAATGGACACACACGAACAACAAAGACACTCCCCATTCTAGAAGTTTGACAAAAGTTATCATGTCTACACACACACACACACACACACACACACACCCCTATCCTCCATGTACAACAGCATGCCAGCAAATACACACAAACTTTGAATGTTCCTGAAAGGTCTGAACACGGATACAGATTTTTTGGGGTTTAATTTAAAGTCTCTTAATCAGGTTTTAATTCTTTTTACTGTATGCATGCTTTTCCTTTCTTTCATATATAACCATCATTGTCTGTGTGAACATCTACGGAGTGTCTGAAATACGTCATAAAGTTTGTCATTTTCAGTTGTGCAAAGATGAGGAACTTCAAATTATATCAAGAAGGAAGGTGACATAACTGGGTATGCAATCTGCATTCTGAATGCAGAGCCAGTACATGCACACCCTAACTGCAGAGCCAGTACATGCATACCCTGACTGCAGACACAGTACATGCATACCCTGACAGCAGACACAGTGCATGCACACCCTGACTGCAGAACCAGTACATGCATACCCTGACTGCAAAGCCAGTACATGCACACCCTGACTGCAGACACAGTATATGCACACCCTGACTGCAGACACAGTACATGCACACCCTGACTGCAGACAAAGTACATGTGCACCCGGACTGCAGACAGTACATGTGCACTGACTGCAGACACAGTACATGCACCTTTGACTGCAGATAGCGCATGCGCACCCTGACTGTGAACACAGTGCAAGCGCACCCTGACTGTTAAGCCAGTACATGCACACCCTGACTGCAAAGCCAGTACATGCACACCCTGACTGCAGACACAGTACATGCGCACCCGGACAGCAGGCACAGTACATGCACACCCTGACTGCAGACAGTATATGCACACCCTGACTGCAAGGCCAGTACAAGCACACCCTGACCGCAGACACAGTACATGCACACCCTGACTGCAGACAGTATATGAGCACCCTGACTGCAAAGCCTGTACATAAGTACCCTGACTGTAGACACAGCACATGCGCACCCTGACTGCAAGGCTGGTACATGCACACCTGACTGCAAAGCCTGTACATGCGCACCCTGACCGTAGACACAGTACATGCGCACCCTGACTGCTGACACAGTACATGCGCACCCTGACTTCAGACACAGTATATACGCACCCTGACTGCAGACACAGTACATGTGCACCCTGACTGCAGAGACAGTACATGCACACCCTGACTGCAGACACAGTACATGCGCACCCTGACTGCAGAGACAGTACATGTGCACCCTGACTGCAGACACAGTACATGCGCACCCTGACTGCAGAGACAGTACATGCGCACCCCAACTGCAGACACAGTATATGTGCATCCTGACTGCAGACACTACATGCGCATCCTGACTTCAGACAGTACATGCACACCCTGACTGCAGACACAGTACATGCGCACCCTGACTTCAGACACAGTACATGCACACCCTGACTGCAAACACATTACATGCACACCCTGACTGCACAGCCAGTTCATGTGCACCCTGACTGCAAAACCAGTACATGCACATCCTCACTACAAAACCAGTACATGTGCACCCTGACTGCAAAGCCAGTACATGCACACTCTGACTGCAAAGCCAGTACATGCACACCCTGGCTGCAGACACAGTACATGCACACCCTGACTGCAGAGTGACTACATGCATGCCAACGTCCTGAAGATAAAAAAAGGAATAAAAATTATGACTGTAGTGTGGAGTGGAAAGTGCAGAGGAATGTGCGAAAAAAAAACAAAAAAAAACTGGGCACTGGGCACCTATTTTCCACTGCAGAATAACAGATTTGCTGCTTCCTAACATGTTTTCAATAAGTTTTCATTCAGATTTCATTTCATTGGTAGATAAAAATTGGAGCGTGCAAGTGGCGTTCTGAAGATTTCTTGAAGCATGAACAGAGGAAATCTGTTGGGAAAAAAAAAAAAAGAGGGCATGAGCTGTAAAGAACGTCAGCCCCAAAGAGGACAACTGACATGTCCGAAAAGACAGGACAAAAAAAACAACAACAAAAAACAAAAAAAAAACAGGACAGCGAAAGGACATGGCAGAACAAAAGAACAGAATTAGAATTTCAAATATCATACAGAACACGGCAGGGAAGGAGCAGGAGGAACAAACGAAACTTAAGAGTTCATCCCACCTGGCAGACTCTGTCAGAAATGTCAAAAGAACTGGCAAACAAGAACAAAAGAATTCAACACGTATAAAACTGGAACAAAATAAAACTGAGCCCGAAACTCAAACACCGCAAATCTAAACTCAACAGGCCGCTGTGTACCCAACACACTGAGAAACAAAACAAGACCATTAACAAAGAAGAGGAGAGGAGGGGAGGGGGAGAGAGGGAAGTGGTAGGAGGGGTGGTTGGGAGGGAAGGAAATGAGCAGAAGGTATGAGAGGAAGGGGGTGGGTGTGGGTCCACCTCTGAAAAAAGGGGAGAGAGAGGGTTTTTTTTTCTTTTTTTTTTTTTTTTTTTTTTTTTTTGGGGGGGGGGGGGTCCTTTTACTGTTATTAGCCCCACTTCCAGTCCCCCCTAAACGCCTTCCATTTTTCTCTTCTTTTTTTTTTGCACTGACATTGAAGTGGCATTACTGTTATACCAAATCTCCCCTTGCACTGCCAGACCAAGGTCTTCCTGTTGCACTTCCATCAACTGCAGTCCACAAGGGGCCATCAACAGAAGGTCAGCATGAGGGCTACCAGCCAGAAGAATCCCTGTGCTGCTGCCCTGTCACTTCGCTTGCGTTCAGCTGTGCACCGTCTTGGTTTGAAACCAGACATAATCTGTTGGTGCCCTCAGTTTACAATGACCTGCTGAGGGAGGGGGGGGGGGGCAGTTTTGTAACATTTGTGTACACCTGACACCATCGAAAGCTGTGAACTTTTGAAACAGTGAGTAACGTTACAATCAATCTCTGAGCTGACCGTGACAAATAAAAATAATCAAACAGCATGCCGACATCACCCAAACCTGACAGTTTCAGATTTAGACAGTGGCAGCTTCATTTCATTTCACTCCCGAACACTGAAGTTACATGACATTACAAATCAAAACTTGGACAATCACAGGTGTCCCCAAATACTGACACTGCCTTTAGTCCACAAAGAGGCTGGAGAAGATGGGTAAGGAGAGGGCGGAAGGCGAGGGGGAGTTGCAGGGAGAAAAATCATTCTGTCTATACTATGACACTGAATGAATAAACTTATTCTAATGTGAGGTCAAAGGTTGGATGGATATTACACAAAAGACAGAAGGGAAAAAAACTGACAATACAAATTATGAAAAAAAAATATATATACATTAATAAAACATGCACACTTCTTATACCTTATAAGTCTTATTATTCACACTGTGTGAAAGGGGACAAGGGGGAAACAGAGGAGGGGGGATGAGGGAAGGATGGACAGAGATACAGATGGAAGGGGACATACAATAGATCCTACTCAACTGCTGCATAACTGTACATTAAAAATCAGGAAATTTGTCTGAAGGCTGCACCAAAAACCATCCCAAAATGAGACACCAAAATTGACAACCCTGCACTGTCACTCTACAGCCAGTGTCATAATCGGTCCCCTACAGGTTTACTGAAACGGGGCTCCAGGACAGGCCAATAGTTTGTCTAGATCTATTCACCTCGACGGGATACTCAAACCTTGTGCATTCTCTATGCTGTCCGAGTTTGGTTTTGCTCATGTGTTAAAAGAGGAAAACTTTCATTCTTGTTAGTTTTTCCCTGTGGTGGCAGGCTTAGATCTGAATCTGACTACAATGCTGTCTTTTTTCAGAGGTTAGACTGTGCGCCTTTTAACAAGTGCTGAAACTAAGAGGGTGACAGGCTTCTTGTGTTGTAATGTAACAATTAAAACAACTGCTACCATACATAATGTGATGGATTAAACACCTGCCTTGACCATGATGCAGACACTAGGCCTACCTGAAATGTTATGCACAGATTTGTTTTCATTCTAATGCAGCTTCCGATCTAATCCGCAAGAAATGAAACCGACGCTTATGACCGGCAGCTCAAAAAAATTTCGGATTTCTACTTTCATAAACAGTATTCCACCAGTTATTATGAGCAGCCATATTTTCATTCTACGTCCCTTTTGCGCACAATTTGAGGAGATCAATGACTGCTCATTCTTCGTTTGCATTGACCTGAATGTTGTTCATACTGCCTGAAGAAGACCAAAGAGGTTGAAATGTGTCAAACGCAATCAATGGCAACATTATCATTCATTGGGTCAATATGGTGAGGTCCGATTATTTGTCAAGTCTGTGCAATGTGGTCATACAGCATGTACTGAGAATAATATGTGGCTTCTTGCTATGTCTGTGTAGCTCTTACAATCTGTCCAGTCTGACACAGCAAATCCATCACATCGTACAACTTGTGGGGAGGCAGGTGATCATGACAGTTGGGACGAGGACAGAGACTGAAGAGTGATCTGAGTGAACACAGAACCATCTCCTCCCCTCCTGCTCTCTCTCTCTCTCTCTCTCTCTCTCTCTCTGGTCCTCTCGAATCCCCTACTCTTCCATCCACCCACCCCTTTCTCTTTCTTTCTTTCTCCCTCTCTATGCTTGTGATTGCTTGTGAGCATGTGTGTGTGTGTGTGTGTGTGTGTGTGTGTGTGTGTGTGTGTGTGTGTGTGTGTGTGTGTGTGCGCATGTGTGTTTGTGTGCATTACAAAAGATTTCCACTATAAAGTGGAGTCTGTTCAGCAGTTTTACTATCAGGGCAGAACAAAAATTCTCAGAATGTCTAATTTGCGGCAGGTAATATGAAAGCAGCAGGAAAACTAACATGGATTAAGAGCCATGGAAACTTAACTGAATGAGCAGTCTATAGAACTCTACAAGCATTCCTCTTCTTATTCTCATTTTCTGTAGCAATACTCTGGAATTCACTACCTTTCCATCTACGTCATGCCCCCTCCTTCCCGACTTTCAAGTCTGCACTTAAAGCGTATCTGTTCAAACGCCAGTTGCAGGATACCACCTGAATTATTACTAAATTACTACATGTCACTTGCACACTTTGCTCATGTATAAATGAGCTGTTCACCCGTCATAGTGTGTTTATGTATGCAACATTATGTTCCAGTGTGTGTGTGTGTGTGTGTGTGTGTGTGTGTGTGTGTATGTGTGTGTGTGTGTGTGTGTGTGTGTGCATGCATGTGTGCGCGCAAGTGTGCTGTGTGCGTGCGTGCGTGTGTGTGTGTGTGTGTGTGTGTGTGTGTGTGTGTGTGTGTGTGTGTGTGTGTGTGTGTGTGTATGTTTATGACTCGTGAACGCAGAATTGTGTGTGTGTGTGTTTGGGAGGGGGGGTCTGCTTATATATTTTTTTTTAGATGTTGAATTGTTAAAACTTGTAAAGCGCCCTGTAGCCTACGTTGTTATGATGGGTGCTATAGAAATTGTCCTCATTATTATTATTATTATCATTTGCCTATAACAATAGCCTGCTCTTGAAAAACATCAATACTATCTTCATAGCCAACAACAGAACACACGATGGCATTAATCTGAAAAACATCAATCAAACAACAAAACAACTCTGCCATCGTAACATATGAATATTGTTCTCAGGAAAAAAGCTGTGGTTTATGCAAAAATAGCATAGAACTTGGACTTCTTTTTTCTTAATGTGTGATTGGTTGATAATCAAACATTCCCTTCATCCAAAACTAAAAAAACAAAAAAAGGTTGTTCACTACATGTGAAAATTTGAGTTAAAAAAAAAACAAAAAAACCTCTCATTAATCACAGAACTTCAACACAGAGAAAGAAGTCTTTGAACTGGTAAGGCTTGCACGTTAAATCAGGATGTCATGTTACCGAGTCTCATGCAAGTACGAATCCACTGCAGCGTATTCACTACCTGTACTGATCTTTTTTTAAGTCAATGTCCTCGTAATATCCTGAAATATCAGCTCGGTTTTTTTTTTCTTATCATTGCACAACAAATGTCCTTCAAATCAAGGATAAAAATTACTGTTTAAATAAACTATTTTGTCTCTTTCTCGCCATGTCTCGAACTCAGCACGCATCAGCACGCGATCCATCTCAGTCATCCCTATACAAGGTTTTACACACTTCTCTCCCCATTCTAATTCATGTTGATGAAAAGGGCAAAGTATAGAACGTCTTGACTAACTAAACACCACCTACACAACCCCATACACACTTTTGAACACACAAATGAAAACCAAGTCTATACGCGCTGCCCAACAAATACACAAAAACCATCTCCATACACACTTCCAAACATTCAAATGAAAACATTCATACTGCCCAGAAATACAACTGAAAATCATGTCCATACACACTCCCCAACATTCAAATGAAAACCATGTCAATACACATTCCCCCATACAAAAACATGTCCATGTCCTGTAATTTTTTTTTTTTTTTGGCTATCAACTGCAGCATTATGCGCGCTGCCCCCACAAACTTTTAATGCTTCACATAAGAAAGAAAAACCATGCATAAGTCGCAACTGATGATTAGCTGCAAAAAAAAAAAAAAAAGAGCTAAGGAAAACCTATAACGAAAATGGCGAAGCAAAGCCCGTATATTCTGAGGTATGATCATAGCGAATCGGCGAGCAAGCAGGAAAGGGCAGTTCATACAATGAGAGAGAAAACCAGCTACTCAGAGTCTGTTTCACTGCCGTCCTCACCAGTACTAAAACCACTGAAGGTCTCGACTTCAGCGTCAGACACGAAGGGTTTCACAAACTCTCTATAAATGTCGGCCATGTTGTCTGCAGACAACTGGTATGTTGCATTCATGCTTGTGCTTGCTGTGATTTCTGTGTCATCTGCTGTCCAGAGTATTCCTGCTTTTTTTTTTTCATTAATAACCATGGACTGCTGCAAATTTTTCCGATGGAGAAAGTATGCTGCACTGATTATGCCACTGTCGGACCATCTGTAGCCTTCAATTTGAAATCTGTCTAGTATGCTTGGCTTCTGGACTTCAGCATGTTTACTTGATTTTGCAGTGCTGACGAACGACCGATCTAGCCAAAATAATGCTGAGCGGCCATTAAGGATGTTCACTTTTCATGTCTCTCATGCGCAAGTTATTCTTTCTGCGGAAAGCTTTCGAATCTAGTTTATGGTAACATTGGTTCAAAGTTTGTTTGATCAACTGCAGACCATAAGAAAATATCCTCAGGAGGAACTAAGAATAGAATTTCTAAAATCTATAATTAGCCAGCTGCCAATGTAGAAGCCACAGGTGTTAAAAGTTTAAGAAAAAAAAGTAGCTTTTATAGCTCGGCAATTAGGACACACTGCCATACACATAGATGAAAACCATTTGTATAGACATCACCCAACACATATAGAAAACCATACTCATACACATTGCCTACAATACAAATGAAATCCATGTTCATACACACTGCAGACACACATGTGATTGTCATATCCAAACACACCACCCACCATACAAACTGCAAACTATAACCACAGATACCACCAAACCATACAAACAATGCTCACATCCATACACACCACCCAATAAAACTCATGAAAACCACATTCACACACACACACACCACGCAACACACAAATGATAATCATGTCCATACACACTGCCCAACACACCACTTCCTACTCTCGCTCCCTGCAGCCCAAAGTCCAAAATTCCTCCCCCCTCTTCCAGCCCTGGCCCTTTTCCCCCCTTCCCTCTGGCACATAAAACTTCTACTCTTCATCTTCATCCCCACCTCGCCCCTCACACACCCCTTTCTAAACGCTACAGTTTGAAGCACAAACCATCTGTACCCCTCGCCCCATCACACCCCCCTTTCTAAACACTACAGTTTGAAGCACAAGGCATCTGTACAATCATTAAATTCCAGCCCCTAAGCCATGTTAGCAGTTCAACTATGTCAGTCCTGGCTCATGGAAAAGCCGCAGTTACCCACTGCAGTGCTAGAGAGAGAGAGAGAGAGAGAGAGAGAGAGAAAGAGAGAGAGAGAGAGAGAGAAAGAAAGAGAGAGAGAGAGAAAGAAAGACAGAAAGGCACATCTCAGAGAGGGAGGCAGACTCCACCCAACCACGCCCCCACCCCCACCCCCAACCCCCCTGCTCTCCACCCCACCCCACCCCCAACCTCCCGAACAGCTGAGGAGAGACCTAGAGGAGAGGGTGAAGGAGGCAGGCAAGGTCTCTACCCACAGAGGAAGGACACCAGACACCAAGCAAATGCAGGCACAGCTAAGGAGGTTACGTCCACAGCTCTACGAGGTCAGAAAGAACCAACGACAAAACCAGCAGGCATGGCTCACCCCTTGCACAGTTCGTCCACACAACTGCTCAAAATTATACACCTTGAGGACAGATCAGAGAAAAAAAAACACAACGGCGCCCATTAGAGACACACACAGCCCTGGCAGAGAGAGAGACAGACACTCACTCACACGGCAGGCGACAATGTCAAAATTTTCACTCTGAAGAGTCGCCCACACAACAAGGCAGGAGACAATAGTTCACACTGAGAAAATCCACGAGGCCAATACACATCGCACGGTGATACATCAGTCACATGACAACACAGCCGCAGAGATTCACTGGTTGCACAAACACGTAAGCGACAGACAAGAACAGGTCACGTACGCATATTACAGCCACAATCGGACAGATGCACCAAGTTGTAAGCGAAAGACCATCATATTCACAGGACATCACACGACTGATGACAGATGCACAAACACACAAGCAAAGGCATAGGAATCCTGCAGACACATAGGACAGCCATGATCATCAGATGATAACATATCTGCAGATACGCACATATGGTAGCATAATCAGGAAACAAAACAACTGAGATGGAACAAACAATGATATGGATGGAGGACGCATTTTCGGACTGTCTTTTCTTTCTTTTTTCAGCAGATACCTTCGGCTTAAAAACAAACAAAAGTCATCCTAACTGTGCTGCCTGTTTTGCTTCAATCATTTATCTACTTTTCCATCCAGCATCTAAACAGGCACCCAAGAACTAAGATCACCAAGTCTTGGAGGATTAAAAAAAAAAAGTGTACAAATACAAGACAAAATATGAAAATAGTCTCATGAAGGGCACAAACAAGAAATGGAATCATCAAAATAAAATGACTGGGTGTTAAACAAAACAAAAATCATGAAAAGGAAATAATGAGGTAAAGATATGTGAAATAATCATGAAAAGTGAACAATGGTAGTGAACAAACTGGAAATAAAATGTGAAAATGGAGTGATAACAGTGTAGAAGTACAGTAAGAAATGAAATGTGAAAGTAAAGCACTAGGGTTCACAAATTAAAGATCAAATGAGAAAATGAAAGGGGAAACATAGTGCAAATAAGTGATGGGATGGAAAATACAATGCAGCAAATTAATACAAAATGGAGTCACACCAACTGCCTGAAAAAAAAAAACAGAAAGAGGGAGAGAGAAAATCTAAAAATCAAAAGGGGGAAGGGGAAGTAGTTATAAAACAACTTGGCACATCAGAAATCCTGATAACTGACAATGCAACAACTTCCAATTAATTTCATCACATTTCTTAATGGAATACATGTTTAAAAAGCATTTGCTGGAAAAGCCATCACCACAACAAGAGTTAATCTGTCTAAAACACAAATAACCGGTATACCTCAGTTGAGTTGTAAAAGACTGGACTGAGAACAGTGCTGAACAGTTTACCGGCTTAAAGTCAAATAGGATCTATAATGAGCAGCTAATGAATGTGCCCAAAGGATCCATAATGAGCAGCTAATGAGATCAGACTGAAAACAAGTGGTTGAGTATAAAATGCGAGAGACATGAAATAAAGTGACAGGTATGCACACATGAGCTGGAACTGGACACAGAAGTAGAGGGGGGGAAAGAAACAATATCTCGCGGCGTTTTCCCAACGTTGGCCTTTGGGTTCCATTCACTACCGCAGGTAAACGATGCATACAATATATTTGGCCATATTCTGGAGACAACTTTTTACTTTTTCATATGCCAAAACAAAACCCGACATTCATTTATCTAAATTTTCCAAGGAAAGTTCATATACATATAACATATGTAGATATTTACGAGAAGATAGGTCATTCATCTCATAATGTAGGTTGTTCTTAGCCCAAAATCTATCAAAAATAGCTCATTGTAGCTTATGGCCAGGAAACTGCACAACATCAAAAGGAAAAACTTCTGTTAAGTTGTTAGCTGTGTGATGCACAGCATGTACAAATTTGGTTTGTTCTGTGTATGTCCTCCCACACACAATCCAGACACATAGTTCATATTAGCCATCTTGCTGTTACTATGGTCCTTAACTCCAACCTGGTAGAAAATGCACAAAAACTCCCAACCTTTGCCACACGGTAATTTCCATAAACAGGTGGTCTCTAATATGAAAGTGACCCACACTATTTTTAGATCCCTTCTTCCGATGGTCCCTGCTGTCTGTACTGACTTTAGCTTTGTTGGTCAAATGTTGAGATCAAATGAATATAAATACTATACTGTGTGTGCATGACAGGACAAATCTGTGCAGACACATCCTACGTTTCAAGCAGTCACAGCCTATATATAAAGAGAGGAAGTCTTTTACTACGACCCGAATCTAAAATAGACAAAGACACGAAAATGTCCCAGAAAACATGTCTTCAGAATGGAGGAAGTTTTTGATGAGCTAAATCAGATAAGAAACTAAAGACAAAAAATGTTCTTGGAGAACAAATCTTAGCAGGGAGAAACCTTGACCAGGAAATGCATCTAATTCAGAAAACAAAACAAAAAAAAAAAACAAACATACAAAAATGTTCCTGGAGAGGAAGTTTGTACAGGGAGAATGTCTTCACTCAGAAGCGGCTGACAGGGCGGAAGGTCACAGAAACAGATTTTAAGGAGTCTAAGAGAGATAAAACATAAAGATCAGGACGGGAAACACACATCAGTAGTACTTGCAACACAGGACATAGTCAACAGTGTGAAGTTATGGACATTGAATACACTCAACACATTTAACACCAATAAAATGCAGCTCATTTTTCCTTGGTACCAATACAATTGGGGAAGCAGGGATGATGGGGGGGGGGGGGAGGGGGGATAAAAGAAGAGGATATGAGCTCTCTTAGTGTCTCTCACATTGAGACATAAGCTGATGGGTGTGCGTGTGTGTGTGTGTGTGTGTGTGTGTGTGTGTGTGTGTGTGTGTGTGAAAGCCACATAACTGATTAACAATCAAGCCCTGTCATATAACCATCGTAATCATAGCATGGTTCAACTCTTTCAGGCAAAATCTCAAAACAGACGAGGATCAAACTGTTCCTTCTTCCAGTTCACCTCCATGGTTTGATTTAACTAAGTGTATCAACATCACAGATGATGCAGTAAACTGTTATGAAACCATACACTAACTAATTCTCCCTTATACTTACTTATTAACCTGCCTGACAGAACTAAGGTACATATTATATCAAGGTCCTCATAACACTGTCGTATCTTTGGTCTCAGAAGTAATAGCTGCAGTATTTGTAACTCTTGGATAATGAAAATTATTATTTACATTTTCATAATTATCAACACTGAGACCCTTCCCTTTGTTCCCACTGAACATCCAATTATTATGATATACAGAAAGAAGCCCCTTGCTCAGAAAATTTAGTGGGCCATGTCTTCATTAACCTTAATGTAACCATTACCTTTGCCAAGAACCTTGCAAAGATGGTCAATATACAAGGCTGTTTGTTCAGAAGTAGTTTTATAAACAGGATTTTCTAATACCTAAAGCATTTCTGGTAAAGAAAATTGTGACGAAGAACTTGAAACATTTTCTTTTTGTTTTGCCAGACAATCTGTGATTCATTCCACATTACACTGCCATGGGAGGGTACCCAACAGAAGCCTATGCCCAGACCTAAAGAAAAATTGTGAAATGTTTTGAACAGCTTTCGACATTATACACTGTACTGAGTTTCTATTTCTTGTTTCCATATTCCATCAAAACTGGGTATACAGAGACAATACAACATATATGGCTTTTCTCAAGATGGCACAGTACAGACGAGAATACACAATACTGAATCTAGCTCTGGCACAGACTTTTGTCAAGGTGGTACTGTACAGATGAGAACAAACAATACTGATCTTAGTTCTGATTCTAGGCCAGAGACTGCCTTGTGCCATCTAAATACGAGGCATTTAACGTGTTCTGAATGACAGCAATGAGCAGGTGCCCTGTTGTGGGGTCTTCTGACAGTGCTAAACTGTTGATCACCTTTGCTGGATTTCATTTATTCTGCCAGCTTCTTTAAAACTTGAATTTCTATTGACGTCTAGCTTCCCAAGAGAAACCAGGCATGTAACAGACAGTAAACTGTGTAGGAAAAACATCAGAATGTTTAAGTACGACTAACACTTGAACCAACAGAAGTTTGACATATGGATAGGATCGAACTGACAGGCTTTTTTTTTTTTTTTAGCAAAAACACTACACAAAAAAAAAACAACAAAAAACATCAACACATACAACAACAAAAAAACTACCTGGATTTAATAAAAACAAAACAAAAACAAAACAAAAAATCATGACAGTACACAAGAAGCCCACACAGTTCTGTTCTCTCCACATAAGTAACTTTCAAATGTACTGGAAGTGGCCCTGCTTTTTAAATATATGCATGACACTTAAGAGGAAAAAAATCATCCATTCAAACAAATGGACACACACACACGCACATACACATGCAAATATGCATAAACATATACGCACAGACACACTCACACATACACACACATTGAAGCAGACGAAGGTGTGAGATATTTGGGGAGAGAGACAGAGACACAGAGAACTGGGCAGTGAGGCTGGGGCAGAGGGAGAGGTACTGACCTGCCAGTACTTGGCGCACACGATGAGCACCGTGCGCTGGTTGAAGGGACAACAGGTCAGGGTCTGTGCGTTCAGACACCGGATCTGTTTGCTCTCATCCTCCATCTTCATCTGTGTACACACACACACACACACACACACACACACACATACACACACACACACACACGTGCGCGCGTGCTCACACACACACATACACTCACATGCACACACACACACACGCACGAATATATGCACGCAGCCAAATGTACGCACATAAAACACACACACACACACTCACCACATACTCACCCACAAATACATGCAGATAAATGCACAGAAAACACACACACACACACACACACATACATTCATAGAGGAAAACTGTTCAAAACTAACCTAACCATATTTTTTAATCAAATCATGTCATGTTGCTCGCAGCCCATCTTCCACTAAAGTCGTATCAGAACTTTTTTTCTTTCTTTCTGCGTACGCAGGCTGATACTCCTGCGGACATTGCCTGTATAGACAGGCAGTGGAGTTTTGTGTGTATGACCATTTTTTATCCTGCCATTAAGGCAGCCATATTCCATCTTCGGGGAAGATGCATGCTATGTGTAACATGTCATCCATACCAATGGCCAAACTGGCCTTCTCTTCCGAAAGTTGGTGATGGGATTTTACGTGTGTGCAAGATGTTATGCGTGCGTTCACATATGGAACCTCAGTTTATAGTCTCATTCGAAGGACTGTATGGGGAATGGAGTCAGAACCAATGTTAACTCCGAGGGAAAAATCCCCCTGTACCGAAATCCGAACCCGCAACCCCAGGATCATGAGTCCGGCGCTCTACCAACTGAGCTATTCTGGCCCCCTGTATCAAAACTGACAAAGCACATTAAAACCACAACTACATTTGCACAACTTCAAATCCAAAGTTATAATCCAAACGAAAGTTAATCCCACAATCAAATATAGGAAGCTTATACAATCAAAAACCACTTCATGACAGAATTCAAGCACTGATTAGGTCACATGTTATGATGTTTATAACCTAGCCTTCCAAACAGACCATGTCAGAGCAATGAGCAAATTAAAAGGGGAACTACAAACAAGTTAAGATACCAAGGCTGAAGGATCACTGGCAGCATCAGATCAATTGCTGCACATTTGATGAAGGCTGTAACACCTGTTGTACCTACACAACTGCATGCTCCTCATGTATCAAACAAAATAAACTTTGCTATGTGTACACAAAATAGGAGCCCGGTAGGGACGTTTCCATGCAAAATGAACCATCCATAACAGCAGAGATCTACATGATGCTGTTCCTCTCTGTGTAACACAACAGAGATCTGAGGTAAAGTGTCACCGATGACAGTGACTGGGTTAATGCGGCAGACATAATGTTGCTTACCTCTGTGACATGACAGCTTTGAGGTAAAGCGTCACTGATGACAGTGACTGGGTTAATGAGGCAGACACAATGTTGCTTAGCTCTGTGACATGACAGCTTTGAGGTAAAGCATCACTGATGACAGTGACTGGGTTAATGAGGCAGACATAATGTTGCTTAGCTCTGTGACATGACAGCTTTGAGGTAAAGCATCACTGATGACAGTGACTGGGTTAATGAGGCAGACATAATGTTGCTTACCTCTGTGACATGACAGCTTTGAGGTAAAGCATCACTGATGACAGTGACTGGGTTAATGAGGCAGACATAATGTTGCTTACCTCTGTGACATGACAGCTTTGAGGTAAAGCGTCACTGATGACAGTGGCAAGGTAAATTTGGCAGACATAATGTTGCTTAGCTCTGTGACATGACAGCTTTGAGGTAAAGTGTCACTGATGACAGTGACTGGGTTAATGAGGCAGACACAATGTTGCTTACCTCTGTGACATGACAGCTTTGAGGTAAAGCGTCACTGATGACAGTGACTGGGTTAATGAGGCAGACACAATGTTGCTTAGCTCTGTGACATGACAGCTTTGAGGTAAAGCGTCACTGATGACAGTGACTGGGTTAATGAGGCAGACACAATGTTGCTTAGCTCTGTGACATGACAGCTTTGAGGTAAAGTGTCACTGATGACAGTGACTGGGTTAATGAGGCAGACACAATGTTGCTTACCTCTGTGACATGACAGCTTTGAGGTAAAGCGTCACTGATGACAGTGACTGGGTTAATGAGGCAGACACAATGTTGCTTACCTCTGTGACATGACAGCTTTGAGGTAAAGTGTCACTGATGACAGTGACAAAGTAAATGTGGCAGACATAATGTTGCTTACCTCTGTGACATGACAACTTTGAGGTAAAGTGTCGCTGATGAAAGTGACAAGTAAATGTAGCAGACATAATGTTGGTTACTTATGTGACATGACAGACATCTGAGGTAAAGCGTCACCAATGACAGTGGCAAGGTAAATGAGGCAGACATGTTGTTGCTTGCCTCTGTGACATGACAGCTTTGAGGTAAAGTGTCACTGATGACAGTGACTGGGTTAATGAGGCAGACATAATGTTGCTTACCTCTGTGACATGACAGCTTTGAGGTAAAGCGTCACTGATGACAGTAGCAAGTAAATGAGGCAGACAGAGTGTTGCTTACCTCTGTGACATGACAGCTTTGAGGTAAAGTGTCACTGATGACAGTAGCAAGTAAATGTGGCAGACTGAGTGTTGCTTACCTCTGTGACATGACAGCTTTGAGGTAAAGCGTCACTGATGACAGTGACTGGGTTAATGAGGCAGACATAATGTTGCTTACCTCTGTGACATGACAGCTTTGAGGTAAAGTGTCACTGATGACAGTAGCAAGTAAATGTGGCAGACAGAGTGTTGCTTACCTCTGTGACATGACAGCTTTGAGGTAAAGCGTCACTTATGACAGCAGCAAGTAAATGTGGCAGACAGAGTGTTGCTTACCTCTGTGACATGACAGCTTTGAGGTAAAGCGTCACTGATGACAGTAGCAAGTAAATGAGGCAGACAGAGTGTTGTTTACCTCTGTGACATGAGACATATGAGGTAGAGCATCACTAATGATGGTAAGAGGATAAATGAGGTAGCCTTTTTTTCTGTGTACGCAGGCTGATGCTCCTGCGAACACTCCCTATATAGACAGGCAAGGATTAATCTCATCAACCCAACAAAAGGAATGGAGTTTTGTGTGTATGGCCGTTTTTTATCCCGCCATTAAGGCAGCCATACTCCAACTTCGGGGAATGAGGCAGACATTATGTCACTTATCTCTGTGACATGACGGACCTGAGGTAAAGCATCACTGATGATTGTGGCAAGGTAAATTAGGCAGACATAATGTCGCTTACCTCTGTGACATGACAAACATCTGAGGTATAAACATCATGGATAATGGCAGTTTAGGAATGCGGCAAACAAAATGTTGCTTATCTCTGTTACATGATGGACATCTGAGGTAAAGCTATATGAATGACGTCAGATTAATGAGGCAATGTAAAAGATCACATATGAAGATACCATCTGAATGAATGAGGTAGAACGGTCAGAAATATGATGCAATGGAGATCTTAATAAATGAGGTATAGGCAATGTAGATCACACATGACAACAACAGCATGAAAAATAAGGTAGAGGCAATGTACAACAAGACACCTGGAGACAACAACTTAATTAATGAGGGAGAGGCAATCTGAAAACAACACACATGGAGCTAGTCATTTAGTTAATGAAATGGAGGCAATGCTGCTAAATTCTGAAACACGGCAAAGACGTGAGGTAAGGTGAAAGTGACAGAGGGGACGAGGTAAATGAGGTACAGGTAAAACTGCTTTACCTTGGACTCGTTGCCTACGATGGTCCATACTTTGACTGTGCCCGAGTTGGAAATGGCCAGAATGACATCATCTGTGCACACACACACACACACACACACACACACACACACACACACACACACACACACACCCACACACACATACACACACACACACACATACACACATGCACACACACACGCATGCACACACACACGCACACATGCACGCACGCACACACAAACATGCACACATCAGGGGTTTTTCTTATAAGCTAATATACTACCCAATCAATTTGTAATGAGTTTGCACAAAACACACACAGTATTCATGCAGAAAAAGACATCACCATTCAAGCAATGCGCATCTATATAACATACGGGTTCAGGTAGGCATCATGGACAATTGTTTTCTTTTCTTGATAAGATGGACCCACAATAAGAATTACGAGCAACAGCCCCCATACATGTGTAATGGAACACCTGTTGTGTTTCACACACACACACACACACACACAAAAACACACGCAGGCACGCACACCCACCCACGCACACACACAGACACACACACACACAGAACCAACCCTGTCTGTTGGGGGGCAGGATGTGGCAACAGGCACTGATCCAGTCCGGGCTGACCTGGGAACACAGCGTGTGGATCACCTCAAAGCTGTGAGGGTCCACGATCAGCACCTCAGGGTAAAACCCATTGCACAGCAACCGCATGGCATTGCTGGACCTGGAATGGAAATCCTGAAACAAGGCATCAACACCTCAGGTTAAAACCCATTACAAAGCAACCCTATTTCGCTGCCCGACCCCCAAGTGATTTGCCAAAAACCAGTTTCTTTATTAATATTCATAATCAGATGCTATGGCATGCTCTCAAATGCCCACCAATACATCCAGATTCAGAAAGTGCTGAACTTTGGAAACTGACAGATTAAACCTGAATCAGCTGAACACTGATCAGCCAAAAGACAAAAATACTGGCACAAAACATGAAAAAAAAAAGAGAAAAGGACAAAGAAAAGAAAAGACAGGTCACAACAGGAATGCAAGAAAAAACAGAACAAGAGGTCTGAATCATTATCCATACAATAGAACCACAGAGTGACTGACCATGATGTCGGTGTGCAAATAGGCCATCTTGGTGTGTTCAATGCATCGTCCATCGGTAATGTCCCATAGACACATCTCTCTGAACACACACACACACACACACACACACACACTCAAAGATAAGCCATCAGAACATAAGCAAAACCTTTATCACAGTAAAAAAAAAAAAAAAAATCAAGAAAAAGAGAAAACAAAGCCCATTAATAACAGTATTAGATCAAGTACAGAACATAGGCTTTCACATTAGCTGTGATACACTATCCACTCTTTTTATAACCAAGGCCATGGTGGTTTTGGTTTCATTCACATCTGCTGGTTGATTTTTTTGTCTCATGTCGGTCAGCAAGTTTAAAAAAAAAAAAAATATATATATATATATATATACATACATAAAATTAAAATACAGAAGAGATTTGAATTAAACTTGTGAAAAGAAGGCATGTGACCAGAGGAAAAGCCCATTACATTCTGGTGCAGTTCTGGGTCAGATGGCAGACCTAGAATCCATTCAGCAAGATTAAACACAAGCTACTGAATCAATTGAACAAAACTACATGGAAAGACAGACAGAGGCCCGAGGATGGACCCAATCAGTTTTCATACACAGCACAGATCCTGACCAAAGAGCAGTTCCTGGATCTGTTCAATCGTGGAACAGGTCTGCACTCTCCTGAGAGCTCTTCACGTGCATGCGTGCTTAAATCTAAAAATGACTATTGAGTCTTTTTTTTTTTCTTTTTTTGGCATGATGGACAAAATGCTGTAATCATTTTACGGTTTTGAGGGGCCAGTAGCCAAATCGTTAGAGTGTTTGGCTGCAGTACTGCCCTCTGTGGTGTTCATGGGTTGTTCAAGGACTAATGAAGGAGTTCAGGCTGAGGTCAGAGTGCACTAATCTGGCACCAGATTTTGTAAATACTCGGAGGGGGGATGAACTGTAGGTGGGGGGAGTGAGTGGGTTGAACCAGATTAATATTTTTGTTAAAAAAAAAAAAGAAAAGAAAAAAGAAAAAGGAAGGGATATGGGGTGGGAGAGCGGGGGGGGGGGGGGGGGGGGGGGGGGGGGGAGGGGTCAGTGCAAATCACAGACTTTGTAAAAGTAGTTGGGGGACAGGGGGGATGGGTGAGGCTTCCACCTACTCAGTAACGTGCACTTTTCACTTCGCCTGGTAAACGACTTATCCTTTACATAGATCTGTAAATCCTTCTTTTTTCCTGTG
This sequence comes from Conus canariensis, assembly GCA_033310375.1. Lineage (NCBI taxonomy): Eukaryota > Metazoa > Mollusca > Gastropoda > Neogastropoda > Conidae > Conus > Conus canariensis. The sequence continues at coordinate 47,622,384 of CM065730.1, forward strand.
TTTTAGGAGGGAGGGCAGAGGGGGAGGGGGAGTCTGGACACCCTCACCTATTCCTCCCATGTATCAGCTCCTGAGACTGACCACTCAAAGGCTTATACTTCTACAGGTAGAAAACCTACGATGTCCACCCAGCATTACACAGGTAACCGAATCAGTTCTGGGAAGGCTGAAGAGTTGAAGGAGAGGCGTGGGTTCCCCTTTCCATACTAACAGTGCCCATGAGTCTCTAACCGTCAAGTGTCCTAAAAGCCATTAGGTTATGGGACTTTAAACCTTAATCTTGCAGTCAAATACATCTAAAGTGCATGGGTGCACAGGTTAGAGATGCCTTTATTCACATAGACCCTGAACCAAACCTTCTTTTTTTATTATCTCCCTCACCCCCTCACCCTAAAACAACAAACTAATCCCTTTAAAAAGATGGTCAAATAAACCAGTTAATTCATGACCAACTTAAGCTTCTTTCAAAGGTTTCAATATTCCCTCAAAAGATGACATATTTCTTTGATTTTCAAGCAGATCTGAGGTATTGAAAAAGATGTTTCAAACTAGCTCAAGGAGATTCAAGATATTCACATGAATGAAGCAAAAAGCTAGTAAAGCACTCCAGGGAAAGGCATGTCTGCCTTTAAAGATCATGACAGAGGTGCAAAGAGGAATACCCCCTAAAATTAGCTCAGAATAAGCCAAAAAGACACAGCGTATTACATTCTGCATGGTGTACTGCATTCAAATCAGACTGCATGTGAATCTAAAACAAATTACCAGTACCACTGACTTTTATCTAAGATTCCATTTGACTACTGTAATGAATTAAGAAGAAAAATAAATGTTATGTAAACATTAGTTTTATACTGCAGTTTCTAAAAAAAAAAAACTTTGAAAAACACACGTTTTCCAAACTATACTTGAAGTGGATTTGATGAAGCACAAGTCCCTTACCCATTTTCGGAGGAGCTGACGATGAACTGCTGATCAGGCTGGTGACTGCCATTGGCCAAGCAGCTGATGGCCGCTGAGTGACCAAACAGGAGACTGCGTGGACACACCTGGACACAGCAACACAATGGTATGTACATCCATATCAACAAACCCAGTCAAAGCCACATCAGCACATCTGTATACACCCAAATCAATACAACTGTGTTCGACACATCTACACCACCAAGAAGAGATCATCGGACTAAGACAAAACCAGCAACAACAAAGTGAAAATTACCAGCGCACAATTTTCAGCACATGAAGGTACACATACTGAAACCTGACACAAAGGACCCCAGGAATAAAAACGCTGGTCCTTCATGGACTTGATTTCTGGCTTTGTCTACATCTTAAAGACTCACTCCCAAGAAAACCTTACTCTTATTATGGACCTAGTCTACTGTACTAATGATACTGAAAGAGTCCACTGCATCCTTCTTTCGTAGGCACACACTGAAACAATGAACAAACAGACCAACAAACAAACATTGCACCTTGTTTTCCCAGGAATGTAAGAGGAAAACTGGACAGGCACTTGGGAGAGTGAAGATTTCAATGTCAAACAAATCCTGGACCTACCCTCAAAACCAGATCAGAAGGGCAGGGGACAATCACTCTTGAATCAGTCACTCCATTCCTATCAAGGTGTTACATACATATGGGTACACACATAAACATGTATGAATCTGATGTACACACTCACATAGTTTAAACATGCGCATGTATACTAACACATACACTCATATAGTATAAATGCAAAACACACATGTACGTACTAATACATGCGCACTCACACAGCCTAAACACAAAGCACACTGACACATATAAATGCACGATACATGTGCGATACATGCACACTCCAAAATAAACATACAAACATGAATGAGGTGAACAGCAGTATTTCACATAATGCACATACCTGCCAGTTATCACCAACATCCCAGATGCAGATCTGTCCATCGTTACACCCGGTGACAATGTGTTTCATGTCAGGCGTCATCAGAATGGTGGAGATACAGTGGGTGGGGGCGTGGCGCCCCCAAAGCACCATGGGAACCACGATGCTGCTGCCGCTGGTCATG
>CM065730.1:47629446-47631946 GCA_033310375.1 Conus canariensis
GCTCTTTGGTCATTTACCTGACCTGTGTGGAGTTTTTCAGGGATGCGAAATTCTCAAAGGCTGCGCGCAAGGAAACAGTCCCTACAGATCTTCAAAGGCATGAAGTTATACACCAAACGAAAGGCAAACTGGTGTTGAAGTTAGTTTCAAGATTTTCTTTTCCCAGCTTGTTGGTGACGGTTTGGTAACACCAGTCAAGTACGGCTAAATGTATATGCTCAATGTTGAAGGGAAAGGAAAGCCTCAACACGCACGTATGTACGCAAAACGTTGCTTGCCGAGTATGGTGCAACTCGCACACACCGTTATGCATGCAACGTTGCGAATTGGACAAGGAACGCTGGTCTGTGAGGAAGTCTTGGCAATCTCTAATCTCTTCCTGTACATGCAAATAGACTTGACATCCTTTGGTGTCAGTTTGCTTGCAAGGTTTGAGACTGTTTAGACTTACCAAAATGAAAAGAAAAAAAAAAGAAGTTGAGACCAAAATCGGTACACTGGCCCCAACTGAGACCAACTCAGTACACGATTAACCCAAACCAGCTAGATCTCGCTCACTGACCGATTACGAACAATGTGTCGCAAACGTGCAACTGGCTGACTTATCCCTTCATGATAGGCTAAGGTTAACACATGAATAAACTGTCTTGAGTCTTCTCTCTCTCTCTCTCTCTCTCTCTCTCTCTCTCTCTCTGTCTCTCTCTCTCCTCTCTCTCACACACACACACACACACACACACACACACACACACACAAGTCTATCTCCATGGGCATAGAACATGAACGAGGGAGCAAAGGTGATGTGTAGGTGATATCACAGAAAACAAACATCTCCCCACCTTTCAGCCCCCACCCACCCTACCACCTCCTGCGTCACTGCCCTTCCTCTCCCCCTGTCTCTCACTCCTCCCTCCCATGAAATCTCCTCCCTCCGCCACCTCACCCACCCCCACCCCCCTCTCAGATCGCCACATCCTCGTACGGCGACAGCGCTAGTGGTGCAAAGGTCGTCATGGAAACCAGACCTACGCCGTGACGGCGTTGACAGACGGACAGGAGAACGACAGAAGGGGAAGGGGTGGAGGGTGGGAGGAGGATGGTGAAGGAACTGACGCTTCCCCTGTGACGTCACACTCCCATCTCTGGCTGCCTCTTCTGTTGCCATGGTGATAGCGAGTGGAAGCCTGGTCTGGTCTGCCAGAATACGAGGAGTCAGTGCGTGATGTGGTGTGGTGTGTGTGCGCGTGGTGATAAGAGACACGGTGAGGACCCGCCTGTAGTTAGTTACCTGTCGGAATAGTGTCACTACCTGTGTGGATTTTACCTGCCTGTTCTCACCACCTCTTGGTGCATAGGGCTACCTGTATCGGCATCCTCGTGTTGAATGCTGTGGGGGGTGGCTTTTCTTTCTTCATTTTTTTTTTCTTTTTCTTTTTCTTTTTCTTTTTTTTTTTTCCTACCCGTCTTCCGTTCCGTTCTGCTTCAGCGGGTTGGTATTGAGTCTTTTGCGGGCACGTTCGTTCGTGTCTTGTTATCTCCCGATTTCCAGGCAAGCTGGCTGTTCTAATCTCGCTTTCTCTCTATTGTGTTTTACCTGACGCCTGTTTTGGTTACCTGTGCGACTTTTGCTCTCTCTCTCTCTCTCTCTCTCTCTCTCTCTCTCTCTCTCTCTCTCTCTCTCTCTCTCGTCTTTCATGAGCAGCTGTCTTTGCGTGTTGTCGCTTTCTTTGATTGCTCTGGTTTCGATGATTGTCTCTTTGACCTTGCCAGAGTTTCTGCTTTCTGTTTTGATTTCTGACAGGTTTTTTTTTTTTCTTTTCTTTTTTTCTCGTTGATTGTATTGAATCGACTTTCGTGTTGCTTGCTGACTGCTTGTTGCTGTTTTTGTATTGCCTGTACCCGTGCGTTTGTTTGCTCGTTTCTTTCGCAGTTTCATCCTCCCACGGCACACAGATGATCTGTTGATGTGAACTGCTGCAGGTGTAATCCACTACCTTTGTGTTTGAATGTTTTGTGTGCGCAAGGTATACAGGTGATACAGTGTTTGGTGTTGTACGTGTTTTTGACTTTCTTTCCGTCGCCTTATTTCGCTGTCTTTGTTTGCCGGTTATGAAACACCCGTTTGCCTGATTCTTTACTTGTTGGGTTCAGGCTGGTTTCCTTACTACACAACCGCATCCAGCTTTTTGTCCTGTCTCAGGCCCGACGCCAGCAATCCACAGTGAACAATTAATACTAGGTCGTCTTCTGACAGCTCACTGGAGCAGACGCTGCGCTGCTGCCAAGCCATTCCGGGGTTGTCCAGCGGTAGGCCCTACATGCTCTGATCTAATACACGTATGATATCACCTACCGAGCACCTAAACCCCCATTGATCAATACTGTATAATTATTTTGGTCGCTCTAATCTAAACATGCTTTCGAAGGAGCTGGACTGTATTTATCAAATGGAGAACTACTTGTCCTTGATTGAAAATGAATTATGCGAGCTACCAAACAA
>CM065730.1:47634446-47639446 GCA_033310375.1 Conus canariensis
CCTGATATATTTGTGTTTGCCTTGTTACTCTGTCTTTACCAGGTTCCCGTGTCTTTCCCTGAATAATTGGTTCCGTTGTCGTCTCTGTTCTCTGTACTTTGCCTGTCTCTCTACAGTCCCTGTGTTCTTTCCCTGATTCTTGTGTTTTGCCTTGTCTTCTACCGTTCCCTGTGCTTTCTGATATATCTGTGTTTTCATTTGTTACTCTTGTCTTTACCAGGTTCCCGTGTCTTTCCCTGATATATTGTGTTTGCCTTGTTACTCTGTCTTTACCTGGTCCCTGTGTCTTTCCCTGATATATTGTGTTTGCCTTGTTACTCTGTCTTTACCAGGTCCCTGTGTCTTTCCCTGATATAATTGTGTTTGCCTTGTTACTCTGTCTTTACCAGGTCCCTGTGTCTTTCCCTGATATATTTGTGTTTGCCATTGTTACTCTGTCTTTACCAGGTCCCTGTGTCTTTCCCTGATATAATTTGTGTTTGCCTGTTACTCTGTCTTTACCAGTCCCTGTGTCTTTCCCTGATATAATTGTGTTTGCCTTGTTACTCTGTCTTTACCAGGTTCCCTGTGTCTTTCCCTGATATAATTGTGTTTGCCTTGTTACTCTGTCTTTACCAGTCCCTGTGTCTTTCCTGATATAATTGTGTTTGCCTGTTACTCTGTCTTTACCAGGTCCCTGTGTCTTTCCCTGATATAATTGTGTTTGCCTTGTTACTCTGTCTTTACCAGGTCCCTGTGTCTTTCCCTGATATAATTGTGTTTGCCTTGTTACTCTGTCTTTACCAGGTCCCTGTGTCTTTCCCTGATATAATTGTGTTTGCCTGTTACTCTGTCTTTACCAGGTCCCTGTGTCTTTCCCTGATATAATTGTGTTTGCCTTGTTACTCTGTCTTTACCAGGTCCCTGTGTCTTTCCCTGATATAATTGTGTTTGCCATTGTTACTCTGTCTTTACCTGGTCCCTGTGTCTTTCCCTGATATAATTGTGTTTGCCTTTGTTACTCTGTCTTTACCTGTCCCTGTGTCTTTCCCTGATATAATTGTGTTTGCCTTTTTACTCTGTCTTTACCTGGTCCCTGTGTCTTTCCCTGATATAATTGTGTTTGCCTTGTTACTCTGTCTTTACCTGGTCCCTGTGTCTTTCCCTGATATAATTGTGTTTGCCTTGTTACTCTGTCTTTACCAGGTCCCTGTGTCTTTCCCTGATATAATTGTGTTTGCCTTGTTACTCTGTCTTTACCAGGTCCCTGTGTCTTTCCCTGATATAATTGTGTTTGCCTTGTTACTCTGTCTTTACCAGGTCCTGGTCTTTCCTGATATATTGGTTTGCCTGTTACTCTGTCTTTACCGGTCCCTGTGTCTTTCCCTGATATAATTGTGTTTGCCTTGTTACTCTGTCTTTACCTGGTCCCTGTGTCTTTCCCTGATATAATTGTGTTTGCCTTGTTACTCTGTCTTTACCTGGTCCCTGTGTCTTTCCCTGATATAATTTGTTGTTGTACCTGTTTACGTCCTGTCTTCCCATATAATCTGTGTTCCTGTTCTGTCTTTACCGTCCCTGTTTTCTATATAATTGTGTTTGCCTTACTCTGCTTTACTCCTGTGTCTTCCTGTGTCCTGTTACTTCTTTACCTGGTGTGTCTCCTATAGTGCTGTTACTTTCTTTACCGTGTCTTCCTGATCTTTGCCTTGTATTTTGTCCTGTGTCTTCCTATATTTTTGCCTTGTACTCTGTCTTTACCTGGTCCCTGTGTCTTTCCCTGATATAATTGTGTTTGCCTTGTTACTCTGTCTTTACCTGGTCCCTGTGTCTTTCCCTGATATAATTGTGTTTGCCTTGTTACTCTGTCTTTACCAGGTCCCTGTGTCTTTCCCTGATATAATTGTGTTTGCCTTGTTACTCTGTCTTTACCAGGTCCCTGTGTCTTTCCCTGATATAATTGTGTTTGCCTTGTTACTCTGTCTTTACCAGGTCCCTGTGTCTTCCCTGATATAATTGTGTTTGCCTTGTACTCTGTCTTTACCAGGTCCCTGTGTCTTTCCTGATATAATTGTGTTTGCCTTGTTACTCTGTCTTTACCAGGTCCCTGTGTCTTTCCCTGATATAATTGTGTTTGCCTTGTTACTCTGTCTTTACCGGTCCCTGTGTCTTTCCCTGATATAATTGTGTTTGCCTTGTTACTCTGTCTTTACCTGTCCCTGTTCTTTCCCGATATAATTGTGTTTGCCTGTTACTCTGTCTTTACGTCCCTGTGCTTTCCCTGATATAATTGTGTTTGCCTTGTTACTCTGTCTTTACCAGGTCCCTGTGTCTTTCCCTGATATAATTGTGTTTGCCTGTTACTCTGTCTTTACCTGGTCCCTGTGTCTTTCCCTGATATAATTGTGTTTGCCTTGTTACTCTGTCTTTACCTGGTCCCTGTGTCTTTCCCTGATATAATTGTGTTTGCCTTGTTACTCTGTCTTTACCTGGTCCCTGTGTCTTTCCCTGATATAATTGTGTTTGCCTTGTTACTCTGTCTTTACCTGGTCCCTGTGTCTTTCCCTGATATAATTGTGTTTGCCTTGTTACTCTGTCTTTACCAGGTCCCTGTGTCTTTCCCTGATATAATTGTGTTTGCCCTTGTTACTCTGTCTTTACCAGGTCCCTGTGTCTTTCCCTGATATAATTGTGTTTGCCTTGTTACTCTGTCTTTACCTGGTCCCTGTGTCTTTCCCTGATATAATTGTGTTTGCCTTGTTACTCTGTCTTTACCTGCTGGTCTTCCCTTGTGGTTCTTTACTCCCTGTTTTATATAATTGTGTTTGCCTTGTTACTCTGTCTTTACCAGGTCCCTGTGTCTTTCCTGATATAATTGTGTTTGCCCTTGTTACTCTGTCTTTACCTGGTCCCTGTGTCTTTCCCTGATATAATTGTGTTTGCCTTGTTACTCTGTCTTTACCTGGTCCCTTGTCTTTCCCTGATTATAATGTGTTTGCCTTGTTACTCTGTCTTTACCTGTCCCTTGTTCTTTCCTGATATATTGTTTTGCCTTGTTCTCTGTTGCTTTACCTGGTCCTTGTGTCTTTTCCCTGATATATTGTTTTGCCTGTTACTCTGTCTTTCATGGTCCCTTGTGTCCTTTCCCTGATATAATTGTGTTTGCCTCTGTTTACTCTGTCTTTACCATGTCCCTGTTTGTCTTTCCCTGATTATAATTTTGTTTTTGCTTTTACTTGTCTTTACCTGGTCCCTGTGTCTTCCCTGAATTGTGTTTGCCTTGTTACTCTGTCTTTACCAGCCCTGTGTCTTTCCCTGATATATTTGTTTTGCCTTGTTACTCTGTCTTTACCTGGTCCCTGTGTCTTTCCCTGATATAATTGTGTTTGCCTTGTTACTCTGTCTTTACCAGGTCCCTGTGTCTTTCCCTGATATAATTGTGTTTGCCCTGTTTACTCTGTCTTTACCAGGTCCCTGTGTCTTTCCCTGATATAATTGTGTTTGCCCTGTTACTCTGTCTTTACCAGGTCCCTGTGTCTTTCCCTGATATAATTGTGTTTGCCTTTACTCTGTCTTTACCTGGTCCCTGTGCTTTCCTGATATAATTGTTTTGCCTTGTTACTCGTCTTACCTGGTCCCTGTGTCTTTCCCTGATATAATTGTGTTTGCCTTGTTACTCTGTCTTTACCAGGTCCCTGTGTCTTTCCCTGATATATTTGTGTTTGCCTTGTTACTCTGTCTTTACCTGGTCCCTGTGTCTTTCCTGATATAATTGTGTGTTTGCCTTGTTACTCTGTCTTTACCTGGTCCCTCAGTCTGTGCCTGATTTCATGCTTTTGCTTTAATGTTCTATCATTGCATGATTTCTCAATCTCTGCCTGATTTCTGTTCTTTCTTTCCTTTCCTGCCCTTCCATCGTTTCTCTGTTTTGACTTTACCTGTCTTTGATTTCCTTTTGGTTCCTGATTCATCTATTATCTTTACCTGATTTCTCCGTCTGTCTGGTTTGTGTACCTTCGGGGTGTTTTTTTTTTCTTCTGTTTTTACTTGACTTTTGCTTCTCTATGCCTGGTTTTTCTGTCTTTGTTTCTGGTTTCGTTTTTTTTTTTTTTTTTTTTTTGTTTTGTCCGATTGCTCTGCCTTTGTTTGATTTCCCTATCTGTGTCTCGGTTTTCTGGTTTTGTCTAATTTTTCTCTCTGTGCATGATTTTTCGTCTTTTTTTTTTTTTTTTTGTGGGTCAGATTCTTCTTTTTGTATATCTGCATAGCCTATCTTTGCCCATTACCTCTTGTCTGCATTAGATTCTTGGCCTGCTTTTTTTGGTGCATAGTTTCCCTCATATGCTTGATTTTTCTGTCTTTGCTTGATTTTTCTGTGTTTGCCTAATTTCTCTGTTTGGCTGATATCTTTGTGTTTGCCCCATTTCCTGTCTTTGTTTGATGGTTCTGTATGTGGATGATTTTTTTTCTCTCCATTTTTGCCTGATTTCTTTGTCTGCGCTACTTGTTTCTACCCCTGCCTGGTTTCTTTGTACTTGATTTCTCTGTCTATCTCCAATTTGTTATCTGTCTTTGCCCGATTTTTGTATCTTTCCATGATTTCTCTGTCTTTGCCTGGCCTAGTTTCTCTATCCTCGCCTGGTTTCTCTGTCTTTGCCTGATTTCTCTGTCTTTGCCTGGTTTGTCTGTCTCTGCCTAGTTTGTCTTTGTCTGGTTTCTCTGTCTTTGCCTGGTTTCTCTGTCTTTGCCTGGTTTCTCTGTCTTTGCCTGGTTTCTCTGTCTCTGCCTAGTTTGTCTTTGCCTGGTTTCTCTGCCTTTGTCTGGTTTCTCTGTCTTTGCCTGGTTTCTCTGTCTTTGCTTGGTTTGTCTGTCTCTGCCTAGTTTGTCTGGTTTCTCTGTCTTTGCCTGCTTTGCCTGTCTTTGCCTGGTTTCTCTGTCTTTTGCCTGGTTTCTCTGTCTTTGTCTGGTTTCTCTGTCTTTGCCTGGTTTCTCTGTCTTTGTCTGGTGTCTCTGTCTTTGCC
>CM065730.1:47666946-47671946 GCA_033310375.1 Conus canariensis
GAGCATCCTTGGTGTCGACGATTGACATCCCCTTCTTCTTCTCAGGCACCGACTTTCTGTCCCCAGGGAGGGAACTGCGTCCATTTTCAGCTCTGAGGCTGATCTCCTCTACAGGTAAAAGAACCAGCTCTCCTTACCTCTTCAGATTTCTCTCCCCTTACTCCCCCCCCCCCCTCTTTTGTTATCCTTTTTCTTTCCCCTCCTCTGCTGTTTTCCAGTGTCTTTTTCTTTTTGTCTGTTCCTCAGTATTTTCTGTCTGTCTATCTGTCTGTCTGTCTTTCTTTCTGTCTATCTGTCTGTCTGTCTCTTTCTTCTTTTTCTTCCCCCCCCCCCCCCTTTTTTTTTTTTTTTTTTGTTTCGTTCGTTTGTGCCATCTAATCCTTTCTATATCTGTAAAGCGCCAATTCTATCAGGGATAGGCATATTAGAAAGGACCAAACAGACAGTTACACCTCGAAGAAGCGGATAGACGGAGACACGAAAAAAGGACCAGAGAGACGGACACATTACAAAGGACCAGAAAGAGAGAGACGTTAAAAGCGACCAGAGAGACGGACACATTACAAAGGGCCAGAAAGAGAGAGAGAGATGTTAAAAGCGACCAGAGAGACGGACACATTACAAAGGGCCAGAAAGAGAGAGACGTTAAAAGCGACCAGAGAGACGGACACATTACAAAGGGCCAGAAAGAGAGAGAGAGATGTTAAAAGCGACCAGAGAGACGGACACATGGCAAAGGACCAGAAAGAGAGAGAGAGATGTTAAAAGCGACCAGAGAGACGGACACATGGCAAAGGACCAGAAAGAGAGAGAGAGATGTTAAAAGCGACCAGAGAGACGGACACATGGCAAAGGACCAGAAAGAGAGAGAGAGATGTTAAAAGCGACCAGAGAGACGGACACATGGCAAAGGACCAGAAAGAGAGAGAGAGATGTTAAAAGCGACCAGAGAGACGGACACATGGCAAAGGACCAGAAAGAGAGAGAGAGATGTTAAAAGCGACCAGAGAGACGGACACATTGGCAAAGGACCAGAAAGAGAGAGAGATGTTAAAAGCGACCAGAGAGACGGACACATTACAAAGGACCAGAAAGAGAGAGACGTTAAAAGCGACCAGAGAGACGGACACATGGCAAAGGACCAGAAAGAGAGAGAGATTTAAAAGCGACCAGAGAGACGGACACATTACAAAGGACCAGAAAGAGAGAGATGTTAAAAAGCGACCAGAGAGACGGAACATGGCAAAGGACCAAAAGAGAGAAACGTTAAAAGCGACCAGAGAGACGGACACATTACAAAGGGCCAGAAAGAGAGAGACGTTAAAAGCGACCAGAGAGACGGACACATGGCAAAGGACCAGAAAGAGAGAGACGTTAAAAGCGACCAGAGAGACGGACACATTACAAAGGGCCAGAAAGAGAGAGACGTTAAAAGCGACCAGAGAGACGGACACATTACAAAGGGCCAGAAAGAGAGAGACGTTAAAAGCGACCAGAGAGACGGACACATTACAAAGGGCCAGAAAGAGAGAGACGTTAAAAGCGACCAGAGAGACGGACACATTACAAAGGGCCAGAAAGAGAGAGACGTTAAAAGCGACCAGAGAGACGGACACATTACAAAGGGCCAGAAAGAGAGAGACGTTAAAAGCGACCAGAGAGACGGACACATTACAAAGGGCCAGAAAGAGAGAGACATTAAAAGCGACCAGAGAGACGGACACATTACAAAGGGCCAGAAAGAGAGAGACGTTAAAAGCGACCAGAGAGACGGACACATTACAAAGGGCCAGAAAGAGAAAGACGTTAAAAGCGACCAGAGAGACGGACACATTACAGGGGACCAAAGAGACGGATATATCACAACAGACTACAGATACGGACATATCACAACGGACTACAGATACGGACATATCACAACAGACTACAGAGACGGACACATAACAACAGACTACAGAGACGGACACATCACAACGGACTACAGAGACGGACACATCACAACGGACTACAGAGACGGACATATCACAACAGACTACAGAGACGGACACATAACAACAGACTACAGAGACGGACATATCACAACGGACTACAGAGACGGACATATCACAACAGACTACAGAGACGGACACATCACAACGGACTACAGAGACGGACATATCACAACAGACTACAGAGACGGACACATAACAACAGACTACAGAGACGGACATATCACAACGGACTACAGAGACGGACACATCACAACGGACTACAGAGACGGACATATCACAACAGACTACAGAGACGGACATATCACAACAGACTACAGAGACGGACACATCACAACAGACTACAGAGACGGACACATCACAACAGACTACAGAGACTGACATATCACAACAGACTACAGAGACGGATATAGCACAAGAGACTACAGAGACGGACATATCACAACAGACTACAGAGACGGATATAGCACAAGAGACTACAGAGACGGACATATCACAACAGACTTCAGAGACGGACATATCACAACAGACTACAGAGACGGACATATCACAACAGACTACAGAGACGGACACATCACAACAGACTACAGAGACAGAGACATCACTACAGGCAAGAGGGTGAGGGGGGGGGGGGGGGGGGGGGGGGGGGGGGGGGGCGGGGGGGGGGGGGAGATGACTTAGAACGGACCAAAGAGTCAGACATATTACAAGACAATACAAGACAAAAAAAATATTTATTCATAAAGGCCATGGCTCGTTCAAGGCACTCTGCAAACAAACAAGGAGATTGACTCGTGTTTAAGAACCAAAGAGACAGAAACATTACGAAGAAGACGAGAGACAGACACATTACAGATAGGCACATTACACAGAAGCAGAGAGACAAGGACATTTCAAAGAACCAGAGAGACAGACTCAAAAAGCAAATTAAAAAGACAGACGCATTACGAATAACGAGAGAGATAGACACAAACTAAAGGAAAAAAAAAAAGAACGCTCTCAGTCTCTACAGGTTGGCAACTAAACAAATATTGTGGTCAGTATGTGGCATGAAGGGTAGGTATGTAGTGCTTAGTTCTCAGTATGGACTGAAGAAAAAAGAGCGGTACATAGTTAGAAATTATTTTCTTTGTTTTTTTTTTTTTAACCTGTTGTAATATTTATTTTGATATGTGTTGAAGTACATGTTACACGAAAAAAGTTGAATCACAGATGAGTTTTCTTCTTTTTTTTTTCTTTCTAACTTCCTCTTTGTTTTTCATCTCTGTGTTGTATACATATATACATGTGTGTGTGTGTTGTGTGTGTGTGTGTGTGTGTGTGTGTGTGTGTGTATGTGGTGTGTTGTATACATGTGTGTGTGTGTGTGTGTGTGTGTGTGTGTGTGTGTGTGTGTGTGTGTGTGTGTGTGTGTGTATACATGTGTGTGTGTGTGTGTGTGTGTGTGTGTGTGTGTGTTTGTGTGTGTGGTGTGTGTGGTGTGTGTGTGTGTTGCACTAGCAACATGCAACATATTTCACTTCTGTCGCTCTGAATCCCCCACCCCACCCCACTCCCCACCAGCTTTTTCTCCACTACCTTCTATTCCACCCCCACCTCCATCATCCGCCCTCTCTCCCACTCTTTCCCATTCACTCTCCTTTTTTTTTAATACCTCACACACTCTTTCTCTCTCAAGACTGCTTTGACCTGTCTATGTCCAGCACCTTTTTTTTCTCTCGCTTTTCTCTTTCCTCCTACCCCTTTCCCCCTCCCTCCCTTTCCCTCTATTCGCCCCCCCCCCCCACCTCCTCAGCTTTCCTGCCACTCTCAACTGCTCCACCTTTGCTATCTCCATTGATGGCACCAGAAAGTTCTCCTCTCTCTGGCAACACCAAGCACCTTTTCTATCACTTTCTTGTTTTTTCTCCCTTAAAATCCTCTAATAGCTATTAGTTTCCCCCATTCCAGTTTGTCACACCATTAAATTGAATACAAGTATATCGCTATCGATTTTCATAAACATGACTATCTTGTGAACTTAGAACAAATACATCAAAATTTTTACATGCATTTCATTTACTCATGAAAAAAACGTTTCTATTCATTTGTTTGTGTATGTTCGCGTTGCTTCTTTCTTTCTTTCTCTTCTCTTTGTCTATTTATTTACTTCTTTTATTCGTTTTATTTATTCATTTATTTGTTCATTAGCTGACCTTGGCCAAAGAGGTTATGTTTTCATTTACGTCGATTGGCTTGTTTGTCTGTTTTGTTTGATTTGATTTTCACAAAACTTGATGAAAAGATGGCATATACCCCAGGAACGATTTTGTAAAATTAGGGGAAGACCCTTGATGCATATTCGGATCAAACTGTTATTCCAGTATCGTTCAGCAAGATTCATAATGCACACGGGCATGAACCACTCCAGTCTGTGCTAATCATTATTTCCCTTGTTGGGGAAAAAAGTGGATCAGGTCATGTTACTGATAAGATTATTGCAAACTTTATGCTGAACATGCATACTGAAGAGTCACTTCTGTGAGCTGATTAGTATCTGCGAAGTAATATATTTCCATGGATTTTTTTTTTCAAATTTGATATGTACGTTGACAGTTTGTGTTTTGTGTGTTCTGTAAATAGAAAGGAACACAAGTAATAACTTCTTGAATAATTAAAACAATTTTCTTTCCACAACAAACATTTTTGTTCTCATTCATAAACTGACCCAAAGGCAGATAAAAAAAATTTATTTGACCTTCAGGAGAGCTGCCACGAGTGCCCTTCGTATTACTTAGTAGTGATTTGTTCGTTTATTTTATGTTGGTTCACCTGTTGCCCTCCTGTCACAGTAGTTGTGTTAGAAACACAAGCTTCTAGAAGACATCACCTTTTGCAATATCACTTGGAACTCTGATCTGGCTCTTCCGACCAGGCTATTATTAATGGGTACGCTTTGACGAGTTTCGCTATGTTCATGGGTGCACTTCTTCTACCGAGTTTAGCTATGTCAATTGATACACTTATACTGAG